>CM070501.1:11047922-12247922 GCA_036346375.1 Guadua angustifolia
AAGGTCCTCTCCTCTAGATCTAGAGAGGGGATTCTCTCCTCTAGAGAGAGGGAGGGATACAAGATCTCGCTCTGAGATCTAGAAGGTGAGGGCTTCAACGGAAAATTAAATTAGTCCAAAGACACTCAATTCGTTGGTTTTGGTGATGTGTCTATGACATGTGGGTCCATCTGAGTCTATGACAGTGGACGAGGTGTCAAAAAGTGAATCACGAATTTTAAAGAGTGTCGATGGCGCCAATCTCCCCAAGCTTCAACCCCTCTCCCATGCACATTCTATATACACTACATCTTCCTCTCCACAAGATATATAAACCTCTACAAATGTCGAATGAGATGCTCTTACCTTGGAGAGTTAACTATTCCAAGGATTTCAAGTTCAAAACCTAGCTCCCCTTGTTTTCACAATTTTGGGGCACTGGAACTACCGCAGAGAACGATCTGTTCGACTTTAAAGCGAAGTTTCCACAGCGGCTCCCTAAGACAACGGCTGCGAGAAAAATAATAACGATCAAGCAAAACAGCACTCTGGATGATCCGTCAAAGGAAAAAAGAACCATCTGGGAGTAGTTTACGGGCGTTGGATTTCTCTGTGTAGTGCCGCCATTGTTGTAACGTAACGGATGATCGATGCGTCAATAAAAACTCATCCGAGTATTGCACGGACGTTGGATTTACGTGTTTTGCGGTATTGTAGAACAAAGGATGATCCCAGACGCACATAAAACGAATCTGGCATCTCCTTCGTCACAAGATATCTGCACAAACATTTACAAAATTTGAATGAGCGGTTTGTTTAAGAACTAAGCCTTTAAAGACTTAACATCACCACGGGGTTCCTTAATTAATTAGGACGTCAATATAATTAACTAAGGTGCTTGTTTAACGTCACTTTGTGGAAGCTACGATTTCGCGCGCTTCAGTAAGAAAGCCGATGTAAAGATCGCCTCTTCCCAAAGGTTCCTTAAGAGAGCTGCACAGGAAGAGATAGTTTCCTGAGCGGCATCTAAAGGGCACCTTTGTGAAGAGATCAATATTTTCGCAACCGGCTTTCTTCGAGAGCCGCTGTGAAGATACCTTTACACAAAGGTTCTTAACCCCAAGGACCTGTCGATCATTTGGCGGCTCTCTTTTAATCCGCTTTGGAAAGAAATCCTAGGTGTCTAGGAAAATCATTTACGTAGTAGTGTAAGCGCAACGTCGGTTCGTTGTAGTCGGGCCGCCAACTTCGCCCTCCACCAAATCGACGCTACCTATTCTCATCGAAAGATCGGGGCGCCTGATCCATATCGGGTGGTATCGAGCTCAAGGTTACTCGGTGAGATCTTCTATCGATTATGCGTTTTCTACCTAGAGTCCGTAAAATTTGCCCACCAAAAACAAGATTCGTTCCTCTGTCCAAGACTTTTTGTGCCTTGCTTTTCTTTGCATAGTTCTCGGCTTGTTGAATTCACGGTTGCTTGTCCGAGTTGAGTTCTTTGGTCTTTAGTTTCTACCCTTAGAGTTTCAAGTTAGTCACGTGTTGATCACGCTTGCGTTCGTAATTTTTAGTCGAGTCCTTAGTAGATATCGATTCCAAAAAAGGAGAAACAAGAGTACCTTGAAGACCGCCGTCTCGCCTACATGCCTTTGGTCGCCCGAAGCGCTAAACCATCGCGAGAATCGCGCCGAGTGCTCGCCCATCGCGTCTTGATGCCGCCCGAGTGCTCGCCCATCGTGTCTTGCGTGCTACTTCGAGAGTGCTCGCCCATCGCGTCAATGCTTCGCCGAGTGCTCGCCCAAAGTGTAGTGCTCGCTTGTCGCGTCGATGGCCGCTTAGAGTGCTTTCGCCCACCGCGTGTACTGGTCGCCGAGTGCTCGCCAACTGCAACAAACTGGTCGCCAAGTGTTCGCCGACTGCGTATCAGAGAAGAAAAAGGCAAGTGCAATTTTCAAAAGCCGCACTAGATTAATTGCAAACCAAAGTTTAGAGAGAGAGAGAGAGTATCTTTTAATTACCTTTATACCCTTGGTCAAAAAAAAGGGGTGTGCGAGGTGAGTGTTGTTGGAGTCCTTGTGAGTCTGTTATTCAGTTTTAGGGCTCCCACAAAAAAAACAATAAAAAAAAAGGGAGGAGCCCTAGCTGTTTGCTTTGTGTTGAGAACGTTTCTGTGGCATCGTTGGTGATTAGGCTCGCGTCTCTAGTGTGGTTGAGGCTAGGACCAGCACCATACTGTCGGAGAACGTTTATTCAACTTGTCGTGACTATTGTGGTACGAGCTATCCTTTGTTACAATTGCCAGCCACCTATAGCTCCACAGAAAAACTACAACTTACCAGGCTCTTGCGTTTGGCACCTGAACACTACCTCTCCAGGAGATTTTGACTTGCGGTCGCCGACACCTCCTGCTAAGGCTTGGTAAGAACTTGGTGATACAAGTTGAGAGTTGAGAGACAGTGCCCTTTCCTACAATTGTTTGTTCTTTTGTTTTCTAACCATGTCGAGAACAATGAGCAATGATGGACACATTCCCCTACTTTCTCGGGGAATCATTCAACATTTCGGCGCCAAGTCAAGCTGCATCGAGAGGGCCTCGATGGCGATGTGCAGGTGGTAAATGGCGGCCGGACAGGTGGAGAAGGCTCAGATTGACACCAACGCCGGTGACAAATTTGGAGGATTCTGTTGGCACCATCAATACCAACAGCGGAGGTTTTGCGTAGCCTTGAGAACATGGGCCAGTACCTCTGTGGCACTTGATAATGGTGTGTTGGGCAGCGAGGTGGATGAGAACGTCGGCGACTTCGCTGCTGACTCGGAGCTTGAGGAAGACCCTGCACGGCGTCAACTTCACCGCAATCGGCATGGTATGGGTCCTTTGCGCCCCCGGCATGAGGTATGTGACTATGATGATTCACTTGGTAAGGTTAAGTTTACCATGCCTCCTTTTGATGGTAAATATGATCCTGATGCATACCTCACATGGGAATTAGCAGTCGAACAAAAGTTTGCATGTCATGAGTATCACGAAAACAAAAGAGTTCGAGCCGCCACTAGTGAGTTCACCGATTTTGCTACGCTTGGTGGAGTGAGTTTGACGTAAGAATCGATGCCGCACAAAAGCGGGTTGATTTGAAAAGAATCATGCGAGCTAGATTTGTTCCTCGTATTACAGGCGTGATTTGTTGAATAAGCTTCGATTGCTTAGGCAAGATAGTAAGAGTGTAGAAGAATACTATCGGGAATTACAAATGGGCATGTTCTTTTGTGGTATAGAGAGTGCGAGGAGGCTGCTATGGCTAGATTTATGGGTGGGCTGAATGCGTGAGATTTATGATATTCTTAGTTACAAGGAATATAATTCAATCACCCGCTTGTTTCATCTTGCTTGCCATCTTTGAAAGAGAAGTCTGGAGGACGCGCAAATGGTCTATACGAGAACTAATGTTTACGCAGGTCGTGCTAACACTTGGTCAACACGAGCTCCATCTACAACCACAAGGCAACCGATTGCATCATCCTCCAACAACAACAAGAATCGACCTTCATCTTCCACGCCGACTTCCAAGGTTTCAGAGGTAACAAAAACTGCTGCACTAGAGGCGCTAAGAGCTCGCTTGGTTGCTTCAAGCTGGGAGGACGAGGATGTTCAATGTCATCAATGCAAAGGTTATGGTCACATGAGGCCAATGCCCAAGCAAGCGTGTCTTGATTATGCGAGACAATGGTGAGTATTCTTACGCTAGTGATTTAGATGAAGAAACATATGCTATGCTTGCGGTGACAATGCGAGGCGGAGATGATCAAGACCAGGAAGATCACATTGAAGCCGACCATGCTTGACCATTATGAGAGCCTCATTGTACAGCAGTGCATTGAGTGTCCAGTTGAAAAGGTCGATCAAAATCAGCGGCACAACCTGTTCCAAACCAAGTATGTCGTCAAGGAGCGAGCATGTCGTGTGATCATTGGCGGAGGAAGTTGCAACAACCTTGCGGCTTGGACATGGTCACACCCCTTTAGATTGGAAACACAAATTTCTACTATGTTCAATGGTTCAACAACATTAGTAAGGTTAAGGTTACGCTTGGTGAGAGTCTGATTTGCTATTGGTTCCTATCATGATTTTCTTTGAATGTGATGTCGTACCTATGCAAGCATGTTCTATATTGTTAGGTAGACCATGGCAATATGATAAAAGTTACATGCATGATGGTAGAACCAACCAGTATTCTTTTGTGCATAAGGGAAGGAAGATTGTATTGCACCCTATGACCCTGATTCCATTCTTAAGGAGGACATTGCTAGAGCTAGTAAGCAAAAGATTGATGAAAATGCTAAAAAAAAACTTCTAGTTACGCTTGTGATAACAAAAATGAGATTAAGTTGAAAGGTGCATGTTTTCTCGCCAAATCTGATGTGAAGGAACTACTTGTTGATGAATCTGTTTGCTATGCCTTAGTTTGCAAGGATGCATTGTTCTCACTTGAGAAGATACTTATTTGTTTTGCCTCCTCTTTGTGACTAACCTTTTGCAGGAGTATCTTGATGTTTTTCCCAAGGACATTCCTCGGGTTTGCCACCAATTGAGGAATTGAACATCGATTGATCTCATTCTGGAGCATCGTTGCCCAATCGAGCGCCATATAGGACTAATCCGGAAGAAACTAAGGAGATACAACGCCAAGTGCAAGAGCCGCTTGACAAAGAACGCGTCGTGAATCTCTTAGTCCTTGTCTTTATTCGATTCTTTTAGTTCCTAAGAAGGATGGATCATGGCGCATGTGTGTGGATTGTAGAGCAATCAATAACATTACAATTAGATATCGTCATCCTATTCCTAGGTTAGATGATATGCTTGATGAATTAAGTGGCTCTCTTGTGTTCTCTAAGGTTGATTTGCGTGAGTGGTTACCACCAAATCCGCATGAAATTAGGAGATGAATG
The DNA here is from genome assembly GCA_036346375.1 of Guadua angustifolia. Taxonomy (NCBI): domain Eukaryota; kingdom Viridiplantae; phylum Streptophyta; class Magnoliopsida; order Poales; family Poaceae; genus Guadua; species Guadua angustifolia. The sequence continues at coordinate 11,052,849 of CM070501.1, forward strand.
GAAAAGCGACTTTCAAAACTAAGTTAGGTCTATATGAGTGGTTAGTGATGCCTTTTGGATTGACTAACGCACCTAGCACTTTCATGAGACTAATGAATGAAGTTTTGCGTGCTTTCATTGGTAGATTTGTGGTGGTATACTTTGATGATATCTTGATCTATAGCAAATCATTAGAAGAACATCTTGCTCATTTGCTTGCTGTTTTTTGATGCCTTCGAGATGCACGCTTATTTGGTAACCTTGAGAAGTGCACATTTTGCCTTGTCGAGTTGCTTTTCTTGGCTATGTTGTTACTCCACGAGGAATTGAAGTTGATCAAGCCAAGGTTGAGGCAATTCGAGTTGGCCGACTCTAAAAGCGGTCACACAGGTCGCGGAGTTTTCTCGGACTTGCAAGATTCTATCGTAAAGCCGTGAAAGACTTGATACAATTCTGCACCTTGAATGAGTTGTGCAAGAAAGGCGTGGCTTTCAATGGGGCAAGTCACATGAAGATGCCTTTGACTTGTTGAAAGAGAAGGCGACTCATGCACCACCGCTCCAACTTCCAGATTTTGGTAAGACTTTTGAACTTGAGTGTGATGCTAGTGGTATCGGGATTGGGCGTCTTGATCCAAGAAGGTAAGCCGATTGCTTATTTCGGTGAGAATTATCTGGGCCTCGTTTGAACTATTCAACTTATGATAAGGAATTGTATGCACTAGTTGAACATTAGAGACTTGGCAACATTATTTGTGGCCCAAAGAGTTTGTTATACATTCGATCATGAATCCTTGAAGCACATTAGTAGTCAAAATAAATTGAACAAGGCATGCAACATGGGTAGAATTCATTGAGTCTTTTCCTTATGTTATCAAACACAAGAAGGGAAGGAAAATGTTATTCTTGATGCTTTATCTCGACGATATACCATGCTTTCACAACTAGACTCTAAAATCTTTGGCTTGGAAACAATTAAAGAGCAATATCGCGATGATCTTTTGATTTTCAAGATGTTTTGCTAAATTGTAAGGAAGGAAGAGTTTGGAATAAGTTCTTTATTAATGATGGGTTTGTGTTTACGTTCTAACAAGCTATGCATTCGGTGGATCTGTTCAATTGTTGTTACTTGAGAAGCTCATGGGGGAGGGCCGATGGGTCACTTTGGTGTAAAGAAAACAGAGGATGTGTTGGCCAACCATTTTATTGGCCAAAAATGAGGCTCGATGTGGGCGCTATGTCTCTCATTGTTCCACTTGCAATAAAGCTAAGTCACGTGAACCCACATGGTTTATATATGCCTCTTCTGTTCCTAGTGTTCCATGGGAGGATATTTCAATGGACTTTGTTTTAGGCCTACCTAGGACAAAGAGGGGGAGGGATAGCATATTTGTTGTCGTGGATAGGTTTTCTAAGATGGCACATTTTATACCTTGTCATAAGAGCGATGATGCTACAAACATTGTTGATTTATTTTTCAGGGAGATAGTTCGCCTACATGGAGTGCCTTCCACAATTGTGTCAGACCGAGATGCAAAATTTTTGAGTCATTTCTGGCGGACGCTTTGGAAGAAATTGGGCACCAAGCTTTTGTTTTCTACTACATGTCATCCTCAAACTGATGGCCAGACTGAAGTCGTTAACCGAACGTTGTCTACAATGTTGCGAGCCATTTTGAAGAAAAATTTGAAGATGTGGGAAGAGTGCCTACCTCATGTGGAGTTTGCCTACAACCGCTCATTGCATTCTACTACCAAGATGACTCCTTTCCAGGTGGTATATGGTTTCAATCCTCGTGCACCCATTGATATTTTACCTTTACCATGTTTTGAAAGAGTAAATTTAGATGCTGCTAAACGTGCTGAATTTGTGCTGAAATTGCATGAGACTACTAAAGATAATATTGAGCGCATGAATGATAAATATAGAGTTGCGGTAGTCGGGGTGAAAAAATTAACTTTTGAACACGGAGATCTTGTTTGGTTGCACTTGAGAAAGGATAGGTTTCCTGGTTTGTGAAAGTCTAAATTGATGCCTAGAGCTGATGGTCCTTTTAAAGTTATTGCTAAGATAAATGATAATGCATACAAACTTGATTTGCCTGCAGACTACGGTGTAAGCAATTCTTTCAATGTTGCTGATTTGAAGCCGTACATGGGTGATGAAGATGAGCTTGAGTCGAGGACGACTCTATTTCAAGAGGGGGAGGATGATGAGGACATCTCCACAACGGATACAACCACGCTTCCCCAGAATAAACCTGTTGTACAAGGACCGCTCACTCGAGCTCGTGCACGCAAATTAAATTATCAGGTGAAGTCGTTCCTAAGTGTTCCTACTAATGACATAGTGAATGGAATGCTATTTAATTCTTGTGATCATGTTATTCTTATTAGAACCAGGGAGAAGAGCCACCAAGCGCAAGGAGACTCGAATCCAAGTCGGAGGCTTGAAGGAACTCCAAGTCAGATTCGGACTCGCAGACAGCATCAACTTCAAACGTTCATAACTTTTGATCCAAAGCACTTCTAGAGGCCCACGAGTACAGGATTGAAAGATCTGTTCGTCCTCTTTCAAACGGATCCAAAATCACCTTCAAATTCCTTCCGAGTCAGCGGGAAACTGCAAAACAATGGAGAATACTTTTCTTGTCCGAGTCAGTTTGGGCTGCGGGTCTTCTAATCCGAGTTGTATTAGTTAGGCCCATGTTAAGGCCTGGTGCTGCATGCTCTTGGACTATAAATAGCCAGCCGCCACCATAATTAGGGTTTGGGTTTTGTTTGATTAGGTTAGCCATTGCTACGCTTGTACTTTCATGCGTCTTCGACTAGACCGCCCGTCTACTTGTTCGCCGGAACCCCAACCCGAGTGTTCTTATCCCGAAATCAATCTACATTCATATTCGCAATTGAGTTGCTTGTGATCTCTTGTTCTTGCTGGTTCTTGATTGCTTGCGAGGAACAAAGACCTTCGTGGTCAGGTTGGTCGCGCTTCACGAGATCAATAACCTTCGAGGAGGTGGTGTACCGTCGCTAAGGCGCAACGTCGGTTCGTTGTAGTCGGGCCGCCAACTTCGTCCTCCACCAAATCGACGCTACCTATTCTCATCGAAAGATCGGGACGCCCAGTCCATATCAGATCCTCTGGACAGCGTGCATCTGGGTCTCCTGCAAGGCTAGCTCCGTCTCCTCCAGGGTGCGGTACACCGATTACAGCTCTAGTGTAGTCATGTCCATATCCTCCTCTTGAGCCGCGGCGAACTGGCCTAAGTGAATGACAGCAGCGTCGCCCTCCAGCTCCAAGCGTGCCTGGATCGGTCCACATGAGTGGGGGTGCACACGGAAAGCGGTGTCCCACAGCTCATAGCGAGGCTTGACGAGGCTTAGGACGACTCTTGAGGGCTAAGCGAGGCTTGAGCCGCTCGAGGGGGTGCTAGGTGCTCGGACCGCATGAAGATGGTTCAACGAGAATGTATGGATGGGAGGAGGGTTGACATGAGGTTTCGTTGTGGCACATGATGTGCGATTGATGATCCCCTGCAGGGTGAATAAGCGATTCGAATTGCCACGCTCTCGGATATGAGCATGCTTGTATCATCCGACATTTCAATGTAGTAACAACTTAAACTTGAAATTAGTTGGTATACTTGATGTTGATACTTGTTCATGTTATTACTTGCTCTCTTTCATGTAAAAATTCAGATTTCACTCTAGTAGTAGGTGCTATCCATAAACGCTATAAAAAATTGTAAATTGAGTAGTTGAATGTGAATATGAATCAAAGTTAAGCTTTTATGCACTTGTTACCTTAAGCTTACTCCTTGCTACATCCCAATGCATATGCTTTCGAGTCGGTCATATATGGACCACGGGTAAGTCTTGCAGTACCTACAGTACTCATGTACGCTTTGTGGTTTCGGTCGAGGACATCGGCGGATCACGAGTTACATCGTATTGCTTCTCGGTGGTCGGGCGAGGCACCGAATAGGGGCTAAGCTCGACGTTGTAAATGCCCGGAAGTGTTCAGGGGTAGGACACTTCCGAAGATGTCATACTTTTGGTGTAATATGATGGTTGTGCGTTCATTTTGTTGTATAGTTAGCCTTCTAAACTATGTCATGGCTATGTTTGAATACTTGGCTATTTCCGTTGTTGAACCTTGATGTATTACTATGCTCATCTCATGTCTGGGATGTTGCTTCTATCCATGCTGATCTTTATGCTTGATTTTGTTGTTGTGCTATATTTGGTTTAGTTAATTGTTCTTTTGTCTGCTGAGTGGATGTCCTTACTTCTAGAGGCATCATGCCGAAATTTTGTAGAATTTCTGAGTCTAGGCAGGATCTTGCAAATTGTCTGTTTATGAGTCTCGTCTATTGTTGTTAGTTCTTGCCTTGTGTGGTTGTCTAGTTTGTCTTTGTGCCTTAGGTTGTAGTTGTTTTGTTGTGCTTCCGCGTTGCGTGTCTGGTCATAAAGTTTTGGGTTCGTTGCCCCCTTTATGCGAATTGAATTGATATGGCAATGGAAACCGGTATCTTGAGGCGATCTGGGCGAGTTTCGAATTATCATCGGGGAATACCAGGATTGTTGTCGAGTTATTCTAATGGGATAGTTGTTGTCCTAATTGGGCTTGGGTGTTAGCACTGTGAGCACCAACGGTGATCCGTTGCTAGCCTCCAAATCCGATGAGGGTGACCGGGCATTCAAATAACCCGAGGGGCGGTCGAGGCGGCTCCTCACTTGACGGCGGCACGCGCGCGTGCTCAGCGTACAAAGTGAGTCGTCACCCGGTGCGATTGATTCCATTGACTATCCAGGTGCGGGACCGGTAAAGAGGGAGGTCAAAACCTCCCAACACCTGGAGCATCCTCCAAAGCTCTGCAACGTAACCTCCTTGGCGCTTGTCGAAAGAGTGTATCATCCTCATCTGCCAAATCAACTCGTTAGAACTAAATTTTTAAAAGAACACAAAATAATAGCAAAAATGCAGCATAGGTATGAAGTAAGGAAGAAAGGATAAGTCAAAACTTCATTGATTATTCTTGCACAATTTTAATTTTTAGAAATTATTATTTTTATCCTTTCTAGAACGGCCAATCTAGTTAGGGTTAAGTCCTACAGTCAGTATGTCTCTGATACCAACTTTCTCGGGACCCGAATCTGCAAATCCGAACCCTCTATGTATTCTGCACTAGTCCAGGATCACGCTAGTGCACACAGGTTAAACAGGGTTAAAGTACTACAATCATACACAGCGGAATAATAATAAAGTACTTGGCAATAATAATAAACTGTTGCACGACCTTATGGTCTCCTTACAAGGTTTCACCACGCAGGGCTTACAAATAACAAAAGTACAACAAGTTGATGGCGGAAGCAAAAAGTAAGTCAATGAACCCTCGCATTGCCACGAACAAGCGACGAGCTCAACCCTAATTCTCTAGACCTTCGTTGAATTCTTCCTCCCAAGCTGGCGTAGCTTCTTCTTCTGAGGTTTTGTTGAAGCAAGGGTGAGTATACAACATACTCAGCAAGTCATGCACAATGCAGTTCTATTACTACATGCATGGCTTATTCCAAAGGATAGGCTTAAGTGGTTATTTTGCACGAAGCAGCATTTTCAATAGATAATCTTAATTAGATTCAGAAGCAGTAAACAATATTATAATAATAAGTAGTTTTCGATTCTTTTTCAGAGGTTTGGCACACAGCCCTAAGTTCAAGTTATCTACTTTTGGCACATAGCCACTAATCCCATATTTTATTTCAAAAATCTAACCCTTGATTGTAATTCCCGAGTATTGTCCAATACCGCGGACGCGGCTATTCGAATAGATTTAACACACACTGTGCAGAGGTTGTACACTTTACCCACAAGATAGAGTCGTTCACCATACAGGTGATTGATCGTAACAAAGCTTTTCAGAAGCTTCTATCTATCCGTATGAACCTCTCTAGTATTGTCTTCACTACTGCTTCCCTCACTCAGAGCCGAAGGGTAGGAACGATAGATACTATTGGATGGGTACCAAGACATAGCACAGGTACGCTCCCCCACACAGTTACCCCGATGTAACTGCCACCCGAGGTATCAAAGGTAAAATATTAGAGTCCTACTAGACTACGTTTGTCCCATTCCAGACTTGCGGTTGTACGAATGACTCAGTTCAAAGGCTTGCAAGGTGAAGTTCTTAACTGTCCAGGCAAGACATCCTTCTCTCAGATCCCGACACACAGCCCTCACATTACTCAGTCCATCCCGTCGCCACACAGGTCCACCTGGCACGAAGCCTTCTTGCCACTTGCCCCAGTCCAAATCATTTTCCACCCCGGTTCACCATTATACAGCGTTTGTGTCTTGGCGCTAGAGCTCGTCGCGGCCTCGAGTCGAGCCCCGCACGACCTTGGGCTCGGTAGCTCTTGTTGAGACGGCGTCCTGGAAAGGCGGAACATGCGTTTACTCAGTGGTTACCAAGGCGTAGGATTGTGGGCCCGAAGCGGCGTCTTGTAGTGTCCGGGGCGATTCTTGCCCGACCATCAACACGCATGAAGACCACTACCCCGGGAATCTCTCCCATCCGTTACAAGCAGGGAGGATATAAGGCTAAGGATGGCGCAACCTGAGGAACACGGAACCAGAGTTCGAGCATTATACATCGACATTGTCGAGCTTGAGCTATAACACACCCCTGTACTCACGAATAGCAAAGATCACCGCTGCAAGGCAACTGGAGTAGAGCTATTACCTTCATAGGGGCTCAAACAAGTATAAATCCCCGTGTCACGCTCGTTGTTGCCTTGCTCCGAACACCAGCACGTCGAATCCGTTCCTCTGTTGAGCAAAGCTCAATTCGGGTCCCTAGTATCACTAACCCCCTTTTCATTTCTGCGGTTGGCGATCCTGATCGTCGACGGTAGGGCGCCCACCGTGGGGCCGATAACCGCTCTCGCGGGAAAGACACCAAGATCGTGGGAGCATGGCGCACCTCATCGAGCGGACATTCCTCGGCGTGGGTTTGGAGCACGGACCCGACTCCGTGTCCTGTTTTTCGCCCTCGCCGCCACCGCCGCGGCAGCCGCGTCTTGATGGCGGACAGCCATGGCGTGGTAGCGGCGGCGAATGGTCATGATCCGTGACCGGAGGGCGCTCGTCGGATGGTGCGTCGCCATCAACAAGCCATAACGCCCTCGTGAGAGACCGGGAGAATCTTTGGCGCCTCGTCTGGCATCGGACTTCCTCGCCGGAGGCGCCTCGCGCTATCGCCGGATCATGGTTGATCCCGCGAGGCGAGATCGAACTCTTTGGCGAGCCTGGCGAAGAGCTCGGCCGGACTGCGGCCGAGGTCATACTTCCGCAGTACCAAAGTCACCACTCGGGACCCACTCCCTGAGGAGTGATGACAACTCGTCGCGCCGTCGCCAGCGCGCTCATCGGTCGCCTCCCGGGCAGGAGGCGCCTTCTCGCCAGCGATCTCGGGATGTGACTTTGACTCCGCCACGTCGCCGTCCCACGGGCACCAACCCGGGCAGGGTCAGGCGCGAACCGGGCTACACGAGCTCCACGTCGACCGGCAGTAAGTCTGGGGGTTTCTCCCCGGATGTTCCGCCCAGACGCCGTAGGGTATAGGACCGGCTGCGTTATCTCCCGGGTGACTCCCGTGCTCGGCGTCATGATCGTTCTCACCGCAGGTCGGGCCGCCGAGGCAGCCTCGATTCCGAGTCAAGCAGCAGCGAAGGCCTTGTCGGCGACGACCTCTCCGGCGCGCCACAAGCCGGCGACCTCGGCAGCTCGACATATTCCACGACCTTCGTCGGTGCTTGTTGGCGGCTCGATTCAAGCGGCGTTGATAGAAACGCCGGCGGGACCAAGAATCGGCGAGTTCTGTCTATTTACTCGACCGCCATCTGGCGGCGGGCGTTGAGCTCGTGATGGCCAATTACATCCCGGCCGTGTTGGGCGCGCCGCCTGAACTCGGCTCTTCAACCAAAAGCCTGGTTCCTTTCACTACAAGCGAGGGAAAAATTAGTGGGCCAAAACCCACGAATTTGAAATAAACTCACAATTTAACTTAAATTAAATGGGCAAACCGTCAATTTAGTTCACGAATTTAACTCCACGAAATTAATCAATTAAATTCGTGCGTACTCACAATTTAAATTAAATTAGTGGGTTCTTCTGAAAAAAACCCACAATTTAACAATTAAATTAGGTAAATTTGGCTCCACAATTTAATTAACCGTGAAACTTGAAAAAACCACCAATTTAGTTAAATTAGTAAAAACCTTTCCACATTTATTTGTTAAATTAAAAAACCCGCCAAATTTAAGCTGTTAAATTAGTGGGTTTTAATAACTCACCAATTTATCGAGACTTTTATACAAAAAATAATATTATTGATCGGAAGTGGATATAAACTTTGACATAATTAAATTCTACTCGGTGACCATGAATTCTGACATTTTACTCCGGGTTATTGAGAGTTCTACACAATTCCATAGAAGTTCACATTATTCTTGCATGCAATTATGATATTTGAAAACATTATTGGATAACGATGGAGGGAATTTTAAAACAATTGAATTCTACCAAGCGGTCTAAGCTGATCTGAAACTTTGAATACGTGAGTACTAGGTAGTTTTCAATCAAGTCACCGATTGCTAAGTTTGCTAGCTATTTGTTAAGCAACAAACCGACTAATGATCTCTTGTCGGTCATATTCGATCTGGCCACTATCTTGCGAGAAACAAATATGTTATAACAATTTGTGCAACATGTTTTACAAGCCTTTTCTTTACCAATTACTAAAATTAAGTATTTAAAATTCACAATTTTTCCATCACCCAATAAACTTTCCAATAAAACCTAAAGTACAAACAGGAGTTCTATTTTTGCATCGTTGATTATCCTACCTAATGTCTGGTCCCGAATTGGCCATTGGGCTGCAAAAGGTAAGTTCACGGCTGAAATTTGGTTTGCATATTAGTTTTAATCCAGAATACCAACGAACCAATATCAATCACGGAAAAGATTTAAGTGCTAACCTAAAGTTGCTAAGCCAGTCCTTCCTATCGAAATTCTTTTCTTCTTTGAATGCTAATTCAATATCATTACCATCTTTGTCATCCACCGGATAAAATCCTTCTTGTGTTTGCCAATTTCTTGAAAGTAAAATCCTTCTGGAGCGGTGAAATTTTTACAAAGTAAAATTCTTCAAAGTAAAAGTACCTACATTTGATCTCAAAGTTAATCAAATGAAATTTTTACACCTACATGTGAACATAGTAACAAGTTACAATATGTGTCATTACCAAGCTTAAGCTTTACACGGCATCCTTTGTTAAAAATTGAGAATCTAAATCGACCGAGACAAGTATCAATAGATTTTTCTACGAGAATACCTTTTACGGTGAGAACTTTTCCATCAATGGGGCAGAATGATCAAGAGCTAACCAGAAATGCTCAGTGACCTGATTAGGAGCTTCTTGCACAACATAAATTAGTTAATGTGGTATTCTTCAAATAGAACAACACATATAAAGAACAGATCTGTAGCAACATAATTTGGTGGCGGGATGCCAAGCGAGGATCTGTAGCAACAAAATAGGTAGATGCTAGATACTTACTTTCCTCCTGAGTCTCATACTTTGAATTTTACCATCTGAGTCAAACAAGTGCATGTTTGTTGTTCGATTGTAGTTGTCAACTTGAATTTCTTCTCCAAGCCTTCTTCCTTAGCTATGTTCATATTTTCCTCACTCAATTTGACCACAAATTCCACACTCAGCGGATTGGCAACTCAATTTGACCATACTCATACTAAGTCACCGAAATGTACAAAATTTCGGCATAACCTCTCTAGTAAATAGGACATCCACTCAGCAGAAAAAAAAACATTTGCAGTTATAATATATATATCAATCTCTCAAACCGAAGGAGACATTCTAGCAGATCCTTAGATAAGCATGTCGATTGAATTGTAGAGACTTTAAGCTTTGATTTCGTTTGTACAACTTCTTGTCGGAGAATCACGAAACCTAACTACGAGAAGCAGAGAAGTTCTTTGGGTTTTTCGAAACACATACTAATACACTAAAGAAGACATCCAATTGTATTGTATCCGAAGCGGTGGCGCTTGAAGAAGACTGTCGAGAAGTCACGCTATCATCTTCCTCTACTTTGCATCAACATGTGGGTATCATAGCATCATCAATTTGAACTATAAATAAAACAAAGGATCGGTTAGGCGACATGTAACGATCCTTTGAAAGTGATGCAGCAAATCAATAATGTAAATGCCAGTTTTGTAAAGAAGATAATCAATAACAAGATCTAGAGGACTGCTCATGTACAAAACACTAGTAGCAACCTCACCAGTCATTTACATAGATTTGAAGTTTTAAAATTCCATGGAAGTTCAGACTTGTTAATTAGAACTAGCTCTCGTTAAAGACAATGGAAAACAACAAAGCTATCCATATCACAAACACATAACCTGGAACGATCTCCAATTAGTGATCACATGACAGAAGGTAAATAAAATAGCTAGGAAAAGGAATATCAATGAATTCACCAAGTGGCAGATTGTATCAACAGATAATCCACAGGGCTCACAAGATATGTGATAGGAATTTGCTAAGTCATCAGTTGAAAAGCATATATGAAAACCCCAAAAGGCAGAATCTTATGAACTCAAATAATGCCATATATACAATCGAATTTTGTTGAATTGGATAAATCAAATAGAAATCAATATCCTTTATACAAGACTGAAATGAGATCCTTGACCGATTCCAAAATTCTACTAGCGAAACACAAAAACAAGTGAAACAACTGAATTTCGATCGAGGATCGAGTATGCAACCAAAGATAAGTTTAATATCAAGGTTGATTGTGAGTATCGACTACAAAATAACCGGTTACGAAGTATCGGTAAGTAACTTCAGCAGATAGCAATTAACCATACTGATTCGGTTATGAAGTTTACTAGCAAGAATCGCCAAATACAATAAATCATTACATAGAGTTACCTTAACATATTATTAACAGGACAAACAAAAGGCATATAAAGGTTGATGATAAGAATTAGCTAATCGATGCAACAATGCATTTTCTTTTTTTAGATCGAGATAAACAACACATTCTTATTTTCATAACCATTTTAACAATACAAGACCCATAATGTGCAATATACTTGGGCTTTTCTTCTCTTCCTAGCTAAAATAAATGACTTCATATTACGTCCCGAAACATGAAAACCATGTGGTATCCACAAGTGCTGTCTAGGCAATACCAAGAAATAAGAGAAGCATCATAGCATATGTAATGTTGTGAGACATTGCTAAACAAATCTGGGAGCATCTAAGATGGCATACTTGTTTTATGTATACGCACCATTTTAACAAGTAATAACAAAAGAAATAATTTGGATTGCAAACTTCCGATTTTTCAAATTTGTATAATATATAAAATGTTGTCTCATTTTGGCGGTAAAGAATACAATAAACAAGGTAAATTATAGGAGCAGAAAGCATAGCAATACTTATGATCAAGAGGGTCTTGATCTCTGAGATACAAAATGAAGATAGGAATTCCAATCCTATTTCTTTTATTTTCTCGGCATTTTCAATCCCCACACTTTATCTGTTGAATTGAGGTATATAGTGTTAGTCGCACTCTAGAAGGCGAACAGACTCTCTGTTCTGGTACTCTCAAACACAATACACGAGCTCACGCGATTACAGACTGAAGATAATGAACTTTCAGAGTTAGTATGAGACGAAGAGGCAGCATCTGCACATATACTCTCCTGCATAAAGAGTTAGTGTAAATTCAAAACAAAAAGAGATATTACCAGAAATATATCAGCTCAAAATGAAATGTAAGTATATACGTTGTTGCGGTTGAGGCTAAAGCATCGAGATAGTTTGATTACTAAATTAAACAGATATTCAAACAATTGTAGATAGAAGGAAGGATTGGAGCACACATATTTCCCTACCAAAGTTGTGTGCTTCATCAAATATAAGTCTTAACGACGCCGATTTCCGGATCAACAAGATAGTTGTAAGGAGCAAACAAAATATCAACTAACTTGGAAAGTTCGAGAGATGTAATATGGGCACCTATAGTGATTAAAAACAATGATTGTGGGTCGAGAAAATTCCATAGGCATGTATGCTATTACATCGAGTAGTCGCAAGTTAGGACAAATGAAATATGAAACTTACGGGCCATTAGTTCTCCCAATATTGACCATGTCTTCAATATCAAAAGGCTCACTCCTAAGCTCGGTTTTGTTTCTCATGTATTCTCTGAAATGCCATTGAGGTGCAGACATATGGTTAATCAACAAAAGAATTTTTTAATAAAAATAAAGGCTACAACAAAGCACCTAAGATGGGCGAGGGAATATTAGGAAATAGAACGCAAGTATCCATCGACATAACAAAAAAGAACATAACATACGCCTTGAAGGGCAATTTACTTGCATCAAGTTATAGATTGTGGCATTCTGACAACACACCTTGTATCAATTAAAGGGGCTCGGAATACGAGGGTGCATGTGGGCATGTATAATTTATCATTCTTTGTTTATTTTTATGTACGATTGCCAAATTGGGGCGTATCTAGCAAGGAAGAATGCTATTGCGATTACCACTAACAATGTTTTGATGAGCGACACGGCGTTTCTTGCGAGAGGTAGTGGCAAGCATTGTTCTGTGCTCTTCCATGGAGTTTGCTCACTTCGTCATAGATGCACATCTGCTCACGAGAGCCCAGCACTGCCATTTTCGGCCTGTGAAATGTTTACACATAAAAAATTAACCATGAACAATAAACGAGATACGTGACTATTCAAACTATAATTGCAGCTCTAGGAGACAACTCCAGACCTCCACGACAAGACATTCATGAGAAACTACTTAACAGCATACACTCTAGACACAAGTAGCACTGCAATAAGAACAAAGGATAGAGGCATAAGTGTAATTGCCCAACCATCGGAGTTGACACAGAATCGCTGGCCTTGAGCTCCTTGATGACTGCCGGGTGGTGTGCGTCCGGGGCGTAGATGATCACGAGTACCGCGAGAATCGTCCTGAGTCCCCATTGCGGCTCTCGGACGGCTAGCACCCATCTGGCTGCGGCTCCGCCGCCACCCCTCCCCATAGAAACTCCCCAAAAGTGCGGCGCCACCTGGCGCCATGCCTTGGAAACAGCGTCTTTCCGTCCCGTCGGGCTCTCGGCGGCGCGTTCTTCCCCAATGCATCGATTCGGCGACGCAAGGCAAAGCAATCCGTCGAGCAAAAATTTGGCGGCGCCACGGTGAGCGGTAGGATTTCGCCGCGGGGATTTTAGGGGTGGGGATCGATTAGTGACCTACCTGCTGCGAGGACTCGAGGACGCGGTCACGTAGGTGATCTGGCGATCGTAGGCATCGAATGGGAAGTCGACCGGCGCGCGGATGCTATAGATCGGCATGGCGGCGGAGGAGGATTGAAAGATGGAGGTGGCGATGGGGAAAAAGCTTGGTGAGGACTTGAAGCGAAATTGGCGGCGGTCAGGGCTAGAAATACGGGCGTGAGGCGGCGAGGAGAGGATCGAGCGGGCGGCGCATGAGAGGAGCAGAGAGAGAGACGCCAGTTATTAAAATCCTATATAATAAATTCGTGCGTTTTTTTGGCCCACAATTTAAGTAAATCGTGAGTATTAGATAAACCCAGCGAATTTAAATATATAAATTAAATGGGTTTTATTGGCCCACAATTTAATTAAATCGTGGGTTTTTATAAATCGGCGAATTTAAATATATAAATTAAATGGGTTTTTTTGGCCCATGAATTTTTTCCTTTGTTTCTTGTAGTGTTTAGATCGTGGCGTCAAATCCAGAGCACCCTCTGCTCCAAATTCAGATTTACTCTGGCGGCGGGGAGGAGAAAGACTGGATCGTGTCATCGAGGGCAAGCGAGCCGCCCGCGATTCGTGCGATGGTTTATCCGCATGAGGAATTTGATTCCGAGCATCTCTGACAAGGCCGTCATCAAAGCCTTCAAGTTCGGCGTCCACGACCGGCACCTTACCGAAGACCTGGAGATCACGTCGAGGCTCAGCGTCAACAAATTGTTCCGCATGGTGAAGCGTCTGGCGGATGCGGATGACGCTATCATTGGAAGAGCGATTCGACCGAGGTAAGCTTGGACAAAACCCCACGGTGGCCCGTCAACTCCAAGGAGCCACAACGGCACCACCACCAGAAGTGGAAGCGCGACCACGAGACAGTGGTGGCTGCTGCGAGTGATCGTTCGGCGAGCGGATAGCGAGGTCTTGGAGGTCGAGATCAAGCTCGGGAGGGTCCCGACCTCGCAGGGTCGACCTCAACCTCGTCAGGCGCCGAACCAGCCCTAGCAGTGGGGCGGCGACTGGGCCTCGGCAGTAGGCGCCTACGCTCGGCCTCATGGGGCCGAAGGGCACCTAGGGTTTAATGAAGCGAAGTCTGCTTGTTTCCGCAGGCGGCGGCCACGATCTGCGAACTGCGGGGCTTGGTAGAAACAAGCTGGATGCCTTTACGATGGGCGCGAGAAATGCAGAGCTCCCAAAGAGGCGACCAGCCGGACAGGGGTGAGCGTTGGGGCGGACCAAGCGACCTCGACCTAGAGTTCGGCGGGGTGGCGCGGATCGGCGTCATCTTCGGTGGCTCGTCGGCTTACGATCTGGCGTGAGCTCTAGGCCGCCTCGCGAACCATCTACCAGGTCGCCGCCGGGAAGCCCATCGAGCAGCGCTGTAAGTGGGCCGGGGCCACCATCACATTCTCTCCGGAGGATGCTCTCCAGGGTATGGCCCGTGACTTGAAAACCGCCTTGGTGGTGACCTCGACCATCAGCAATACCATGGTCGGGCACGTCATGGTCGATGGTGGCAGCTCCCTTAACTTGCTTCAGGCAGGAGCGCTCGACCGAATGTAGATTCCCCGGTCGAAGGTCAAGAACATAGTTGTCCCCTTCTTCGGAATTGTCCCTGGAAGCTCGACCATCCCTCTAGGGCAGGTGGTCTTGCCCGTCACCTTCGGCGACTCGGACAACTTCCGCACCGAGCTGATCACCTTTGAGGTGGTCGAAGGAGACCTCCCGTACAACGCCATTCTCGGGCGGCCCGCCTTGATCAAGTTCATGGCGGCCAACCACTATGGCCATCGGTGTATGAAGCTGCCCGGTCCCAACGGCATCATAACCGTGCGGGGCGATCTGCAGGTAGCACATGGATGCGAGACCAAGGCCTTGGCCCTTGCCGGCATTCTACCCCAGCGAGGCCCGGAGGCGATGGTGAAGAACGCTCGTCAAAGGGCGGCGATCCAGCCAATGAGCGGCGAAGGTCTTGCGCTCGAGAAGGTGACCCAACCAAGTGTATCCATGTATCGGCCGAGCTGAGTTCCAAATAGGAACTCGAGCTCGTCACCTTCCTCCGCGCCAACAAGGGCATATTCGCCTGGGAGCCAGCGGACATGCCCGGCGTCCCGAGGGAAGTGATCGAGCATAAGCTGCAGGTCAGGCCTGATTGCCATCCCATGCGGCAGAAGTTGCGTCGTTTCTCTCCGGAGAAAGTCGCAATCATCAGGGAGAACCTTGACAAACTGTTGAAGGTCGGCTTCATTCACGAGATCGACTACTTCGAATGGTTGGCCAACCCGGTCATCGTCCAGAAGAAGGGCGGAAAGTGGAGGATGTGCGTGGACCACACGGGGTTAAACTCGGCCTGCCCGAAGGACAACTTCCCGCTCCCGCGCAACAACCAGATCGTCGACTCCACTACGAACGCCAAGATGTTAAGCTTCCTAGATGCCTATTCGGGGTACCATCAGATCAAGCTGGCGGTCGACGACGAGAGTAAGACGTCGTTCATCACACCGTTCGGCACCTACTGCTACACGACCATGTCGTTTGGTCTGCGCAATGCTGGAGCCACGTTTCAGCGTCTGATGACCAAGACGTTCGACCCTAGATCGGCCAAAACCTTGAGGTCTACGTGGATGACATCATCGTCAAGAGCCCCGTTGAAGGCGACCACGTTCGGGACCTCAAGGAAACCTTCACCAATCTGAACAGACATAAGATCAAGCTCAACCCCGAGAAATGCGTGTTTGGTGCCGCGTCGGGGAAGGTGCTTGGTTACATGATTGAGGGTCGAGGGTTGGCCCGAACCCGAAAAAGATCGAGGCGATCGAGAAGATGGCGCCCCCGACCTCGGTCAAGCAGGTGCAGAGCCTCACCGGCCGCATGGCCACCCTCAGCAGATTCATCTCGAGGCTCGACGAGCATGTGCTCCCATTCTTCAGAGCTCTGCGCAAACAAGGGAGCTTCGAGTGGACTCTAGAGGCGCAACGGTCTTTCGACGAGTTGAAGGTATACTTGTCAACCCCACCCCTACTCACGACTCCGCAGCCTGGAGAGTGGTTGTTGCTCTACCTTGCGGCCACCACCCAAAATTTGTCGATCTTTGTCTTGGTGGTGAGTGGGGATCCTGGCAACACCGATCTATTATGTCGTGAAGTCTGCCGCGGCGAAGGAGCTACCCCCGCAGTACAAAAGCTCTTGTATGCTCTCTAATAACCCGCGCAAGTTTCTTCATTACTTCCAGGCGCACTCTATGGTCGTCCCGAGCAACTTTCCACTCGGGGACATCTTAAGGAACCCGGAAGGCGGCGGGCGAGTCACCAAGTGGGCTATGGAGCTAGCAGCATTTGACGTTCAGGTCATAGCTCGCACGGCCATCAAATCGCAAGTGCTCACCGACTTCGTGGTCGAGCAGACATCGCAACCCTCTCCCGAGCTCGAGGTCGAGGAAGAGAAGCCCTGGATCATGTTCTTTGATGGCTCGAGGTCCTTCAAGCGCTCGGGGGCTAGAATCCTTATTCTTACCCCGTGCGGCGATCAATTGAGGTACGTGGTTCGTTTTGGGTTTCCATCGACCAATAATGTGGCGAGTCTGAGGCTCTCTTAGACGAACTGCGAGCTTGCAAAGCTTTGGGCGTGAGACGGTTGGTCGTAAAGGGCGACTCCCAGCTCGTCATCAATCTGTACAACAAGGAGTACCAGTGCTCGGGAGATTCGATGGCAAAGTACCTTACCGAGATGCGCAAAATAGAGAGGTGCTTTCAGAACCTGGAGCTCAAGCACATACCCAGGCGGGACAACTCCAATGCCGACTTCCTCTCCAAGCTCGGTTCCTCCGACGACGAGATCCCCTCCGATGTCATCCTGGAGACACTGGCGGCCCCCTCAATTTCCGATCAAGAGGTCTTACTCGCCGTGGTCGAAGGTATTCCCCCCTGGGCTGAGCCTATTCACAATTTCCTTGCAAAGGGCGACCTACCGCCCGACCCTGCCGAGAGGAGCAGGATCAAGCACCGGGCGAGTTTGTATATGCTCGTCGAGGGGAAGCTCTACAGGCGGAATGTGTCTGGAGTGCTAACAAGGTGCGTGTAAGGACCCGAATTCACCAATTCGAATCCACTGTGTTTTACTGCACTAGTCCCAGGATCAATCCTTGCCTAGTGCCGACCTCCGTAGGCCTCCGTCGTGGCCGGCGTTGGCCTCCGCGTCGGCTCAGCCTTATTGCCGTCTTCTTCCGTGGGCCTGGGCAGCGCCTCTTCTCGGTTTGTCCCCCCTTCCCTTGTCCTTTACGTCCGTTTTCATGTCGCTTCGCCTGATCGGCCTCTTCTTGCCGTCGGCTCTGTTGCGATTGTGCTCGCCTTGCTCGGCTCGGTTCCACCTCCTCCAATTCCTCCGCCGATTGCCCGCGTTGCTTCCATCTGCAGATTACCGATATTCCTACCTATTGTGTTTGCCTCCATCTTGCCGCTCTGTGTTTCTCTTATTGCTCTTCTGCCTTTGCTTTTCCGTGGCACCGCTGGATCTTCTGCCAATTCCTGCACGCAGTCGCTCAGTTTCTCCGTTTGGTTTCTTCGATGCTCCCGATTTTTCCCCAACTCGCTTACTTTCCTCCTCCAATTACAGGTTGGGGTTCGTTGTGTGCCACGTATCGGCGCGCCCTTGCGGCCGGCTTCGGCTTAATCACGTATGTAATCTTCGTTGTGTGATGTTTTTATTAATGCATCGCATTTTCTTTTCTCTGTCTCCATCGTGGTGTTTACCCCACGCTTTTGTTTCAGTGCATACTGTTCTTCGCTTCTGCTTTGGCTGTGGACGGTTTGCCATCTGCTAAGTTGCTGCTCTTCGCCTTCTAAGACCCAAGGCAAGCGCGTCCTTCGATTTTGCTTGTCTTGTTGCATACGCACTTTTCGTTTTAGCTACCTTATTACGTGCTTGCAAACGCGTCCTTCGATTTTGCTTGTCTTGTTGCATCTACGCTTTTTGTTTTAGCTATCTTATTACGTGCTTGTTCCGTTTATTTAGTGTCGAATTCTTGGTTACCGGTTTGTCCTCTTGATTGTGTGTGGTCTTATTCCAATTGTTTGGTGCCGAATCGTTGCTTGTCGCTTCACCCTGTTGATTATGTGTGCATTGCAGGCCTAATCGCGTTGTGCTGCGTGTGTTTGCTCATAGTGGTAAAACATAGTTGTCTTGCTCACTGGTTTGGTGCGCTTTATCATTGTGTCCGGTATTCTATTTTTGTGTGCTCTGTCGCCTATGTCTCTATAGACGCCGATATGACTGTGTTACGTTGTTGCCCGTAGGGAAATGGTGTAGCCTATTATATATGGATACGTCTATTCTGTCATCGTCCCTCCTTGGTCCAAGTGTGGTGCTGCCCTTAGACATTCCGGGCCCTTGTATAGGTATGCCATTTTCAGCTTTGCTACTCATTGCTTTGTTTTTTCATATCGTTCGATCCGTTGTTGCGGATCCACTAGCTCATCTATGTTGTTCTGTCATACCAGCCGTGTTGCTCATACTTTTCGTTGCCTCATGTTGTCTCGTGCTCTTTCATCTCCTAGATGCCCTGCTAACTGCCCATTCACATGATCCTTGCCCGGTGCTAGCGTTTTGTCTTTCCATCCCTTGGTGTGTTGCTTTGTTTGCTTACCATTTGCAGCGTCTATGTGCTTAGGGGACCGTTCGTACCCATTTGTGTCGCCTATTGTTAGTCGTGGAAACAGGGTGAGAAGGCGTGCTGCTAACATCCGTAGGGCACTTGCAAAGACAGGTTCTTAGGCCTAGACTCCCTCTTGTCCCATTCGTTATTTTCAGTTCAAGAAACCCTCTTTTCTTTACCTTAATCTGTTCTTCGACACGTTTCCCTGTTGCCTATTTTCTCCGTTGATCCCTCTCATAGTTTGCATCCAACGTGGGCCTACTGTGTCTCCTGGTTATTCCTTGCCGGTGGATTATGTTGACTTGCTAAAAGGTATATATATACGCTCTTATCTGCCCTTTGCTGCTATCCCTTTTCTTATCGGTTGTGTATACTCATACTATCGTTATTCTATTCCCTGCCCTTGTGTAGCATCCTACCCGCAGCGTTCATTTTACGGCGGTCCTGATTATACATGCGGTAAATGCGGTGCGTTGTTCTGGTATCAGGAACGTGTTGTCTATCAGAGTTCGTATACTCGAGGGCGCATAATCTCTGAGCTCTGCTTTAGTGGAGGAAGATCGACCTACCTTCTCTGGCTGTTCCCTTTGTTCTAAGGGATCTTATACGGTTTGATGGTGATTCTTGCTCTAGCCATTTTATGCGGCTTATACGCCATTACAATTCGCTCTTCACTTTTGCTTCCCTTGGTGTCAATGTAGACAGAACTATCAACACTGGTATGGGCCCTTATGTATTTCGGATCAACAAAGTTGTTCATCATCGTATTGAATCTTTACTGCCTAGCACCGGTGCCCACCCGAATTCACGCAATTTTATATTTATGACACAGTGAATGAATTACGAAATCTCTTGCATGCATTTCGGCCAGATACGCCTTCCGTTGATCAGCCTGATCCATCTATTGCCCACGCGCTCATGTCTATGTTAGATACTTGCAACCCTATTGTACAGCAATTTAGGCTTGCCCATGATAGATTGCTGTCGCCTGAAGCCCCAAAGATCGCCATCAAGCTAATTGGGCCATGTAAGATAGATGGTCAGCGATATAGCCTACCGACCACGTCTGAGTTGGCCGCTCTGGTGGTTGGTGGTATTTCTGTTGAGGCATTCAGGTTTGATGTGTTGCTCGAGTCACGGTCTACCGGTTTAAAATGCATTTCACCGGTTCATCCACTTCTTATGGCACTATAATACCCGCTCCTCTTCCCCTATGGAGACAAGGGGTTCCATTTGGGCATCAAGCTGAAAGACATGGATGACCAGCCTCCTGCCAACCGTCAGAACGCATCTATGTTGGAATTCTATTACTATGAATGACATTACCGTAATGCTGAGCCTAACCCCTTCACCTGTTGTGGGAGACTCTCTGATCAGATCACTGTTAATGCATATTCATGTATTGAAGCAAATCGATTGGCTTTTCATTTCTATAATCAAGATAGGCTGAGGTCTGAGACTTACCAAGGCATATCGGATGCTGTTGGCAGAGGGAACAACGCAGGAAAGGATGTTGGTGTCAAAACATTATTGCCAGCTAGCTTTATTGGTAGTAAGAGATATATGATACAGAATTATGATGACTCCATCACCATTTGCGGGCATATGGTCCGCCGTAGTTATTCACCATGTTCACATGTAATGCCAAATGGCTAGAGATATCTGCCGTGCTTCGGTTTGAGCCAGGTTAGAGAGCCTACGATCGTTTGGACATGGTTATGCGTGTGTATCATATGAAACTCCAGGAGTTCATTGGTGACATTAAAGATGGCACATCATTCAGCCCCTTAGCCCTTGTTTCTCTATTGATTTACGATTGCTTAGCCATTTTCCCACTGTCTTGTCCATGCTGATTCCTCCATTGTTCGCCATGTAGTTGTCTATACAGTTGAATTCCAAAAGAGAGGTTTGCCCATGTTCATATACTTACATGGTTAGCGATGGCCGATCGAGATCCTTCGCCTTCTTTCATTGATAACTTCATTTCTGCAGAACTGTCGGACATAGCTATTGATCCATTGGGGCACGCTCTTGTTGAAGAATTCATGATTCATGGTCCATGCGGTGACCTCAACGCTAAATGCCCGTGTATGAAAGATGGTCGTTGTTCAAAGCGATATCCTAAGCCATTTCTGATGAGGATATCACATTCATAGATACAGCCACATCTACACATCAATTTGAACCCGCTGCGATTATACAAGGACCGGTTACTCGAGCTCGCACACGACAGTTTAATCATCAGGTGAATGCGTTCCTAAGCCTCCCCATTAGTGATAATATGAATGGGATGCTATTTAATACTTGTGATGATTTGATTGTACTTAGGAACCATGGAGAAGGACCCTCGTGGACCAAAATTGGGCCAAAAATCAAGTTCAAGTCGGATTGGGAAGAGAACAAGTCCGAGTCCAGTTCGGCCTCACCAACAGCACTAACTTTAAAAGGCCATAACTTTTGATTCGGAGGTTTCTGGAGGCCCATGAGTACACGTTTGAAAGATCTCAGAGTCTACTTTAGAATGGATCCAGCCTCAATGCCAAATTCATCTTGAAGCAACAGAAAATGGCAAAAGAGTGTCACGGGCCAGAAATTCCGGGTGCTGCGCCACTTGTTCTTTTGGGCCCAAAGCCCATGTAACCCTAGGGCACCCCCTCGGCCGCCCCCCATGGCTGCTGCATGCCCCTAGCCGCTCCCTAGCCACCACTTACCTCTATATATTATTTGCTACCTCCGTACTTTAGTTTTTGGGTTTTGTTTATTTGATAGTTTAGCCATTGCTACTATTTTGAGTCTTCCAAACGTGCTCAACAGCCGCCTAAGAAGCTCCTTGTTTTAGAACCCCACCTTATCAATCCTTCATCTTTATTTGCAATTTTAGATTGCCTTTACCTTTGTTCTTGCTTGTTCTTCGGTTACATGCAGGAATTGAACCTCGTGTTCAGGTTGATCGTGCCAACGGCAAGATCAATAACCCTCTAGAGTTGGTTTAGCGATTGCTAAGGCACATCCTCGTCGTACGTTGTAGTCGGATCATCAAAGTCAATTC
The DNA here is from genome assembly GCA_036346375.1 of Guadua angustifolia. NCBI lineage: Eukaryota > Viridiplantae > Streptophyta > Magnoliopsida > Poales > Poaceae > Guadua > Guadua angustifolia. The sequence continues at coordinate 11,074,927 of CM070501.1, forward strand.
CACCAAATCGAAGTTATCACTCTCATCGAAAGATCGGGACCCAAAGTCACATCAATTTCGTGCGGAGGCAGCACTTGATCAGGATGGATATCCTCTTTATCGGCGTCGTGACGATGGGAGATTTGTTGTTAAACAAGGAATAAGACTCAATAATAGATGGGTAGTACCTCATAACCTCTCTCTACTAAAGAAATTCCAGGCCCATATAAATGTAGAATGGTGCAACAAGACATATCTTGTCAAATATCTCTTCAAATACATAACGAAAGGGCATGATTCTGTCATTATATCTTTGCATGCGATTGGTGATAACCATACAGATACACCACGCATCGTATGAGCACCGACGTCTCAGCGGTTCTTGTCTCAACAAACAAGCCGTCAGAGGTTATCCATGACTAGGGAATTCCGGATAGCTCGGGTTCGTTTACACATCAGACACATACAAGTCCAGCTGATACGAATGATGGTATCGATGAAATAGCTGAGTATATTAAATCACGGTACCTATCAGCATGTGAAGCAAATTGGAGGATTTTTGGATTTGATATACATGGTAGAACACCGGCTGTGGAACGACTCTTTGTCCATATACCAGGCATGCATGTCCTTACGTATCATGAGGAAGCTGATCTTGTCGATATTGTTGAAGATGATGACTCTAGCAGGACTATGCTCATAGAATGGTTTGTTGTTAATCAGAGGTGCCCATCGGCTCGAGAATTGACGTATTGTGAGTTCCTCACGAGATGGACATGGAACACCACAAATAAAACCTGGACAAAGAGAAAGCGGGGAACTAAGCTTGGTAGATTACGACATATCCATCCTACATCAGGCGAGGCTTTCTACTTACGCGTGTTGCTGATGACAGTCTGTGGGGCCATGTCATATGAAGATGTTCGAACATACCAAGGCACTGTATATCCCAATTATCATGAGGCATGCAGAGCACGTGGACTGGTAGGCGACGACACTGAATGGATTTCTCTATTTGAAGAAGCCATCATATGGGCTACCTCATATCAGTTACGTAACTTGCTTATGACGGTCTTTGCGTACTCTCAAGTTGCTGATCCTCACGCCTTGTTCCATAAGTACTGGAAGTACATGGCTGATGACATCACATGTAGGCTTCGTCACTCGGTCGGAGCCCAATGCAACCATATACCTGACCCCGTATTAAAAAATAAATTATTGAGAGAGCTCGATATAATGTTCTCCGCCAATGGATTATCGATGTCATTGTATGGCCTCCTGTTACCATCAGAATCATCAGATCACAATGTTAGCAACAGATTAATTCTCGAAGAGCTATCCTATGATAGAGAAGAATTAGCTACAAAGGCTGAATTTATGTATACCAGGCTCAATGATGAGCAACGCTCTATATATGATACGGTTATCTCTGCCCTGATTGAGAATACCAAGTGTTTATTCTTTATTTCCGGCCACGGGGGCACCGAATTTTTTTTTGTGAAATGCCGTTATTCTTAAATTAAGATCCGAGGGTCGCATAGTGCTCGCTGTGGCATCATCTGGTGTTGCATCTTTGCTGTTACCAGGTGGTCGAACTGCACATTCGAGGTTCCGCATCCTGCTTGATATACATGACAGGAGCATATGTAATATCAAAAGAGGCACTCTCCTTGGGGAATTAATAAGCAAAACTGCTTTAATTCTATGGGATGAAGATCCCATGACACACAGGCTGTGTTTCGAAGCCGTTGATCGTACATTGCGTGACATCCTATCTATTGATGACCCAACCAATGCTAACAAGCCATTCGGTGGCAAACTGCTGTTATTAGGCGGTGATTTTAGACAGGTCTTGCCTGTTATTGAAGGCGGCACACGTGCGGATATAATTGTGGCTTCCATTATTAGATCACCACTTTGGAAATTTGTTGACGTATTACGTCTAAACATCAATATGCGCTTACTCAACCCCACTTTGCCTCCAAAAGAAAGAAGAGATATGCAACAGTTCAGTCGTTGGATCCTTGATGTAGGAGAAGGGCATGTGCCGGCTCATTGTCAACCGGGTAGCTCAGAGCAGTCATGGATTGATAATCCCCTTGACCTTCTATTGAAACCAAGTTGCTCCAACGTCATGGCTATAACCGGTTTCGTGTACAATGATTTTCATATAAACTACGACGACCCAGTTTACCTAGCTCAGCGAGCTATTGTTTGTCCTACCAATTCCGTTGTTGATGAGCTCAATGACGTCATGCTTGCAGAGGCTCTAGGGAATGTTAAGGAATATTTGAGCTATGATACAATTGCTAATACGAATGAACAGCCTATTGACATCGATGTTTTGTACCCCCCCCCCGAGTTCCTTCATTACATCACTATAAATAACTTTACACAGCATAGGCTGTCTCTCAAAATTGGTAGTCCTGTTGTGCTCCTTAGAAATATCAACCAAAGTTTGGGGCTATGTAATGGCACACGCTTACTGTTAACAAGACTTGGTGATCGCATTCTAGAAGGTAAAATCATGACTGGAACACATATTGGACAGGTCGTATGTATACCCCAGATTGTCCTTGCTGGAACAAGCACAAAATGGCTGTTCACTCTAATGCGTCGCTAATTCCCGGTTCGCCTTTCCTATGCCATGACCATAAATAAATGCCAGGGGCAGACTCTATCCAGAGTAGGCGTTTACCTCAGAAACCATGTTTTCACCCATGGTCAATTATATGTCGCTCTTTCTAGAGTCACTTCGAGAAAAGGATTAGCAATACTCATTGAGAATGAAGATGGAACGCCTGCTTCAACTACAAAAATATTGTCTATCACAAAATACGTCCATACCTTTAGCTATGCTTGTGCATCCGGCCACACTACAGCACACCTCCTTGTGCCATCTACTTCGGGCTTTGCTTCGCTTTGGTTTTATTGGCAGCAGCGGCTCTTGTTAGGTTATAAGCAGCATACTATCAAGATCTATCATTCTACTATCACATGTGTCTTTCATGAATCACTGATGTGTTATCAATTTGTTCTGCCTCACCTGTAATTCGTCGAATATATATGCCCACTTAGCGAAGCCACATATGAGCCTACTGCTAACCACGGTTGTGTGCACCAGCATTTCCTATTTCTTTTACGATTTTTGTGTAGGAGAACGCGTATGCTACGCTAGCCGAAAATAAAATTTTCTACGCATTCAACCAGGATACATACGAGTAGTGGATCATGGATCATTACCCTTGGAGCACGTTAGTAGCGGAAGAAGAGTGGGTGAAGCGTCCCCGCGTACTCCAAAGTACAGTAGTAGATGCCGGAGTTGATCATCTTCTCCTCGCGATCGCGCATGCAACGCTGTAGAGGAAGTAGACGTTCTCGCCAATCAGCACCGAGGCAGATGCAACGGCGCCTCTACGGTATCCACACGTCCAGGGTAGGATCACCGCACCGGTGTGCTAGCACCCACGCGTCGCGCTAGGGTTTAGGGCGGTGGGATGCGGCGGCGGCTAGGTTTGTGGTGGGAGAGCCTCTCATTTGCACACCCCCACGCCCTTTATATAGAGTGCACTAACGGGCCTTCTACGATAGAAGCCCACTAGGACTCACACTAATGGATCTTCTACAATAAAATCCATTAAGGCGCCAGAGGATCCAAATCCGTGTAAACCCACTAATGGATCCAATCCATCGACATGATCCAACCCGTTAAGTGTGTGACCGTTAGGTTCATGCATAACGGCCATAGCCTGAAACCTCTTTTCGAGACCATCGACAACATGGTTCCTAGCAGGACATGTTGTCCCCGAATGCAGAATGATCATATCGGTTTGAACCTTGATATACTCGTATACCAATCCTTTTGCCACGCGATACCGGTCAAGCTCAAGGCAAGATCGTGCCATCCTTGTGATAGCTCGACCCATTCACTCGTCAATGTAATGGATATAATTCGTGATTAACACTTTAATCACTTTGGCATGGAAATGCACTTTTCCTTATCCATCCACACCGAGGGGCCCAGAGATATCTCTTCCGTTATCAAGGAGGGGCAAATTCCATCTTGATCTCTTATATCTCACGTCATGTTTCATGGCATACTCGTAAGCTACCTTTATAACTCCCCTGCTATGGAGAAGCGTTTGATAGCCCCAAAGTATACAATTACACATGCTGAGAATCAATAAGAATCTCAGGTCAAAGGATCGTATAGGTATACCACTCGAGACTACACTCTGATGGCACTTCAAAGATAACAATCTCATCGGTGTCTCGGGCGGGTCTATCAACCCCATGTTCTCTAACATGTGCCCACATTATTGATTTGATATCTCCATATCTATGGTATATGAAACATTACCATCAATCAATACATGTCTTTGGTCGATCACTATTGTCCCACATAATGATATGTGACCGAGGATCGTTTAGAATAATATCATATAAACAATGTGTTTCACAATTAAGTCATACTCAATAAACAAAGGAGTGACATTTATTCATGGAACTGATAAGTACATGAACATAGACGTATGATACAATCATCTCACATGATCGCCTCTAGGGCATATCACTAACATTTTGATGCCCATGTCAGACTATTATGTTATATCTCACCACTTTCACAGTAGGTAATACCCTTTATTACTCTACATTTTTCCCTTGTGCTCATGCTTTTCTAACTGCCATTACCCTAACATTTGCCCCTGCACAGATGGACTACACTTTCCTCAAGAACATTACCCAGGACTCACATCGATGGTGCATCCGTGTTAGGATGACACGCTTCTCCGAATACATTGACGAAAACAAGCCTCAGAGAATATTGCGTGTTGACCTTGTTTTCCTTGATGAACAAGTTTATCTACTCCCGTTCATTGTTTCTTTTCTATGTATCGAGTACTGCATCATACCCTAACCACAATAATTCCTTATCTACAGGGAACCACTATGGATGCACAAATACCAGAGCGACATGTACCACGCTTTGCCCCATTGCTAAAAGAGGATTCCGTATACTATGTGCAGTTCTTCGAGGTTATTGATGCATGATCGAACTATCGACCGATTGATAATATTCTTATGGCTAGATTCACTACATACACGAAGGTTACTGAAATCTCTCCTGCTCCTGTCGAGTTCCCAATATGTGCATGCGCCCTTGCGTCGTTTGGCATACTCAGGACAAGGGCAAACGAAAGATTGCTGTTGTTAGGTATCTACCAATCCTTAGTGACACATTTTACCTTACTATTCTATTTTCCCGTGATACCCACTAACTGCTATAGCCGCTCAGATACTATAGGTGTTGTCACAACTATCTCCCACACAAAAGAAGTTTCCGTCAAAGGAATGCCCAAACCAATCTGAAACATCCATATCAGTGACGGAAGGTATATTTCTTAGAACCTGCATGACACTTCGTATTTACACAGCACCACAACTTTAGTAATTGCCATAGCAAAACATTATAGGTCCTTATTACTCTCTATGTGTATTTCCGCCTCTGCCACCCTATCATCACTGCTCATATATATACATGCTGATGCACTATTCTCTTCCATAAATAATGAAAACGCGGATGTCACATTATGGGGATTGCATGCACTTCAATTTGATGCCGAAGCAATTCAAACCGAATCCCATCGTGGTCCGATTGTTTTGTTGTTAGTTGGCCTACTGGTTAAGTTACGTGAAGGTGCATCCATGGCTTCCTTTCTATTTCATTCATTCACATTTGATATTACTTTACCTTTTACACCTGGTTTTACTTCGTGCTTCAGCCATATAACTTACGCTCCCATTTTTTTAATGTTACTACCGATCCAGGCCGCTTCTCACTACAGGGAAGCACTGTCTGTAGATGGTACATAAATCCAAGTCTCCCAGAGACAGCTCCTCTACGTGACAGGTACTTCTTTTCTTGGCTATACTATACGTACCACGGTATATCACGCACACAGCAGCCCGGCCGATGTGCTCCCTATTTGAGACTCACGCTTTTTATTCCATCGTATAGACGTCTGCTTTACCCATAATAGCCACAGCGATCAATCCGTATTATTCATTGCCTACTCCTGCTAATGAATATACGTAATACACATCGCTGCTTTTAATCCGACAGTAATTCCGTAATTCCATTCACCCTTTTGCTCATCGCCATCACACATATTGTAACACATTGTTACCACCCTATTCACCTTTGTATATCTCACTCGGCTCATCTATTTTACCACCGCTAGATAACTACTCCAGTTAGTGCCAGCTTCGAGATTCATATCCATATTTTTCGTATAACAACAAGCGCACAGCATATATGTTACTCCTACACTGTCAATTACTTAGGTTTGCATCGGCTGCACACGTCATTAGATGGGCCGGGCAGCAGCCAGCATAGAACCCATTGATCATCGCTACAGTCCGAAGATTTATAATTTGAACCAACATGATGCCTTTGTATGTTTTCTTTCTCTTCTGGATCTCCAATCAACGATTGGCACTCTGCTTTCTAACTTTTAGCTTCTGCACCACGCGTTGTGTCTGTAAGTTCAAGGTAGCCCTTGTATGATTTTGGTGATTAATGACAAACATAGTTATTGACAATGTTTATTCTAAAGCAGTGCTTAATGACAAACCTCTAACATGCTTATTGATATGAGACTAATATATTCATCGTAAAGATTGTTTTAGTCTCATCTTATTTAAAGGGAAATCATATATGAAAAGAATGAGTATACAACTTTGAGGTATGTGCACGGTATTCCACTCTTATCTATTAGTGCATTTGTCATATGCATGTCATATTCATTTTGGCATAAAAATTACCGCACTGCTCGTATTTTGCTCTTGGGATCATGTTCTTATTTAGTTCTTTAGTGATTCCCAAGTTGGATCTTAAAATGATGGTTTTTGCCTGTGCGCCGGACCGGACTTTAGATACTCTTATCTTAGTTCGGCGTTAGTTCAGTAAGATTTCCATTTACGCCGGACCAAATCTCTCCTATAAAATATTTTAGTTCGGCGCCAACTTGAATCTCTTGGTTCTCTCTTTGTGAAAAGGTCCATAGCTACTGATTCCTGTGAAATCTATCTACGACGGACCAAATATATTGGTCCGGCGTTCATACTGAATTCTCATTCCTTCGCCGGACCAAAACCTTCTTAACTTCCTATGTATGACGGATTAAATTTTTTAGTCTGGCATGAACGTGGTTTGCTTGTCATTGGATCCTTAATCTTATATGACTATTCTTTAGTGATCCTTTGGTTGATTCTTTATAGACTTCACCATGCTTGATCATATTTGTTCATATAAGCTCACCATGAATGTTTCTATCATGCACAACCTTCGTGGAGTCTAATTTGGTTTAAATATCTTTGTTTCAATGTTGATTCATGTATCTATGTGTGTTTAATTCATTGGATCAATATATCTTCATGCCTTGATGTTAAGAGAGCTTATGAAGGGTATTTGATAACTTGTGTTTTGGTGATTGAATTTGATTGTAATCGATTTGGATTTAGTTGTTTGACACATTTTCGGAAGTCCTTTCATGGGGAACGGATCGGATTTAGTGCTTAGAATATGTACTAGATCACCCACTTAATCTAACAAAGAGTTTCCCTTTTGTGCTGGACCAAATTCTCTAAAACTCTCATATATGACGGACCAAATATTTTGGTCCGGCATACATGTTAAAACACCTAGGTATGACGGACCAAATTATTTAGTCCCTGATACATAGGCTTTTGACAATGTTTCGTATTTTACATTTTTTAAGGCCTTCCCATGCTCGAAAAAATAAAGTGTCTACATGAAAGTTGTAGAGAATTTTGAGACGAATCTTTTTCATGTTGACAACTTTTTCATTTGAGCAACTAAAAAAATTATAAAAAATTTGGGAAGTGGACTGAATTTCTATGTGTATGACGGACCAAATTATTTGGTCTGTGGTACACAGGCTTTTGACAAGGTCTTAATATTTTGCATTTTTGAGGATCTTCCTGTGCTCAGAAAAATAAAGTTTATATATGAAAGTTGTAGAGAATTTCGAGACGAATCTTTATCATGTTGACAACTTTCTCATTTGAGTAACTGAAAAAATCATAAAAATTCTTGAAGTTGGCTGCTGTCTTGTGAAGGAAACTTTTATGTTCTTTGGTGTTGGAATTGTAAATATTTTTCAATGCACACGTCTTCCTCATTCATATTCATTCATGTACACATTATTAAGAAGATAAAAGATCAATTGAGTAATTTAAATTAATTGCAAGGTATGAATCAAGTGCATATACATCTCGGTGCACTTAGTAGGAGCATTCTTTTGTCAAGTGTTTCATATATATTGGGTTTCATTATCAAACACTTGTTGAGCTTAAAATTTAATGATTATCAAGCATATCCATGCAACTCTATTGAGCTTTTGGGACTAATGTTTTTCTTGAGATGCTTTGAATAGAATTAAGTCCCAAGAGCATATGTGATGACCAAGGTGTAATAAAGGATTGATTGTTAAGTCAAGATCAACTAGACGAGGATTCACCAAGAGCTGAGGACGAGTCAAGATCGATTTGATGTGAGGATCATCAGGCGGATGATCGAATCAAAGTCGATAGGACGGAAGAGCCTCATGAGGTGATCAAGTCAAGGTTGACAAGATGAAGACTTCAATAATTATGAAAGTCATCATACACAACACATCAAGTAAAAAGCATGAAGCTTAGAAGTGAACCTAAAGATGCCCAAGGCCAAGGTATGACTAGTATAGGACTAAGAATGTTTCCTAGTCTTTCACCGGTCTTGGTGTTAGTGGAAAGACCGGATTGATAGGATAGTTGTCGTTCTATCAAGAGGGGTCCGGATCGATGTTGATCGGACCGTTTCTAAGCTCTCGAGTGATGCACATTGAGTCTCCTTACCCCTAAGTGAGCCTAGTGAGGTGTCTTGGGGTGTTAAAAGTGTTTACTAAAAGAGAGAAGCTAGTGGTGTTAAAAAATGTGAGGTTTTGGGTGTCGTTTGATTCCTTATGAATTCTGCCCTCATCCTTTGGTATCTGGGTGCTGAGACCTTGCTAGATGGATAGCCCTTGTTCTTAGCTTTTCATAGAGCCTAAGATCACCCAATTCTGAGTTCGGACAAGAGAGATATCGTCGTTTTCATGCAGGTTGTACATGCAGTGACGGACCAAATTTTTTGGTCCGTCATGGATGGGATTTTGCATAGTCCAGTCCGTGGCGAATGTAAAATTCTCTGGTACTATTCCCAACGGCTAGTTTTGGGTTCAAACGGCTAGTATTGAGGGTGTTGGGTATTTATACCCCCTCCAGACTGTTGGGAACCAACTTTTGGCAACCCATTCGTTATCTTTGAGCTGAAGGTGTGTGAGAGGAACTCCTATGTGTTAGGAGTGTCCAAGACACTAATTTTTTGAGTGTGATTAAGATAATCCTAAGTGAGATTAGTGTGTGATCAAGAGTGTCCTATGTGCATCTCTCTTGAGTTTGATCCGGTGTGATCAAATAAGCTTCGGGCTTGTTACTCTTGGTGCTTGAGAGCACCTAGACGGCGTGGAAGGCGTCGAGAGCCGGTGATCTTCTCAACGAAGGTTGTGAGAAGGCTCGGATGAATCGAGTGCTGTAGGGTCGAGGATGCGCCTAGAGGGGGGTGAATAGGCGTTTTACAAAATTCGATCGCTCACTAAACAATTCGCTCTAATCAACCCCTATGTCAAAACCTAATCAAATATATGCAGAAGCGATATATAGGTTTTGACAATTAAAGCCTAAATCAACTAGGCTCACTAGTGCACTAACTAAATTATGTCTCTAAACTAGAATTGCTAAATTGATCAATCAATTAACACTAAGCAATTCTATTACAATCAAGCAATTGAACAATATACTAGAAATGTAAATACTTGAAAGTAAAAGAGACAAGAGGCAAACGATGTTTTTCTGTTGTGTTCGGAGACTTGCTGGTCTCCCCTAGTCCACGTTGAGGCAAGCCCAACCACTTGGACCGGCTCCCGCTCGAGCACCCACCTCTTTCCACTAGTCGTGGTTTTTCACGCTTTCGCATAGGTTCAACCCGAACCTTCACAAACTTCGCCGGGACTTCTCACACCTAGAGAGCTCCCATGCACGACGCCTACGCCGTCTAGGAGTCGGCAACCTCCAAGAGTAACAAGCCGCTCCTTGCTTGAACTTCACCGAGCACAACACATACGCTCCCGGTGATCACCTAGTGCAACACATGCACCTAGGCCTTCCTCAAATGCAACACATGCACAAGAGGCTTTCAAACCACTTCCTAATTGCAACACATGCAATTAATCTCACTCTTAGCTCAAGAATCAAATATGAGTATGCAACACATGCACCACCTCATGCAAAATTCTCAATCAACCAGCACATGCCCCCCCATGACCTCCTTTTATAGCCTCACAAAGAAAACTAGCCGTTGGGGGGTAAAACGGGCATTAAAAGTGTTGAAACTAGCCGTTGCTACAGTACTTGCGGTACTACCGGCCCCTACGGGCGGTAGTACCGGCCTAGGAGTTCAAAAGACCCTTCTCTGCCAAAAAGCTACCGCAAGGGCGGTACTACCGGCCCCTACGGGCGGTAGTACCGCGGCTACAGTTACTAAAACGCTCATAACTTTTTACTCCGAACTCCGATTTGGGTGATTTTTGATTCTATGCGAAGCTTATCACGAGGGCTACAATCTCCACTCATTTTCAAGATTTAAGCAACCATAGATATTTTTTAATATCACCAAAACTAAACTCTAATGTAGTCATTCAAGTCTAAAATCTGATTTTCTCGAAATACTTCACATAGACTTGATCAAAAACATGACTACAAGCTAGTAAGGGTTACACAAGATTAAAACTTGAATCATGTGATGATCAACTCATGATCAAAATAATTTGCAAAACACATTTGCAAATACTATTCACATGCTTTAAAGAACCGCATATAAACTCCAAATCCAACTTGCTTGAGCATCCTCGTTTTGCAACTCATACAAAACCTAGCTCCAAACAAAACCAAACAAACTCAAATGCATGAGCTCACTATTTGCAACACATGCAAATCTTAGCTCCAAGCAACTACTTTGATTTAAGAAAGATTTGTGTTTTGTAAACGAAACATGAAGCTTCAACATTTGCAACACATGCAAAAGTGATCATTACGCAAAAGCCAACGTATTAGCTTATCCTATTTGCAACACATGCAAATCAAAGCATTATGCGAAAACCAAATGCATATGCTCTTCCTTTTTGCAACACATGCAAATCAGAGCATAAACCAATAACAACCAAGCATAAACTTAACCCATTCGCAACACATGCCAAATGGTTAACTCTTATGCAAAAACCAAATCCAAATGATTTGAGCTTGAGTGAACATGGGAATGAGATCACCAACACATGATGAAGCTCAAACTAGGAATCAACTCCTCTTAATAGTACGGCGATAAAAACCTTAGACTCAAAGACTACAAAGTCCTTAGCCTATATAGTTATACCTTTGCCGCCGCACGCAAGCAATCCCTTTGGGGTCTTTATGATCTTTACTTCATTACGCTCCCCCGGGATCATCACTCGACTCTTCTTTATCTTCGGGATCTTCTCTTGACGCCCATCACCTCATGATGCCGTCTTTATCCCGTTCTCAATCATCCTTGGACTTAACCTAACTCAATCACAACTCATAGAATAGTTAGTCCAAGATGCATGGTTGTCTCAATTATCTCTTGCACTCCATTAACACATAATGGATGCTTTTAGATCAATTAAGCGCAACCTAAATCAATTTGAATGATTTAAATGTGTCTTAAGTACAATAATGCAACGCATGCTTTGTTATACTTAAGAGCTATTCATTTGTTCTTAATTAATCAAGGAACACCATCAACACATGATGAAATGTTCTTCAATGATTAACACACTACAGGATGACACGTCTTCGCAAGCGGTACAACCGCTTGGAATTGAGTATTCAAGCGATGAGACCGCTTGGAATTCTAATATCTCTTGCTTTCTATCGGTTGCTTTTAAAAGTATTCAGCGGTATATACATTAAAAGCGGTACTAAAAACATAAAACCGTTTTAAGCGATGGTACTGCTTGGAATACTTTCGAATTCGGCGGTCCTCTTATGGAATACTCAATTCCAGCGAGGACCGCTCGAATTGAGTATTCCAAGCGATAGGACCGCTTCGAATTGAGTATTCCAAGCGGTACTCTCGCTTTAAAACGGTTTACAAGCGATAGTACCGCTTTTAATGTATATACCGCTTGGAATACTTTTACAAGCAGTAGATTTGGAAAAACAATTGCATTAGTTTAATACATATCCGCTTAATAAATGTTCGCCAAATTTATAATAATATCAAGCACACATAACATACAATCCAAGCACCATAACATATAATTCCTCAAGAAAGCAACGTGCAAAGTTTCATTATCACAAATCATCCTCAGGTACAACATGTGAACATCACCAAAATTGACTTTTCAGTGTTTCCAGTATTTTACAACTCAGCTAAACAATGGCTAAAAACATAGTAGGAGTATAGTCTTTCTAGTGTTTTACAACTCAGCTAAACAACGGCTAAAAACCCAAACATCATTGACTCTAGTTTCTGCTCAAAGATCGACATCGATGATAGAAGACCATTGACTAGAAATCGAATGCATGAAGCCCATGTCCTGCGAGTAGATTAAACCATTGGATTTTAATCCGACTAATCAAAATAGTAGCTAATAACATGCCGGCACATCAAACAAGAACAATTGAAATGGCATGGCATATAAACCACCATAGCAAAACATGGCGGTTGGAAATAGTTGACAAAACATGGGATTCCAAATGTTGCACAATTGAGAACTAAGCAAGAACGCCTAAAAAATTGCTATTCAAACAAGAAACCTATCATGCAAGTTACAATGTCGATCTTCTCAAAATAATAATTAGAGAGGCATGAAGTAGCAATTTCATGAAAGTGGCACAAAGATATGCAACAATGACTACACCGCCACCACATGGAATCAAGCAAAATTTTCCTTACTGGTAGCAATGAGCTCAGTAATGTCCTTACCACTCGGTTGGGACAACAGGCTCCACCCTTGCATTGTCAATCTCAACACCAACTGCAATATAAATAAGAAGAAATGCTAATGTTAGATGCTACCAATAGGAATGAATTATGTGTAGAAAGCACAGATAACACTATATCTAGTGTAATGCAGGATAGATAACACTACACCAAAATGTAATCTCCTATTCACTAGTCATCCATACTCTAACATATCCTTTACGGAAATCCACGATCTCTGTAGTGTTAATATGATAATTGAGACCAAGATACATTCGGACTAAATGTAAGCCACTCTCTTGGACTAATGCATGCAAAATACAATTCTATTGAGAATAAACTCTCACAACTTCAAGGAACAGTACGTCAATTTTCCAAGCACCGAATTTGAGTAGTGTCACAAAAATAACCCTTGTAATTTCAGCAAACCATTTAAAATGTAAGCAATAGTGACTAAGGAGTTCTTTAGTAAAAAAAGTAATCGTCGTGAAGGTTTGTGAGGAAAAGTAGTAGCATTCACATCTCACTTAAACTAACATCAAATATAGACAAGCGCTTTGTAGTGAAATCATGAAAAATCAAATTCATGGACCAAATTGCATAGACCAATAATCCACTACAACATTTAAAGTACCAAGCTAACAAATCACAATAAGTTTGAATCAACTATCAAGCATCTTGTCACGGATTTTTCATCCTCATTCAAATGTAGAAGTGAAATCAAATAACTGTAAAACTTATATAGATTTGTGTCCAGGCATGCAACTTATCTTTTGCAGAAGTCCATTGGTCAAACATCAAATAGGGCCAGATGCAAAGGAAGTGTATACTACATACTTTCTATGAATAAACCTCATTCGTCTAAATTGTGCACAATAAACAACACACAGCTACTGAGGGATCAACATGAGTCACAATATTCATGGAAAAACCCATGCGTCACATCGATAGATCTCTTTTAGTGTTGTTCCAACATATACCAAAGGGAGAGTTATTGGTGGCAAAAATATATGATTTAACAAAGATAGTCGCAAACACCGATAGTCTAATATCAGCATGTTAAGTAAAAGGTAATAAACTAAGTCGCAAGTTAGCAAATGGTAGAGTATCCTGTCATTGGTGACTGCGTTATCTCAATGTAAATATGGTAATATTGGAAGTTAGCAAATGTTAGAGTATCCGTCATCTATTGAATAAAACCGGATGACTTGACCTAGACAAACATTAATGTAAAATTTTCACATAAGAGATCAAGATAAAGGATATGAGGACAAAACATAAATGTATATATAGATAAGTATATCATTTGTTCTAATATAACCAATAAGCAACGATAATGCATGGTATTAAACATTACGAGAACTCTTCTTTCTTGTTTTTCTTTCTTTCTTTTTCTCTGACGGTGAAGTGCATTTCTTGTTTTTCTCTTCTTTCTCTTTCTCCTCTTTACCGCCATTGTTATACTCAAAGAAGAAATCGAGCGAGCCCATACTCAAAGAATCAAATCATGTACAATGATTCTGTAATTAGTTTCAAATCAAGCAGAAAAAAAAGAATAGTGAATTGTAACACACGAGCATCCAAGATCGATTCTTCGCTTTTAATGCACCTTGTGCTATCGCAAGCAGAGGTGTGCGATGATATAAAATAGCATTATAGAGCTCATCGTAGTAAAAGAAATAATTAAGCATGACTCAGGCTATATCTCACCTTCCTCCTTCCAAAAAGTACACAATCATATTTGCATGCATGGATATTTTCATAACCTAATCCAAGGCACTCACCATCTTCTTAGCTTCATTAAAATTTTTGGTAGTGAAGTGTCTCTTTGGAAAGGCCTCGTCAAGTAATTTTAAAAGAGTATCAAAACTATTATTTGTCCACCCCCCAAAGAACTTAGTGTGAAGAAGTCTCACTACAAACTGCAACTTGGTGAATTTGCACCCATGATACAGTGGTTGGCTAGCATCATTTGCTAAGTTATAAAAAGCCTCAACATCTTCATTCGGACCCCCTAAATCACCATCACCGTCACTACCATTTTGGAAACCATATCCTATGTCATCAAGCATTTCAGTCATCTCATCATCTATTTCTTGCTCCATTTCTAAATAAGTTTCAGGTTCACATGTGAGTTCTCTTTGTTGTTCATGCGTTACAGTTTTCTCTCCATGAAAAATCCATGTGGTGTATCCTTCTAAGAATCCTTCGCATATCAAGTGTTCATGGACAACCGTTGTTATATACCAAGTGCTATTCACACACTTTTTGCATGGGCATCGAATTTGATTTCCTTTTCTTTGAATTTGTAAAAGCAAACTCTAAGAAACTTTTGACGCCATCCAGATACTTCTTTGAGTGCCTACAATTGTCATTAATTATATTATATGCATACTTAGTTTACAAGATGTGTGTATATTTAATTTAATTATAAGTTGTTTAACTTGTACCTCGGCTCACTCATCCAATCCTTATTCATGCTCATGATGATTGTCCAATGAAAAATGAATAGGCGATTGAACTACAATCAGATGAAACCCAAAGTACCAGCTCAATTGATGATATAGACAATAAAACTTGTAGGCAAATAAGAGGGTATTTGATCAATCATATACCTTAATGACCGGATGAAGATGGCCAACGCTGCACCACAGCTTGTTCAACCGACTCTTGGCGGCTCCCTCTGCGCCTTGCTTGCAAATCGTCTAGGCATGGCTCCCTCTCTGCCGCATACTGTGGAATGTGAATTGTATAGCATTAAAATTTGTGATAAAATAATCCAACCAAAACATATACCGACACAAATAATACAAAACATACGATCAAACTATGGCGTCAAAGTGCATAAACCATATAAAATATCACTAGCACATGACAATTGACATGTTCCATACAACATAGGACATCTTCTCATATCAATCTCAAACTTGAGTGTGAAGGGCTGACCTTGTATTTGCATAGGCCGACAAAACAATTTGTTTGAGTGAGGGGTTGATCTTGTATTGTTTTAGTAGTTTATTTTAGATCTGTGTTTTTGCACAAGCAAACAAAACAATAATTGACCCATACAAAAACTATACTTTCGTGATAAACAAAACTAGTAGGTGTAAAACAAAAGGTGTAAAACAAAAGGTAATCTTAGCTTATAAAAGAGCTGTAATAGTAGCTACGAAACCACCACACTCAACCTCGACAAAACATTAGGATTAGCGACTAACAAAACATTTGGATTAGCGAACTAACAAAACAATAGAACAATACAATTGGTCAACACAAAACCAACCACTCTCAAAGAAGTCTTAAGACCAAACTCACTGTCTATATAGCTTGGCAAACCTGAATGTCTAGGATTAGGGAACACTACTATTGTAGCAATTGAAGCATACAAACAAATATACCATTTTAAGTACACAAGATATTTGTAATTAGCAAAGCGGATTTACATGGTGAGCATGTGAAAGGTGGTGTTTGCTGACACGAAATCGTTACATTTAGGTCATCGGCAAGATGACATGTTACAAATTCTGAGATGAAAAGCGGCACAAGACATTCAAATTTAAACCTCTAGCGTGCGAGAATGCAAACACCACGGATCGATATACAATAAGCTTACTTTACAAAGAATTGCTTCCGAAAACAAGAGCGATCATCGAACTCGAGAGCTATTTCAACTTTGCGACTTGTGCTTGATAAAGAGAGTCGCTAGCATGCTTTTATTGCCGATGTGAGCAATTGATCTTATATTATAGTCTTTACATGCTATCTCGAGATACCATTATTGCCGATGAATGTCGGTCATCTCAGATACTCTCTCTCACACACACACAACCACACAAATCGAAAAGGGAAAGGTAAGAGACCATGGAACAGACACGAGCAACACTACCCTCACTTGACGCCAATGCCGATCAAAGTTGAATGCTTGGCCGTTTCTCCGATTCCTCCCTCTCCCCTCGAGCACATCTTTGAAGTGAGGAATAGAACCATCCGAAGGGGAAAAAAGAAGTAAAAGGAAGTTATAATGGGTCTGGGTTGAATACAACATCACTGGTCTACTTGAAGAACATTCACTGTGGTAAAATCAAAAGATAGATGATTCTGTGGTAAACTTGAAGAACATTACCTCGACCAGTGAATCAGCGGCGGCAATTGAAGCCTCTCTCCTCCCTCCACCACTGCCTAGAAGCTCTCAGACGTACGGCGTCCTCCTGCTGAAGGCGATCATGTCGGCGATGGAGCCGGCGCGGTTGATGGCAGTGAGCTCCGACCTGATGCAGGAGGTGCTGTGCCGCCTGTGCCCGTGGGGCCGGAACCGCGTCAAGGCCGTGGAGATCGGGCGCGGCGGTCTTTGGTGGAGCTGCTCCTCGACGAGGGCGGCTAGCGCGCGACCGAGTTGGCGATGTTGCCGTCGACCACCTCTGCGGGTGTGCGGAGGGGCGATCGGAGCTGGTGGCGCACCCGGCCGGGCTGGCGATTTGGGGATTTAGGGATAACCCTAAAGCGTAGAGGAGCGGTAATGGTCGCTGCGTGGGGATTTTTTTTGATATGGTCATGAGTTGGGACGACTGGCGCGTGGCTACGCTGGTGAAAAATGTGTGCGCGGTGAGAAAAATGTGTGCGCCTAAAATTTTCATCACCCGCCAAACAGCTATTCCAAGCAAGACTACCATCTCAAATAATTTTTCAAAGCGGTCTCATCGCTTGATGATACAACTCTTTCAAAGCGGTACCAATCGCTAACAATTTGAACCTTTCTAGACGGTGATATTGCTTTTGAAATAAAATTTTATTTAAAGCAAAGACTACCACTTTCAATTTTATTTTTTCTAAGCGATTTAAATATTTGGCAAGAATAGGATATCCTGAGTGACAAGACAAATGAACTCAATTTAAATTTTCATTTAAATTGATATAAGTATATATTTACTACACAAGTTTTCATATACTCATGTTGATGAAAAGTAATGATCCATTATGAGCAAACTATATGGAAATGATCATTACTCTAAGTCATCAACTATAGAATAAGCCCCACATGTATATGTGCATAGATATAATTGACTTGGATATAATATGCACATATTCAATTTGATCACATTGGAGTATATCCTATATTACCATGAGTATACTATGATTAGGCAATTCAAATATATACTCAAGGATTTAGTTCCTTTGTCTTGATCCTTATATGTGTCAATAAGAATTAGATCAATACAAAGAGACTTTCAAGTTAAACTACAAACTCCCCCTAAGTATGTGCATCCATGTAATATATGGATTGGGAAACATGATGCACATTTTGTGGTTAATATAATGGGGAATATTCATACTTTAACTTGACTCTAAAGTATGCAATTTATATTAGAAAGAATGCGCATACATACCTTGGGTTTTCCATTTTCCAATGCGATGAGACTAATCAAGGATATTCTCAATAAACGAGTTAGTCTCGATATAAGATTTGTCATTAATAACAAAATCACATTAATGGATAATCTCAATATTAGATTTGTCATTAACACCAAAACCATAACTAATGAAGGTTGAACTCACAATCTCCCCCTTTTTGGTGATTAATGACAAATCCAAGCTTAACAAGCACATTTGGATTAAAACTAACATATTGAGAGAATTTAAGCTATTTGAATGCATATGCTTATTTTAAACAATATAACCATTGACAATTTAGAATGCATATGAGAATCAATTCTCTCCCTTAATCATATTAAGCTCCCTTTTTAACCTAAATGAGATATTAAGCTTCCTAATTCTCCCCCTTTTGGCATTAAACACCAAAAAATGGAGAAACCATCTTAAAAGAACATTTTAATTATTTCTTCCCCTTTTGGCATATATTTTTCCTTCTTTTTTTTAAATATTCTCCCCTTTTTGGCATTTAACTATATCTTTTAACGAAGGTCATACAAGAATTGAATTGAGCATTTATGACCTTGGCAAGGAACTAGATTTTGGATACCACTTGAAAAGATAAGCAATAAAAAGCAAAGAAGGGTATCAAACGGGTTATTTGAAACAAATTCAAATAACTCACTCCTCATTTTATTAGGCTTTGCAAATTTTCAACATGATTCTCTTGAAGACTCCAATAATTTGCCTAACAGGGTTAAACGAGGAACCCAAAAGAATAAATACCACTTGAGAAATTAGATACCACTTTAAATCTATCTCAAGAGCTTTTCTTGAAGATTTAAAAAGAAATGAGTATTTTTAAATTTTAGTTGAAGAACAATGCTCAACTTGAGATTTTCCTTTTTTTAGTATTTCAATTCATAAAGACTCTCACACAGAGAAATCTTAGGCGATTGAACTTACAATTTTAATTTGAGAGGAAACTCTTAATCAAGAATGCGGGTATTGGAAAAATACTACAAAGAGGCAATAAAATACCACTTGTAGGAAATAATCGAATTCAATGATACCACTTAAAAAGAAATTCAAATAAACAAGGATATCACAAGAAGAAAAGAACCATTAAGATCCATGATACCACTTGGAGAAAAGAGAAACTCAATTATACCACTTGCAAGCATATGGAGTGAATAAATGCTCAATTTATACCACTTAGGATCAAATCACAAAGAATTGATACCACTTGAAGGAATAATCGATAAAATCGATGGGTATCGAGCAATATATATACTCACGGTATCAAAAAGAATAACTTAAGATAGATCAAGAAAATCACAAAGATTATTTGAAATCTCAAAGAAGGAGTATCAGAGCAAAATAAAGACATGATATCACTTGGAAGCAATTAAGTGCCCAAAACTTGCAATAAATAAACTCCCCAAGATATTCAATAAATGAATTATGGAGTTATTTGCATTTGAATTGCGCAAGCTTTGTCTTTTCAAAAGATCAAGTGAATACCACTTTTAGATTAATTGAAATACTCATTAACTGATACCACTTGAAAAAGATCATTTTGCATGAGGATACCAATTTTGAGAAAAAAAATATTGATATTCATTTAAAAATAATCTCATTTTCTCAAAAACCAACACTATATGTCAATTTAAGATCAATTTGATATTATAACATAACCGAAAAGAGTCTCTTTCAAACACACAAAACTCGATTAAACAAGCTCCAAAAGGATCATAAGGTAAATCATAGAGCTAATACATTTAAATATCCTCAAGTTTTGTTTTGAGAGGTTCTACCAACTTGAAACCAATTTCAAGACATGAAAACCACAAAGATTTCAAAGAACTAGAATTTCAGATTTTCAGTTTTTGACATTTCATTTAGGCTTCAAAAGATAGCTGGAAAACTGCTCATATGACGTCTAAAAAATTTGATAAAATTTGACATAGTAGACTAACTATTGAGGATTAATTCTTACAAAGGTGATCCCCTCAAATTATGCACTATTTTGAAGATACAAAAATCACAAATCAGCTCAAAATCATGCAAAAGTCTGAATTTTCAGCATTTGATCAAAGAGAGAAAAAAGCCATAACTTTTGCAAATTAAGTTGAAATTATTTAAAATTGTGTAGAAACATACTTTGGACTCCTAAGAAACTTTTTCAAAAAGAATTTTCCAAAAAAGAGTCTCCAATCAAAAGATGTGCCAAATTTTACTTTGTAGGCATGATTTTTACTCAAAGAGAAGAAAAGTCAAAACTTTTTCAAATAAAGTCAAAACATTTTGAAAATTTTCAGAAATTAACTTTAAGCTATTTAGAAGGTTTCTCAAAAAGAATTTCCTTAAAAGCACATTTCGTTCAAAAGATATAGCAGATTGCGCTTTGTAGGTATAAAGACAAGTTGAATTTGTATCGAAAGCTCAAAATGCAATATAACTTGGATTTCATGGAGATTTGAACTTTCATAGCTTTGAATGAGTTAGAAATACTATTTCAAGCCAAGAAATGTAAAGAAATCCAACTCAAATAGCAAAACCCACAATATGCAAGAATGGGTCCTTTTGGGTCAAATGAAGAATTTTGGCCAAATTCAAATAGCTATAACTTTTGAACGGTTGGTCGTTTTGAAAAACTTTGAACTAATGAAATGTTTGAAATGACCAACCCTATGAGTTTTGTATTGACCACTTTTTCAAAAAATCAATAGATTTTAACTTAGGAAAATATTTCATTTAATCCAAAATCAAGATCCTATAAGATCTATTTGAGACCAATTTTGCTATTTTGTTTCTAAAATAGGGATTTTTACTCCGAAAGCATTGCAAAACATTTGAAATACATATTTAAGAACTTTTATAAAGATTTTCATAAATATGAGCCTTTTAAACAACAATTTTGATTTTTGACCAAAGAGGCTCGTATGAAGAATATGAATGCATATGATTTTCAAATCATTCCAAAAAGTATCAAATGAAGCAAATGAGAAGATATTTGATTGGAATTGGTATGTATGAGTTTGAAATACCATTTTGAACTAAGATATGGCTAAGAATCCGGTCCAAGAGGTGAAACTCACAAAGTGCTACAATATGATCAATATAAGTCAAGTATAGTTTTAAGGTGAGTTTTAAAATCAAATAACTTTTGATAGATTGGTCTTTTGAAAATCTTTTGAATACGAGAATTGTTAAGAATGACCAATTCTATGTTTTTCGTTTTGGAGCTATATTCAAAATCATTTTACAATTTATTCTATGAAAATTATAAATTTAGAATCAAAACATGATACTAGTAACTAGTTTTTGGGCTAAAAACTTATTTTCTTTTAAAATTAGTTTTTGTAAAGCCAAAACCATTGAAAAACCTTTTGAAAGCATTTGTATACATTTTTCAACTAGTTTTTCACAAGATTAGTAATAGTTACTAAGATTTTTCACTTTTGGCTAAACGGCTCAATTTTGAAAACTTAATATTTGCACATAATTAATTTTGGGCACACATAGGGATGTGATATACATGATTATGATTTAGCACTCCCCCTTAATGTGCCACTTTTAAACTTGCTCAAGATTTGCAATAAGAGAATAGGTAAGAGGCGAGAGCAAGTACTCACAACAAGCAATTAAATCAATTTTAGCATGATACTAATCCATCTAAACCTACACAAGGCTAGAAGCTAAATAGTAATCAATTTAAATTGCTTGTTACCGAGATGGCATTGGCTCATGATGGACATGTTATTCTTCAAGCTTGACACCATTTGTAGAAAATTATAATCCTTCTCCTCTTGAATGAGCAAGCGTCCAATCCATCTCATATTGCCTAAAATTCTTTTAGGTGGTTTTTGGTACCCAATCCTTGTTGGGTCCAACAATGTTAGTCACAAGAGTTTTAGGAACCCAAATGGCCCTAATTTTAATATTATTGAAATGACTAACATGACTAGGAATAGTTTTGCGATAATTATTCCTCATAGACAAATAATTTGCATTTTTATGAAAGAGCATAGGAGGACAATGATATTTTGAAAAACTATTTCTAGTTTGATCTCTTCTAAGCATATGATAATTAAAGTTATGCATTGGCTTAGAGGATCTAGTATATCTAGCAAATGTTTTGCTATTGTTATTTCTCCTAAGCAATATATTTGAATTGCATTGAGTAGGCTTAGGAGTCCTAACAAATTTAGCAATTCCATTTCTAGATTTACTCTTCCTATGTAATTGAATATTATCATTCTTAGCGGGCATAGGGGACTTGACGAGTTTGGCAAACACATTGCCATTCTTGTCCTTCCTAAGCAAATAATTATCATTAACAAGAGTAGGCTTAGGAGTTATACCTTTGGGACAATCCTTACCGAAATGTCTCTTTTCCCGACAATTGAAGCATGTCACACTATTTGGCCCTCTCTTGACCAATTTGACTTGCTCCTTGCCGGTTTGCCTCATGGTTCACACTTGTGGCTTGACATCCACTTTGTTTGGACACACGGAGGCGAGGTGGCCCTTCTTGTTGCAAGCGAAGCACTTGATGGTCTTCGAGTGTCTTGCGTTGTGCCTCGTCTTGCTATTCTCCCTCTTGGAGATGTAGCCGAGTCCTCGCTTATCTTGAGGCGCCCTTGGCTTGCTCAAGATCTCATCGAGGATGGCCTTTCCTTTATAGCACTTCTTCAAGTCATTTTCTAATCTAATAACTTGAGCCTTGAGCTCTTTATTTTCCTCTACAAGATTAGCATCTAAAGATATAGAGGAACTAGAAGCAATTTCATTAGAGCAATAAGGCAAATCATCGCTAGAAGTGGATATGCATTTGTTTGATGAATTGTTTGTAATAGGAATTGAGTAAGGCAATTCATCTTCTAAATTACATTGAATAGCACTATCCACACTAGACTTAGAGAATTCCTTGAAAAGGACTTTTTCATGATTTTCTTTAAGCACATTATAGTCATTTTGAAGTGAGTCATGTTCCAACTTCAAAACTTTATATTTCTTTTTCTCCTTTCCAAGAAATTCATTAAGCTCCTCTAGCATATTATTCATTAATTCATCATAAGAGGGCTCATCATCATCCTCATCATCACTTACCTCAATTTTACCTTTTGCCATGAAGCAACGAATTCACGATGGGAGTGAATATTCGTCGTCGCTTGAGGCGGAGGTTGAGGTTGATGGAGATGTCGGTTCATCACTTGATGTTGATGTTGGAGAATCACCAACCGACATTTCTTCCTCAAAGCAATCCTCAATTTGGGATGTGGACACGTCATATAATTCTTGAAGCTTTGTCCACATTTCATGAGCGCTCTTGAGATTGCAAATGAGATTGAATATTTCTACGCTCACAACGCTAAATAAAACATTAGTAGCTTGAGCGTCGAGATGTAGGCATTTCTCCTCTCCTTTAGTTGGAGCAATATTATTTAGTGGAGAAGAAAAGCCGACATCTACGATCCACCATATTTGGGGGCTCATGGATTTAAAATGAGCAATCATAAATAATTTGCATGAAGCATAATTTGAGCCATCAAAATATGTGAATCGATGTAGTGCACTAGACCTCTAGTTGCCATCCTTTTACTCTCTAGACAGTTAAGCCTAAAATGAGAGTGACCGTGGCTCGATACCACTTGTAGGGTCGAGGATGCGCCTAGAGGGGGTGAATAGGCGTTTACAAAATTCGATCGCCCACTAAACAATTCGCTCTAATCAACCCTATGTCAAAACCTAATCAAATATATGCGGAAGCGATATATAGGTTTTGACAATTAAAGCCTAAATCAACTAGGCTCACTAGTGCACTAACTAAATTATGTCTCTAAACTAGAATTGCTAAATTGATCAATCAATTAACACTAAGCAATTCTATTACAATCAAGCAATTGAACAATATACTAGAAATGTAAATACTTGAAAGTAAAAGAGACAAGAGGCAAACGATGTTTTTCCGTGGTGTTCGGAGACTTGCTGGTCTCCCCTAGTCCACGTTGAGGCAAGCCCAACCACTTGGACCGGCTCCCGCTCGAGCACCCGCCTCTTTCCACTAGTCGTGGTTTTTCACGCTTTCGCGTAGGTTCAACCCGAACCTTCACAAACTTCGCTGGGGCTTCTCACACCTTGAGAGCTCCCACGCACGATGCCTACGCCGTCTAGGAGTCGGCAACCTCCAAGAGTAACAAGCCGCTCCTTGCTTGAACTTCACCGAGCACAACACATGCGCTCCCGGTGATCACCTAGTGCAACACATGCACTTAGGCCTCCCTCAAATGCAACACATGCACAAGAGGCTTTCAAACCACTTCCTAATTGCAACACATGCAATTAGTCTCACTCTTAGCTCAAG
This sequence comes from Guadua angustifolia, assembly GCA_036346375.1. Classification (NCBI taxonomy): domain Eukaryota; kingdom Viridiplantae; phylum Streptophyta; class Magnoliopsida; order Poales; family Poaceae; genus Guadua; species Guadua angustifolia. The sequence goes on from CM070501.1 coordinate 11,099,745, forward strand.
AATCAAATATGAGTATGCAACACATGCACCACCTCATGCAAAATTCTCAATCAACCAGCACATGCCCCCCATGACCTCCTTTTATAGCCTCACAAAGAAAACTAGCCGTTGGGGGGTAAAACGGGCATTAAAAGTGCTGAAACTAGCCGTTGCTACAGTACTTACGGTACTACCGGCCCCTACGGGCGGTAGTACCGGCCTAGGAGTTCAAAAGACCCTTCTCTGCCAAAAAGCTACCGCAAGGGCGGTACTACCGGCCCCTACGGGCGGTAGTACCGCTTTATGACGGTAGTACTCTGATTACTAAAACGCTCATAACTTTTTACTCCGAACTCCGATTTGGGTGATTTTTGATTCTATGCGAAGCTTATCATGAGGGCTACAATCTTCATCTATTTTCAAGATTTAAGCAACCATAGATATTTTTTAATATCACCAAAACTAAACTCTAATGTAGTCATTCAAGTCTAAAATCTGATTTTCTCGAAATACTTCACATAGACTTGATCAAAAACAAGACTACAAGCTAGCAAGGGTTCAACAAGATTAAAACTTGAATCATGTGATGACCAACTCATGATCAAAACAATTTGCAAAACACATTTGCAAATACTATTCACATGCTTTAAAGAACCGCATATAAACTCCAAATCCAACTTGCTTGAGCATCCTCGTTTTGCAACTCATACAAAACCTAGCTCCAAACAAAACCAAACAAACTCAAATGTATGAGCTCACTATTTGCAACACATGCAAATCTTAGCTCCAAGCAACTACTTTGATTTAAGAAAGATTTGTGTTTTGTAAATGAAACATGAAGCTTCAACATTTGCAACACATGCAAAAGTGATCTTTACGCAAAAGTCAACGTATTAGCTTATCCTATTTGCAACACATGCAAATCAAAGCATTGTGCGAAAACCAAATGCATATGCTCTTCCTTTTTGCAACACATGCAAATCAGAGCATAAACCAATAACAACCAAGCATAAACTTAACCCATTCGCAACACATGCCAAATGGTTAACTCTTATGCAAAAACCAAATCCAAATGATTTGAGTTTTAGTGAACATGGGAATGAGATCACCAACACATGATGAAGCTCAAACTAGGAATCAACTCCTCTTAATAGTACGGCGATAAAAACCATAGACTCAAAGACTACAAAGTCCTTAACCTATTTAGTTATACCTTTGCCGCCGCACGCAAGCAATCCCCTTTGGGGTCTTTATGATCTTTACTTCATTACGCTCCACCGGGATTATCACTCGACTCTTCTTTATCTTCGGGATCTTCTCTTGACGCCCATCACCTCATGATGTCGTCTTTATCCCATTCTCAATCATCCTTGAACTTAACCTAACTCAATCACAACTCATAGAATAGTTAGTCCAAGATGCATGGTTGTCTCAATTACCTCTTGCACTCCATTAACACATAATGGATGCTTTTAGATCAATTAAGCGCAACCTAAATCAATTTGAATGATTTAAATGTGTCTTAAGTACAATAATGCAACGCATGCTTTGTTATACTTAAGAGCTATTCATTTGTTCTTAATTAATCAAGGAACACCATCAACACATGATGAAATGTTCTTCAATGATTAACAAGACAAATGAACTCAATTTAAATTTTCATTTAAATTGATATGAGTATATATTTACTACACAAGTTTTCATATACTCATGTTGATGAAAAGTAATGATCCATTATGAGTAAACTATATGGAAATGATCATTACTCTAAGTCATCAACTATAGAATAAGCCCCACATGTATATGTGCATAGATATAATTGACTTGGATATAATATGCACATATTCAATTTGATCACATTGGAGTATATCCTATATTACCATGAGTATACTATGATTAGGCAATTCTAATATATACTCAAGGATTTAGTTCCTTTGTCTTGATCCTTATATGTGTCAATAAGAATTAGATCAATACAAAGAGACTTTCAAGTTAAACTACAAACTCCCCCTAAGTATGTGCATCCATGTAATATATGGATTGGAAAACATGATGCACATTTTGTGGTTAATATAATGGGGAATATTCATACTTTAACTTGACTCTAAAGTATGCAATTTATATTAGAAAGAATGCACATACATACCTTGGGTTTTCCATTTTCCAATGCGATGAGACTAATTAAGGATATTCTCAATAAACGAGTTAGTCTCGATATAAGATTTGTCATTAATAACAAAATCACATTAATGGATAATCTCAATATTAGATTTGTCATTAACACCAAAACCATAACTAATGAAGGTTGAACTTACAAGTGCTAGTGAGCCAAGAGACAAGGCTTGAGGACGGCCTATTTACTCTTGAAACTAGCATGTTGTAAGAGGTTGGGGCTCACCTCACCGTTGTGGTGGAAGAGGCACCCTAGTGGAGACGAGGCGTGGGCTCGAACGAGAGCCGGTCCTTGTGAGGAGCAAGGGCTTGCCTCAACGTGGAGTAGGAGCGTGGCTCCGAACCACGGGATAAAAATACTTGTGTCACTTGTGGTATCTCTTGTCTCTTTTATGAATTGTTTTACTTTGTATTTATCCATTATTCATCTTATGATTTATATGATGATTTGAGCACCTTACTAGTTATGCCCTTGTCATGTGTTGACTTGTGTGTGTTAACTAATTTATCTTGAGCAATTTTATTACTAGCATCCTCATATCTAGAATTGAATTGCTTGCTTGTCTCCCTAGGATTGCAAACCAAGAGTTAGTTAATTCTTATTCTAGGGTGCTTATCTTGCTTGCCATCACCTAGGATAATAACCTATGTTCAAATATCAGTTTTCAGCTTCCTCATTTCATTAAGATTTGGACACAAGTATAAAATTGGTTTAGAGATTAAAATTTGAAGAAGCCCAATTCACCCCCCCACTTGAGCATCCGATTCCTTACAGTGTCCACACCTATCGCTTCAAGGAAACAGCTATAGTGTTAGTGTTATTATCAAAGAGCTTACTCCAGGACAACCATGGTGGTACCTAGCGTGTACCTTGTGCAAAAGAACAGCGACATGTGAGGGCGAATCTTACAGATGCTCTAGATGTGGCCTCACCGCCGCTAACGCGAGGTTTACTTTTGTATCCCCCAATATCATATACGCCTGCACATGTGCTCTGTTAGTCTTTACATCTTCCTATTTCGTTGTTGTGCTGTAGATATCACATCACTGTCCAGGGTATTGATCCAAGAGACGTCGAGAACCCGGACGCCATCATAGCTGAATTCATATTCTTCACTAACATTGGCCAAGAATTGGTTGGCTACCCAGTCGGTTCACTTGTTGCAGCTAGCCAAGGCATAGAAGACTTCATTCCACCACAAATCACCAGGCTCTATGGAAGACAATATACTTTAAAAGTCTCTGTCACACGCCATGCCCTGCAGCGCACTAGAATTTTGTACCAGGTTGACTCCATTTCACCTCCATTACTTCCCTTCGCATCCACTTCCACAACACCGTAGCTACAATTCCCAATTTAGCCTGTCACCACTGATCATCTTAGCATCTCAGAAACACCCCAGCTTCCCCAGGCTATCATAGTCAAATAGCTATCATCTCCTATCCCAACCATCGATGTTTCTGAAACGGATAAACCGAATCTGGGTCTCGCCGTACCCTCTGAAATCTCTGTTGTCTCCGGCATGAATATACCACCGTCGTCATCTTCCAAAGAAGTGCATTCTCCTGGTGCGTATGATGCAGCATCACCGGTGATGCCCAGGACTCACGCACCAACCACTCTACCCATCTTTATAGAGGTATATACACTCCAGTCCTACCTCAGCCTTCCATTATGTTGCTTACACTGACGACTTTCTCGCAATATCACACTCCAAGGAACAAGAGCATTCTGATGTGATGCTCCACAGCACACCACATCTAGAACAGGTTGATACAATATTTCATTTTGCAACTAATGTTTCGTGATTCTGGCATAACACCACTAATAACATTTCCTGACCCACTCTTATCACCTACAGGTCTCACCATACATGGAACACACGCTCAAAAGACCCATACAAGACATCAATGCTAGCAGCCCTTCTTCCGAACACAAACACAGGTTTCGTCTTGCTTATCCTTTACCGGTCTATTTACCCTACACCTAATGTGTCCTCCTGCTGTATACCGCTCACATCTTGATAATCCCTTGCAGTATTTCTGAAGAAAAGCAACCTGCCAGAAGAAAGTTGTTCTTTGATAAATCAACTAATTAACCACATGCCAGGTTCTTCATACACAACCATACGCATAACACAGGCTAGGCCTACGTATACCACCCTATCTGTAATCTTATACGCGCATCTGTTTGTTCTAGGCAACTAGCAACAATGTCAGAACAGGCCTCCTATTCCGCCGCTTATACAAAGGAATGTATGTACCGTCTTTTGCCCGCAGGTCCCCAGTGTACAGTGCAGCCGGTCCGCTCACGGACGCCCTTCAGTTGATCTACGCTGCGCCACCACATTGCCTTTCTAATACCCACCATTATACCTCATGTCTGTAATAACCAAGATCGTAAAACTCATGCCCCGTATCTCCGGCCTTCGGTATCCGTAGCTAACGCTTTCAAGCCATTGCTACTTATGCAAAACTGTCGCTTCCTTGTATAAAATCCAAGGCCTTCACCTATGAATCGTACCTCTATCCCCTCATCCGTGGACCTACACGCATTATGTTTTTCCTGCCCATTCGACTGGTTCTCCAATCGTTACCACCTTGCTGCACTATGATTCTGCCTTCACCCATTCACCACGGCGCCCACCTAGACACGCTGCAAGCACACGTTATAACCAACAACACCGCCACCACGAACTCACCCCTTCACTACGACACAAGCACAACAGATATTTCTCGTTAGGCTACCACCTCCATGTATATATACGCCCGAATATACATAAATGCGTATATACATATACTGCTGTATAAATACTCATACAAATACGTATATTACACAACGCCATGGCATACACGGCAACCAAAGCAAAGACGCGCTACCCACGACTCGCCTCTACACACATACATACCCACTTATACAAAACCTTACTACGCAGACCATACAACTCCACAAGCACCTATTACACATTTATAGAACAACTAGCTCCCCTAGATTATAAACGTGTGACACACTTACAATACACATGCCATAGCTCGCTTGCCCTGCATCTGTATACATGATGTGCAGACCTATGCTACATCCACACAATACATCTACAGATCACGTATTTTACAAAAAGCAGCTGTCGATTCTTTATCGTGCTCCTTGATCCATTAGCCTAAACAATGAGCATCATAGAACACCGTTGATCCACCTATACCAAAGTCGTTTTCCCCCATAGTCCCAACAGCGGAACAACAAATATCTTTGCATGCTTGTTCGATAAACATTAAAGTGTTCAGCGTCTCTGACCACCCCGCAGAGCAGTGCTCGCCTTCTTTTCTGTAGCGCTCTTCTCATACGTAACATCAGCTAACTTTTCCTTCAGATATGAAATTCGTTCCTCTCCCTGAATTCTACCGATCCAGTTCATGTCATCGATCTCTATGCTTTCAAGCTCCTTCAGTTTCTCAATCATCAGTGCAGCTGCACTTTCCTTAGCAGCACCTACACTGATAGCTGCGTACCCACTGACTTTAACTACGTACCCCTCCATAGCCGCTCCCCTGGCCGAAAACACTACCTCCACACTTCTAGTAAAACCGCTTAACCCAGAACAACAGCTGTACCTAGGCTCTGACGCACCTAGGCTCTTCACGATTTCACAGAGAATTACCTTACGAGAAATGTGAATCCTCCGAACGTCACCTACATTTCAAACACAGCCATATTAAGCAGCAGTAGTCAATTCAGATCACCAACAAAGAAGAACCCGCACACGATAACTCCTAGACAGTTTGCTCTGCCATACCAACATAGGTTCCCCGCACAATAACCAGTTTTTCTATACCCTCTGGAAAACTTCTGCTGCGTTCCTCTCCAGGATACCGGCCTTCCTTACGCATCCAATCCACTCTTGTGCCATTGTATTCATTCCCTCTACCCCCCACAAGAAAAACAGACTCTGAAATTCCAGAACAACACATACAGCTAACATCGAGCTATCAAACACAACCAGATCCACGCCCGCTAACAACACTCGCAATGCACACTAGCTGAGCATCACCACAAAACTTCGAAGAGAGAGCGAAAGCATACCGATCGGCCCCATACCCATTGCGCCAGCGCTTCGCCCCGACAACCTTCCAGCGCTATCGCTCCCAACTCGCCTAGCACCTTCCGCCATACCAAAGTATCCCTTCCCTCCGTTCCCCGCTACACAGTGGGCTTTACCAGTTCGTATTAAATACTGACCAACCTTCTAAGCACGGCGACTCTTCAACCGCATTAAACACATATACTATCTAACCCGTCTACCTTGTTCCTAGACACACAACCACCAGATAAAAAACGAATGTAGCAGACCAAAACCCACACAACGTAAACCTGTTACCTGAGCTACGTATAGCAATGCACTACACTACGTCGTGCACCATGTCCCAACGTATAAAATTGGGAAAATCTGATTATATTTTCGATTTTCGTATTTTTATAGCAAAAAATAAATCGTTAGGACCCTCGGCGAATCTACAAACTACACGAACCTCCAACGAATCTTTTTTACTCATAGAGAACCATAATTAAAACCCATCGACAAATCTATATACTGCTATGATCCTTCGTCGCGTATATGATTTTTTAATGCGTAGAACCACCTAACCACGATTTTGAAACTTTCCGCACACATATTATTTGCTAAACAATCACCAAAAAAACCTAAACATAATCTCCGATTCAACTATAAACCTTTAATGAACCTACGTCTTTCTACAAAAACGCTCGGGCAAACCTAAACGTTCTCTCAATATCTTTCGAATCTGTTTTCCTACAAAACCACTGAAATAGCCTGAACACAGTTCCCTGTTTTCCGAAAGGCCTCATCGTAGCGTACAACGCCTTCCACGACTAAGAACGCCTGAACTCCTCCCGCTATTACATAGTAAATACACACACATAGCACACTACTTCCGACACACGAATGGGTGCTTCCGACCGACTCAACGGCACGGTGTCCGTCCAAGCACGCACACAGCTCTCTTCTAACATCATGGATACACCTAAAGAACTTACGCCCGTACACTTACTACACGCCACCTGACGAAACACAAATGATCACCGGCCTGCTCACGTATAGATCCTATGAACTCATATCCCCATTCTACACCGTGATCACCTTCTACACACAAACGATGCTACACATTTACACATATACATATATTTACACTTAGACATGTCTTCACCTATATGCCGTACCTATCTTTACCCCCCTCACAAAAAAAAAAAAAAAACGGCGTGGCATAGTACGCTACCATTCCTAGTATATATATATATGTGTGGATGGATGGATGGACAGGAATTCAGGCTGGATCGGCGTATGCTTGCCTCTCTTTTTTTTCGATTCCGAAGAAGCGTACGTACCATCGCAACATTTATCATTTCACCAACCTAATGACTTGTGTCCGGACGTCCGGAATTTTCGGACGTAGTGCAACATTTTTTCATACGTGTGCAACATTTTTCACCAACGTGTGTAACATTTTTCTTCAACAAACAGTGAATTTTGCTACAGTAAACGGATGTTGCAAGAATTCAAAAAAAGTTGCACATGTAAGAAAAAAATATTGCATACGTAGAACAAAATATTGCAAGAGACGTCCGACAAGATAAACAGTAATCGGATGTCTGATCCCTAGTATTTCCCTTTCACTAAGGATAGGTATAGATTCCTTTCTTAGCCCACTCCTAGTCCGTACCGGATCTCCTCGTCAACCTCCCTCCCTAAAATCCCTGCCACTCCCACTCACGCGCTCGAACCCCGATCTCTCACCAGGCGCCGAGCACCCCCACTACCGTGCTCCCGATCTCTCACTTTCCCGTCCCGCCGGCATGCATGACACCGGTCTCTCCGCTCGCGCCTCCTCATCATTCTTCTCCCCTTACGCCGGCGCCGCTTCCTCCTCCGCCGCCGCCGGGGACGACGACGACGAGTCCAAGACCCGGAAGGCGCACCCCGCCTTCGTCGCTGCCGCTTACAACCACCTCCACTCGTCCCACCGCGCCGCGGCGTCCCTCCTCCTCCTCCTCCTCCTCCTTCTCCTCGCCGTCGCTGCCATCGCCTTCCTCGCCGGCCGCGCCGGTCCCCGCGTCGACTGCCCGCCGCCGCGCCTCGACGCGCGGTTCCTCTCCCTCCCGGATGCCGCCGCCGCCTCCGACTTCGGTTCCCTCGGCGTCCCGTGGTGTAAGCCCTCTCGCCGTTGTTGATTCCTTACTGAGATAGATCCGATTCCTTTCTTGGAGTAGTCGGGTGGTTATGCGCACTTTTGCCAACTAATCAATTCCTCTGTGGAAAAGCTTATGGCCATCAGGCCATGACAAAGTAAAAACGGAGTTTGCCAGTGTCGGCGTTTAATTGCTTCCTCATTGATACTGTTGTAGGCTTGTAGATATTGGTGGTTTATAAGTCTAACGGTAAGTTGTGGGTGCGTTGCAGATTGGCCTGAAATCGTAAATGCTATTTGTTAAAATTGCTTGGTACATTACTTGTGGGAATGGCTACTTTATTAGTTCTATAATTTTGCAAATGCCTGGGTGCTTGTCGGAATGGCTGCTAGAACTGATTCTCTCTATATGGTGTAGAAGAAAAAGTTGCTCAAAATTGGCCTCAATATGATTCAACCACTGCTAGCAAGGTGGAAGGACATGACCATGGCAATATCTGGTTCTATTTTGTCATGTTCCTCCAGCAATTGACTATCTTAGTTGTCACTAGTGAACTATTATTTATGTTGGTAGCTGCTGTATAAGTTGTTAATAGTGGGCAAAATTATGCTTCTTTATGTATTTGTTTGCACCCAAATTTGGCAGGTCTGATATCGTAGAAATCGGTTTTGGTAAGGGATATATTGGTTATAGCAAGTTGATGCGGTTTCAGATTGGAAGGCCTCGATCTCAAGGAAATCGAGTCCAATACGGCGGGATAGGAGATTGAGAAGGATACGATCGGGCTTTACATGGTAAGGAGAGATTGAGGCCGATACGGTGATTGAAGAAACCGAGAAGGACACGCTCGGACCGAGTGCTATATAAGAGGACCAGAGGCGAGAGGAAAAGATGCCCGAGCCAACCCACAAATTTACATTACTTTTTACCTTCGCATTAGGTTTAGATTAGAATAATCCTCTTCAAGTCTTGTACTCAAGTCTTGTAATGTCTTCGTCGAATAATACGAGTTGCGATCGCCGCTTATTGTTCTTCGTTGACTCCTATCCGTGTCCGATTTGTTCGCTTTGTCACGCATCACTTTCTCGAGTTTATCGCTTTTTATTCCAATAGCCTTCATCGGCTAGTTGCTACCCTTACGCTCCATCGACCAGAGTCGATCGATCTAGGCCGACCAAGCACTTTGGTATCGCCTTAACGATTCACGCTTCCTTGTCGATTGTTCAGTCAAATCGACTGCACGCCACAAAAACCTGAACCGGCGTTAAATGCGGTGTGTTGCGATCAAAAACGTTAAGTGCTTTTTGGGGTGGTGCATTTTTTATTTCATGAACACCTTCATGTTGGGGTAATTTGTTCAAAATATCATTTTGCATTGTACAGAATATCATTATTCATTAGACTATCTTATCCTTTTTCTTCACAAAAGGCAGATCGAAAACTGGGAAGATGGTGCAGTGGAATTCGAAGGATCTACTTAATGGACTGGAAGAATTTGTGCCAATATATGAGACACGTCCTATCAAGAATAATATACATGGAATGGGCTTTGACCATAGTTTCGGTCTTTGGTTTATGGCTCGTTGGCTTAAGCCAGATCTGATGATTGAGAGTGGCGCATTCAAGGGGCACTCTACTTGGGTTTTGCGACAGGCCATGCCAAACACTAGGATTATATCACTCTCGCCCAGACACCCTGAGAAATATCTGAAGAAGGGGCCTGCATATGTTGATTGGAACTGCACTTATCTAGCTGGGAAGGATTTTGTTGATTTTGGAAGTGTTGATTGGGTAAAACTGTTGAGGAAACACGGCATTTCTGATAACAGTAGGGTGATTATTTTCTTTGATGACCACCAAAGTGAGTTGAAGAGGTAACGTCTTTCTGTAGAACTTTTCTTTTAAAACTTTGTTGAGCTTTTGATATATCATAGTTTTCGTTGGCTTTTACATTACTCATAGTGTTTTCTTACTGTACTTTCTTATGAGCAAAATCCTAGTATCAACATGACAACGAGCCAAGCAGTCCAGCTTTTCTTAATGTTGTCTTGTTATTTTTTAACAACTTATCTACATAATTCCTTTTCATTTCCTGCTCAGGTTAAAGCAGGCACTAAAAGCTGGATTCCGGCATCTCATATTTGAAGACAACTATGACACTGGTACTGGTGACCATTATTCCTTGAGACAGATCTGTGATCAATCACACATCAGAGGTGTGTGACCTTGTTGCCTTCTTAGGTTCTAAGTGTACAAGATGCATCAAATGCTTCGTACCTTTATTGGTTGAGATGATTGCATTGATAACATCACTTGAGGAATAACATAAGCTTGTCTAACTTCCTAGTATAACTTCACTTTAGCTTACACTGTATTATTAGCAATTTATCATAGTTAACATTCTTCATGAAGGATAATTGGTGTTTTCAAAATTTTAGCAGTCTATTCTTATCGAAGGCATAAATGATACTTGTCTAAGTAGAGAGCACATTACTCCAAACTATTTCATGTGTGTTCTGCAACATTGTTATCAACTGGCGCGATTAGTCGCCAAGTCAGCTTGGTAACATGACTGGAGGACTTCGACTTGATTAGTTGAGCAACTTGGAATCCAAGTTGATGACTAATCACAAGTAGTCGATTAGTCGAGCAACTTAGCCTGTCGACTTGGCACCATGGAGAAGCCCCGGGGGGAAGGCCGGGGGGTAGCAGCAGCAGCAAGTGGTAGACTGGTAGTAGTAGAACCAACCAGCAAGTAGCAGTGGACTAGCCGAGGGCAAGTTGTGACAAGTCGGTAGCATGGTGGCTCCACTCAACTTTACGAATTACTGCAATCTGTTGCCCTCTCTTCTTTTTTTTGGGCGTTCACAGACTATTTCTTTCTTATCATACAATATAAATGCTATCATCACGTATGCATTTTGTTTTCTATTTTGGTTGCATGTCAACATGATATGCTGCTCTAAGTCTACCAACTCTTCAAACATTGTATGAAGAAATGTTTTTTTACTCTACATTCGAAGACATAGTTCCTTCCAATTATGTTTGATGTTGAAATTTACCTTTTCTTTGTTTGCTTTAATCCCACAAGACAAGCCAGACCAATTGAAAATGCTATGCTATGTCCAAATTGTAGTTTCTGTGCTTAGGATCTGCTGACAACTGTCATGTGGGACCGACATTACCGGCGCCGACCCCGCGCCCAGGAGCAGGAAACGCCGGCGCCGAGTGGCTAGGCGTGAGTTTAGGAGATTAGGCATGCAATCGGCATGCAAGGCAAGCTAGAATCAGGGAGTTTGTTTCCTTTGTTAGTTGGCTACGTGCCTATATAAAAGATGTAATCAGCACTCTTGAGGATTAAGAAAGAATTATCACCCTCCAATCTCCTCCTTCACCTCTTAATCTCATCTCCTTCACCATCGGGCCACGCAAAAACCCCGACGCTTTTACTGTCGCGACTACGAGCTCGAGTCGAGGACCCACGCCTTGGGCACTGACGCCCTTGACAACCTGGTATCACATTCCGGTCGATCCTCGTCCATCGGCCACCGCCGCCCACCACCACCGCGCCATCTTCGCCGATGCCGTCCGTCTCCTCGCCCATGGCGACTCCGACGACAATGACCTCGCGGTCCTCATCACCAAGTTGATCATGACCGCCGAGACCTGCGCAGCCAAATTCGAGAAGATGGAGCGGCGCCACGCCGACTCCTACTCAGTCGGGCCACACAAATGCGCGAAGCACCACAACGATCGGCCGCGTTTCCAGAAGATGGATTTCCCCAAGTTCGATGGGACATCTGATCCTCTGGCGTTCCTCAACCGGTGTGAATCCTACTTCCACCAACAACGCGTCGCCGAGGAAGAAAAGGTATGGATGGCATCCTACAACCTGGAGGCCGGTGCCCAGCTGTGGTTCATGCAGACCCAGCGCGACGAGGGCACGCCGCCGTGGCGACGCTTCACCGAACTGCTCAACACCCGTTTCGGGCCGCCTCTGCGCTCCAACCCGCTCGGCGAACTCGCGGCGTGCAAGCGCACCGGGTCCGTCATCGAGTACCAGGGCCGATTCGAGGCGCCGCTTGCCCGTCTTGCAAGACACTCACGGAGCCCCGTAGTGCGCTCTTCACCACGGCTCATACCGCCCTCGGCCTCGACGCCGAGATCCACAACCCGCGATCCCTCGCCGCGCCATGAGCCTCGCCGCAGCCGAATCACGCGATCGGTGTCGCGGGGACCTCCGCACCTGACGCCTCGCTACGAGAACAAGGGCATCTCGCGGCCGCCCGCCACGCCAAGGCCGCTTACGCCGCTTCACGGCCGCTTCCCAACAAGCACCGGTGATGATGGAAGGGCGCCAGGTCAAACGCCTGTCCCAGGTGGAGATGGAGGAGCGTCGCCGCCTGGGACTCTGCTTCAACTTCAACGAGAAGTTTGGGCGCGGACACAACCGTGGTGCGCTAACGATCTTCCTCTCGACTTGGCGGCATCGAGGACGACGAGGCGACATCGACGGAGGAGCGGCCGACGACTAACCGCGACATCTTGGCCCACGCGATCACCGCAGATCCGCACCAACAGACGATGCAAGTGTCCATCCAACTTCGGCGGCGCCTCCTCGCCTCGCCGACTCGGCCCACCCACAACTTCGGGGCGAGGAGGCGGCCGCCTGCTCGCCGCAGCGGCTACGACCCGGCGGAGGCCGCAGTGACGGTGGCGAACGGCGACCACGCTTCGTGGTCCGGCGTGTACTGCGGGCGCGATGTTCACCATCAACGGCGAGACGTTCGCCGCGGACTTGTTCGCCCTGCCCCTCGCCGGCTACGACGTGGTGTTGGGAACGCAGTGGCTTGCGTCGCTGGGGCCCATTCTCTAGGACTTCGGCGCCCTCACCATGTCTTTTTGGCGCGGCGAACACCAGGTGTGCTGGCACGGCATGGCGGGGCCGCCTAGCCCGGCGATTCGGACGTGCACCGCCATCGATCTCCTGCCGGCCCTCCTCGACGCATTCGCTGCGGTCTTCATCGAGCCCAAGGGCATGCCGCCTCCGCGCTCCCGCGACCACGGCATCACGCTTCTTCCAGGGTCGAGCCCGGTGGCGGTCCGCCCCTACCGCTACCCCGCCGCGCACAAGGACGAGCCGAACGCGCTGGCCGCGATGCCGAACAAGGCATCATTCGCAGGAGCTCTCGGCATTCTCCTCCCCGTCTTTGCTTTCGCGCGGAAGGCTGATGGCACCTGGCGCTTCTGCGTCGACTATCGCGCCGAACGCGATCACGGCCAAGGACGCCTACCCAATCCGGTGGTTGACGAGCTCGACGAGCTCCACGGCGCCGCTTCTTCACTAAGCCGGATCTCCGCCCGGCTACCATCAAGTCCGGATGCGCCGAGGACATCCCTAAGACCGCGCTCGCGACACACGACGGCCTCTACGAAGTTCCCGGTGATGCTGCTCGGATTGTAACGCCCGGCGACGTTCCAGCACTCATGAACGACCTTCTGCGGCCGTTCCTCCGGCGGTTCGTCCTCGTCTTCTTCGACGACATCCTCATCTACAGTACCACGTGGACCGATCACCTACGCCACGTGCGCGCCGTCCTCACCGTTCTACACCAGCATCGCCTTTTCGCCAATCAAGCGATCCAAGTGCGAGTTCGGCGCCGACTCCATCTCCTACCTCGGCCACATCATCTCCGCGATCCGCGCCGCCATGGATCCGGCCAAGGTGCAGCCGTCGCGGATCGCCGGCTTCCCGTCCGCACGGCAATGCGCTGCTTCCTCGACCTTGCGGATACTATCGCAAGTTCGTCAGGAGTTCGCTCGATCGCCGCACCTCACCACCCTTCTCCGCAAGGAGGGTTTCTCCCGGTCGCGGAGGCCGGCAAAGATTCCAGCGCTCAAGACCGCCCACGACGGCTACCAGATTGCGGCCGCCCGACTTCACCTAACCCTTCGTCGTGAGTGCGATGCCTCTACACACGGGTTCGGCGCCGTCCTCTTGCAAGGCCAGCACCCGGTGGCATTCTTCAGCCGGCCGGTCACGCCACGACACAGATCCTTGGCGGCATACGAGCGCGAGCTCATTGGCCTCGTACTCGCCGTTCGCCACTGGAGGCCGTACCTATGGGGCCGCCGCTTCTTGGTAAGAACTGATCACTTCAGTCTCAAATATTTGCTCGACCAAATACCGCCACCATCCCACAAAGACCATTGGGTGGGCAAGCTTTGCGGATTTCATGGCCGAGTACAAGGCCAGACCACCAACATCGTGGCGACGCCTTGTCCCGGCGTGACACCGAGGAGGCGGCCATCCTCGCCATCTCCGGGCCGCGCTTCGACTTCTTCGACCGTCTGCGCCACGCCAACACCACCGACCCGGCCTTGGTCACGCCAGGAGGCAATCGCGGCGCCACGCCGCCGCCGCGCGTGGTCCATCATCGACGGCCTCAGAGGCGTTCATTGCCGCCTACGCCCTCCCATCACCTCTCTGCGCATGAGCCGACACCGCCCATGAGGATGGCCACGAGGGCGCCCAACAAGACTCTGCACCGCTGGCCATGACATCCATGCGCCCGGCCCGGCTACCGTGCCGAGACTTCGTTCGAGCTCGCGCCATTTGCCGCCGTACAACCGACCACTTGCATCTCGCGGATCGCTGCTGTTCTTCCAAAGCCATCGGCGTCCGGGCGACATCGGGCTTGATTTCATCGAGGCGCCTCGAAGCCGGTGGCAAGTCCGTCATCCTCACGGTGGTGGACCGATTCAAGCAGCATCGCCACTTCATCCCTCGCACACCGCATACACGGAGTGGAGTCGGTGGCCAGTGTTCTTCGCCGAGATCGTGCGTCTCCATGGTGTGCCCTACCCATGGTCTCCGGCCGACCCGTCTTCACGCCCATCTTCCGGCAGAGCTTATGCGGCTCACGGGCGCCAAACTTCACATGACGATCGCTTTCATCCCCAATGGACGGCCAGACGGAGGCGGCAAACAAGGTGATAGTCATGTATCTCCATTGCTCGACAGTGATCGCCGACAATGGGTGCGCTGCCCGTGGGCGAGTACATCTACAACACGACGTTCGCATCGCTTCGCGCGACACGGCGTTCCGGATCGTTTACTGATGCCGCCACTCGCCGCCCATCCGCTCCTATGAGCCCGCGAACACGGTCGCGGCGATGCCGCCAAGAACATGGAGGAGCGGATGAGTTCTCGCCGACGTCTCGCTATCACCGAGCGAGCCCAGCGCGTACAAATGCCACTACGACAAGAACCATCGGGAGCTTCGCTGCGATGGCGACCAGGTATGGCTACGCCCCAAGCGGCGTGCGCGGCATCACTCGAGACTCGACGACCGGAAGCTCAAGCCGCTTTCACGGGCCGCATGCGCATCGCCGCCGCCGCCAACGAGGTCGCCATCGCCTCGAGCCGCCGCCCGAGCGCGACTCCACGACGCCTTCCACGTGGGCCTCTGAAGCGGTTAGTGGGCGCGACCACCACCAAGCCTCCGGCCTACCTCCGATCCACCATGATACCGCTGCCTCGAGCCGACCATGTCACCTGCTCGCGCTTGGCGTGGCGTCCCGCCACTCTCGCCCATTGGAAAGGAGCGCCACAACATCTGCTACATGGGAGGACGCGAGAGCTTCATGGATCGCTATCCAATTTTCCACTCGAGGACGAGCCGCTCGTCGAGGGAGAGATGTCATGTGGGCCGACACACGCGCCGACCCCGCGCCAGAGCAGAAACGCCAAGGCCGAGTGGCTAGGCGTGAGTTTAGGAGATTAGGCATGCAATCGGCATGCAAGGCAAGCTAGAATCGTGGAGTTTGTTTCTTTGTTAGTTGGCTACGTGCCTATATAAAAGTTGTAATCAAGACTCTTGAGGATTAAGAAAGAATTATCACCTCCAATCTCCTCCTTCACCTCTTAATCTCATCTCCTTCACCATCGGACGTACGCAAAAACCCCGATGTTTTTACTCGTCAGCGACTACGAGCTCGAGTCGAGGACTCACGCCTTGGGCACCGACGCCCTTGACACAACTGACATATATTAGTTGGAGATATGAATCTTATTTCCAATGTTTGTTTGTATATTCAAATAATAGTTTCTATTCTTAGGATCTCATGACAACCTGACATATATCAGTTGGGGATTTGAAACATATTTTCAATATTTGTTTGTGTACATTATGCTCTTGTATCCTACTGGTATTTTGGAAATAAATACTCCCTTCAGTCACAAAATAGTAGGGGTTATAAACGGAGCGGATAATTTTTGACCGATCCGAGCCCGAATTCGTTTAAAATCCGATTCGAATCCGAAAAAATGATATTTGGTTATATCCGGATTTGATCCAGATTCGAATCTGCCTATCTGAAAAAAATATGGGTTAAGATATGGGAAGAGAAGTATCCGATTCGTATCCGATCCGTACCCACATATCCGAGATATCCGAAAAATATTAGTGTAAAGTAGTGAAATAGATATCCGATAACAGATCCGATAAACATAAACATTATACATCATATAAGTTCATATGTTGATTGAAATTATACTTGGCTGCATATTATTCTTATGTAGGGAAGACACCTGTTATTGAATTTGAAACACTTATATGTCTTGAAGGTTCTAGTAAAGTTTTGTGTATGGTTGATTGATCCTAATATGCATGACATATATGGTTTCTGCTTTCACGTATTATCCGCCTAACTATTCGTGACCGAGACTAACCGTATCCGGAAGACCGGAACGATCTGTATTCGCGACCGAAGTAATCCGTACTTGTATTCGAATCCGGCATTGTCCGTATCCGATTCTATATCCGAGAAAAAAATTTGGAATAAGATACGGAATGAGTGAAATCCTCCCGTATCCGATCCGTTTGCACCCCTACAAAAGAGTGACACCTGTAATGAGTGCTGTCAAAACGAATTAATTTTGACCAAATATATTGTCTAGAAATACGGTTTGGACATATGAAAATGATATAAGTGAATTTGTCATAAAAAAGTACTTTCATAATATTTCATTTTTATAACTTTTTTTTGAATATGTGATAACAAAATTTAGTGGTCAAAGCGGCATCTCATTGACTTTGAAAAGTAAAAAAATGTCACTCTTTTGTGACTGGCAGGAGTAGTTTCTATGAGTAAAATTTGTAAACTGATATGCAGACCTGTTTAACTTATATAGTTATTTTGTTATATATATATATATATATAGGAAGCCTCTTTTCTACTCCCGGGAGTAATTACTCCCTATGCCGTATCTCACAATGTATGGGGTATCTCGTGCGGAGGGTATGCGTAGTATCTTGTATATAAGATCATCTTGGTGGTATGTACATTTTTTCGAGGTGGTATATATTTTTGGACATACTCTTTTTATCGCAGATATGAAGGTATTTGCAAAATACGCTAAAAATCATGAACTCCTTGCAATTTTTTCATACGGCTCACATTGGAGTATCTTATAATTAGTGTATGAGTGTACCCAAAGTGATAAAAGAGTATTTTAAATTGCTTAGGTGGTATTTCAGAGGTGGGAGTAATTACTCCCGGGAGTAAAAGATATATTTCCTATATATATATATATATATATATATCTTGGTAATATTGATTAACATACCTTTAATTAATGTGTTCGTTCGGCATAATGGTTTGTACATTTCTATAAACTTTTTTCTTTGTTTGTTTTGTAAGCCATAGGATAATAAACATCGCTTCAGGTATGTGTTATTTAGAATTCAACTCCATACTACAATTTGTTATTGTCCTTATGTATGAGGTAATCACTTCTCTTCAAGTTATCTGAACAACTGAACCAGTTTAATATCAGTACCCTGTAGGTATTTTGTCTTGCAAAGAACAAACAGTCATTAGTGTTCCATGTTTAATATATGTAGTCCCTTGATATTTTGAATGTTTTCTAACGTTTACAGTACGTGTTAACATCCTAATAGTTCATGTTTTCCTCCCTAGTTCATGTTTTCCTCTTTTGAACGTGCTCTGTTGCAATGCTATGCTCGTAGCTGGACAGTAGTCTTCATTTAGATTCTAAATATAAGGTACCATGAACTAATTACCACATTCTTTTCCATCCAGGTGGTGGACATAGCTGCTTTTGGGATAGTGATGAAGCAAGATTAAGGTTGAAACGGAAGAAGTTTTGGGAGAAGGCTGTGGAAATAGATGAACTATGTGGAAAGGATGATGCATGGTGGGGTGTTAGAGGTTACATGCGTGACAATTTCAACCATAGTAATAAGGCCATCTCATACAAAGAGCATTTACACAACAGCAGGCTTGTTGAATCTGTGCTGGATTTGTATTGGGAGCTACCTCCTGTCGCTGGCCCGTCCTTAACCCACCAAACAAGATATGACCCTGCCCGTGCATCTGATCCTATCATCGAAGATGGTTGCCATGCCTTGTTTCAAAGAATTGGTCTAGCGAGATTAGACGCATCATTGTTCAATGGTTACACTCAGATGGCATATGTTCAGATATCAGGCTCAATGTTGAGCAGAGAAGATGATTGAAGGTTTTCTTCCTTGGGCTTATTTTTTCTCTTACGCTAACTGAACAGCCATTGGTCGATAGGCTTTTGTATAACGTAGGCCCTGAAATGCGCAAATGACCTTAATTTTCTTAGTACAACTTGTGTCACTGCAAAAGTTGTCAAATCAATAGAGGGCCTTCTTTTTCTTTATGAGGCATTTCTCGGTACATCTAATTGTAAGGATTTCATTTCTACGACTGCCTGCATCACATCACAAAAAACATGAAGAATGGCTTCTTTGATAAGTATCTCTACAGCATTTTATTATGACTATTGTTTTAGAGAATATCAAACATTAAAAGAATTTCTTACATCCGCTTATGTAGTACTTCATCTTTCGTGAGATCATCTATACCTCCCAGCACTTTTTAATACAAAAGATTATATGCGACACAGCTTTCAGAATCAAAGAGTCAGCAATTCAGCACCGGTACAAGATCTAGAGAAGTTGTGGAACCTTGTATCTGCATACTCTGGCCTCTGTATAAACAAGCCCCGGTCTGCAGTAGTACCGTTGGTTCGGGCTGCAATGCCTGTCCTCAGAGCAGACGCACCGGCCGTCCAGCGCGCACCCGTCGTCCTTGTCGACCTCCTTCCCGCCGACGACCTCGTTGGACCACGGGCTGTCGAACAGCCCCCGTGGGTCCAGCTGCCGCTTCGCCGCGGCGAACTTGCCCCAGCCCGGATACTTCTCCTGCACGCCCAGGAAGGCCACCAACCTGTTCTTGGCCCAGTGTGGCCGCGCCGCGTGCTTGACAAACGCCAGCTGCTCCACCTCCTCCCACACGTCCTGGTTGAGCCGCGCGGACGACGGGTCGGACGCGCGGTAGTAGTTGAAGTCCACCACGACGGAGTCCTCCAGCTGGCCCAGGTAGGCTTCCGACCTCTTGACGAACCTGATCAGGAAGCCGTTGTAGACGTCCACGCCACAGAAGTTGTCCGGGTTCAGGTCGCGCAGCCGCTTGACATCGAGGATGAAGTCCCGGAACCGCGCTGGCGAGAAGACCGCCGTGCTCTCGTAGAAGAAGAGACCCTTGAACCTGGGGTCCCATCCGCACGCGCTAAGCAGGTCGGAGGCCGGCGAGTGCACGCAGGAGCCCGATGTCTGCATCTTCCCCTGGAAACCCACCACGGGGTAGCCTGTGAACAGCAGCCCGTTGCGCAGTCCGTTGCCGGCAATCCTCTTCGCCGCGATCTCCACCGCGGCCATCGCGCACTTGCCCCTGACGTTCTTGGACCTCTCCAATGCAGTTTCTAGGACGAGTGAATCGTAGTGTTAGTTGGTAGGAACGCACCATTCTATATCCATCAGTGATGGTGAGGGAGTGAGTAGTACCAAGTGCTCTGATTCCTGAGGCGACTGCGATGAGCGTGGACTGGAAGCCGATGAAGTCGTTGACGCCATCGCCGGTGGTGTTCAGAGGCGCGCGGTCGTCGATTCTGTACACTGCTTGGTGCTGTGACGGGTACCAGGCGATGTCGGCGAACTCGTGGAGCGCGGCGTGGTCGGCGAAGTCGTCCTGGAAGGTGGAGTCGTCTCTGTAATCGTAGGTTATGCTTCTCTTGAATCTCGGCTCTAGTGCCAGCGTGACCTGCACCCACCATCTCTTCCATGAGTCGACAACTCGACATGCATGGCCTCGCTGGTATTAATGAATCGAAGTGCTTTTAGCACCACCTTTGCAACAAATGCCAACAATCATTTCTTCTCTTGAGTCGGTAGTAACAACCATTTCAGATCATATAAAGAGCATATAGCATATATAATCTTGCTAGCAAGAAGTTCCAGCTGGTCAGTTGAAATCTATTATATACTAGGAAAATAAATTAACTACTTACAGTGAAGCTAGCTAAAGAAATCAATACCTTACACAGTTAGCTTGAACTAATTAAGAATTATTTTCTTCTCCAGGAGTGCAAGACAATCATATAACATATGATAGCCAGAAACAAAACAAACAGAATAAACTCTCATAGAAAGTCACTCAAAGCCAAACAGGTATACTTTGGAAGGAAAAGGTCAATCCAAAATGCAAAATGAAGCATCTTACGAAGGATATCACAGTGCAACAATAAAAAATTACGCGAGGTCCAAGCTGCGAGGTGCCAATTTTTTTTTTTTTACAAAAAACTGCCTTTGAAATCTCAACAATTTGATTGTGTCCACCATCCATCCATGGCACGAGGAACTCGTATTTGTAGCGGCGACAGGACTATGGTACTGATTCTTAAAACGATCGAATGCATACACTACTACAGAATTGCTCTTTGATACTGGTCCATCAGTGTCGGTTGGGCACGAACCAGGACTGACAGTTACAACAGTCCCGGTTCAACGGCTATTGGGCTACGGGCTATGCAGTACCGGTTCAAGAAACCAATCGGTACTGATGATGTAACATCAGTATCGGTTCATGTAACAAACCGGTATTAAAAAGCCACGGCAGATTAGTACTGGTTGGAGGTACCAATCGGTTTTGATGTTAGAGCATCAAAACCGGTTAGTGCTTCCAACCGGTACTAATTCTCAATTTAAATTTCTTCCTCCCCCCACATTGTGCTCGACCAAGAACAGTGCAGCGCGGGCCAAGAACAGTGAAGTTTCGGCCAAGAGCTTGAAGGGAGGGGAGATGCTGCCTAAATTTTAAAATTTTGGTCATTTTACTAGAAGCCAAGTTAACTAAGGTTAGTAACATCATTTTTCACTATATTTGGTGTTAAATGGAGCCTTTCTTTGCTTGAAATATGAAGAAAATTTGATCTTTTCTCATGATCGATGAAAGATTATGAATGTAGAGATCTAGCTCGATCTTTTCAAGTATGTTGTAAAAACTTGTTGTGTAAGCTTGGAATTTGCTTGGATTATAATGTAGCTCGCATTGAAGTTGTGGATCTAGCTCAAATTTAGGTTTTGGTTCCATCGATCGATGAAGAATTCTAAATCTAGACTTTGATCGACCAATTCTTTTAGTAGGTTGCAAAAACTTGTTGTGTAAGCTTAGATTTTGTTTGGATTATGATGTAGCTCGAATTGAAGGTGTGGATCTAGCTAATATTTAGGTATTGGTTCCATTGATCGATGAAGAATTTTGAATCTAGATTTTGATCGACCAATTCTTTTAGTAGGTTACAAAAACTTGTCAAGTTTGAATACCGGAGATAATAATCATTTTATAGAAAAATATGTAATGAAATATAGTTCTTTTAAAACATGTAATGAAATAGTCATTTTAAAAATATAATTGTCTTAAAAATAACAATTTCTATAGAAAAATATGTGATGAAATATTGTTATTTTAAAAATATTAACTTTTAAAAGAAATTTCACATAAAATTAAATTTATCAACCTAAAATTTTAAATAATTTTTAAATAAAGTAAATATTAGTTTAATTTGGATTTTGGAAAATGATCAATAATTCATTATTGGAAAATGAGCTAATAGTTACCTTGATGTAACATAATATAGATGGACTAGCGATGGATGTACATGGACCGACGCTCCCCGGAGTTCTTGCAGGGTTTGCAAGATTTTCTTCGTGTGGCAGATGCATACACGACGTCAGCTACATATGTTGTCCATGCATAGACTGCAAGAATGGGAAGGAGTGGCCAAAATCCAGCCACCTTCACTTCCATTTGCTCGGAAGAGGTTTCAAGTCAAACTATACCTGTTGGACCAAGCACGGTGAAGAAGAGATCTAATGAGGACATTACTTCCATGGATACAACCACATTTACACATCAATTTGAACCCGCTGCTGTTATACAAGGACCGATTACTCGAGCTCGCGCACATCAACTTAATTACCAGGTGAATGCGTTCCTAGGGCTGCATACTAATATTTCAAAGAATGGAATACTATTTAATTCGGATGATGATTTGCTTGTCCTTAGGAACCATGGCGTAGAACCAATCAAGCTCAAGTATAGAAGAGAAGTCAATAAGCATAAAACAAGTTCTATGCATGAGTTAGGCTTGGATTCGACTCTAGGATAGCACTGATTTGTTTTAGCCACCCCGACTTCGTCCAGACTCCGTTTGGGGTGTTCTTGTACTTCTCTGAAAGCTTATCAAGTCTACTTTCCAATGGATCTAGAACCATCTTCAAATTCCATCCGAGTCGACGGGAAACAGAAAAACAAGTGACGTCACTTTTCCAATCCGAGTTGATGTGGACCTTGGGCTTTCTAATTTGAGTTGTAATTAGCCTCCCTCTATTTGGTCCGAGTTTTCCCTACCTCTCCTTTATAAAAACCTAGCCAGCACATCTATTAGGGTTGGGTTTTGTTAGATTAAAAGTTAGCATTGCTACTTCCACCTGTAATCACGCGTGTTGACTAACCCGCCCGAATTACTATCTTCGGAACCCCACCTTTCTCTAGTTTTCAGATTGAATAATTCAATTCTATTGCAATTTAGTTGCATGTTCATCTTGTTCTTGTTTGTTCTACAGTTGCTTGCAGGGACAAAGGCCTTCATGGTCAGGTTGATCATACTTCCAGCAAGATGAATAACACTTCGGGAGTTGGTGTAACGATTGCTAAAGCGCATCATCAAGGGACGGTGTAGTCAGATCGCCAATGTCTACTCCGCCTCAAATCGAATCCACCTCTTTCATCGAAAGATCGGGACCAATCCTTCTATCAAGATTATACATGAAGACGGTGAAGAAGAAGAGGCAAACAACAATATCCCGGATGCTGGTTAACACAGTTCTTTCGAAGATACATTGGGGGAGTTTGGCGATGATGATCTAAACCAGATGTTGCTTCATGGAGAGAGAGAATATATCAATGAAAGACATTACGAAAAGTTCCAGCACCTATGGGAGAACCACGGAACATTGTTGTACCCAAAC
This sequence comes from Guadua angustifolia, assembly GCA_036346375.1. Classification (NCBI taxonomy): domain Eukaryota; kingdom Viridiplantae; phylum Streptophyta; class Magnoliopsida; order Poales; family Poaceae; genus Guadua; species Guadua angustifolia. The sequence goes on from CM070501.1 coordinate 11,123,520, forward strand.
TGTCGACAGGGCCATAAAAAGTTGCGTACCACACTAGGACTGATGCAATGGAAGGCGACCAATGGATTGTCTGATAAGAGATTCAACGAGTTGTTATGCCTCATTAAGAAGTTACTTCCAGAGAGGAACACACTGCCTGAAACTACGTACGACACCAAACGAGCTGTCTGCCCTTTGGAGTTGGAGGTATAGAAGATACATACATGTCGTAACGATTGTATCCTTTATCGCAATAAGTACGACGATTTGGAAGCTTGTCTGGTTTGCAAAACTTCGTTTTATAAGACCAGGCGTGATGACCCAGATGAGGTAGAGGGGCAGCGTAAAAAGAAGAGACCCCCTACTAAGGTGATGTGGTATTTCAATATAATCCACCAATTGAAGCGTTTATTTGCGAACAAAACGCATGCCTAGATGATGCGCTAGCACAAAAAATAACGTAAGGACGACGGGAGGCTAAGGCACCCTGCTGATGGCTCCCAGTGAAGGAAAGTCGATAGAACATACATAGACTTTGCTGAGGATGCAAGGAATATAAGGTTTGGGTTGAGTATAGATAGGATGAACCCGTTCGGCGAGATGAGCAACAGTCATAGCACTTAACCCGTGAGTTTATGTATCTACAACCTTCCTCCTTGGTTGTGTACGAAGTGGAAGTACATTATGATGCCATCACTTATCCAAGGCCCGAAGCAACCTGGAAACGACATCGACGTGTACCTCAAACTATTGGTTGAAGATCTGCTAGCATTGTGGAACGATGGTGTACGTGTATGGGATAAGTACAAAAGAGAGCACTTCACTCTACGTGCATTGCTATTTGTAACCATCAACGATTGGCCTGCACTTGGTAATCTGTTAGGCCTATCTATCAAAGGATATAAAGCCTGCATCCACTGCTTAGAGGATACAGATAGAAAATACCTGAAAAACTCTCGAAAGGTTGTGTACATGGACCACCGTAGGTTCCTCCATATGAAGGACACGTTACAGAAGAAGGGTGAGAATTTTGATCGAACAGAAGAGAAATGTAAGAAGCCCCTACATCGCAGTGGGAAGCTTGTATTTCCTTTGGTAAAAGACCTACAAGTAGTATTTGGAAAAGATCCTAGTAGCAAACCTATCCCGACTGAACAAAGTCACACGAAGCCTATTTGGAAGAAGTCAATATTTTAGGACTTACCTTACTAGAAAGACTTAGAGGATTGTCACTCACTGGATTTCATGCACATCACGAAGAATGTTTGCATGAACCTGCTAGGCTTCCTAGATATGTATGGCAAATCAAAAGATACACTTCAAGCACGAAAGGACCTACAGCTATTGGGACTCAGGAACAACCTACATCTGGAAAAGAGAGCGAAAGAACAACATTACCTCCACCCCGCGAGCTACACTTTGAGCAAGGAAGAGAAAAAACATAATTAAGTTCTTGAACAGTGTGAAGGTCTCTTCTAGATACTCCTCGAACATAAGGAGACTCATAAATATGAAAGAGAATAAAATCGAACACCTAAAATCCCATGACTGTCACATGTTGATGACACAGTTGCTCCTAGTGGCGGTGCGAGGTATTCTGCTAGACTGGGTACGAGGGATAATCATAAAATTGTATTAGTTCTTCAACGTGGTGTCGCAGAATGTTATCGAGCCGAATAAGATATCTAATCTGCAGGATGACATGGTCGATAGTCTGGTTAGCCTTAAGATAATCTTCCCTCCATCCTTCTTTGATATTATGGTCCATCTCATGGTCCACATTGTTAAAGAGATAGAAATTCTCAGACCCGTATTTCTCCATAATATGTTCCCTTTCGAGAGATACATGGGTGTCCTAAAGAAGTATGTTCATAACCGGTCTCGCCCAGAAGGCTGCATTGCCCAGGGTGTTGGCACAGAGGAGGTGATCTAGTTTTGTGTTAATTACATTGATGATCTGAATCCGATTGGCGTCTCTGTATCACGCCATGAGGGGAGGCTACGGGGAAAAGGACTCTAGGGAGAAAAAAATCCTATATCAATGATCTACTTTCATTTAAATAAGCACATTTCACAGTATTGAAACAAGCAACTATAGTGGTCCGTATATCTATGATCACGAGATGAGTTTACGTGACCAGTACCTAGAGAAGTCAGATAAGTGGATCGCAGTCGAGAAAATGGATCATTTCGGCGGTTGGTTACAAAAGCAACTGTTGGGCAACCAGACAGACGATGAATAGTTGAAACTCTTGGCTCGGGTACTATCCACGACAATCGTATTATTCCAAGGGTATGAGATAAATGGGTAAACATTTTACACGATAGCCCAAGATAGCAAGAGCACTAACCAAAACAGCAACATCTGTATAGATGCCTTAGACAAAAATGGAAAGATAGACACCTACTGTGGTTTCATAGAGGAGATCTAGGAGCTCAAGTACGGACCTTTGAAAGTCCCTCAGTTTCGGTGCCAATGGGTCAAACTAACAACCGTGGAAATCGATGAGTACAGTATGGCAACCGTGAACCTCAAGCAAGTGGCCTATAGGCACGAACCGTTCATGCTCGCTAATGATGTGACACAGGTATTTTGTCTGATGAACATGGACAGCAAACCGAAAAAGCAGAAGGACAAGCCTACTAAAAGCAAGAAGCAGAATGACAAATCTACCGAAAACAAAAAGTAGAAGGAGAAGACCAGTAGTAGCGATCAGCCAAGGCGCCACGTGGTTCTTCTAGGTAAAAGAAGGATTGTCGGATTGAGGGTGTCATGGACGAAGAAGAGTATAATCAGTTCGACGAGCTGCCTCCTTTCACAGTGGACGTAGACATTAGTATCCTGAATAATACAGAGAAATCTCCCTATGTACGCCGCGATCATAATGAAGAATCACTTCTAGAAACAAAGTATGTTAGCAAATAAGTTCAACCGTGTTGTATAAACCCATGTATGAATTATGAATATAGTTCTAAATTTGTAAAGTAGCTATTTGAGCCCCTATATATCAGATTTGGATTCACCTTCCAAATTTGCCCCTATATGGTTCTAAATTTGTAAAGTAGCCATTTGAGCCCCAATATGCCAGATTAGGATTAATAACCTTATTTTATTTTTTGAAAATCATTTTAGTATGGAATAAGTATAATTTATTATTTTTTATTAAGCAAAGAAGCAATAATTGAATTTATATAACAAGGTGAAAATCTGCAATGGAATTATAAGAGTGAAAAAATTACTTTATTTCTTATATTTTTATAATTTTAATTTATATTATATGGTTGGAAAATAATATTCTAAAGAATATATGAATTTTTAATATTATTGCTTAATTGTAGAAACTATAAAAGAAATTTATAAATGACTAGTAATCTTATTTTATTTTTGAAAATCATTTTAGTGTGGAATAAGTATGATTTATTATTTTTTATTAAACAAATAAGCAATAATTGAATTTATATAACAAGGAGAAAATTTTCAATGGAATTATAAGAGTGCAAAAATTACTTTATTTCTTATAATTTTTTATAATTCTAATTTATATTAGATGGTTGGAAAATAATTTTAATCTGTACCTGTTGGTGTATTCAATCGGGATTGATGCCTCACATCAATACCGGTTGGATACACCAACCAGTACTGATGGTGCCTAGAGCTTCCGCCCAAGCTGGGGATTTAGTACCAGTTAGTGTATCTAACCGGTACTAATGTGAGGCATCAGTCCCGATTGAATACATCAATCGGTACTGACCCCACACGCACCGTCGTCCTCCTCGCCTCCGACCACCCCGCGCGCACCGCCGTCCTCCTTGCCTCCGACAACCATGCCGCCGTCCTCCTCACCTCCGACTGAGTACAATGTAAGTTCAATGGGGTGAATGTTGTTTCGGACAAGAACAGTGGGGTGCAGCTGTGCAGGTTGTTTTGGATAGCAAAACTATTTTCAGTGTTAATTCACTAGTGCCAAATGTGATTCTTGTTTGAATGATGATAGATGATAGTAATATTCAATTTAGCTATTAATTATGTGAATGTGAAATCTATTTGTGTTGAATTTGTGTGATGATGCTGATATGTTGGATGGCTGGGTGTAATATTCTCTTGAAGATGGACATTTAAACTTGAATGTGTTCTGTTATAATTGAGTTTGTGTGGATGAGTTGTATTAGTGTATTTATTTTAATTGAGTTGATATCGTGTGAAGATTTTTATTGGAGGCTGAAATTTGATTAACTGTGTATGTAAGTTAATTGTAATAATCATACTCTATGAAACCATAGCACGACTTCTGCAGTAAGTAATAGAAGAAAAGGTATAGCTCGAAATTCTTGGACAATACTCAAATAACAAATACAAAATTTGCAGAGAATTGGATATACTCTAGATATATACAACATCATTTCTAGAATTCTGAGTTTATATACACTTGGTTAGCATAAATATGAAATAGCTACCTTCGTTTGGTTAGTGGGATATTATTAATATCTTTGTTCAAAAAAAGAAAAAGAACAGGAACACTTAGCAATATAACAGACATACAAAATCATTGTGCTTCTCACATGCTGACTTTGCTTGATTTTGATTGCTTCATTGAAAGCAGAGTATATTGTTCAACTGCACTTAAACTACTTAGCATAAGGAGCTTTTGAAGATAAATAGAATGTAGAATCCAACGTAGCATCATGTATTAGATTGGGAAATGTAATGTATTTTAATTTTGAAATGTATATGTATCATGTGAATTTTTCTAATTCTTGGTGAATTTTAAAATTTCTATGTATATGTGAATTTTGAAATTTCTATGTATATGTGAATTTTGAAGCAATTTCTATGTGTAAGTATATGTGAAATGTCAAATGTATATGTATCATGTGAAATGTGTAAGTATATGTGAAATGTATAAGTATATGTGAAATGTCAAATGTATATGTGTCATGTGAAATGTCAAATGTACAAGTATATGTGAAATGTATAAGTATATGTGAAATGTCAATGTATATGTATCATGTGAAATGTATAAGTACACTTGTCGATAGTATTTAGCCGACTTAAGTTAAGAACATCTTTGGCGTCGCCACCCGTCCTCTCTACCTTCTCTTCCCCATCGTCCTCCTCGCCATTTTAGAGTAGTACCATCAACTTTACACGAGAAATTTGATTCCGTGATCTTTACAGATGTAACTAATTTACAACAACCTTTTGTTGATCTATTTTCGTTAATTTTCAATGCATTCTAGCATAAGAAACAACGATGGCGGGCGAAGGATTTGATCAAGAAGAATTTATGAGAAATTTGATTGCGGGAGATGATGGTCATGAGGCGGGGGATCGTGAACCCGCCCTCATGGATCAACCCGTGGCCACCGAGGCCACCGAGGCCGCAGAGCACAATGAGGCCGGCGAAGTAACATTCTAACCCATTCATGATTGTCGGTTCCACTATCATGCTAAGCCAACATTCTAACCCATTCATGATTGTACCATCCTTTCAGGTTGGTCAACCAAGCAGGCAATCATGTCAGCGAGGTCCAAGCAAGAAATCAAAGGCAAGACACGTTATCACCGAAGTCGGTGAGAACGACCAACCTCTTGTACCCTTGGGGGCGCTTGGGCCGTTTAGTTCAGCATGCGGCGTCAACGTTAGGGACCACGTGCCCATTAGCATAGCGAAATGGGATCAGGTCTCTGAAGGTACAAAGAATATGCTTTGGACCGATGTGAAGGAGACATTCACCTTCCCCCAAGGGCCGAAGAGAAGGTGAAGAGTTACACACTCAAGAAGATAGTCATCACATTCCAGACTTTTAAAAAGAAGTTGAACACGGAGTATATCAAGAAGAATCAAACGCCCGACTTCAACAAGTACCCAAACTTGTAGGATTACTGGGATGCGTTCGTGAACTACAAGACATCGGACGAAGGTCAAAGTTTGAGTAAGAAGAACAAGCAGAATGCACAAAAGAAGAATTACCACCACCGACTCAGCCCTAGTGGTTACCGCCAAGCGATACCCGAATGGGAGAAGAGGGAATAGGACCTGCTGGCGAAGGGTGTCGCACCCGCAACAATGGGATGGCCCGATAGAGCAAAGCATTGACTCTATGCTCATGGAGGCATCCTTGACGATGACGGCAACACGATGTTTGGGGAGGTGCTGAGAAATATAGCCAGAAGGGTTGTACAGTCGATCGAGGAGTCTTCCAAGGGCACCTTCATGCCAAACAGGGAGAACAATGAGATAACAAGGGCCCTAGAAAACCCAGAGCACCCTAGATGTACAGGAGGCATTGGCGTCGTCCCGTGGAAGGTTGGTTTCGCTCAGGACGCCAAGACCTATAGGAGTCGGGTGAGAAGCAAGACCCGACAGGTACAACAGCTCAGTGCGCTTGAAGAACGCCTGAATCAAACACAGAAGAGAATGCAAGAAGAGGTCTGAAGAGAGGTGCAGTTAGCCTTGAGCCAACAGCGGGATGCGGGCCAGGAACCTCCCAATAATCCTAACATTATCAGCCCCTCCATGTAGAGGAGCAGCTGTGCTTCCAGTGGGCTGCTCAAAGCGGATTTGGACCACTATCCCCGTAGACGACATGACGCAGCGGACACCTTGTGAGCTGCATGTCCAAGAGTGGAACCTTTCCTTCAAGGCAGCCCACGGCATGGCTCACCCAAAGGAGCCGAGGCAGCTCATCCATGGCCAACAGATACCGTCAGGCTACTCCAAGGTTTCGGTGGAGGAGGTTTGCCCAGGGTATGAGGACCTTAACCTCGAAATTCCCAAAGGTAACGGGACTACGAAGCTAGGAGAGGTGCTACACAATTTCATCCTGTGGCGCAAACGATTCATAATTTTTCAAGATAATGTGGACGTGTTCTCTCCATGGAGAGACCTCCCACACTCGGACCAAGGCAGAAGAAGCCCGACTCCTACACCACCTCCCGCACACATAAGCCTCAGAAGAAGCATGTCTCCTACACCACCCCTAGTGGAACTCCAACTCCAACATCGGCCAAGACAAGCCAACCTACTCGCCCAGCAGCTCCCAAGAAGGTGCCGGCCAAGACAAACCAGCCTGCTCGGCTAGTAGCTCCCAAGAAAATAGGGTCTACCCAATCAAAGAAGCTGACTCCACTTCCAAAGCGGGCATATGATATGACCGAGGAGGAGACCAACAAGATAGTATAAGGCGAGGTAACTAAATTTTTTAGACCTAAGTCATCGGAGAAGAAGGTTCAGCTTGGTACGGAAGAATTTCACAAAGGCTTGAGGACTATTAAAAATTTGAAGGATAAAAAAGAAATGCCTCGTCTATCAAACTACGAGCGCACATTGACTAAAGAATGCTACAAGAAGAAGATGTCAGAGGAGAAGACGTCAGCTGAGGAGAAGGCCAAGGAGATGCTATAATTCTTCGATGAAACTGGACTTAACGCAGATCAAGTATTAGGTATGGCGAAGATTGAGTATGCACAAGTAAGATAGCCATTTACACCGGGTGCATCATTGGTCAGGCATGAGAAGCTTCTCCAGCTAATAACAAAGATACGGGAATTCCATGAATGGTACTTGGACGCGGCCCAGCATGGTCTAGAGTCGTTCACCGTCAAGTATAAGGAACAAGATTTTTTTCCACAGGGACAGTGAATTTTTTGTCCAATGAAAGGTCATGTATGATCTATACCAGACAAACACCCTTGACGCGGCTTTGCTGAGTTGCTAGACTTTGTAAGTGTCTTATTTATAAAAATTCACCAATGCGTGCCCTTGTGCTATACTAACTTGCAAGCCTAACTAATTTCTTTTTATGTAGAATGGAGATACAAAGATGCAGAAGAGAGAGTATTTTTGAACCCATTAGTTATCAACGAGACAACCGTTAATGACTACCCAAGCGAAATAGAGACCAACATATACAGGGCGCTAATGGGACCAAGATATCAATTAAAGATATATCTACCCTATGAATCTGAGTACGTGTTTTCGTACCATCTTGTTCTACTCCTTTTTCATAGCACGATATTAGAACTAATTAGTTATCTACGTTGACATATATATGTACAATTTTCACTGAATTCTTCCTATGATCGAGCTAGATCGTAGCCTGATCACAGTTATGGACTCGAAAAGGAAACCAGTTGAAAAGTATCAAAACTTGATCGATATGCTCAACTGATATTCTTATTCCTTTCATTATTGTACTAGTTCTATTTCCTTCCATTTGAAACAAATTCTAATCATGTCTAATTCGTAACCACGTGTGTAGTGCATTCGCATGGTTCCGTGCTAAAACTAGGAGCGAATTCAAGGAGAAATTTGATATTACAATTGCCTTTCAAGTATGCATATCATAATGCTAGTTTTTTAGTTAGTTAACTTAATTTCCATGCATCCATTCACGCTTTTAACTTTTTTCACCACAGGTCTTGAGTCAGCCGCCGAGGAATAATTTATATGGCTACTATGTTTGTGAGTTTATACACACTCAAACCGGATGCACTGACCGCATGCTAAAAGGTGACAAAGGGGTGAGTAAATATAATTACTAGCTTAATGATGCATAGGTATTCCTTATATCTTGTACAAATTCAATGATTGATTAGTTAATGACTTAAAGACAAATACCTCAATATTTGGTAGAACAAGGTTTGGAACTTTCGCCAGCGCGAGTGCGAGCAATCCAAGAACAACTCGTTGGCTTCATTTACGATGAGGTCATAAATTCGAAAGGCGAGTTTTATGAACCAATTGTAAATAGGTGGGGCCTTTGATAAGGACCAATGAACTGTCGGAGTCGACATCTACAGCTAGTAAGAGCGATGCACGTAAAACATTTCGATGAACAGAAGGAAAAGAAAGACTAAAGTTGTAATTAAAGTTGTTAATGAATGTTCTGTGATCCCGATGAACAGAAAAACTAATATGTGTATATATTGTAATACATTAGTCGTAATTAAAGTTGTTAATGAATATTCTATGATTTAATTATCAGTCAATTGTGCATGATTGATTATATGTGCTTTAATTAGTCGTGATTTAACAAATACACACACCTAGTGCCACGTGTGGCCTCCAACCCAGATCGATAATCTATCAAGACGTAGGAATCAAGATCGATGCTCTTGAGCATCGATCTCGATGACTTGTACCAGCCAAAAACCGTACTAAAGGCCATTTTAACCGGTACTGAAGCCCAATTCTATAGCAGTGATATTTGCGCGATTCTTTCCGCTGTGAAGACAACTCATCATGCGATTTTGGAGTGCTTGATGATCCAAGTCGGTGATCGAAGGAGAAGCGTTGTTAGTTAATAAGTCCTTTCCTAAAGGCTGAAGAAACGCCGCTCGCAGGGACGTTTGAGGCTCGGCTCAAAAAAAATTTCGCGATTTGGTCCTTTTGTAAATTACGCATATGTCCTTCGTGATATTTTGTGAGAGGAAGATTTTTTCGTTGAAATTCGCGTTCGGATCCCTCGTGCGCCATTTTACGAAAAGAACCTTCCGTAAATTTCAAATCGCGAACAAGCCCTTTTCTAATTTTTAAGGATAGCGCGCAGGTCCAAAACGTAACATTCAGGTCCTTGCTCTTTACGTCTAGGTCCTTTCTCCGTTTTTCTCGGGAAAAAAATGTTTTTGTCACTAGAAATATGTGTGTAGCTATATCTCTAGACTTTTTCCCACCTCGATTTCCCATCTCGATCTCTGATATTTTTTAAAACATGTATTATTACTCCGCGAACGCGTCGATCTCTAATATTTTTTAAAACATGTATTATTACTCCGCTAACGCGTAGAGTGTTAAGCTCGACAAAAGAAGGTTGTCATCTCTAATAATTTTTCACACTTTTCCCTTTAGACTTTTTCCCCGCCGCGGTTTTCCAGCTCGACCTCCAATATTTTCTAAATAATTCATCGAAAGAGATATTTCTACGACTCTATCTCTCTATTTTTTTTCCCCATTTTGACGATTTAAAAAATAAAGCGCTACCGAGAAAAAAAATTTCTACTTAAAACGACACGCTACGGCAAGTTATGCCATGAAGTTTTTAATATTTTTAAAACATGTATTATTACTCTAAATGCGAGAGTATTAAACTCGACAAAAGAAGGTTGACATCTCTAATAATTTTTCACCCTTTTCCCTCTAGACTTTTTCCCCGCCGCGGTTTTCCAGCTCGGTCTCTAATATATCCCAAATAATTCATCAAAAGAGATATTTCTACAACTCTATCTCCCTATTTTCCCCCGTTTCGCTCATTATTTCGACGATTTAAAAAATTAAACGCCACCGAAAAAACATTTTTTCTTCGAAAAAACGACACGCGCGGCGTATTACGCCGCGGAAAATTTCCTAGTTATATCAACGCCTCACACGTTCTCCCGTCGTGCGTGCTATATAAGCTGACTCATTGTGGTGATCAATATGTATTTTTCCTTCTGAGTTAATGGCAAGTTGTGAAAAGCATGATTGATTAAATCTGTAGTGTTTAAGTCGTTGTAACATGAACTTACATACTTGCATAAAATTAAGCTTCTTGAGAAACACCGAATTGCATATCAATTTCAAGCCCATTTTTTTGTACCATCTGTAAACCAGGCGCAATGTGGATCTAGTTCTACACATTCAAATTTCTGTCTATCAAACGTGGCCAAGGAGATGATTAGCGAAAATTAACATACCAACGTCGGCATCATTTCATTCTGCTTGACTAGACATGCCCTGTGGTACAATACAACAACCACACCTAGACAAATTAAAGAAAATACTAATGGTCCTTTCTGGGACATTGGTCCCCATGGTCCAGGATTGTAAAAGAGACCACACAATACATGCAAGGCTGCAAAGCATATTGGCCTTGCTTGCCTAGTACCTTTTTCATATTTTAGGTGCCAGATTTTTAGTGATACTTTAGAAGTAACTTTGATATATATAGTTTTAACATACTTGTATTATTAGTATATTGACTCACTAACGAAACACTTTCCCTGTTTGGTTATTTTGCCTAAAACTACTCCCTAATCCAAGTGGAGCCGGCACCACTAACCAAAAAAAAAACTACAGTGGTCTTTTCGCATTCTGTTTTGCATACCACGGTAGAGAACACTGCCACGGAAAGGATCAAAAGAGAGAGAGAGCGAGAGAGTTCTTTGCTACAACAAATAAATGATTTGATTAGAATCTGGTCATGTTTGAGTGAGCAATAAAGACGACGTCAGTAGTAGTCTGTGCTAATCTGCTAGTCACATGAGCTCATTCCTCTGTGATTTTAATTATTTGCTGAGAAAGAAGAAAACGTATTTGAAGTTCACTTTTATGTAACTGATTAACTCAAAACTATATTTTCTTCCACTAGCTTGTCTTCTTATCTTCAGCTCACTGTCCCTCTCATAAAGAGAATAAAATAACAAAAAGAGGCTTATTGCAGCCTCAGGCAGGCAAAGCTAGATAGCTGATGATCATAATGCGAGTTCGAGTAAAACCGGCAGTGCACACAATCATCAGCTCAACTGTACTCGCCAAGTATATACGTACTAAATTATTCTTATCCGAAGATACGAAAGCAGTTCCTTTTTTCTCAAAAATACAGTATCAAAGTAGTTCTCAATGGATGCTGTTAATTTCTTTTTTTGTGTCTATCACTTGATCCATTAATCATTACAAGGTTGTTCGACATATGTATATGGTAGCCTTACCGAAGTAGCTATCTAGCTACTAAAATGTTTGGTAACAAATAAAGGAACCGAGACAGGAGGATAATTAAAAACTTTGGTAGATAGTCTCAAAATGAAGCCACAATTGGACGATATTGTGAATCAATCAAACCAATTTAATAAACTTTTAGATTGATGGCGAAACATGCTGTTAAAACCCGCTAGGATTTGAGTTCTATCCGACGGGTTGTTGAATGGAAACAGATGGGAACGTGCCAACGGTTTTTTACACCTTGTGCAGGATCGATACTTACTGATGCTTGTCTCAGTGGAGTGCATTATTAAGGACAACGATAAATAAGATTCATGTATTTGTTACACTAGGTTTCAATAACCAAACACTAGCTCTGCTTGTTCGTAGTATAACCAGTAAATAAAATATTATAAATGCTATAAAAATTTGGTAGGTTCTTATATTAATCTCGAAGAGCATTGTCGCATGGTATAAGTGTCTTGTGGATTGTTCAGACTAGCGTTTTCAATGGTTGCAGTAGTATCTTTTTAAGAACTAAAAACGAAGCTACCAACAAATGCACGAACTACAAAACCTATGGACTGCTGTTATAGCTGTAAGATATATCCAATGTTTTTTTTCCATTCTTTCCCATTTAGTTATTTCAGGTTTCAAATATGTTTCTAATTTTTTTAGAGAGGGAATATTTGTAATATAAATTAAATTAGTACAAGATATTTTCTTAGGGTCTTTCTTGTAATACAGGGGATTTAGTTGACAATTTTTAATAGTAAACAAGTAAAGTACGTACTCTCATAAGTTATCAGTCATGAAGTAGATAAAGTACATAAGCACAGGATATTTTGTTGACAATATCATAGCACAAGTGTGAGTCCATGAACTACGGTACATACGTATACTTTTGGTGTTGTACTGGACTATTTCATTTTTAGTTCATTCAATTTTGTAGTTTGCTGAAAATAATATTCATTATTTCGTACGTAATAAAAATGATAATTAGCAGTTAGCATATTATCTTTTTTTGGACTACTTAGCAGATTATCTGCAAGCTTTTCAACACCTTATGCGACCTCGGATCAAATCAAACCAATGAAAATAAGGAAAAAGTCTTAAAAGATTAACTGGTAGCATCACTAACCTTGGAGACAACTCCGAGCAAGCCGAGGGACACCAGGGCTGCGGGAAAGAGAGCGTTACCTTTCTCGAGCGGCACGACCCTGGCCCACCCTTCAGCCTCCCCGGCGGGCACGACCAGGTTGAGCCCCACCACATGGTCGTGCACGGCGCCTCCCCGGCCCCACCACGAGCTGCCGTGAGATCCCGTGCTCAGGAGCCCGCTGACGCTCACCCCCTCCCAGTACGGGGCCGCCGCCAGGCTGAGCCCCCTCGCCTCCGCAGCGTCGATCACGGCCCGCAGCGGCGCGCCGGCGTCCGCGGTCACCGTCCGCGCCCCCACGTCGACCTCCACGCCGGCGTACCTCGCCGTGCTTATGAGCAAAGAAGTACTGTTCCCGCCGCCGCCGCCTGGGCAGGCCAGCTTCGGGATGCTGTGTGCGAAGCCACTGACGACCTTGACGCGTATGTTCTTGGCGCTGGCGCTGGCGACGGCAGCGACCACGTCCCGCTCGGACGTTGGGTACGCGACGGCCGTGACTGAGCAGTCTGTGCGGTCGCTCGACCACGCGCCGTAGGCGTTCGAGAGCACGCAGCCAGTCTCGCCACACCGCACCGGCGGGCGCGGCGGCAGTGAGAGGGCGGGGGCTAGGGAGGAGAGTAGGAGCAGGAGAAAGGTGCCGAGCATTTTTTTTGCCTTCTATGCGGGGGTGCCTTTGCTTGAAGTGAAGCTCTGCTTTTGCTTTGTTTCGTTGTGGCGGTGGGAGCGGCGCGGCCGGGGACGCTTCGTCTGTCAAGCACCGCTTCTTTGGTTGGTTAGAAAGATTTGCAAGAGTTGCCTTTGAAGGATTGTCGATCGGCAACTTTTCAGGCCTCAGCATTAGAGATATGCCCTAGAGACATAGTAGAAATGATTATATATCTTTGTATTCATCATTAATTATCTTATTCTTTAAATAATATCATTATTATTTATTAATAAGTATATGATATGCTTGTGAAACTCTATATATGACTGTCGGGGACTGACGAACCCCTACCTGGTCAATGGATCAGTCAACAAACCCCTAACTCGAGCTCGAGCTGTGAGGCCTTTGGCCGCTCGTTGACCACACGGCCCCGCTTGACCTCGAGCTAGGGGGTAAGGAACCACTCCGTCCGCTTCGGGGTGTAATGACCGATTTTCGCTAACTGTAAGTGAGGCTCACATGCTAACGCCTTCCATAATGTCATTACATCCTCATTTAATTGTAATCATACAAGTGTTAGGACACTCATCTTGCATAAAGAGGGAGTAACAAAACTCTAACAAGTCATTTTTCAAAACTGCACACATGTTATTTCCCCTTAGTCAATGACATGTGGGCCATGTTCATAAGAGAGAGGTGAGTAGGCTGCACATATCTACTATAACACTTCTTACTTTAGCTACCTCTACCCACTTACCAAACCAATCAATGACACATGGGACCTACCTTGCAACGAATAAACACACATTCGGGAAATACAGAAAATCAAATTAATTCATAACTTCATGAAAACTTCCAGATCTATAGTTTAGCATTTTCTAAGATTTATAAAATTTATTTTGACATTTTTGGATGTACAGTTTAGAAACTACAAAATTCGTAAGTTTGGACTTTCCGTGAATATTTTATCAGTATAAATTTATCTATAAAATTTCAGTAAAATTAATGTAGCTAGGTATTAATTTTTACTAATTTGTAAAATTTGTTGCATGCAAGTTGGAGCTAAAACGAGTTTGCAACAAAATAGAAAATTTTCGCAAATTGTTTGAAAAGACATGTAGAAACTAACAGATCGATGTTTTTACTGTAGCTTCGCGATTTACTGTAGCAGCTGCGATACAGAGCATAGAATGATAGCCGGCGTGAAGGAGAAAAGCCTGGAGAGCCGACCGTCCGGCCGAGTGGTGGCGGCACGGCGTGGCAACCTCACCGGCGGTGACGACGACAGCGGAGGGGCGGCTAATCGGCGACGGCGGAGAGAACAAGGCGGCAACAATGGTGGAGGTAGAGCTTCGGTTTTTCTTCACGGTGCGGAAAACAATCGATGTCGCTGTGGGAATGGCAAAAATAGAACTGGATGGCCATCGTTTTATAGGCTCCAGGGCATTAAAGTGACAGACGTGGCCTCGGGCATCTTGGGAGCCAGCGTCGTTTCATGCAGGAAGAATTTGTATCTTGGCCGGCGTCAGTTACTTGCACGTAGGAAGAAACCCAGTGACCGGATTTAATGGCAAGCCTTACGTGCATGCATGGAGAGGAAAACGGCTAGACATCATTGTGGATTAGTGAGGTTTAATCCTTCTTTGGTTGTGCACGATATGAGTATTAATGGCTCCAGTTGAAAACTCTCGGTCGTGTGCTATGGCTGCAGCCAGAGCATCGTATACGGAGGAAAAAGAAGCGCCGGATTAGAGCAATACTGAGTGGAGTTAAATGAAATGCTAAGGCTTGGTTTAAGGATTGGAAACGGCAATGATTAAGAAGCTCAAAAATGCTATAATGGTGGAAGGGAGAGAGAGAAGCAGTTTGTTCTGGACTGGACATGCGGTTGAAGATGATGCTACAGTAAGCTGACATGTGGACCAGCACTTAATTTTCGGATTTAAATTGATTTACACAAATAGCGCTTGAGATAAAATAGTAAAAAGGCTCTAAAAATCTTGGAAAAATTCTCTAAAATACTAGGGAATATTTGGAACCTAATAAACTTGGTTTTGGATTTTTTTAGAATATAGATTTTCTACAAAAATTCTTTTAGTAAATCAGACACTTGTACAAAACTTTATATAATCAACAATCTTTAATTTATGAATCAAGTTTTTGAAAATATTTGAAAAGAACATTCTCATTTTTCAATTGATTTTATTATAAATAAGATTTTATTTTATTTTATTATTATTATTTTTTTATCAAATGCTACATGCGAAAAAATTCTTTGATATATAAAAAACTTTTTAATTTTCATGAAAAATGAGGATGTTACACCATATATCTGCTCGCTTGCACAAAGATGAAACAAATGAAGTGATCGTTTAGAACTAAAACTTATGTAAGTTTCACAAGTGATTATGGTGCAAACTAAACTTTAGCAACAATCGATTTAATGAGAAGATTACTTAAAATTGTAGGAGCCATTATGACGCCCTTGTCTTGCATCCTGAGCATTGCTTTTGATATGTATAGCCCCACTTCTACTTGGCGATCTCGGGTTAGGGATGCCGCTTTTCTATCTCTATTTCCGCCATCCCCTTATCCTTCAACGCCTTTTCATTGAGTACTCTTAAGCTCTACCGCTAATTCGTAAGGGTCAAGGAACCCGACACGCTTTCCCATCTTTTAGCATCGGATATTGCATTCTACACGAAGACAATGGTCAATGCGCCAATTTATATGTGAATGTCGAAACATGACATTCGCAAATATCGATTTTGGCAAAATGCATCTTGTTCGATGATTTGGCGTAGTTAACTTTATTTAAAGGAAAAACCACTAAAATCGCCAACTTACGATTTAGTGAAAATTATATGGATTCGCCAATTTTTGAATGATCTAACAAGCCATTACTATAAAGAGGAACTCAACTTGGCGTATCAACAACTATACATTTGGGGTTTTTTTATTTTGCTTTCGTATGCAATATAATGATATGTCGTTATATTTGTTATATCGGCACTTGCTATCGCAAGAGCCGATATAACAATGTAGGGTAGGTCAATGGCCAACTTACGTGCACCACACGCGATCATGTTGATGTCGAGTTTTTCAAAACGGAACATCTGCTGTAAGTCACCAAAATCGATCCGACGTAGTGAGTATCCTTGTGTTTGTAGATATCTGGAGGGACGACGGCTTGAATGCCCTTCACCCCAAGACGAGATGCCCTCAAGTACCAGTCATGGAATCTCTTCAACTCCCATGGTCCTTTGTTGATTTGCTCCATGAGGAGAAATGGCTTGCCATGCTCATAATTCTCTAGTGAAGGCATGGTCTCAGACTCGAGTGGAGTTGGCACTCTGCTTGACTTGGTGGTACTCGCTGATTGCAATCTACTTTTTGTTTTTCTTTGCAACCAAAGAACTGAGATGCTGCCATGGGTGAAGGCGCCGACAATGAGAAGATGCGTGTTGTGGTGAAGACGCCACCGCGGAGAAGATGCGCTGCTAGGGAAGGTGCCACGGGAGAAGATGTGCTAGGTTAAGCAAGCCACCACGGAGAAGATGCGGTTTGTGGTGTAGGCAATTTTGGAAGAGGTAGGACGCCTTGACTTGTCACAGGCCTCTAGCCTCTCTTGTATCAATGCAATATCTTCCTTAGGCCATACAATAAATGACCCAATCGCATCTTGATGGTCTCTACATCATCGTGGTGCTGAATGGTAGCTTCCACAAGCCAAGGCACTAACAAGCACGATGTCCACTTGCACCTTTGCGTGACCAATCGGACAGAGTTGGTTGTGTATCACGCGTCGGATATGCCATGCCCTCCAAGCTCGACGACCAAGCCCCTTGCTCCGATGTGCATGAGCTTACACTTGGTTGCCTCTGTGATATCATCCATAGGATATCGAGGCGTTGGGATTGGTGCGGACCCGACGCTATCTCAATGTGGGTCGGGCTCGGGTTGTCATCCGACCGCGCTTGTAACGCCCTTCGCCTCCTTCTCTTCCCCACGCCTTAAAAACTCTTGTTGGACCAGTTGTCTTATTGTATTAGCCATGGTCCTCTTATATCTTTGACGCGACTTGTATTGGTCTTGATATTCCGGAACCCATGCTT
Organism: Guadua angustifolia; assembly: GCA_036346375.1. NCBI lineage: Eukaryota > Viridiplantae > Streptophyta > Magnoliopsida > Poales > Poaceae > Guadua > Guadua angustifolia. The sequence continues at coordinate 11,141,097 of CM070501.1, forward strand.
GAAGCCCACTCGACTTCCAACGCCACGAAAAGCGACTGGTGTTCCTTGGTTCCCAACGCCGTTAGGTCGTTGTTCTCCCGTTCGCACGAAGATCCCTTCGCTTGTTCGCCCAAGATCTTCAAAGCCTTGGCCGAAACTTCCAGACCGCAGGTCCACCGTGCTTTTGCGACCCTTCTTCTTTGTTGGGTTGGCGAGCTAGGACCCACTTCGCCTCGCCGCATGACTCGTCAATGGGTTCTCTATCCCAAAGACGGGCTTCCTCTTCTTCTTTACTCCTCCACTCAACAATCTTAGGGGCATACCCACTGTGCCTGTGTGATGGGGGTACTTGTTCTTCTTCGCGAGGGCACTGTGACACCTCGCTCAATGCTACGGCTTGCAGGTCTTCACCGACAAACTCCGCCCATTCACCCACGGTGATTTTTCCATATTTCTAGAATGGTGCCCGCTCCGCCTTCACAAAGTACTTGTTCACTAGTACCTCCGCCCTAAGCTCTTCCCCATCACATCCAAGGCATTCTTCTTAGCGATGGCCTCATACTGGGGAACCTTATGATTTTCTCAGAGCTTTCGGTCCACAGTGAGCCTTTGTCGCGTCGGCCACCTTTGTCTAGTTATCAATCGTGATGGAGACATTGTCCTTGACATGACAACCGCAACTATTTTGGAACTTGGATAGTGCCTCACGAGGTGCTAGGGGCTCTCCTAAAGGACCGACTCGTGATATACCAAGTCCCCGCCAGAACTTGTTCCTACTTCGCTCCCCTCTGCTGCTTATGCAGGTCGTGGTTGTTGCAAAAGAGAGAATCCACGGAACATGCCCGAGGTATCTTCAATTACCTCTTGAATCGCAGCTAGTCGGCGTGATCGCTTTTCCGCCTATTCATAGAAATAAACACGAGGAATACGCAAACATAAGGAAATGCAATTATGTACACGCCAAGCTACAAATAAAACAAGCTCACTCTTCTTAATACCTCTTCATTGGGATTGTAGTTTGAGTCGATTTCCCCACGCCGCCATTCTGGTCGTGGGCATGGAACCGGCTAGGGCTCTTGTACGATGACGAGGAACCATCGCCGCCTAAGGACAACGATGGGCTCGGTGTTCTTTCCACCGTGGTCGATCATCCTTCTCGCCAAGTCTTGTCGCTTTCCCAAGACGCCTCCTCTTGCAACGGCAGATACCACCGAAGCTCGCAAGGTGCTCCTCTTACGCCGCCTTCTTGTCGAGCAATTCTTTATCTCCCATCTTACTACAAAATGTAAGGTTTAATCCTCAATGGTTTGATGAGTTTTGGAGTTGGCTTGAGTATAGCGAATCCAAAGATAGAGCATACCGCTTTTGTTGTTTCTTATTTAGGGACCGCAACAAGAAGGAAGTTGGGTATGATGCATTTGTTATAAATGGTTGGAATAGCCGAATAAAAAAGCAAAACTAAAAGAGCATGTAGGAGGTGTCAATAGTGTTCACAACAATGCATTGAAATATTGCATCGATTTGTTAAAAAGAGACCAAAGACATTGATGTTGCTATCCACACACGTGAGTGAAGTCGCTAAGATCGCTTATTTCGCTCGTCTGTTAATGTTGTTTGTCTGTTATTAAAACAAGGATTACCTTTAGAGGACATGATGAGTCAAAGGAGTCCTATAACAAAGGTAACTTCTTAGAAATTGATGGGTGGAAATATAGCAAAGATAAAAATGTCACTGAATAGTCTTATGATATCTCCTCCTATTCGTATGAAATTGCTCATTGTTTTGCAAAGGAAATATTGCACCAATTCTACAGAAATTGGACATGATGTATTTTGTTTGCTAGTTGATGAGTCCAGGATGTCTCTGTAAAGAGCAGATGGCGCTTGTTCTGCGATATGTTGATAGTTGTGGAATTGTGAAAGAGAGATTTGTTGGTCTAGTTCATATAAAAGAGACCACTTCTTCCTATCTCAAGTCTTCTATTGACTCGCTATTTGCGTATATAAGTTGCTTGAAGCAAGTTAGGGCCAAGGTTATGATGGCGCAAGCAATATGCGAGGTGAGTTTAATGGCTTGAAATCTTTGATTATGAGAGAAAATAGTACAAAGATACTATGTCCATTTTTTGCTCATCAACTTCAGCTTAGTGATTGTGGTCATTGTAAGAAAGCATAAAGGAATCTGTCCTAGGTGAAGTATATGCCTTTTGTGAGAAATATGACATCCCTAAGTTAGAAATGGAAGAAACCTACATTAATCCAAAGAAGCAACGACAAAGAATTGGAATTACCAATAAGCATCATTATGAAGTGGATTGTTTCAATGATGTTTTGATTGGCTATGCCAAGAGCTTGACAAATGCTTCAATGAGACCACATCCAATTTGCTTGTTTGGTCAGCTTCTTTAAGTCCAAGAGACTCATTTCATGATTTCAACTTGGATAATCTGATGAGCTTAGCTAAACTCTATCCAAATGATTTTAATTCTTTGGAATTGAGAGATCTTAACCATAATTTATGTCTCAGACATTGCCGATGTAAGTAGCAGATGATAGATTCTCCAACATACAAACTATTTGTCGTTTTCTCAAAAATGGTGGAGACAAAGAAACATATATGCTATCCTTTGGTTTATCGACTTTTGAAACTAGTATTGGTATTGCCTCGTCACCACGCCTATCGTTGAGAGATGCTTTTCACCATGAGAATAGTAAAACATATTTGGCGTAATCGCATAGGCGATGAGTTCATGAGTGATAGTCTCATTTGTTATGTGGAGAAAGAAGAACTAAAGAAAGTCACCGATGATGCTGTCGTTAATCGTTTTATGAATTTGAAAGAACGCAAATACTAAAAGGTAATGTATCTATTTTATTTGATTACTCTATCTTTTTTGTTCATAACTTTAATTCATATTGCTCCTTTAACTTTTTCCAGGCTATTGAAATTGGATGATATATTTTAGTATTTACCAATGTCCGCCATCTTTTGCTCTAGTTCCGCACGATCGGTTACAAGATCAATTCGGATCGGCTCTTGATCGCTTACAACATGCGGTTCAAAAACTATCCGTGAGAGTATTCATACGTCCATCCAAACCGACTCCACAAACTTTGGTAACTCCAACTTCAACTTCGATTTTATTAATAACTACTTATGATATCTCAAAAGAATTGCTCTATGTTCGACGCAGTACTCATACTCTATCAATCACCATCTACTTTAGACATATCTTCCAAAATTTTTTTCAAAAGATAACAAGATATAAGGATGGTCGGATGCACTTGCCTTGCTAGGCCGAGCGAGGCGGCGGGCAAGGCCAGGGGAATTGGGGCTTGGCAGCTGACGACCCGGCTGAAAGTTCGCTTGAGGAGCGAGGTCATGGAGAGGTCACCGAGCGAGGCGACTCGACGAAGAAGGGGACGGCGGCCATGACGGTAGAGGTCGAGGCGCGAGCCCGAGGATGTCACCGAGGGCGGCGGGAGGTGTCAACAGGGGAAATTTGGCTTTGCCGCTTTGACTCAAGTGAGCAACTCGATCTCCGCCTAGAGATTTTAGGGGTTAGGAATTTCCACAGGCGGTGCACAACATTTCCACAGACGGTTCCAACGATTTCTACAGGCGGCATCGTATATCAGGCGAGATGATTGCACAGACTGGATGGTCCGTCCATAGTTTGGGGGAGAGATTTGGTTATTTGCCACTTTAAACAAGTGGTTTCAGAAATTGCCACCGACCAACATTTCATTGACTCATACGGTCCCATATTTCATTAGCTCAAGTGGCAACATATCCAAAAGGTCAAATCTTTATGGCAAATGGACAAAAAAGCCTTCGAAATGCGACCTCTCCCAGTAGTACAAAGCGGAAGATCCTGTCTAGTCAAATCTTTAAGTGGCAAATGGACAAAAAAGCCTTCGAAATGCGACATCTCCCACTAGTACAAAGAGGATGATCCTGCGAAGGATCCAACGAGAACGGCCAGCGAACAGTAAAGTTTAATCTGGTCATCTATCGGAAACACCTCCGCCTTAGCACGACGAGGCAAGCAGGTCTGCTCACAGACACCACTTGATGCAAAGTTCGTGGCTCCTCCTCAAAACCAAACAACTCAAGCAAAGTGGACTGCAGACACCCTCCGGGGTTCTCCGTCAGGCATGAATTGAATGTATCTATGCTCGGGTCGATCCAAACAGTAGCGTAGAAGTCTCGACCCACTTTTCCACTACCGTGTCGAACTCTATCAACACCGTAAGACCTTCAAATGGTCAAGTGTCTCGAACGCCCACCCCACCCATGCCCTCTCAGAAGAGGTGAAGTTGAGCGCCCCTGCATGCTCAATCGACCCCGAGCTCAGACGTAATAAAGAAGCTCATGAAGAACCGCTTAGAACCTCCTATGAACTCCAAATTTTTGGCTTATGGAAACCGACATTGACATCGAGAAACGAAGGGTCTTTACCCTCCGGGATGAGAGGTTCCAAGGTCTCTAAGTCTTATCTCAGGATCAGGATGTGGTACATGGTACTCCTCGTCCTCTTCCTTTTCATCGCCAATCTCCTCCTCATGCGGAACTATGTTGGGACGAGCACGCACCTGCCTAGCAATGTGCTCGGAAGATGTCGAACCACCACGAGTGCTCACGCGGCTAGAACGACGAGGAGGTGCCGCACCACCCTCTATGAATTGAGTGCCCTCCTCCTCTCTCGACCCTCTCTCACCGACTCAGGTGTCTCTAATCTGCAATTGGCGCCACGCCCGCATGCCCGAGCTGTTCGATCTCGCAGCCATCTCACCGCTCATCGCCGCTTTCAGAATTTGGACTTCTTAGCCTTCTCACCAAGACAACAACTTCTTTTCCTTCCTTTTTCCTCGCCATCCGCAAGTTGCACTGCTGAATGTCAAGAACTTGCATCGTATTCATATGCATTTGAATGGAGTCCAAAGAAACCAGAGGGATGTGGATCTCACCGCCACAAAGTGAAGGAGAGTCGTCGCCACCGAGGGCTCGATTTGTCGGCGGCATGACAAAACGGGTGGCGCGAATCGGCGGTGGTGGCGCCGAGGCGGTGGAGGATTGAGTACTGGCCGCAAGGCACGGAACGGGTCAGAAGCGCAAGGCGGCGTGGAGGCGCCGAGAGGAGTAGTTAGGTGCGGTCGATATATTGTGGTCCACAAAGGTTCCTCTAATGTACGCATGTTTTTAGCTAGATAAGATAAGGTTAAGATCAACATACCGATGATCCGTTATCGAAAACATCATCTCGACCGGATCGATGCTCTGTCGACTTTGCGGGCGGATGGTCCCACCACCGATGAAAAAAGGCATCGGATCATCTTGTGTAGCGGTGTTAGCACCTAGCAAATACAATAACAAGGAGCGCGACAATACGAATACCGGACGATCCGTAGGAAAAGATAAAGACGCTCTTGAATGCGGACGACGGAGGCCTCAAACTAAGATTCACATACCGGACGTTCTAAGTCGAGAAAAACCGCACGGATTATTGTCCGGATTTAATAGTGCTTGGCTTCTCAGCCTCTGTTGGCTTTTAATTTACGTGATGATTCGGCCTAATAGCTTAATTACCCACCGTATTATAACGCACTTTCACGCAATGCTTTTACTCAAATCCAATAAAAATATAAGTTCTATTACATATTAAGTTTTTACACAACGTGTGCCTATTTGCCTTTAACAACTTTTTCCGATGCAATCATCACGCATATATGGCATCATTGAAATATCGAGGGTTTCTTCTACAAGTTTGATCCTCTCCGATCTCCGAAGGCGTAGGTCGTCGAATCGATCAGATTCTGCCTCGCCGTACATTGTCAACTCCAACGATCCTTTGTTTTCCGAGAACAACTATGTTCCTTTTCTTATTATCGGGTCACTTATGTAGAAAACTTGCGAGACTTCGTGCTAGTATCCAGGGTCGGCTTTTGTGTCCAAGATTGTTGAGGTTTACAGCCAGAACCCATAGTTGTCCACCTCCACACCATTAGGATGTTTGACCTAGTTGCAATAAATACGGGATCTGCATATCCCTTCCATAGTCGAGTTCCCAAATTTCTTCAATGATTCCATAGTAGGTGTTCTTCTCCCTATCGCATCTATGGCTTCTACCCAACGCCATCGCTTTTGGGCCATCGCCTTCTTGTCCTTTTGAATGGTATAAAACGTGTACCCATTGATGTCATACGCTAGCCATGATGTTACCGCACTTGATGGGCCATGAGCCAACATTTTCAATGTTTCGCTTTCTTCGCCCTCACCATCTGGTATGTTTTGGTTCTTGAACCATGTGGTAAACATGCGCTTATTCTCTTCAGATCCAATCAACTTGGCGCCCCGGATTTTCTCTTTCAAGCTCTTCCGTATTGCTCCACATACGGCTCCACTATCTTTAGTCAAGGTGCAAGATCGGTGAAATGTGCTTGGTCCACATTCTTGTACTCATGGTCGATGAATCTTTTCTTTCCTTAGTCCTTGACCAATAACCTCCCCTCATGTCGAGGGACAGCACACCAATCGGCCTTCCGTAAGCATGAAGTAATCCGTGCAACACTCAATGACTTCCTCAAGATTGTAGCCCTCAATAATGGAACCCTCTCGGGTAAGCACGATTCCGCTTGTAAGCTCTTAAGCAAGCCCATCCACCTCTCAAATGGAAACATCCAAAGTAAGAATATCGTCCCAAGACTTTACATCCTCGACAAGGTGAACCAAGAGGTGCGGCATGATATCGAAAAAGGATGGAGGGAAGCACATCTCAAGTTGGTTTATAGTCTCCACTATGTAGTTCTCGCAGATAGCTCATCTGCTCATCATCGACACCTTCGTGAAATCGCATTGCGTAAATGACATGCCGTGCAGATGGCCACCTTTACAAATGTTGAGTTGATACCTCGATTGCAATTGGGAGCATTTGTATCATCATGACGTGCGCCGTGAGACTTCATACCACTTATCTTTAAATCTTTCATCGATACTAGGTTTTTGATGTTGGATGAATAACCGACGGACTCTAACCCCACATAAGCACTTGCACATCGATCTTTTCTCCTCACCGCCGAGAGTAGCCCGCCGGGGAAGGTAATACTTTCCATGTGTTCTTTCTTGAGGGTGTAGTTCTTTCCCGATTTTAAGTACTACTAAGTCTTTACGAGCTTTAAGACCATCCTTTGTCTTGTATCAATGTCCAACAAGAGACCTAGCACGCTTTCATAGACATTCTTTATGACATGCATGGCATCGATGCTATGGCTAATTTTCAAGTCCTTCCAAAGAGGGCAAATACTTGTAGAAAATTGACATCTTTTGAATAGGACAACAAAGTGAGGAACCTCCTCATCGGTATTCTTCCTCTTCGACTTCTTTTGGCCCTCGCACCGCTTCTTCCCCGAAAACCACCTTGATGTTCGACCATTTCAAACACTTTTTCCCGCTTATGGCGCTTTGGAGCCACACCTTCTCAACCGTATTGTCAAAATACTTGCCCATCTTATGGTATTTGTGAGCTTTCAATAAGAAAACTACGGTGCCGCATGTACACTAACTTCGTGAACATGGAAGGAACGCCGATACGCTTTCATCCATGCATACTACACAAGTCGCTCTTCCTTTAATCAACCGATAGGGCTAGCAGGCGGGGTAATCACCGATGGTAACAAAAATAATGGCTTTTAGTGTGAAGTAATCGTTGTTGAACCGATCCCACACCGGACCCCATCGTGCCACAACATGGCCATATCTTCCATCGGGTTCGAGAAACACATCAATATCTACTCCAGTCGTCTCTGACCTTGGATAAGAATGGACAACATTAGGTACCTTCTCTTCATACATAGCCATGGAGGAAGGTTGTAGATGGACAAGACTATCGACCAAGTGCTATGTGTGGCATTCCATTCACCGAAAGGATTCATACCATCGGTACTCGCTGAACCTTACATTCCTCGGGTTCGTTGTCAAATCTGGATACATGCGATCAAAATTTCTCCATTGTCTACCATCTATCGGGTGTCGAATCTTTCCATCTTTTCTGCGCTTTGTCTAATGCCAACCCATTAGTTTAGAGTCCTCTCATTCGAAAGTACAAATGTTTCGTGGCCAATAACTCGCAAGTACCACATCACCAACGCAGGATTCTTTTCTTCTTGTCCGCGCTCAAGACCTGCATATTCATTATTACCAAGAGTACTATTCTTATTCTTCTTATTCTTCAGAGTGCTAGGTGAAGAATCATCATCGCCGGGAGTCATCATTCTTCTTATACCGCTCGCCTTTGCACACCGCATTGATCCAAGTCCATGTAATCTTTACTAACAGGATACGTGGTTCGTACATGCATGTATCTTTTGCACATCCAATGACATCGAGTGATAAGCTTCTTCAAAATAAGTGCTCGCGGCAAGGTGGGCAATCCATTAGCCTTCGAAGTATTTCTACCAAGAGCCTCAACAGATTGGTGAAACTCTTGTCCGACCATTCATTGCTAGCCTTTAACCGTGAGAAGCATCAAGATCAGATGCAACACCAGAACTCGAGGACAACCCTTGATTCCTCATATATATGATCATTCACGCTTTGTGTAACGATCGACATTATCTAAACCTATCATCTCCTTTAAAACCTCGTGGTTCGCATGGCGCAACATTTCTCTACATCAGCGATGCGACCATCATCTAGCAAACGAGCATGCACGTGAGCTTCATCTCCCAAACCATCGCAGTCGCCTCCAAGACTTCGATCATCCACGAGATCGGGATCAACATCATCGGTTGTTTATATGTACGTTGCTCACCATGGTTGGACCAACATGTGTAATCCTCTATAAAACCTCTTATGATCGTGTGTTGTGATTACACTTAAATCTCCCCACCCTACATTGTTCTTACAGCCTTTTGCATGGACAAAGTATTTCCGCTTCTTCTTAGTCTAGGCCCTTCCGAGCGGCTTTAATAAAAGTTTCGAGCTCTTTGAGGAATACACCCTTATTTCTTGGGGCATTGTACATCCATGCCGCTTTCCATCTTGAACCCCAAATGTAAAATCAGATTGAAATGTCAATTATTTAGATAGAACTTTAACAAGAGAACCCTAAGTTAAATACTATAAAATGATTTTATTAAAATCATGAAAGAATGTAAGGTCCTCTCCTCTAGATCTAGAGAGGGGATCGCTTCTCCTCTAGAGAGAGGGAGGGATACAAGATCTGCTTCACAGATCTAGAAGTTGAGGGCTTCAACGAAAATTAAATTAGTCCAAAGGACACTCAATTCGTTAGTTTTTGGTGATGTGTCTATGACATGTGGGTCCATCTGAGTCTATGACAAAGGACCAGGTGTCAAAAAGTGAATCACTAATTTTAAAGAGTCATGGCGCCAATCTCCCAAGCTTCAACCCTCTCCCATGCACATTCTATCTACACTACATCTTCCTCTCCACAAGATATATAAACCTCTACAAATGTCGAATGAGATGCTCTTACCTTAGAGAGTTAACTATTCCAAGGATTTCAAGTTCAAAACCTAGCTCCCCTTTGTTTTCACAATTTTGGGGCACTCGAATCGCCGCAGAGAACGATCTGTCGAGCTTTAAAGCGAAGTTTCCACAGCGCTCCCTAAGACAACGGCTCAGAAAAATAATAACGATCATGCAAAACAACACTACGGATGATCCGCCAAAGGCCAAAAGAACCATTCCGAGTATTTTCTCGACGCTGATTTCTCTCGTAGTGGCGTTGTTGCAACGTGAACGGATGATCCGACGTCAATAAAAACTCATACCGAGTATTGCCTCGGACGTTGGATTTCGTGTTTTGCGGTATTGTAGAATAAAGGATGATCCGCAGACGCATATAAGAACGATACCGCATCTCCTTCGCCACAAGATATGCGCATAAGTATTTACAAAATTTGATAGGCGCTTTGTTTAAGAAGTACACCTTTAAAGACTTGAACATCACCACGTGGTGTTCCTTAATTAATTAGGCCATTAATATAATTAACTAAGGCGCTTGTTTAACGCATCACCGCGGAAATCGCGATTTCGCATGTGGCTTCGTAAGAAAGCCTACCGTAAAGATCGTAATTTCCCTGTGCTTTCTTAAGAGTGCCGCCTGTGAAGAGCATAGTTTACACAGGCGGCATCTAAAGGGCACCGCCTGTGAAGAGATCAATATTTTCGCAGTCGGTTTCTTACGTGAGCCGCCTGTGAAGATACCTTTACACAGGCGATTCTTAACCCCAAGGACCGCCCTTAGTCATTTGAGGCGGCTCTCCTTTTAATCCGCCTGTGGAAAGAAATCCTTGGTGTCTAGGAAAATCATTTCTGTAGTAGTGTCGCCGACGACGCTGATCAAGACGCCAAGGAACTTCTTGCTTTGGAGGGACCAGTCCCCTAGCTCCTGGCCCTCCCGAGCACGGAGGGCGCTCAGGCAGGGGAGGAGGATGATCTCGCGATCTTGGGCAAAAAGACTGCCCAAGAAAGCACGGGATCCCTGGGCGAACCACCTGCCGGGGACAAGGGTGAGGAGCACCCGAGCAAACAACAGGCTCGGGAGGAAACTGCACGTGCCCAGAGCGAACCACGTGCTCGGGTGGATGCCGCACCGTCCCCGAGCTAATAGCATGCTCGGGCGAACAACGATAAGACCTTGAGCGGACCAGCCGCTTAGGAGGGAGGCATGACGTCTCCGGGCGGACAACATGCCCGAGGGAATGACGCATCGTCCTTGAGCGATCTGCCCTCCTCGGGACATCCCGGTCGAGATCCTTGCTTGGGCGGAACGCCGGAGCCCCGCGCCAACGTCGCCTGATGGGGAACTTGCGGCTCTTCGGGGGGCAGATGTCGCCAAGAGCTTTTGGGACAACCTCTGTGTGCGCCTTGGTCGGGTAAGCATACTTTCTTTTCTTGTCGGTAGTTTCTTCTTTTCGTGCTCTGGGGGGAAGGTGCCTGAAATCTTTTTCCTTTTGTTTTGTTTGCTTGTAGGTTCTTCGAAAGACCATGAGGGATTTTGATTTGGTGACAGTTCCTCCCGAGGTCGTGGCCAAACAGAACGCCGATTACGATGCCCGGATAACCGAGCTTGAGCGGTGAATAAACGAACTTAAGACCCGGGATACGCTGATCTTGGAGAGATGCCGCCGGGCAGAGGAGAATGTCCGCCAGGCCGAGGAAGACGCCACCGAGTACAAGGGGAAAATTTGCGAGCTTGAGCAAGAAAAACAGCACTCCCAAGTTCTTGGGGCGAAGGTGGCGGAGCTAGGCTGGGCTGCGCGGGAGGCTGCCAAGCTTGCTGATCAAGGCAAGGAGGAGACAGAGCAACTCTGCCAAGAAGCCCACGAAGGACGGGAAACTCGGCGGAAGGTGATCGACCTCGAGGCCAAGATTGAAGAGCTGAGGCAGAAGCTCTCCGCGGTGCTTAGAGGAACAAAGCCCGGGGCATAAAGGATTGTTTCTTTTCTTGCTTATCTTTTTTGATGATGCAAATAAAGCGTAAGGACTTTGTCTTCTGCATTGTTGCTTTTTCATTCTTCTGGATATTACCTGCAAATAACGAACTTGAGGCGAACAACGAAAGACAGGCGGATAGGAGTACACGTTAGAGCAAAGCATGGGCAACGCAAGCCCGAAAGGTTAGATAAGTAAAAAGCTTGTCATGGGTGACACATGCTCGAAAATGAGACAAAATATAACGACGAGCTAGAATGAGGCACTTAGCGATGATTTTGGGAAAGAAAACGTTAGTGCTGTAGCTCGCTCCCACCAAGCCCCCGCTGCGAATGAAGGTCGTGGCACCTAAGTTATGCAGCACAAGCTCGTCCGCAGAAGAGTTAGGAGAATGTGCGCGTTCCATCGACTAAGTCACCAACTTCTCTCGAAGGCAGCATGGGCTATGTCGACAGAGGAGAACGCGAGGCCTCGACTTCGCCGCTTTGGACATGCACTCTCGACGGTGATCATGCATGGTCATTTGGTGAGGAAGAACGCGCGGTTGCCCGACAAGTTGCGCGACGATCAAACGCGCGTGAATCGGGCTAAAACTCTGGATCGGCCGAAAAGGGTGTCTGTATGCGACCGAAATCATGCAGGGAAAAACTACTGTGGATCATAGTCGGTTTATGGAGACTTGAGCCTCTGGCGGTGAGTTTTAGTGAAGGTACTCGGCCGACGTGCTTGTCCCATCACCAAGATCGTGAGGAAAAAGTATGCCCTTGTGCGAAACTGAGTCGGCTTACCAACGGACAGTGACCTCGAAAGTATTCACAAAATCTTGGAAGTAATGGACTTCGCGTGGGTGAGGGAACTGAATTTTTTTTCTTCCTGAAAAAAACTGCTAACTTAGCGCAAGATACAAAAGCGAACACGGTTTTAGACAATGAACTTGTGCAGTTGGTCGATGTTCCAAGAGCTTGCGAGCACTCGACCATCTTCCATTGCTAGGCGGACATCCCCCGGGCATGCCACTGAGACGACTGTGAACGGACCTTCCCACCTAGGGGAGAGCTTGTTGGCCTTCGACGTGTCCTGAATTCGACGTAGGACAAGGTCACCAACTTGCAAGGTCCTAGGCCGAATCGACTTAGCCGCATGCCAGCGAAGAGCTTGCAGGTAGACGGCAGATCACAGCAGCGCTCTTTCGCGCGCCTCCTCAGCGAGGTCGAGGTCGAGGAGACGCTCGAGTTCTTGGCCGACGCTATCAACCGGTGCACTCTTTGGGATCCCAGCACAATTTTGGCGGGCAAGATGGCCTCTGCACCATAGACGAGCTAGAAAGGCGTCTCACCCGTAGCTCGGCTCGCTGTTGTGTGGACAAACCAGAGGATGGAAGGAAGCTCATCCACCCACGACTTGCCGTGCCGGGCGAGGTCTTTGAAGACCCTCTTCTTGATCCCCTGAATGATTTGGCCATTCGCTCGCTCGGTCGCTCCGTTGCTCTGCAGATAAGTAACAGAGGCGAAGCAGACCTTTGTCCCGATGTCTTCGCAGTAGGCTTGGAACAACTCACTAGTGAACTGAATGCCGTTATCTGTGATGAGGCGATTGGGGACTCCAAAATGCGTCACCATGTTGCTGCGAAAAAACCTCCTGGCTGCTTGAGCCGAAATGGTTGATACAGGCTCGGCCTCGATCCACTTAGAGAAGGTGTCGACGGCCACGAGCAAGAATTTACAACCCCTTCGACCACGGGGGAAAGGTCCTAGAATATCGACCCCCCAGGTCGAGAACGACCATGAGAGCGGGATAGTTTGAAGTGCATACGCCGGCTGGTGTGCCTTGCAGGCATGGAACCGCTATGCCCATAAGTCGCCACGAAGCGCCTCGAAAGGCCAACTAAGGTCCGCTCGGCCAATAGTATCCCAATCGAAGGCTTTGCTCACGAAAGACGGGAAGGACGAGTGAGCTCGCGACACTCCTCATGGATATCTTTGAGAAGGAAATTTTCTTCTCGAGATATGCACTTGGAGAGGACTCTAAGTGCCCTTTATGTATAAGGCGCCTCAATTAGCTTATACACGAGAGGACCGCCTTTATAAGCCGGGAACGCTTGGCTTCTTCCTTGGCGGTCCCATGGGCAAGGTAATCGAATCTAATGGCGCCATCCGCCCGCACCATGCTCGAGGAGGAGACGCATCACGACGCTCTCAAAGGCTCCTCTATAGAGAGAATGAAGGGCTTGCGCAGATGCTCGACGAGCGCCCCCGGCGGGGTGGGCATCTGAGGGGGTGCCTCCTCTACAGAGGGAATGGAGGGCTTGTGCAGATGCTCGACGAGCGCCCTCGGCGGGGCGGGCATCTGCGAGGAACTGACCTTAGAGAGATGGTCGGCTAGGGAATTGTCCTTCCTGGGGATGTAGAGTACTTCAAAATTTCTAAAGTACCGCTCCATCTTCCTCACTTCAACCAAGTAAAGCGCCATTGAGCGATCGGAACACTGATACTCCTTGTTAACTTGATTGACGCACCAATCATGAGTCGCTCTTCATACCGGGCTGGACTCCGAGCGCTTTGCATGCTCACACAGCCAGCCAGAGGTTTTCATACTCCGCTTGTTGGTCACGGCGGCGCAATTGATGACGATTAGAGCCGATCCCTTGAGGGGATACTCAAGACAACACCACTTTCGAAGCTGTCAAAGCTCGAGACCTGTCAAGCACAAGGTCCAACACTACCTGACCTACTGGGCTCGATGGCGGCGGATCTGATTTGTCCATTCCGCTACGAAGTCCGCCAGATCTGGGATTTGATCGCTGTGCGAGCCAAGAAGTGGATGTCGAACTCGGCGATCTCCATAGCCCACTTCGCTATCCGGCCACCTGCGTCTTGATTTCTTAGGATCTCCCTAAGTGGAAAGTTGGTAGGGATGACGATCTTGTGAGCTTGAAAGTAGTGGCGTAGCTTCCTTGAAGCCACGAGTAGCGAGTACAAAAGCTTCGACCTCGTGGTACCGCCTTCTTCGTCCGGCAAGACTCACGACGTAGTATATTGGTCATCATACTCATCTCGCCGACCGCCAACACCGCTGCTACAACCTCGGTGGTTGCCACAAGATACACAAGAAGCGCCTCGACTCCTGCGTGGCAAGACAAAGGGTCGACAGTACCGCCCGGCTCCTCGAAGGAGTGGTTAGCTTCTTCCGTCCATGCAAAGCCCTTGTGCCTGCGAAGCGCCTTAAAGAAAGGCAGCCCGTGTGATGGGAACGGGGATGCCGAACTTCCGTCAGGTGGAGGATAATTCGATTAGGCGGCGCGAGACACACACAATCCGGCTTCTTGATCGGCACGATCAAAACCCCTGCAATCGTAGCACCACACGTCCTCTGGTTATCAACCGTGCACTGCCCGGTTGACCTCACCACGAAGGCTAATCCCTACCAGTGAATCAACAACACAAGCAAGAACAAGAAAGATGCAACTGAATTTTGCAATTGAGGATGAAGCTCACGAGTTGGGGTCTCACAAACCGATGAACGGCGACACTGTTCAAAGACAGAATTGATCTAAGCAAAACCCAAGTCAAAACCTAGTGGCGGCTACTGAATATAAGGTCTAAGGGATGTCCTAGAGACCCTAGATGCGTCCGTGATGGACTCCAACACGATACATGGGCAATGGCCCAAATTGGTGATGCAGCACCCTGGGACAGATTCTGTCCATTAACTTGCAACGTGAATTCCCGTCGACTCCGAAGTCCAAATGACTTGAAACAGGTGCCATTGGAAAGGTTATCTCCTTAGCTTTCCAGGAATATGTGGATCATCGCAATTGGAGCCCGTTTGTGGCCTGGGCGACGATTTTAGTGAACACTACTCCTGGTGGCCGAGGTAGTCGACTCCGAGATGAATTGGGTCTCCAACTTGACTTGGACGCCCTCCTTGCCTTCCTCCTGACCCTTGCTGGTTTCCAAGGCCTTTATGATCCTCTCCAAAGTTCCTAAGTACAATATAATCAAAAATATCATTAGGTAGCATACCATCCTCACAAGTATATGCACGAGCACTTAGGAACGAGCTCATCTGTTGATTCAATTGCCGTGCTTGTGCTCTTGTGATGGGTCCTTGCATCACAACTGAAGGAGTCTCGGGCGTATGCATAGGAGTGATGTCCTCATCATCCTCCCCCTCTTGATGCGGAGTCGTCCTCGACTTAAGCTCATCTTCTTCTCCCATGAACGGTTTCAAATCTGCAATGTTAAACGTGGGACTAACCCCAAATTCGGGCGGCAACTCAAGTTTATATGAATCTCGGGAACTAGATGGGAATTAAATTTCTGCTCGACCGTTATCTCCCAATCTAAGTAAGCATCAACATCATAAGCTCTAGAAAAGGAAGGGATGGTGAATTTTACCTTAGCGAAGGATCATCATTGCGGTTCAAGTTATTACCTCCCATGCCGCGGTCAAGTTGTGGCGAAGATTTACGGCGTAGATCGGGCGTTCGCTGAGCGAAGACATTCCTCGTGGCACGCTATCGCCATCTTCATCTTCCTCAAAATCACCATCCTCATCGTGGTCGTTGTTGCCGTGGTTGACGCCATTGTTGACGCCGTTGTTGACGGATGCATCTCCATCAATGGTCGCGGAGGGCATTTTTCGACGGCATCCATCCTCCTGCGGAGGGTGGAAACTCGCCGATCGATGTTCTCAAGGGTCTTGTTCGTCGTCAGTGGCATGCTCCTTGAACATCATTTTTATCTCCTCCAAAGATGGTCGACAACTTTGAACGAAGGACACAATCCTTCGATGGTAACATCATCCTCGTTCGCCTCTTCTTGCCACCGCCATGGTTAGTATAGAAAAGGACGAGTATGAAAAACAAGCACAAGTATTATGAGCCCTATGAACTACTAGGTGGGATCTCAAACTCTCAAGCAATCTTACCAAGTTCTTACCCGCCTACCAACACAAATGAGGACGATGCAACCGGTGGTCGGTTTGTGACACCGTGAGGGCGTGATGAAGCGATTGCAAGGGTCAAATAACCTGTGCTACGATCGTATGATGTATATGTGGAGCAGAGGAAGGTTATATGTATGGAGTGGCACACAATTCAAGAATGATAGTAATGTCGAAAAAAGTCCAAAGACTGCCCTAGTTGTCGGTCTAAACGTGTCCTTATTCTAGCCTGCAAGAAAGCAAGGAATATATAGAGACAAGCAACAAGGCGTCAGAATATATGAACAGATATCAGCACAGCAGCAAAACACTTCTATCAGGCACGGTAAAAGCACCTACCTTTGCTCATGTCCTCTTTTTTTTGCTATGCTTCTTTCACAATTTTTTTTATTTTTCTTTGATTTTTTTGATATTTTTCCTAGGATCAAGAGCACAAAGGTAGACAGTACACAAATTTTCATCCTAAACAGATGTAAGATGGAACTGATATGAAATAAGAAGTGTTCTCTGAAAGGCGTGCTCAAACTTCGGCGGTCGGAAACTCAATCTTCCCGGGGGAATTTCACAAAAGTAAATTTGGCGAACCCAGAAAAGCTAGGAAGAATCAGATGTAAAATTTTCTGTAGATGTCCGTAGATATAAAATTTGCCTAATTTCGAGTCCGTATGCGAAAGTTATGGCCATTTTATGGAAGGACTCCGAATTAGGGTTTTCTAGGCAGCACCTCTCCGAACTCAAGGGTGTATGGAGTGGATATGGAAGGCGACGATCTATGGTGGAAGGCTCTGTGATGAGGGTGGCGGTATGGCTAACAGGAGGTGGGGGATTAGGGTTTATGAAGGGGAAACCCTAACACAACTAGGACTCCGAAAATGATGAAAAACCACAAAGCAAACCGATTCCAACAAGGACACAAATGGCGATTGGTGAGTAGATCGGTGTAGGATATGGGATGCAGCGGAGATGAAACACAACTAAATTAAGACCACGATCTAAACCAGCAACACGACTCGACTATGGATACAAACTCAGTACTACGGACTTTGAAACTGAAATTGTG
Organism: Guadua angustifolia; assembly: GCA_036346375.1. Classification (NCBI taxonomy): domain Eukaryota; kingdom Viridiplantae; phylum Streptophyta; class Magnoliopsida; order Poales; family Poaceae; genus Guadua; species Guadua angustifolia. The sequence continues at coordinate 11,158,541 of CM070501.1, forward strand.
CAAAGGCTAGGCGTGGTTCTAGGTATGGTAGACTATGAACTGCAATTTTTTTGGCTTTTTCATGGACTATAGGATGAACACAAAACTAAATCAAACTAAGGGAAAAGGCGAACCTGACGGTAACCTTGCTTTGATTACCACTTGAAGGGAATGGGGATGCCGAACTTCCGTCAGGTGGAGGATAATTCGATTAGGCGACGCGAGACACACACGATCCCGCTTCTTGATCGGCACAATCAAAACCCCTGCAATCACAGCACCACGCGTCCTCTGGTTATCAACCGTGCGCTGCTCGGTTGACCTCGCCACGAAGGCTAATCCCTACCAGTGAATCGAGAACACAAGCAAGAACAAGAAAGATGCAACTGAATTTTGCAATTGAGGATGAAGCTCATGAGTTGGGGTCTAACAAACCGATGAACGGCGGCACTGTTCAAAGACAGAATTGATCTAAGCAAAACCCAAGTCAAACCCTAGCGATGGCTACTGAATATAAGGTCTAAGGGACGTCCTAGAGACCCTAGACGCATCCGTGATGGACTCCAACACGATACATGGGCCAATGGCCCAAATTGGTGACGCAGCCCTGGGACAGATTCTGTCCGCCAAATTGCAACGTGAATTCCTGTCTACTCCGAAGTCCAAATGACAGGAAACTAGTGCCATTGGAAAGGTTATCTCCTTAGCTTTCCAGGCATATGTGGATCATCCAAATCGGAGCCCGTTTGTGGCCTGGGAGACTATTTTAGTGAACACTGCTCCTGGTGGCCGAGGTAGTTGACTCCGAGATGAATTTGGTCTCCAACTTAACTTGGATGCCCTCCTTGCCTTCCTCCTGGACCTTGCTGGTTCCCAAGGCCTTCATGATCCTCTCCAAAGTTCCTAAGTACAATATAATCAATAATATCATTAGGTAGCATACCATCCTCACAAGTATATGCACGGGCACTTAGGAACGAGCTCACCTGTTGATTCAATTGCCGTGCTCGTGCTCTTGTGATGGGTCCTTGCATCACAACTGGAGGAGTCTCGGGCATATGCATAGGAGTGATGTCCTCATCATCCTCGCCCAACCGGGAAATAAAGCGACTCAAAGCCGCTTATGCGTCGGGCCAGGTCTGACCTCCTTACACGTACGGAGGCCGATCCTTTCAATGGCTTCGATTTTTTTCGGTTTGTTCGATGCCTTATGCCCGATTAGATAGCTGGGCACTTTGTTCGCTTTCACCCCAAAGACACATTTTTCTAGATTAAGCTTTATTCAGTGTCCATTGAGGTTACAAAATGTTTCATCGAGGTCGGATACATGACCCGAGGCGAGCCTTCTTTTCACCATAATGTCATCTACATATACCTCCAGATTTCGTCCTATCTGGTCTGGGAAGGTCTTCTGCATTAGGCGCTGGATGGTCGCTCTGGCATTCCGCAGACCGAAAGACATGGTCATGTAGCAGAACGTGCCGAACGGCGTGATGAAGGAGGTCTTCTCTTCGTCCCCTGGGGATAAGCTGATCTGATGGTAGCCCGAGTAGTCATCCAAAAAGCTCATCACTTGGGACTCTGCTGTCGCATCGACCAGCTAGTCTATGCGCGGCAGCGGAAAGTTATCTTTTGGGCAAAGCGGCATTCGTGCCGGCAGGATCGCACATATACGCCACTTGCCACCTTTCTTCTTGACAATGACCGGTTCACCACCATTCAATGCTCGACTTCTCGGACGAAGCCGGCTTTGAGGAGCTTGTCGAGTTCGTCCCGGATGATCTCTTGTTTCTCCGGGGAAAAACGCCTGAGCTTTTGGCGCACGAGCTTTTTACCAGGCCGAACAACTAGCCCGTGCTCAATTACTTTCCTTGAGACTCCGGGCATGTCGGACGGTTCCCAAGTGAACACGTCCGTGCTCTTCTGGAGGAAAGTAACGAGCTCGAGCTCCTATTTGGGATCTAAGGAAGATCCCAAATGCAAAAGCTTGGTCGGATCGGTCTGTAGCGAGCGGACCGCTTGGTTCCTCCTCCGGCTAGAGGGCAACTTTGGGTCGGAGTGCATTGGCTCTGGGCCACGCTGAGGCAAACTGCCGACCATGTTGAGCGACTTCTCATCACGCTTTAGAGCCACCTGCGTGGTCCCTCGATGGTGATAACCTTTCGGACCGGGACCTTCCGGACACTAGTAAGCATGATGCGGCATGCCATGAATTTAGAGAGAGCCTTCTGCCGAGGATGGCATTGTAGGCCGACTTGAAGTCGACGACTTTAATGTGATCATCTCACCCGTGGTTGCCGAGGCTCCCTTAACATCATTGGCAAGACGATCTGGCCAAGAGGCTTGATCGAGGTGCCCGGAACGATCCCGAAAAACGGGACGGCTATGCTTTTGATCTTGGACCGAGGGACTTGCATCTCATCTAGGACCATAGCGGATATGAGATCTACGGAGCTCCCGCCATCAATGAGAACCCGCCCCACTTTGGCGTTGCTGATGGTCGGGCTTATGACCAATGGGAGCTTCTGAGGCTTGGTCATTCCAAGGGGACAATCATCCTTGGAGAAAGTAATCGACAGCTCGGACCACCGGAAGCCGCCAGACGGGGCTTGCCCTGGCTATGTGATACACCTCCCTGGTCGCTTCCTTCGTGTCCTGCAGATTCTGTACGCCGAGGAGCCCCCAAATATGATAGCTATGTGGTTATGGGGCTCTTGGTACTCCATGTCGTCGTCCTTGTCCGCGGGACCCTTGCTCTTACCGCTCTCCCCTTTTCTCGGGAGTGTGGGCATAGGACCCTTGCCATTGTAGAACTTCTCCAGGCGAATGCCCAGGTTCGGCAATTGCGAAGGTCATGCCCGACCGCTTGATGCAGCGGGCAATAGTGGTCATCCGAGGGAGCACTCCTTCCTTCGTGACCTTGGTCGTCAGCAGCTCGAGGTGGCTAGCCCCGCCGCCGGTTGCCGAGCAGCGAGACCAAGCGGCAGATTTATGCTTGACGACGGCCACCATGCTCTGGCGCAGACGATTTTTCTTCTTCTTCATGATCTTCTTCTCCACGGAGGCCGAGTGCTTTTTGCTCGAGGAGTCTTCAGTTCCTGGCTTGAAGCGGGGTAGCTTGCCCTCATCCAAAGATCCTTTTCCATCGACCGCCTTTGTCGGCGTCAGCCATAATACCGGCCAAATGTAATGTACTCGCTGGTTTAAAGGTCCGATGGATTCTAGGTCTTGCATGAAGCGGACGCCCAACCCCGAACTTGAAGGCACGGACGATCGCTTCATCCGAGATGCTCGGAATGGAGTTCTCACCTTGATGAACATTTGGACGGCGTCGCGCAAAGACTCTTTTTTCGTCTCGATCAACCGCCAAGGTTGCGCCCTGCCCGCGCGAGTGTAGCAGCCTCGAAATTCGCCGAGGCGCCGCAGAGTTGCTCCACGAGCGATCGACCCTCCTTCTCGATTGAAGAGCCACGCCCCGCGAAACCGCAAGCGACCGTGGGGAGGTAGTTGGCCATAACCCCTCATCTCCCGGTTGCCGTAATGGCGGTGTGAGAGATCGAGAGGAACTCATCTCAATTTCGAAGTTCCGCGGAACCGCTCAATGTGGCCGGGCTTGAACTTACTCGGCCACGAGACATCGTGGAGGGACGCCGAAAAGGCCCGGCACCCAAACGCCAGGCTGTCGTGGCGAACCCTCCGGGCGAGGCGACCATGACGGTTGGTGTCACGATGGTCCCTTATGCGCGGGGTGAGGCGAGAGAATACGTCTCCATATCGACGCGACGAAGGCAGCCTTGAGGTAGAACACTCGGAAAGCCCGTAAGCGGACGGGGCGTGCCCTCAAGCCCGCAAGGCCATCCGGGAACCACTCCGAACGTCCTCACAGCACCGATCTTGCATCCCGCGGTCCCCCCGAGCAGGACTTCGGGAGACGCTGCGACAGGAGCGAATAGGGGAATGGCGCTTATGGTCCCGGAAAACACTCCATGGCCTCTCTCCGCCAGGGGACCCTAGAAGCCCCATGTCGGTGGCAAGCTTTTCTGGATTTTCAGCCACGACCGCCCCCACGGCTTCCAGGTCTGCCTTATTGGAGAAATTTCAGAATTATGCGACAACCGCCATGCTCGCAGCTCACTCGCTGGCCTGGGAGCAGCGGGGCAACTTGGTCGGATGATCGCGACATGCTCCGGGAGTGATGCTCGCCGATCTACGTGAGCCGGTTCTGGATCCTGGCGTCCGCTTTTCCGCGAGCTTGCGCGGATGGTCGCTGTGGTCTTGTCCGGGACAACTTCGATCGAATCTCGACCGCATCGTCTTGATGATTTACTTAGCGGTCTCCTCGAGACTCGACCTCGCGAATTTCTTTCTTCCGCCATATCGACGCCAAGGAGTACTAGGACTATGAGGGCGACATCATGGTATTCTCCACGACGCTGTCTCACACCTGCGACTTGACGATCAGGAACGCCTAGACCGTCGCGGGGATCGCCAGGTTCCTCCTCACCAGTGAGGGCATCATGCTGCGAGCGGAGGAAATGCTCTCACGCTGCAACCACTGGGGAAAGACTCCCAAATTTGGTGTGGCCTTTTGGATCAGCCACACCACGCCATACCGCCGCGTAGTACATATCGTCGTCCCTCTCACGCCATCGAAGACGAGAGGTCTTGATCATCTTGAGAATTCGGCATCTCTCGTGATTCTCTCGCGAAAGGACTCGGTCCGATCCTCCATTTAATGGCGCCACTGTCTACGATTCAAAAATCGGGTCCCCGCTGAGCTTACTTATTGAATAAGGATCAACCTAGGGCCCTTTTTCCATGGGAGGGTATAGCGCCCAAGGGCTTGCCAAGTTAGGATCGAGACAATGGGACAACACAAACAGACAAGAGGATTTTATCCTCGTTCGTGCCTCTCGACGGGGAGATAACACCCTTACATCCAGCTAGCTTGCACTAGCTTGCAAAGATGAATTATGTAGGTTTGCTCTGGGGCACTGGGCTCTTCTCTCTCTACTTCTTCAGGTGTGTTATTCTTCTTGATCCTCCAAAGGAAAAACTGAACCCCCACCACTCGAAAGGGTTGGGAACCAGAGAGCCCTAAACGCTGCATGTGACGGGGTATTTATAGACGATTACAACGTTACATCATTTATTACGGAATGACGCCACACTACTGCTCCCAGTCGTGGGTGAGACTATTCCCTTGCTTTTTGCCATACCGCAACATGGGCGTAGTGGGCTTAGATCGTGGCTGTACGGTCAGTCAAGCCGTTGGGTGATTAATGCCACGTCGTCTTCGTGGACCATGCCTGGCTTTTTGGTTATGCCCAAGGTCCTTCTTTAGACTTGGTCGTCGGTTGCACCCTCCCGAGCAAGCACGCACAGGGGCGAGCTTAGCTGAGGATGGGGTAGGCCCGCAGGTCGGTCTACCCGAGGATCTTCCTTGGGGATGCCGTCCAAGGGTCCGACACCGGCCCATCTAACGCCAAAAGTAGCGACCCAGGCCCGACTGCCAAGAAGCAAAAGAGGGATTGTAAGAATGGTGGTGGTCAGCCGCATGTGGTCGTTGCAGCGAACGGCCAGTGTGAGGTGTTGGAGGTACGGGAACCGGTCCAGGAAGAGCCCCAACCTCAACTAGGCTGGCCACGACCTCAACAGGCACTGCGCCAACCTCATCAGGGGAATCGTTGGCCTGGGCCCTAGTGAATCGACGCCCGACCACAGGGTGCTGAAGGGTGACCTAGGTATGATGACAAAAAATTCTTTTTATTTCAAAGGGCCCAAGGTCACAACCTGCGAAACTGCAGGGCCTGGTAGAACAAGCTAGACGCCTTCTATGACGGGCATGGAGAGATGCCCACGCTCCCGAAAGAAGGTGAGTAACCTGATAGGGTCAATGCCGATGGGGATCTAGACGACCTCTACCTGGAGTTCCAATAGGATGATCGCTGGATTGACGTCATTTTAGGTGGCTCATCGACATAGCAGTCCTGGCGTGAGCTTATGGATGCTGTGCGCACTGTCTACCAAGCCACTGCCAGGAGGCCCGTCGACCAACCTTGCAAATGGGTCAGCATAATTACCTTTTCATAGGAGGATGCCCCGTAGGTATGTTTAAGACCTCAAAGCGCTTTCAAGTCATGACCCCCGACCATTAGCAATACCATGGTCGGGCAGGTCATGGTCGACGGGGGCAGTTCTCTCAACTTGCTCCTAGCGAGCGCACTCGACCCGATATAGATTCCCCGGTCGAAGGTCAAAAATATAGCGGTTCCATTCTTCGGGATCGTCCCAGAAAGTTCGACCACCCCTCTTAGGCAAGTGGTCTTGCCCATCACCTTCGGTGACTCGGACAACTTCCGCCCGAGTTGATCACCTTCGAGGTGGTCAAAGGAGATCTCCCCTACAACGCCATCCTTGGACGCCCACGTTGATTAAGTTCATGGCAGCGAACCACTATGGCCACCGCTGCATGAAGCTTCTAGGGCCCAATGGCGTCATAACGATACGAGGTGATCTCAAGGCGACGCATGGGTGCGAAACCAAGGCCTTGGCTCTCGCCGGCATGCTGCCTCAGCGAGGTCCCGAGACAATCACGAAGAATGCCCACCAGAAGGCAAATAATCCAAATTTCGGTAGGCGATGAAGGCAGGTAGCTCAAGAGGGCAACTCGAGCAAGTGCATTCACATCTCGACCGAGCTGAGTCCTAAATAGGAACTCAAGCTCATCACCTTCCTCCGCACCAACAAGAGCATATTCGCTTGGGAGCTAGTAGACATGTCAGGAGTCCCGAGGGAGGTGATCGAGCACAAATTGCAAGTAAGGCCCGACTGCCGACTTGCACTAGAAGCCGCTGCTTCTCCCCGAGAAAGTAGCCGTAATAAGGAGAATCTCAACAAACTCTTGAAGGCTAGCTTCATTCGTGAGATCGACCATCTCAATGGCTATCCAACCTACCATCGTGCAGAAGAAAGGTGGAAATGGAGGATGTGCGTTGATCACACAGTGCTTGAATTCGCATGCCCAAGGATAATTTCTTCCACGATAGATCGATCATCGACCCAATCGCAAATGCCAAGATACCGAAGCTCGGATGCCTACTCCAGATATCATCAAATCAAGCTAGCAGTCAATGACGAAATAAAATGGCCTTCATCACGCCGTTCGGGACATACTGCTACACAACCATGTCATTTGGTCTCTGCAATGCTGGCACAACGTTCCAGTGCCTGATGGCCAAGACCTTCGACCCTCAGATCGGCCGCAACCTCAAGGTCTATGTGGATGATATCATCGTCAAGAGCTCTTCCAGAGACAACCATGCCCGAGACCTCAAGGAGACCTTCGCCAACCTGAACAGGCATAAGATCAAGCTTAATCCTAAAAAATGCATGTTTGGCGCCTCCTCGGGAAAGGTACTTGGCTACATGATCGGGGGCTCAGGAGTTGGCCCAAACCCAGAGAAGATCGAGGCGATCGAAAAGATGGTTCTCTCGGCTTTGGTAAGGAAGGTGCAGTATCTCACCGGCCGTATGGCCGGCCTCAGCTGATTCATCTCAAGGCTCGGCTAGCATGGGTTACCATTCTTCAAGACTTTGCGTAAGCACAGGAGCTTTGAATGGACGCCCGAGGCGCAGCGATCCTTCGACGAGCTAAAGGTATATCTTTCGAGTCCACCTTTGCTCACAACCTCGCAACTGTGATGAAAAGTCATTGCTCTACCTGCGGTCGGTGGGCCCGTATCGTTAGCGCTTGCCTTGGTGGTCAACGAGATGGTCGGCAAGATCCGATCTACTATGTCGTCAAGTGCTTCACGACCAAGGAGCGCTTACCCGGGTCCGTTGCTGTTTCGTCCTCCTTATGGCTTCACGCAAGCTTCGGCATTATTTCCAGGCGCATTCGGTGATCGACCCGAGCAGTTTCCCGTTTGGTGAAATCCTAACGAACCCGGAGGCTGGAGGCCGCATCGCCAAGTGGGCCATAGAGTTAGCTGTGTTCGACATTCCGTTCGTGGCATGCACGGCCATCAAGTCGCAAGCGCTTGCCGACTTCGTGGTCGAACGAACGTCATAGTCGGCTCCCAGGCTCGAGGTTGAGGCAAAAAAGCCCTTGGTCATGTACTTCGATGGTTTGAGATCTTTCAAGCATTCAGGGGCTGGTATCCTCATCCTCACCCCACGAGGAGACAAACCGAGGTACGTAGTTCGCTTTGGATTTCTGGCCACCAATAACATGGCAGAGTACGAGGCTCTCCTGGTGGGCCTCCGATCTTGCAAGGCATTGGGCGTGCGCCGGTTGGTCGTCAAGGGTGACTCCTAGTTCGTCATCAACCAATTCAACAAAGATTACCAATGCTCGGAAGACTCGATGGCCAAATACCTCGCCGAGGTACGCAAAATGGAGAAGTGGTTCTGGAATCTAGAAATTAAGCACGTGCTTAGGAAGGACAACTCCAGCGCCGATCTCCTACCCAAACTCGGGTCATCCGATGTTGAGGTCCCTCCAGACATCATCCTTGAGACCTTGGCGGCGCCCTCGATCTCCAACCAAGAAGTCTCCGTCATCTTCCTTGAAGGTGTCCCCTCGTGGATGGAGCCGATCTACAACTTCCTCGCACGGGGCGAACTCCCATCCGACCCCACCGAGAGGAGCAGGATCAAGTGCCGGGCATGTTCATACAAACTCGTTGACGGCCAACTTTACCGTCGGAGTGCCTCTGGTAACCTAATGAAATGCATCACCTCAGAGGAAGGTAAGTACCTATTAAACGACATCCACTCGGGTCTCTGTGGTGCTCATTCCTGTTTTAGGACAATAGTCGGGAAGGCCTTCCGCATGGGGTTCTACTGGCCAACGGCGCTCTAGGATGCTCGGGACATCGTCCGCACCTGTCAAGCCTGCTAGTTCCATGCTCGAAAGTCACATCAATCGGCCTACGCTCTCTAGACCATCCCTCTCGCTTGGCCCTTCTCGACATGGGGGCTCGACGTCCTCGGCCCTTTCCCCCAAGCGGTTGGCGGGAAGTTCTTGTTTGTCACTGTTGGTGTATTCTACACCGGGGTACTCTCTCCACCGCTATCAGGTGGGACCGCGAGCGCAAGATACAAAAATAAGAAGGTCATGTGCAAAGGACTCAACTTGCTGAAGGAAGGCTGGGACGACTGTGTCCTGTCAGCCATTCGCCACGTGACACGCGTGACCACCGAGGGTATCGGCCACGACTGTGTCCAAGCCCCGCCACAGAGCACAACCGCAGAGGACCAAGACATGTGGCTCTCGACGGCGGCGAGTAGGCGAAAGGACACGAGACCATCATTACGATAAGGCTAGGAGGCTTCCGCCCGAAGCATTCGCCAGGATCGCAACATATCACAGCCATTAAATGCGCATGGGAGCCATTAAATGCGTATGGGAGCCATTAAATGCGCATGGGAGGCATTCAATGCGCGGAGAGCCATTGCAGTGCACCTGATGGCCATTAAATGGGCGTGGCTTTCAACGCTATGATGACTCGTCCTCCGACCGAGCAAGCTTCACCAACTCCCTTCCATCTACATCAGCGAGCAGACAGTATGACAGCGGTATCAAGGTGCTCATTACGCAGTCTCAACCCTCCTCTCGGGCGGTCCGAAGACAAGCGGCGTCAAAGCAATGCCGAAGACTAGACACAATCAATGTAATTACTGTAAACCACTCGCTCGCTGCCGAGCTATTTTCCGTGAGTATATAAGGGAGCTAGTGTGCATGAGGCAAGGGGTGGGAGGTCAAACCGAGATCACGGAGATCGACTCGCCACAAACGAAGAGCAAGGAGAATACTAGAGCAACACAAGCTTGAGTAGGACGAGGGTCATACTCCGCATTGGGGGTCCAAACCTGGTAAACTCAGGTGTTCCTTGTGTGCTCCACGTGTTCTGAGCTTCTGGCCCGGCCCATCACACTAAGAGAGTAGAGAAGAGAGCCGAGAGTGACGCAATTGCGAAGACCCCCACCAAAACTCCCCTATATACACTCAACCAATACTCGCTTGGCTTAACACACCATGAGGTGCGCCAGTTGGGAGTGATAGTAGCTATTTCACCCATTGCTTTTCAACAGATCATCAAGCACCGGCTGCGAAGATGGAGGCTTCACGCCCCAACAGGCGGGGACCGTCCGATGCCTTCAGAGAAGGCGCGCGCCCAATCGCGGTAGGAGTACGCCACCGACGGTCACTAGCGATGGAGGGGCCACGCTGCCCAAACCTCGAGATATGCCCGCCTCCTCCTATGGCACCCGCCGGTGGAGTTGGGGGACGACACCCCGGCAATGCCATGGCTGAGGGACATCACCTGCCACGTGGACGTGGCCCAGCTCCATGTCGAGGCATTAGAACAGCTGGATATCTCTGGTATCACGCGGTCGAAGTTGCGCGCAGAGCGCATGCAAGCTTCAGGCTACCCAAGCGAGCAACGCCCATGTCATGGTGGGCGAAGCAAGGAAAAGGGCATTCATGGTGTGGGCCCCTCTCTCGTTGAGGGTCATGCAATGGCTCCGGAACCATGTCGCATGTCCCCCGAGCATGAGGGGAGCGCCCGTGAAGATCTTAGGGCTCATTTGGAGGAGCGACGCTGAGTGCGCTATGGCGACTTGCGCAACAAGTTGCACCATCGGCAAGCACAGGAGTAGGACCGCGGCAAGCGGATTGCTCCTTAAGAAGACGGCTCCTCCCATGACCCCGATTTCTCTACAGGGGAGGATACTTTCTCCTCCGAGTCTTGCAAAAGCCAAAGCCCGCGCTCCCCAGCGCACCCCTCGGGTCGAGGTTCTGGGGGGCCGCGCAATTCTCCCTATGGCGTGGTGCCAGCGTTCTCAATCAGCATTGGGCACAGGCTGTCGCTGCGGGCTTAAAGGTTTTACCTAAAGAACCATCGAGAAGTACGATGGAACCACCAACCTGGAGGAGTTCCTGCAGATCTACACCACAGTGGTGCGGGCTGCTGGTGGCTCCGAGAAGGTTATGGCGAGCTATCTCCCGACAGCCTTTGCGGGCTCCACCCGTTCTTGGCTGATGAACCTCCTGAGGGGGTCGGTGCACTCGTGGGCGGAGTTGTATGGCTAGTTCGTCACCAACTTCCAGGGCTCCTACGCCCAGCCGGGTGTGGAGGATGACCTCCATGCCCTTGAACAAAAGAGAGGGGAGTCATTGCGCGCGTTCGTCCAGCGATTCAGCCACTGTCGTTACACAATCTCCAAGATCTCTAGCCAGTCTATCATCATCGCCTTTCAGAGGGGAGTGCGACACCAGAAGATGCGGGAGAAGATGGCCACCCGTGACATCGCCACCACATCCGAGCTATTCGCCTTGGTGCACAAGTGCACTTGGGCGGCGGAAGCGGGCGGATCATCAGAGGCGGATGGTGTCGCAGGAGGCGCAGGCCGACCTCGAAGGTCCTGGCTCTCACAACAAGAAGAAGTGCCCGATGGCTGAGTCCGGTCAGGTCTTAGCCGCCGAGTGTAGGCACAAGGTCGTCAAGCAGTGGCAAGACGATCGCCACGATTGGCGGACGACTGCTGCGATCGACAAGACTACCGTTGACAGGAAAACAGGGGTAAGGTCTTCTGTCCTATACATAATACTAATGCACACGAATTGGATAATTGCTATTAGGTCATGCGCTAGAAGGTGGAGCAGTGGCCCAGGGAACACCGCCCTCCTCACGACGGCATTTACAAGGGAGACAACTCCGCCAACCGCTTCTTCCAGTTAGGTAGAGCATAGGTGGCCTAACATCCACGGCGTGGATCGCCACCCATGCCTCCAATACGAAGCACAAGCTCTAATAATAAGGGAAGTTCGCGCCATTGCATTACTGGGCGCTTAGGCCATCAAGTGGCTTCTGAAGAGCCGATCACTTTCAGCCGCACCGACCACCCCGCGAGCACCGCTAGCCTAGGGCACCATCCGATCGTGGTCTCGCCCACGGTTTGAAATGTGCAACTTGGGCGTATGCTGATCGATGGGGGGAGCTCCATCAACCTTCCCGCCCTCTGTATGCCTGCCCTTCAGATCAGAGCAAGAGCTTGCCGGGCGCCCTCTTCTATGGATTCACCCTGTAATGGCTCAATGCCCCTGGGCTAGGTCTGCCTTCCCGTCACTCTCGGGAACGTGGACAACTACCGCACGGAGTGGCGGACTTTGACGTCGCCGACTTCGACCTCCCCTATAACGCCTTTGCTTGGCCAACCCGCGTTGGTCGTGTTCATGGCGGTCACCCACTATGCCTATATGGTGGTGAAGATATCGACCGGAGGTCCCATAAGCATCCAGTGGACAAGCTAGAGGCCTCGCACTGCGATAAGCAAGCCTTTGGACTAGCGGCGCCACCGCGACGCAAGGTGTTGATGTTGTCTACCCATGAGCTCCCTCCGGTGAGAACCCGCTCCTCGCCCAGCCCGTTCGACGAGGTTAAGGTGGTCTCCCTGAGCGTGGCCGAGCCCGAAAGGACCATCAAGCTGGGCGCCAACCGTGGCACCAAATAGGAAGACGCGCTCGTCACCTTCCTCTAGTCTAACGCAGATGTGTTTGCCTGGCAACCGTCTGACATGACGTGTCCGACAACGACAAACACACACTCAGACTACAGGAGCTCGAGCTAGAGAGCATCCCTTGTTCTCAAACATAGTTAATTTCTCTACCTCTCGGCAAGACCGAGTAGAGCTATTACTGCTACAGGGGCTCAACCAAAGATAATTCTTGGTGTCTCCCTTTTCCTCTTTCCTCTCGACCATTGGAGCAAAGGAATCCATTTCCTGGGTGAGCGGCCATTCAGTGTCGCCGCATTCACATCAACCCCATAACCATTGTCAGCGATCCCGATCACGACAATGACCATATGTCTAAAAGTGATCCCTAATCGATAAACGTAGGACACATACAAATAGACTAGTATATGTATTGGTTGATGACCATATTTCATAGGTCATGGATGTGGAGATATCAAACCAATAATATGGATACATGTTATAGAATATGGAGTTGGATCGACTCATCTTGAGACACTGTGAGAGTATTGTAATCTTGCATGTCATTAGTTGATCTCATATACAATATGTATGCTATATTCATAGACTTGAGGTTGACTTATGTACTCGAGATTTGTAATGACTTACTTAGGTGTTGCCAAATACTACTCTATAATTGGTAGTTACAAAGGTGGCTTTTGGGTTTGTCGTGAAGCATGATGTGAGACATGATCGATCAAGATGGGATTTTCCCCTCCATACAATGAGAGAGATATCTCATGGTCTCTCGTGCGATCGGATTGCAGAAATGTGTGGCCATGCTTCTCGCGGTTAAAGAGGTAATTGTAGTTGGGGATTTTGAGTCACGTAATCAAGAAAAAGTGGTTGACCTATCTAAACAAGAATGTCAAATACTGAACTTGAGTTTGATTGATATCATGAGGCAAAGAGAAATGTATATAACTAAGCATTGCCAATTTCCATCCGAATACGGAGTCCAAATAAAGCAAATAAATATTTGTTTGAAAGGTCTTTTTGAGCCCGTTGCAATGGATATGCTCTTGAGGGAAAATTCCTTATGGTTGCTCCGCTATCTCCAAAATAATCTGGTGAAAGAAAATCTTTATATTAGTTTTTACCTTTTTAGTTGAGTCTAATTCAAAACTAGAAACGGAATTTGATTGTTGTACAAATTAGTAGGGTGGACATCTAAGGGGTTATAAAATACCCACGTAATTTATGGCTTAAGGTTTTAGACCACATTATTTAAATTAAATACAATAGTTTCTATCCATTGTTCTTCCCATTTGTAACCCGCAAATTGAGATAGGAGCTGAGCGCACCCCTGAAGTACTTATGCACCCCATGTTGGTGTACATGTTCTTTGCATCTACTTCCTAGTGTTCGAGTAGACGAGGATCACGACGATCAGGTACCGGAGGATGTCCCCGGTCGGGGAGACTAGGACAAACCCAGCCCCCGCACCCTCGACCCAGAAAGAGCCGTCGAAGAACAGGGTCCACAAGGGGAGCGTGGGTGCTCCTTCAGCTTCAGGAGTGGAGGGAGTCCACTCGGCGACGAACTCGGCCAACCTCTGACTCTTGATGGTAGTGCGCAGGCAAAACTTGATGCAAAATTCACCTAGTTCCACCGACCACTTGGCGACACGACCTTCGGCTTCACGGTTGTGGAGTATCTCTCGAAGTGGGTAGGCTATGACCACCGTGATCTCCCGTCCCTAGAAGTAGTGTCAAAGCTTCCGGGATGCCACCAGAATAGCGTAGAGCATCTTCTGGGCTTACGGATATCTGGTCTCCGCGTCGAATAGCACCTTGCTGATGTAGTAGACTGGTCTCTGGACACCTTCCCACTCTGCCACCAGCACCACACTCACTACCACCGGGCTAGCCGCAATATATAGGAGCAGCGGCTCACCGAGAGTAGGAGCGACCAGCATCGGGGGTGAGGAGAGGTATTTCTTTATGTCTTCGAACGCTTGTTGGGCTTCAGGCATCCATTCAAGTGGTTGGTGTTCTTCAATAGTTTGAACAAGGGGAGACTTTTTTCTCCTAGGCGGGCGATAAATCACCCGAGGGACGTCAGGCAGCCAGTTAGACACTGGACGTGCTTGAGTTTGGTCGGTGGCTTCATGTCTTCGATAGCCGCGATCTTGTCGGGATTGGCCTCAATGCCCCGATCGAATACGAGGAATCCCAACAGCTTCCCAGAGGGTACGCCAAAGACACACTTCTTGGGATTGAGATTCAGGTGATTCTTCTTGAGGTTGGTGAAGGTTTCACTCAGATCCTCAATCAGCCCTTCACTTTTCACAGATTTCACCACCAGGTCGTCAACGTATACCTCCAGGTTCCATCCGACCTGTGGTCAAAAAGTGGCATGCATGGCACGCTGATAAGTAGAACCAGCGTTTTTTAACCCAAATGGCATTTGAATGTAGCAATAAACACCCATAGGAGTTACAAACGCAGTCTTTTCTTAATCTTCTTTCGCCATGCTGATCTAGTGGTACTCGGAGTACGCATCCAGAAAGCACAGCAGCTCGCACCCTATCGTAGAATCCACGATCAGGTCGATGCGTGGCAAGGGGTATGAATCCTTCGGGCAGGCCTTGTTGAGGTTGGTGAAGTCGACACACATTTGCCACTTCCCGTTGGATTTCTTGACGAGCACAGGGTTGGCAAGCCATTCGAGGTGAATGACCTCTCTGATGATACTCGCGTGCAGCAGCTTCTCCACTTCCTCGCGGATGGCATCCTAACGCTCGGGGGCCTGGCGCTGGACGTTTTGCCGGACTGGGTGCACCTCCGCGAGCGTTCCCAATTTGTGCTCGATCACCTCCCTAGGGACCCCGGTGATGTTGGACGGTTGCCATGCAAATACATCTACATTAGACCGGAGGAAGGTGACAAGCGTGTCTTCCTATTTAGCTCCAAGGTTGGCGCCCAACTTGACGGTCCTTTTGGGCTCGGCCATGCTCAGAGAGACCACCTTAACCTCGTCAGATGGGCCGGGCGAGGTGCGGGTCCACACCGGAGGGGCTCCCGAGTAGACAGCGACAACTTGTCGCACGCAGGTTGCGCCTACCAGGTCCAAGGCTTGCTTATCGCAGCGCAATGCCTCTGGCTTGTCCACCTGAACGCTTATGGGACCTCCGGGTCCCGGTATCTTCACCACCATATAGGCATAGTGGGTGGCCGCCATGAACCTGACCAACGCGGGTCAGCCAAGCAAGGGGTTGTAGGGGAGGTCGAAGTCGGCGACGTCGAAGTCCACCAGCTCTGTGAGGTAGTTGTCCACATTCCTGAAAGTGACGGGAAGGCGGAATTGGCCTAGGGGCATTGAGCCAGCCCCTAGGGTGACTCCATAGAACAGGAGCACCAGGCGGAGCTCTCGCTCTGGGATCTGAAGAGCCCCGAACACCCTAGGGGAGAAGAGGTTGATAGAGCTACCCTCGTCGATCAGCATGCGCCCAAGTTGCACTTTTCGAACCGTGGGCGAGACCACGATCGGAAGGTGCCCTAGGCCTGCGGTGCTCGCAGGGTGGTCGGCGCGGCTGAAGGTGATTGGCTCCTCTGACCACTTCAGCGGCCTAGCCACCCCCGCACTGGGAACGGCGGCGCAGACTTCCCTCATCAGAAGCTTGTACTTCATGTTGGAGATGTGGGTGGCCGAACCACCGTGGATGTAGGCCACCTTGTGCTCCACCTGCTAAAAAGGCAGCTGGACGGAGTCATCGCCCTTGTCGTCGTCATGATGAGGACGGCGTTCCCTGAGCCGCTGCTCCACCTTCTCGCGCACGACCTGGAAATTATCCAAATTGTGTGCATTAGTATTATGAATAGGGCAGAAGACCTTACCCCTGTTTTCCTGTTGACGGTAGTCCGGTCGATCCCGACGGCCAAGCAGGAAATAGTCTTGCCGCTGCTGACAGCGACCTTTGTGCTCAAGCTCGGTGGCTAAGACCCGACGGACTTCGACCGCTGGCGCTTCTTCTTGTTTGCGAAACTAGGACCTTTCGAAGTCCCGGCCTCGCCTCTGCCGCGAGCGCCGCCCGCTCCGGCAGTCTGCTCCTACGCCTCCGCCGCCCGAGCGCACTTGTGCGCCAAGGCGAATAGCTCGAACGTGGTGGCGATGTCATGGGTGGGCATCTTCTCCCGCATCTTGTGGTCTCGCACTCCCCTCTAGAAGGTGATGATGACGGACTGGCCAGAGATCTTGGGGATTGTGTTGTGGTAGTGGTTGAATCACCGGATGAACGCGCGCAACGACTCCCCTCTCTTCTATTCGAGGGCATGGAAGTCGTCCTCCACACCCGGCTGGGCGTAGGAGCCCTAGAAGTTGGTGACGAACTGGCCACACAACTTCGCTCATGAGTGCACCGACCCCCTCAAGAGATTCATCAGCCAAGAACGGGCGGAGCCCACCATGGCTGTCGGGAGATAGTTCGCCATAACCTTCTCGGAGCCACTAGCAGCCCGCACCACCTTGGTGTAGATCTGCAGGAACTCCTCCAGGTTGGTGGTGCTGTCATACTTCTCAATGGTTGTCGGGCGAAACCTTTCCGGCCATGCGACACGGCGCAGCCGGTTGGAGAACGCCTGGCACCCCACGCCATAGGGAGAACCATGTAGCCCCTCAGAACCTCAGCCCAAGGACTGCACCGGGGAGTGTAGGACTTGGCTCCCGCAAGATTCAAAGGAGAAGGTCTCCTCCTCTGTAGGGAAATTGGGGTCACGGGAGGAGTTGTCTTCTTCAGGAGCCATCCGCTTGACACGGTCCTACTCTTGTGCTTGCCGATGGTGCAACTTGCCGCGCAAGTCACCACCGCGTGCTCGGCGTCGCTCCTCCAAATGAACCGTAAGATCTTCACGGGCATTCCCCTCCCACCTGGGGGACGCGTGAGATGGCACTGAAGTCATTGCACGACCCCCGGCGAGAGCGGGGCCTGCATCTTGAATGCCCTTCCCCTTGCTTCGCCCACCATGACGTGAGCGTTGCTCGCTTAGGTGGCTCGAAGCTTGCATGCGCTCTACGTGCGACTTCAACCGCGGGATACCGAGGTATCCGACCATCTTGATGCCTCCACGTGGAGCTGGGCCGCGTCCACGAGGCGGGCGATATCCCGCAGCCATGGTTCTACTGCGGTGTCGTCCCACAGCTCCACCAGCGGGTGCTCCAGGAGGAGGCGGGCCGCGTGCAAGTTCTGGGCCGGCGTGGCCTCCTTCATCGCTAGTCACCGTGGGACCGGCACGCTCCTATCGCTGTGGGGGCAACGCCGCATTCTACGGAAGGCGTCGGACGGTCCCCCACCTGATGGGACCGTGAAGCCTCCATCTTCGCAACCGGTGCTTGATGATCCGCTGAAGAAAGCAATGGGTGAAACAGCTACTACCACCCCAACCTGGCGCACCCTGTTGGCGTGTTTGTGCTAGACAGTATTGGTTCGTGTGTATAACCGAGTTTCGGCAGGGGGTTCTTCGCAGCTGCGTCACACTTGGCTCTCTTCTCTACTCTCTTCGTGTGATGAGCAGGATAGGAAGCTCAAGAACACACAGGAAGTACACAAGGAACACACAGGATTTACCCAGGTTCGGGCCCCCAATGCGGGTAATAGCCCTATGTCCTGCTCAAGCTTGTGTTGCTCTAGTATTCAGCTTGCTCTCCGTTGTGAACTAATCTACTGATCGACCTTAGTGATATGATTTTTCGACCGACCTACTCCCCCCATGCACACTAGCTCCCTTATATATTCCCAGGACTAGCTAGGGCAGGCAGAGGGAGTGGTTTTACATTAATTACATTGACTGTGTCTAGTCCTGTCGCTGCTGTCCCTCGGAGCCTCTTTGTCTACGCCATAGCTTGACGCCGCCTGTCTTCGGACCGCCCGAGAGGAGGGGTTCGGACGCTGCGTGATGAGCGGCTGGTACACGCGTCACCTTGTCTTGCCCGGGGAAGTGTAGATGGAACAGGAGTTGGTGAAGCTGGCTCAGTCGGAGAGACAGGTCATCATAGTGTCAGGGAGCCACGCCTATTTAATGGCCTTCAGGCACACTGTAACGGCTCCCCGCGCATTGAATGGCTTCCATGCACATTTAATGGCTCCCATGCGCATTTAATGGTCATGATACGTTGTGATCTTGGCGAAGGCTTCAGGCAGAAGTCTTCTAGCCCTGTCTGCGTGGTCGGCTGACAACAGGCTCACCTGCTCGTCGAGTGGCCACGTGGCCTAGTGGCCCGACTGCTCGTTAGGCAGCCATGTGTCCTGGTCTTCCGTGGTCGTGATCTAGTAGTCTGGGGCTAGAACCTCGATCACCAACTCTTTCATTGGCGCCACGTGTCTGATGCTTGGGGGCCGGCCTCGGTCACTTGCCAAGCCTCTCTTCAGTTGGTTGAGTCCTTGGCACAGGACCTTCTTCTTTTTGCATCTTGCGTGCACAGTCCTACCTGACAGCGGTGGAGAGAGTACCTCGGTGTAGAATACACCGACAGAACTGTTTTGGCATATTGTTTGAAGAGGTGTGTTTGTTGCAGGAGGTGACTTGGGTGTGGCCTCAAGTTCACTCCGCACCGCTTCGCGTGGTAAAGAGGCTAGTACATCGGGCTTTTGAGGATGGTTTGTGTGTTAATATGTGGTGTTCCTTATTTTATTCGTTGCACAGCTCATTTATATGGATTTCGTTGAGAATGTGCTTTTGGTAAGGTTGATTCATAATAGGTATATCGTTCAAATGAATGGGGTTGACATGAGTTTAGTTTAAGCGATTAAGTTGCTTCCTAGTGATTGTGTATATGAGATAAAGTGACGCTGTCTTATTATGACTACAATGTTATATTTGTTACACAATGCTTTCTATGGATTAGATGCAATTGTGGGTATGGATTGTGCTCCATACCTATGACGATGAGGATGGAATCATGTGGTAAATGATCATTTGGTAAGGGTAAATATTGGCAAATGAGAAATGAGTATTTATGTTGCATCCTTTCAAAGTGAGTACTTAAGTTGCTTCTTTTACAGTGAGTTATTTGGTTGCCTCTCTTGCATTCATGTCATGCATAAGATATTCGAGCCAGGTCGGTGAGAAAGTCATATATGACTAATCCGGAAAGCTCATGAGAAGTCCTACCTCGTAGTCCCATCCATGAGGATGGATGCGAGCGAGTCATTAAGTAGGCCCCTCCACAGGGATAGAAGGGAATGAGAGGGTGTGACACCGACGGGTGTGCACCCAGGTTATACCGGTGTAAGCATTGAAAGTGTGCACTTTGAGCATGAAAGCATATTGCACTGCATAGCATTGTTAATGTTGATTTGTAAATAATGTGAAGAAAGGTTGAGTTGTGGACTCCACCAAATATGATGACTAAGATGAATTTGAGAATGGTTATGATATTTCCGCTTTATGTGCTTGATGAATTTAATTAAGAAATATTGTCATGTTAATTCTTTTAACGTGTTAAATAGTTTTGATATTGCTCATTGATGTACTTTGCTAAGTCTTAGACTCACGCTTGTCTGTTTAATGTTTTAGGTTCCCTGAGGACAGCTTGCCTAAGGCGGGATGTAGCTTCACTTTCACTTAATGTCATGCCACTCTTGCATATTAGCTTGGAGGAGCCACCTTGAGGTTTATTTTGATAGCTAGTTGTGAGGAGCCACCCAGACCGTCCTCGGGTTATTCAAATGCCCGGTCGCCCTCATCGGATTTGGAGGCTAGCAACGGATCACCGATGGTGGTCACAGTGCTAACACCCAAGCCCAATTAGGACAACAACGATCCTATTCGAATAACTCGACAACAATCCCGTATTCCCCGATATGCATCCGAAGTCGCCGGGATCGCCTCAAGATACCGGTTTCCATTGCCATATCAATTCAATTCGCATAAAGGGACAACGAACCCAAAACATCACGACTGCACACATAACGCCGAAGCAACAACAACACCAACTCGAGGCACAAAGACAAACTAGACAACCACACAACTAAAATAACACATCTAGCATACTAGAAGCATATAAAACATGACTAGACAGCAAGATAAAATTCGAAATTTCAGCGGCAACATTGCAGCACCTAGGGCAACAAGAATAGAAGCAACACAATAGATATATGACATGAAACACAATACATACCAGATCCAACATGACACAACAACAATATAGAAAAAGGATCATCAAGAGTAGAACAAACAACCAAGACATGAGATGAGCATGGTAATACATTAAGGTTCAACATGGAAACAGTCAAGTATTTAAACAAGGACTAGACATAGTTTAGAAGGCTAGCTATACAACAAAAATGAGCGCACAACCAACATATTAAACCAAAAGTAAGACATCTCCAGAAGTGTCCTGCCCCTGAACACTTCCAGGCGTTTGCAACGTCGAGCTTAGCCTCTATTCGGTGTCCCGCCCGACCACCGAGAAGCAAAACGGACAAAACTCACATCCATCGAAGTCCTCACCTGAAAACCACAAAGCAGAAGCATGAGTACAGAAGGTACTCGCAAGACTTACCCATGGTCCATATATGACCGACTTGACGGCATATGCATTTGGATGTAGCAAGAAAAAAGCTTAACGTAACAAGTGCATAAAAGCTTAACTTTGGTTCATATTCACATTCAACTACTCAATTTACAGGTTGATAGCATTTATGGACATCACCTATTACTAGAGTGAAATCTGAAATTAAACATTAAAGAGAGCAAGTAAAATCATGAAACAAGTATCAACATCAAGTATACCCACTAGTTTCAAGTTTAAGTTGTTACTACATTGAAATGTCGGATAATACAAGCGTGCTCATATCCGAGAGCGCGGCAATTCGAATCGCTTATTCACCCTGCAGGGGATCATCAATCGCACGACATGTGCCACAAGGAACCTCATGTCAACCCTCCTCCCATCCATACATACTCGTTGAACCATCTTCATGCGGTTCGAGCACCTAGCACCCCTCGAAAAGCGGCTCAAGCCTCGCTTAGCCCTCGAGAGTTGGAACGGCTTCTAAGCCTCGCCTCAACCACGCCCAACCGCATGAGGGCATGACCCATCGAGCAAGATGCCATGAAAGGGTGGCTTACCTTACCATTATATCGACCATGATCAGATTCAAACGACCACAAGACAAATACCTACAACCTAGCTTTAGCCAATCAACCAGAATTGCCCAGAGAACTCCCAGTTCAGCCAGGAACAGAGAGCAGTTTCAGTGTTCAGAATTTTCAGAGTTACAGAACAGCATGCACCATTTTCATCCTAAAAATTGCTATACTTAATGAAATTTAGTAAAGAATAACATTTTTACAATCTACACGAAATTTTCTACAACTTCTCATACAAAAATAAATTCTAATTTGGCCTCTAACTAATTTTAATTCGTAGCTCAAGTTTCAGCTCCACATTTTCAGAATTCAAGAGTAGCATGCACTAAAATCATCATAACTTTCAGCTGGATTAATGAAATCAAGTGATTCCAGTTGAAAATGAAAGATAATTTCATTACCCACAACTTTCTCTACATCTAGCCTAGCAGGAGATGCCCTTAACTTGCTCAAATCAACCCGAAACAGCAGCTACGAAATCTGCTCGAAAATCAGAATCTTGCTCCAAACCCTAGAGTGGTTGTTTCCCTTCAAAAACTCAAATCTCTGCTCTCCTAAGCCCCCAAATTCACCAATGCTACCCCCAAAACTAGAAAACAACAAACTCTAAATCAAGGAAGCATTACCTTCAAGGAATGGAAGAGGAAGGGATGGAGCCGACTTGGGAAGGTGCTGCAGGAGGAGTGTGCTGGCTACTGCTTGGGATGGAGAGGGAGGCGCCACCAGGGAGCAGCAGGGAGGAGGGCGCCACCAGGGAGAAGGCTGGAGGGAGGTGGAGAGGTGTTTGTGAAGGCATCTTGGGGAGGAACACAGGAGGAGAGGTGCTGTTCGGTTCTTTGCTGCCCAAATTCCTTTTGTGCTGATTTGCTCACTTGACCCCACTAGTAAGAAGAGATAAATTGGCTAAGTCTCTAGAATTTTCAGCATAGGGTTCAATTTTGATGCTAAGAGTTAAATTAGTATTTGATGTTGGATTGGGCTCAAAACTCAACCATTGCATAGATAAAAGTTTCTAGTTTTCAACCTAATTAACATGCGAGATTCTCTATCACTCTAGGTCTCTGTTAGAAGGCTCCAAACTTTGATGAAAATCACATTTTAAAATTCTAAATTTCTAGCTCTTAAATTTGCTAAGCAAGGAAATTCTTCTAAGTGGCGTTTTTAGGATATTCAACTAAGTTTAAGTTGATCTCAAATGCGTGCCAAAACTTGGTTGGCGCTTAATGTTAGCCATGATGATTTAATTTAATTTGGGGTTCTCGACAAATCTCTCCTCTATAAAAAGAATCTCGCCTTCGAGATTCAAAAAATGAGAGCATAGAGGATAGAATTTATATGGACAATGCAGCCACATACAAATGATATGACTTTAATTGGCGGAAAAGATTGGATGGTAGATTTACAAGAGTTAGACTCACATGGAAGGGATAGGTTTCAGACTTGGCATAAAATTCAATTCAAAAAAACATGATCTGTGGTATATAGCACAAGACAAAGGAATCCTACAAGTCTAACATACATAAAAGTATAGATCATGATGCAAAAAAGGACACGTACAAGATATATGCTTGCATGGTATGAAATGCATGGGCCCAACGTGATCGCTTTCTCCCACGCCATCATTCAGCCTCGCACAACCTTAATTATAGACATAGGGCGGTAATATAGCTAATTGCTATGTGTAAGGTTAAGTAAGTCCTAATTAATCACCAAGTGGTTATCAAGTTCACGGTTTTTATGCACCTTGCTCGATATCAAATTGTGAGGAGCCTGCATCGTCTCGGTTAAATGCCTTGGCCGCCTCATCGAATTTGGAGGTTAGCAACGGATCACCGATGGTGCTCACAAGCATAACACCCAAGCCCAATGAGGACAACAACGCATCCTATTCGAATAATCTCGACAACAACCGTGATTCCTAGATAATTCAAGTTCGCCCAGATCGCTTCGCAAACCGGGCTTATTGCCATATCAATTCAATTCAGATAAAGGAGCAACGAACCCAAAACTTCACTGCACTGCACACGAACGCCAAGCACAACAACAACACCAACTCAAGCACAAAGACAAAGTAGACAACCACACAACTAAAACAACTCATCTAGCATACTAGAAGCATATAAAAACATAACTAGACAAAGAAGATAAAATTCAAAATTTCACAAGCAACATTGCAGCACCTAGAGCAACAAGAATAGAAGCAACACAATAGATATATGACATGAAACACAATACATACCAGATCCAACATGACACAACAACAATATAGAAAAAGGATCATCAAGAGTAGAAGCAACAACCAAGACATGAGATGAGCATGGTAATACATTAAGGTTCAACATGGAAACAAACAAGTATTTAAACAAGGACTAGACATAGTTTAGAAGGCTAGCTATACAACAAAAATGAGCGCACAACCAACATATTAAAACCAAAAGTAAGACATCTCCTAAGTGTCCTCGCCTCGAACACTTCCAGCGCTTGTAACGTCGAAGCTTAGCTTCTATTCTGTCCTCCGCCCAACCACCGAGAAGCAAAATGGATGAACTCACATCCATCGATGTCCTCACCGTAAAACCACAAGCGTAAGCATGAGTACGTAAGGTACTGCAAGACTTTACCCGTGGTCCATTTATGACCGACTTGAAGGCATATGCATTTGGATGTAGCAAGGAAAAAGCTTAAGGTAACAAGTGCATAAAAGCTTAACTTTGGTTCATATTCACATTCAACTACTCAATTTACAAGTTGATAGCATTTATGGACAGCACCTATTACTAGAGTGAAATCTAAAATTAAACATTAAAGAGAGCAAGTAAAAATCATGAAACAAGTATCAACATCAAGTATACCCACTAGTTTCAAGTTTAAGTTGTTACTACATTGAAATGTCGATGATACAAGCGTGCTCATATCCCGAGAGCGCGCAACCAATTCACTTATTCACCCCAAGCAGGGATCATCAATCGCGACGACATGTGCCACAAGGAACCTCGTGTCAACCTCCTCCCATCCATACATACTGTTGAACCATCTTCATGCGGTCGAAAGCACCTAGCACTCGAGCTGCTCAAGCCTCGCTTAGCCTCTCGAGAGTCGGGCCTAAGCCTCTCTCCAACCACGCCCAACCGTATGAGGGCATGACCCATCGAACTGTATGCCATGAAAGGGTGGCTTACCTTACCATTATATCAGCATGCGATCAACAAGGTGTGCTCGATCAACATGGCAAACAACGAATCGAAATTTAACCGACATTAAAGTAGACTACAACATTTGAGTCTCCACACCCAAATGATGCAACCCTCTCGCCTTGGTCTCAAGTTTACATTTCGAACATAACCATATCCATTGCAACCTCAATGTGTGAAGTAATTATTCTCAAGTGATGGAACCATCCACCACTTGGCCCATACCCGACATCTAAGCAAACTAAGTATGGACACAATATAATTACCCATATACTAGCTCCAAGAGAGGTGTTCGACAATTATCAATGAGAGAGGAAGGGATGGAGCCGACTTGGGAAGGTCTTTGCGGGAGGAGTGTCTTGGCTCTTGCTTGGGAGGGAGAGGGAGGCGCCACTAGGGAGCAAAGGAGGAGGGCGCCACCAGGGGAGAAGGCGAGGGAGGGAGGTGGAGAGGTGTTTGTGAAGGCAGCTTGGGGACGAACACAGGAGGAGAGGTGCTGTTCGGTTCTTTGCTGCCCAAATTCCTTTTGTTCTGATTTGCTCACTTGACCCCACTAGTAAGAAGAGATAAATTGGCTAAATCTCCAGAATTTTCAGCATAGGGTTCAATTTTGATGCTAAAAGTTGAATTAGTATTTGATGTTGGATTGGGCTCAAAACTCAACCATTGCATAGATAAAAGTTTCTGGTTTTCAACCCACTAACATGCGCATTCTAGATCACTATAGGTCTCAAGTTACAAGGCTCCAAACTTTGATGAAAATCACATTTGCAGTCTAAAATTTCTAGCTCTTAAATTTTGCTAAGTTTGGAAATTCTTCTAAGTGGCAGTTTAGGATATTCACTGAAGTCAGAAGTTGATCTTAAATGCGGCCAAAACTTGGTTGGCACTAATGTTAGCCACATGAGCCGAATTCGAATTTGGGGCCCTGACACTAGTTTAGATCAATGTGATAGAGTGCTTTGTGGTTGTGGATTAAGCTTTTTGTCGGTCCACGATTAAACTAGTTAGGAGATTATTATTGTGATCTTTGTATGTGCTGAGTTTAATAGTTGACCCGTGTGGTTGTGTGGTCATGGCTGTAATTATCTGTTAGGATGCATCTTTAGAAGTTATTTATGCTTGTGATTATTATTGTTGTGGTGGCTTGCTGCTCCACCTTTAAGTAAAGGTCATGGCGATTTTTTTTGTTTTTTGTTCTGCAGTTCCTTTCTAGGTTGCTTGCTGAATATTATTGTTTATTTGTAGTTCTGGTTAGTTCTAAAGAGTGTTGTGGTAACATTCAGGGCATGTTTGGTGCCAGGGTGTTACATCAGGAGCACCACGATGAGTGAATTCTATGAGAAGTAGGCTTTCCATTCAATTGGATTGTTAGCCTCACTTTGCTGGTCAAGTTATCAAACCACGACAAGCCATGAAGATCTGGCAAACCCTCCGCATCATTTGATATTAGAGCTTTGGTTGCACGGTAAGCCTCACTTTGCTGGTCAAGTTATCAAACCACGACAAGCCATGAAGATAGGCAAACCCTTCATATCATTTGATATCAGAGCTTTGGTTGCACGGTACATCGATTAACCGTAGTGAAGATTTTATTTCAGTCCTATTCCAAAAATAGCCGTACAAAAATATTTGTCTCATTGCCATAGATTATCAATTGAAAATTCAGGGCACTTTGCTAGGCCAAAATTAGAACTTAGTTTAGTCACTGGCCAAAATTTTTTTCTTTCCCTTTGCATTGCTTATCATTAAAAACTCAAAAAAAAGTGATATAAAATAGGACTATTTTGTGTGCACTTTGTTTGTCACTTATATCTGTAGTTGTGGACCATATACCTTTGTGAGCTTAATCTGTCCTTTGTGTATACTTTGATCCTAATTTTAAGAGTAGCTATTGATGATTGTTAGGGCTTTGCACGCGTATCATTTCATTGCAATTGTTGTCAGTACTTGCTGTGTTTAATCAAAAGCTGGTATATCATTGTTTCGTGTAGAGGCAGTGGTAGCAAAAATGAAAAGAAGTGAAAAGGGAATAGAAAATAGTAAAAAAAATCAAAGTGCCACTGAACCATCACACATACAGTTGTTAGAGCTTTCTCGTAGTTTGGATGCTTTGCATCATATGGAAATCTGTAGCCCTTTTCCTTCTTGCAATCTAGCTAGTGTGTTTCCCATCATTGCACTATTGAGCATTCAGCAACTTTATTCATATTGTTTTACTCACTCTTTGTGTTCATTTAGACACATATCTTAGTGCGTGTGTCCTTTTTTGCTTCTTTTCATAAGAAAAATTAATTTGAGGTTAGAAACTCGACTGTGTTTTTTTGCTTTGGGTTATTACTTATCATAGCAATATCTAAGTTTCTTTTGATTAGGAACTAACCCTCCAAGCTCCACATGTTGCCAACTGTGTTTTAGCTCTTGCCATTTAGAATTTGCTTGGTTAACTATCTAAAACAACTCTATCGACACTAGGGTTGTGTGCTGACTCGTGAACAGTTGAAGGAAGCATAAGTTCTCTGGTTGGTAAGTGAGGGAGTGATCGAGTGCTTTCCACATCCTATTTGATACAACTGCTATTTTGTGTTCTTGTTATCGCTAACCAGGTCAGGTCACAGTGTGAAAAAGGATGACGACAATTATCCTAATGCCTCTGTGCCACAGAGTAGGTTTGATGAACTAAAGCATCATCTACAGCGAGAGCTTCGAAAGGATGTTTTGGGGTCTAATATCCAACGAGTTGATGATAACATGAAAGATTTCAAAATTGATCTCAGGCAACAAATGAAAGTTTTACAAACTGACCTTGTACATGATATTATTTGGTAATTGTGTGGTGTAAATCTTTCTACTATAGGTAACTACACACATGACCCTGAGATCCATGAGACCAATGAGGAGAGAGTTTGATGACTTGATCAAGCCGAGCGCGATCGTACAACTACCGAGTCACATGAGCGTGCTGCCCAAGCACGTAATCATAACCTCCCAACCTGAGGCACGATGTTGCCCTAAACCATGATCATGGCTGTGGTCGTGGTCAAAACGGATGAGGCCATGGAAGAGGTCCCTCGAGAGACTATGCCAATTAATGAGTATGATGATTACTACTCTAACAATGACTACTACGTGCGCCACAACGATGACTACAGATGTCGCGACCCCAATGATAGTCTTGATGAGAAGTTTGGTAAGTTTAAATTTACCATGCCTAAGTTCTTGGTCAATTAAGAATTTAACCTTGCAAGAATTTGGACTGAGTCATTCATACAACCACAAGTTTGGTATGGGACAGACCTAGCTAATTAATTTCTTATGTTTAAGCTTGGTACTATTAGAGGTGGTGTGAGACCCAGGTTGTGATAACCAATCTTCACACAGGTAGACTCACATAGTGCAAGAGGGGGCCCAGGATGTAGTAACCAGTCTCACCAGTGTTGAAACCTTAGCGGGTAGTACTGGGTTTGGACAAGCATTGGAAAGGCTTTGTTATAATCACTCGCCTTTATGGTGTATGATTGTACCTTATGGGTAAAGTGTATAACATCTGAAGAGTGTAAAATCTATTCGAATAGACATGCTCGCGGTATTGAGCATTGCTCAATGATTACAATCAAGGGTTAGATTTTATCAAAACAAATGTGGCTATGGAAGTTGAATTGTGGATTAAGGTCATGAGTTGGTCATTAAAAAACAAATGAGAAATTTATTAGTGTTACTATTTGTTTTACTGCCTTTCAATCTATTTATGCTATTCCTTTATAAATGTTGTTTTACGCAAAGTAACCATGTTAACCAATCCTTGCAATAAGCCATGTATATAGTATATTAGACTTGCATTGTGTGCACGACTTATTGAGTGCTTTATGTACTCACCGCTTGCAACAAAACATCATCAATGGGAGAAGAAGCCACACCTGCTTATGAGGAGTATCAGTAAGAGACAAATAACTAGGGTATGAACCTTGTCAGTTGCCTATGGCAAATTGAAGGGTTTATCTACGAATAATTTTATTTCTATTGCAGTTTATTTCTTTTTCAGTCTTAGCCTTGCGAGGCGTATTCATGTAAGGTGGACCCTAAGGTCATCTAATAGTTATATTTAATTTGATGAAGTCTTTATTTATGCTATTGCTGAGTCTGAATAGGAGTTTGAAATTTCTAGCCACTGGAACGAGGTGTAGGAGATGGCATCTTGAAAATAGCCTTGGGCTAAAATCTAACAAATTGCTGTAATGCAACTCTCAACTCTGCTGTCGTTGGCGAGCTCCCTGTTGTGCCATCCTGTGCTTGCAGTTATCATCCAACTCTTTGTGCTTGTCTTCCAAGATAAGAGCCTTGTTAACGAGCTCTTGGAAATATGGGAAGTTGTGGATAATCAACCCAACCTGCAGTCTAGAGTTCAGTCCTTTCATAAAGAGGGACTACCTTGCCTTGTCTGTAGCTATGTCCTCAGGTGTATAGCGAGCTAGTTGGGTGAACTGATTTAGTTATTCCACCACAGACTGCCCCCTGCTTGATGGCTCTAAATTCTTCCTTCTTTAAATCCATGACACTTCCAGGGACATGGTATTGGCGAAAAGTAGCAGAAAAATCTTCCCAAGTAATTCTCTTGTGGGTTCTCTTACGATGCACAGTAATTCTCCCACCATTCAGTAATTATACCCTCAAGATGATAAGAAGCATAAAGCACCATCTCATTCCCCTCACACTGGGTGATATGCAGCTTCCTCTCAATTGTCCAAAGCTAGTCGCTAGCCTCAATTGGGTTGGCATTCCCAAATAAGATTGGTTGGCGGATAGGTCCTTATGAAGTCTCAAAGCTTCGAGTATGGACGGTTCCCATTGTTAGCATCAAAGGTGGAAAGCAAAGAAAGGGGGGATAAGTCAAGATCTTTTTAATCTTTCAAGTTAATTTTGCTTTAGAAAATAGTTTTGGATACTCCTAAGATGACAAACTAGCTAGGACTTAAACTACAGTTAGTATGGTTTTGATACCACCTCTGTTGGGACCCGAATATGCAAATCCAAAGCCTCTATGTGTTACACACTAGTCCAGGATCACGCTAGTGCACACAGGCTCAACATTGATAAATATCACAATCATACTTAACGATATCATAATAAAACTGTCAAATTAAATATAAATGTTAGAAAACCTTATGGTCCACCTTACATGACTACGCCTCGTAGGGCTAAGAATAATAAATAAATAAATTGTAGCGAAAATAAACTTATTGGTAGAAAAGCCATCAATTTGCCAAGGGCAATTGACAAGGTTCGCACCCTAGTTATTCACCTCTTCTTGAAACTTCTCATCAAAGCAAACGTAGCTTCTTCTCCAACTGGTAATGTTTTGTTGCAACGGGTGAGTACATAAAGCACTCAACAAGTTGTGTACAGAATGCATTTCTAAGATACTATATGCATGGCTTATTACAAAGGATTGGTTGACATGTTTGATTTGCATAAACAACATTTATAAAGAGATAGCATATGTAGATTGAAAGACAATAAGTAAATAATAACAATAATAAATTTCTCATTTGTTTTCCAATAACCAACTTATAAGCTTAAACCAAAATTTTCACTTCCATACCCACATTTGTTTTAATAAAATCTAACCCTTCGCTGTAATTATTGAGCAATGCTCAATATTGCGAGCATGGCTATTCAAATATGTTCGACACTCTGCAAAGTTATACACTTTACCCACAAAGATACAATCATACAACATAATGCGTGAGTGATTATAACAAAGCCTTTCCAATGCCTACTTAAACTCAGTATTACCTACTATGGTTTCACCACTTGTGGGATTGATTTCCACATCTTGGCCCCTGTCTTACGCTATGTGAGCCTAACTATGCGAGGATTGGTTACAAGTGATAATTGAATTAGTGTGAAATAATTTAAAATAATATAATATTTTAAACATGGGTTCAACATGATCAAAGCTCAACATGCCTTCAAAAAGCTCTGGATCCTACTTTGGACCTTGTTCTTGTGTTAGCTCCTCAATCACAAACTCACCGGGCACCTCGATGTCTACTCGAAACGAATGAGAAAGCAATAAATACCACAAACAGAGAGAAATATTAACTTCAAAAATTAAATAAAATTCACCATTAAATGGAGCTTGATTTTACAAATTTTTGGAAATTAGAATCACCTCAATTGGAGTTCATATGAGAGAGGACGAGCTAAACAAAATTTGAAATAAAAGAAAATCAAAAAATTTGAAAACTCTGAATTAAATGAATTATTTTTATGGAAAATAGCATTTATGACATCATGCTGACATCAGCATTGAAATATATTTTGGCCAATTATTTTTCTATGGAAAAACCAAATTATGACATCATGTTGATGTCACGGGACATGTGCTTCACCACAGCTTGACTCGTGGCGCAACCATAAGGCTATATGTGTGCAACGGCATGGACTGAGTTCATGGCTTGTCTCAGGTCTATGTGAACTCAGTACACTATGTGCTTGCATCGACTGACGCAAGTGTTGGCCGCCACGTGTCCGACATGCGTTGAGACGCAGCTGGCGCAAGGAACAACACAATACCGCCCGTCCAGTTCAAAACTAATGGCCAAGATCAGCACAAGACTCGAATTGGTGGCTTACTACAGTGATGACACGTGGCTACATCTCGGCCCTCTAGATCTGATCCAATGCCTTAGCCGTGTAGACGAAATGGTGACATGACACAGTGTAATCAAGAACGTACAATGAAGATCTGACAGTCGAGATGGCACGATGGTTTGGAACCCCATGCAACACGTGGTATGACGTGACTGGCACGGCGCTAGTGTGAGCTCATCAGCCCATTCAAGATTGAATGGTTGAGGGTGGTGGTGCGGTTCGGGACACGCGATGAACTATCGACCTAGTGATGCGGCTAGATCACAACCCTACACAAAAGATCAGGGGCTGGTATCTATGTGATGCAAGTAGCGACGTGGCAACCCCAGTGTGCAACGCGTGGAGAACATCCAACAGTGCTTACTGGATCTGACGACTGACAAAGCTTGCAATGACTGCGATGGCACGACGAAGTTCGGTCATCGGACTTGAGGACGACGACACGGCCGACAACGTTCTAGAGCTCCTTCGATGACATTTTCACCCTCGATCAATGTGGTGCGACGAGGTGGTCTTGAATCCAGGCATGAGCATGGCGGAAGACAGCCGACGGTGACGACATTAGCGAAGAACTGCGGAGGCTACCCCACAAACTCTTGTGAGCTTTAGCGGGTGAACGACGACGCTTCGGCGAGTGTTCGAGCAAAAGGTGTAGCTCGAGGTGGGCTGCACGATGCTCGAGGCGCCACATTAAATAGTCGTCTCAACAAGTGTGTACAAGGCAGAAACCAACTCCGAGTATTACAGGATTATGGTGGCATGGCAGATTTGGAGAGATCTAACGGGTAACCTGGCAGCATTTGGTGCGTGCAGGCAGTCGGACGATCTATAAAGCGCGGCGACGTGGAGAGATTCTGGCCATTGGAGCAAAATCCAATGGTCGTGGCGATTAGGTTTTGGGTTTTGGGCAGAACTAGGCTAAGATGGGCCGGCGGCACAAGGAAAAATAGATCGAACAAGTGGGATTTGGCCCAAATACTATTCACCACATTTTAAATATTTTCAAATAAAATAAATACTAGAAATTAAAAATAGCCAAGTAAAATAGCAAAAATATCAAAAGAATTCCAAAAATTCAAGAAAATATTTTAGGGCATTTGGAACTCAAATAAAATATTTCCAACATAAGTTTATTTAAATTTTCCATCTTTTCCAAATAACTTTATTCAAAGGCCATAAATCAACAAATGCAAATTAAATCAAACAAATTCCAAAATATTCATAAGAAGGTAAAATGCAAAAAAAAATTAGGGTGTTACACCTTGACATGATGTCTAGGTAAACAAGTAATAAAAGGAGTAAGATTGAGGAATATATGCCCTAAGATAGGTTTTAGTGAAAATGAGCTAATTTGTGCAAAATTTGGTGCTACCCCAGTACTACCGCCCATGCTAGGCCAGTAACACCGAACATGGGCAATGCTACTGCTCCAATGGCTTGTAGCATTGGTCCCACTAGTGCCAAATCCTAAAATTGATGAAATTTTGAGTTTTCAGTAGATTAAATGATGGAATGGTATCTAGAGATATTATAAGTCAGTATTCTACTTATTTCAACCAAAGATTTCAACACATTTCACACAGATTTGCTACATTTCACATGAACCCTAAGAACTGAAAAGATAAACCCTAGGGCATGAAGAAGAGAGGAGATCCAAAAGAAATACCTTGAAGTAGAGGAGGACTTGGGAACCAAAGATTTGTAAGGAAGAACTTGAATCAAAGAAGATCTCGGGGGATTTGAGTGGAGAAAGACAGAAAGAAAGAAGAAAGGGAGAGAGTGCTCGGTTAAAATGAGAATGAAGGGGTGGTGGTTACACTGCATAGAACTTAACCGATTGCACTCGATAAATCTAGTGCTACCATCCTTAGGCAGGTAGTATGAGCCCTCTGGTTCTACCACCCTCAACCCGATAGCACCGACCTTTATAGGCTGACCAAAAACCAAAATAGTTGGGAATAGCTCTTGTGTCCTCATTTCTTGATGAAAAACATATATGAGCATTCCAACTTAATAATTCAATCAAGAGAACAATTTTTGAAATAATTTTTATCAAATTAGACCCTTTTTGAGGAAATGAGAAAACTTTTAGAAAATGAAGTACTTGTCATGAAGGAAATCAACTTGTTGGCGGTACGAGTTATGAAATGCCTTTTGGGAGACTAGATATGATATTTTTCTAGTTCCAAAGACTTTGACTCATAAAGTGCACTAATTAGATCAATATAGACCAAATTTTGGATTTTGAGGAAATTTGAAAGGAACAAAGCATTGTCTGAAGCATTTTGAATAATATTTAACATAAGAGAAGTTTATTTAGGTAAGTATATTCAAGATATAAGATTTACATATTTATATGTTGAAAATGAATGATTTGGAATAGTTTCGACCTAGTATGGTCCAGAGTCCTCTTTTTGAGAAATATTTGCACTTATTTGATATTTTCAAATTTTTAGGGATGTAGTATACATAGAAATTGTATAATACTCCCCCTTAATGCGTGGCTCATCAAAATGATTAGAAAATTGAATAAGAGCCAATAAAACCAAAAGATAAAGACAATCATGGTGCAAATATTCAAGCTACATTTGAGATATCTAGGATATTTAATTCATTCCTCAATTTGCTAAAATAGGCTTCATCTAGGGGCTTGGTAAGGATATCCGTTAATTGATCTTTGGATCTAATATGACTAATCACAATGCCACATTTACTCACATGATCTCTTAAAAAATGATGGTAGATATTTATATGTTTAATTCTTGAGTGTTGGACTGGGTTGTTGGCTATCTTAACTGCACTTTTATTATTACATAAAAGAACTTTTAAAATTTATTCCATAATCCATCAAGGTTTGCCTCATTCACAATAAATGAGCGCAATAGCCTTTGGCAGATATATATTTGGCTTCAGCGGTAGATAGGGCAATGGAATTTTGTTTCTTGGAAAACTAGGAAATAAGGGATCTACGTAAGAATTGACAATTTCCTAAGGTGCTCTTTCTATCTACTTTACAACCCATATAATCTAAATCTGTATATCCAATTAAATCAAATTTAGCACCCTTAGGATACCATAAGAAAATATTTGAGGAATGCTTTAAATATCTTAGAATTCTTTTAACAGCCACAAAATAGCACTCTTCTAGTGAAGCTTGAAAATGTGCACAATGCAAACACTGAACATGATATTGGGTCTAGATGCGATAAGATAAAGTAAAATACCTATCATAGAATGATAAAGCTTGAAATCTACCTCCCTCATTGAGGTGTAGATACCTGTTGGTTGCCATGGGAGTCTTGATGGACTTTGTGTCCTCCATGCCAATCCTATTGAGTAGATCCTTCACATACTTCATTTGGCCCACGAACGTCCTATTCTTGAGTTGTTTGATTTGGAGTCCAAGAAAAAAGCTCAACTCTGCGATCATGGACATCTCAAACTCCCTAGACATCGTATCAACAAATTCTTTGTAAAATTCTTGTTTAGTAGAACTAAAAATAATATCATCAATGTAAATTTGGCATACAAAGAATTCTCTATCTATTATAGTAGTGAAGAGTATTGTATCAACCTTCCTATTTTTGAGTCCTTTTGAAAGTAGAAGGTCTCTAAGTCGCTCATACCATGCTCTAGGAGTTTGTTTGAGTGCATATAGCACCTTAGAGAGTTTGTAAACACGATTTGGGTTTTAGGATTTTCAAAACTAGGAGGTTGTTCAACAAACACCAACTCGATATTTGTCTATTTAAAAATACACTCTTCGCATCCATTTGAAATAACTTAATATCAAAACAAAATGCAATTGCAAGCAGATATGAATAGCTTCTAATCTAGCCATGGGTGCAAAAGTTTCATCAAAATCTATTCTTTCGATTTGTATGAAACCTTGTGCCACCAACCCTGCTTTATTTCTTACCACAGTTCCGTTCCCACTTTGTTTTTGCTAAAGAACCATTTTGTGATCCTTGGGTCTTTCGACTAATGTCCACACATCATTCTGGGTAAAGTTGTTTAGTTCTTCATGCATAGGGTTTACCCAATCCGGATAATCTAAAGCTTCATCTATATGAGAGGGTTCAAAAGAAGACATAAAAGAGTAATGTTCACAAAAATAAGCAACATGAGATCGAGTTTGAACACCTTTACAAATGTCACCCAAATTTGATCTGTTGGATGATTCTTTGAGATTGCATGATGGATTCTTTGAGGTAGAGGTTGAAGTTATTGATCATCCTCCTTTTCATCCACATCAATGGGTTAAGCTTGGTTTGGTGTTGTGGAAGTAGGCGGTTCAACTTGGGTGGATGAAGGTTGATCTTCTTTATCATCCTTTGGCTTGATATCTCCAAGCGTCATGTCATATTCTTCATTGCTTGTCTTAAGCCTTCATCACCTACATTATCCAAATTATTTGGTTCTTATTGAGAGCCGTTAGTCTCATCAAACTCAACATCACACGTCTCTTCAACTCTTTGGTTTGGTTGAAGACACGATAAGCTTTACTATTAGAAGAATATCCATGTAAGAAACCGATATCATAACGACTTAGAAATTTTATAAACCGAACACCCTTTTTCAAAATGTAACACTTGCAACCAAAAATGTGAAAATACGAGATGTTTAGTCTTCTTCCAATGAGAAGCTTATAGGAAGTCTTTTTCAAAAGGGATTGTATATAAAGGCGATTTGTTGCATAGAAAGCGCTATGGATAGCTTTAGCCCAAAAACTATCAGAAGTATCATTTTCATCAAGCATAGTTCTTACTATTTCAATTAATCTTTGATTTTTCTGTTCTACAACTCCATTTTGCTCCAGACTGTAGGTAGCAGAGAGCTTATATTTTATTCCAAGTTCATCACAATAATCTTCGATTCTTGTTAAGGTGTCTAGGCGGAGGGACATCCATTCCCGGAGGCTCATTCTAGGCTCTGGTGCTACTGGGGCGACAACAGGGATAGCCGCAGGTGGAAGCATAGCTGCAGGAGCTACCTGGACCTACTGGCGCAGCTCCTGGACCTCTCTTTGGAGGGCCTACAATAGAGCTACCATCACAGCCGCTGCGCCCGCCTCAGCGGGACCAGCATGAGCCCCATCCTGGGCAGAAGCATGAAGGTTGGGGGTGCCGCTTCCCTCGGTGACTGACTCATTCACCTCCTGGGATGGTTGCCTACCACCCATGCCACGGCCTCCACGGCCACGGCGACCACGTCCTCTACCCCTCGGCATAACTACAACACAAGTGACAAAATCTTACTATGAGATCAACCATCACTAAAACATAACATCACTCAATCACGAAGATTAAACTTAAGCATTCAAGCGCAATGCAATGATTTCCCAAACCCCTCCTATTGTGCAACAAAGTGTGTCAAGTTTTAGAATTATTGAACCAACCTATGGCGAAATTTTAAAAGGACAAACCTAGACCATGTTTCTACTTTCACCATGCAAAATTTTAAGTTACTCTAGAGTAGTTTACTAATTTCATAAACTACAGACCTAAAGCCCACTCTGATAACAACTGTAATACCCCGACACGAACCATGCCCAGAATGTCACTATACAAACAAAAAACTCAACAAAACATCCAATACACAATCAATTTCAGCAAAAATATAATTACAAAACTGTCCACCAAAGAGAGCTAAGACCACAAACATAAGCTGTCGTGGATTGGATAATCTCCATAAGGACTGTTATACCCCGATAGCCAGTTTTGGCTGACCATGCATGCCCTTGGATGCTGTCCCCAAAGAGGACCCTCGGATAGTCTAGCCGGCGGGTCTGCCCGACCGGAGTAGGCCCGATGCTCGTTTATGAGCATACAGGCTCGTCCCCGAGCATACAAGCTCGGGAACATGCAAGGATCAGTCAGAGCTGGGGGAGTCTTCAAGCAAGATCGGAAGATCGTGTTCACCCCACAACGTTTAAGTGGCGATAATTACGCCCTGATCTAGGGCCGTTATGCCCACGACAGGAACGTGGTGAGAATCAAGGCTACGGTTACAACCACGGTTAATGCTATAAATGGCACATTATTCGGATGTAGTCAGTTATTTTCAAGTATCTTGTAAGCTTATAAGACCCCCCAGTAGATCAGTAAAGGGGGACAAGAAGGAAAAAAGAGAAAGCAAGATACAAACACACAAATTAAACTTGGTGGACTCATTAAACTCATGAGTTGGCTCATTTAACTTGCAAGTTGGCTCATTTAACTCGTTATATAAATGAGTTCAAATCATGATTCGACTAGACTCATTAAGGAACGAGTTCGAGCCGAGTCGAGCTGAGTTTGCAATTACTCGTTTAACTTGTGATTTTTGAGTTTTTTTACCCCTACAAACACCTGGCTAGACTTATAGGTCTGTGAGGAAACTCAACTTAGAGAGAAGAGATAATAGTTAATTATGCATGATAGCAACCTAAAGTATAAGATGAGAGGTCTATGCAAAGTATGCCAGAAATCTAAGTGAAGTGAACTAAAAATAGGAAAATAAGCCCATAAACACCTAGAAGATGGAAAAGAAAGGAAATGCTAGAAGAAAGCATATAATACACAATATACAGATTAACTCCCCCTCACGATAAACCATAAGGGTTCATGACTCTAAGCTCACTCCTCAAGGCAACAAATCTGGAACTATCCAAAGACTTGGTGAAGATATCGGCTATCTAATGATCACTCTCTACAAACTGAAGTGCGATATCCCCCTTCTCCACATGGTCTCTGAAAGACCATGTGGAGGTCTAACCTTGTTGGTGATGAGTTATTGACTATGTGTAAGCATGAGGTGCTTGAGTTTAATGCTTGATTTGAATTGGATTTTCAAAGTGAAGTAATTTGAGTTGTGTCACTAAGGTAGTGCTGGCCGAGCGGAAGTACCGACCTTAGGTAGCGGTAGTTATTTTCTAGAGAGGGGATTCACTGGTTTTTTAGGGGAGCGACACTACCGACCATGCTAGGGCGGTAGTGCTGACCAAGCGGTACTGTCGGCCCCAGGGGTGGTAGTGTCAGCCTATTGAGTAATTTTTGAGATTTAAATTTTGAATTTGCATGAGATTTGTTGCATATCATTTTGGGCAATGCTATGTGATGTGTTTCCTTATTTTTGAGGGTTGCAAGATGACGGTTCTAGGTTATAGTGAGGCGGAGGATGACTAGGACTAGGCGATGTGTGCCGGATGTCCAAACGGTCGAGGATCACTAAGGATGATCGGAGATGAAGTCATTGCGATCCTAGAAGACAACGAATGGCTAAGATGCTAGCTAGGAGCCGCATGGATCAAGGAGGGCCATTAGATCGCAGTCTATAAGATAGAGTAGCAGGTCTAGTTAGTATGCTTTGAGAAGTGTGCAAAACCCATTATGTTAGAGGGTTTTGGGTAAGCCTATGTATAAGTGAGTGAGTCAATCCTAGCCCTTGATGATGATCCTTAGGGTAGAAGGAACACATCTAAGGGTGGAGGGTGACTCAAGAGCACTATATATTGTGGTAGGGGTAGCCTTCCTCTCTGAAGGTTTTTGTACTCCTTTGAGCTTTGCCTATATATATGTGTGACTTTGTAAACCTCCCTTCCGAAATAAAAATCTAATTTCCTCTCAATTCTAAATTTACTTTCTGCATTTATATTATGTCTTTAAATTTAGTAATTTACATTCATGCAATGCTTTTGGATATTTTGCTAACGATGTATGATTGATAGATGATTCTTCTTCAGACCATATCACAATCATCTAGGCAACTATTGTGTTCTTTCTTGAAACAAACCAATTTTTTCTCTTGAGAAGATCAATCTTATAAGATTGGGTTTTTGATTATTCTTGTCTTGAGTTCTAGCTTGCTATGACTTGTGGAAAGCAATCTAGGATCATCTTGATCATCAAGAACCCACGAGCTAGTTGAGAGCCAAGTTTTTGTTCTTGAGCCTATTCTTCTGCACCCTTTCATAAAATTGACAAAGGTGAAAACTTTGACATCGATTCTTGCAATCAAAGGTAGGAACATGTTCTTAACATCCATAGGAAGGTGTCCACAAAGTTTCATTGAGTTTGGATCAGTGGATCAAAAGATTCATCAATTTTTTTGAACTGATGCTAAAATCATTATTCTTATGCATATTTTTAATGTATCTACAGTAACTCCGTTTTCCCCCTACATGTACTGTAGTGCTGGCCTCAGGCTGAAATTTATGAAAATTGACTCTTCCATTTCCATTTGATAACTAAGGGTTTTGGCTTGGTTTCTTTGAGTGAAAAATTTAAGTTGTGAGCATCTTTTGTGGGAAAATTTATTTTACAATCATTCACCCTGCCTCTGATTGCCATCTCACTCCTTCAATTAGTATCAGAGCCAGTTTTGTTCTTCCATATATTTTAATTAGTCTCGAGAGCCATGGTGATGGACAAATATTCCACCAAACCTCCAATCTTCTCTGGAGATGATTTTCCTTTCTAGAAGTCCCGAATAGAGTCATACATCACTGCTCAGGGCTTCTTGATTTGGCAGAAGGTGAAGCTCTCGTATAAGGTTCCTGTCAATGAGAATGTCACGGCCGGCAATATGGCTGACATTGAGGTGAACACTAAGGCAAGGAACATCATCATATAGGGCCTTAGTTGTAGTAAGTATGACAGGATCTCTCACCTTGAATCCGCTCACTAGATTTGGGTGACCCTCAATGCTTACCATGAGGGCACTAGCCAATCAAGATGGTGAGACAGAATCAGTACAAGCGTGAATACAACAAATTTGAACAACACGCTGGTGAGAGTCTTGACGAGTGTTTTGGTCATTTTACGAAGATTTTTTGTGACCTCTGAGCAGTCGGTTGCATATACCCTGACTCAGATTATGGTCAACATTTCTTGACCACATTCGATCTTCGAGTTTGGGAGATGAAGGTGCCTACCATCAAGGATACTACCGACTTATCGACTCTGACTCTTGACAGGCTTTACTCCCGACTCAAGACTCATGAGATCGATGTCATTTCTCATAAGATAAAATTTCAATCGATGGCCTTAGTAACCGATCCCACTAGATCCATTTTTGATTCTTCTGCTTGTTTTTCCCTCTTCGTCCTTTGCGAGCTAAGCGATGACCAACTAGAAAAATTTCTAGAAAATGAGCTTACTCTTTTGGCTCGCAAATTCTCTCATACATAAGAGGGTGAGAGAGATGAAAAGAGGTGGCATGATCACCTGCTTCGAGTGTGGTGGTTCCAACCACATTCGAGCGAACTGCCCCAAACTGGAGTAGGGCAAGAACGACTACAATGGTTTACAAAAGAATGATGACATCAACATGAACTGCAACAAGAAACCTCCAGTTTGTGACCCAGTGCGCGAGAAGAAGTACCACAACTTCTCGAAGAACAAGAAACTCTTCCACCGCATTCTTGCCACACTCGACGACATCAACCTCTTCAACATGGAGACTTGGAGCGATGAGGGCGAGGATGATCCAAAAGAGAAGAACAAGAATGGCGACGGCTTTACCGGGATGTGCTTCATGATTGATGTCAATAGCATCAGTGACTCCGAGCTCTACAGCAACTTAGACGAGGTACCATCCTATGACTAGCTTAACGAAGCTTTCTGCAAACTAGAGAAATTTCATGCTAGAGCTAGAGCTAGGTGTACGGAGCTAGAGAAGGAAGTAGGTATGTTGTCTTGTGAGTTAGCTTCTCTTAGATCATATTCCTTTCGAGAGTCTGCTAATTGTACTCTATGTGATGCCTTGCTTGTGGAACTTGAGAACCTAAGGACTATGCATGATAGTATAGTTTCTGAGCTTGAGAGTCTTAGGTCGAAGGATGCTAGCACTTGTTCTGTTGTTCCAATTCTTATGGTTGCTATTTTCTTCATGCTCAGACTAGTTCATCTTGTGAAAATTGCCATAAATTGCTTGCTGAAATTGATGCCATGAGCACTCACCTTAGGAAGCTATCCACTAGAAACAATGAACTTGAATTGCATGCTTCTAAGG
The DNA here is from genome assembly GCA_036346375.1 of Guadua angustifolia. NCBI lineage: Eukaryota > Viridiplantae > Streptophyta > Magnoliopsida > Poales > Poaceae > Guadua > Guadua angustifolia. Next base: position 11,199,993 of record CM070501.1, read on the forward strand.
ACTCAATCAGCTCTTGTGAGGGCTGTAGACAACTAAAACTTGACAATGAAACTTTAAATGTTAGGTGTGCTGAACTTGCTAAGGACTTACTAGTTAAGTCACAAGAAAATTGCTTGCGATGTGCTGAGATTGTGGGGGACTTGGATAAAATCTAAGTCAAACTTTGGAACAAACTAGAAGACACTAGACTCTTAGGATTAGAAATGCTCCATGTATTTCTTGTGAGGCCATCAAGATTGAGGCAGCCAGTCTTGAGGAGAAAAATGCACGTACTGGTAGTTCTTCTCTTTTTGGTTCTTCTTCATTCTTCTTGTCCTTGTTCTTCCTATGCCTCTCTCTTCCGGGAGTGTGAGTATCTCATGAGCACTCTCGAGAAGATTGTAGGAGGCAAGAAGAAGCTTAATCTCAATCTAGATCAATCCAAGATTAGTCGATTTAATCAAGGTTTAAGATTTGACTACTTGGAGCACGCTAGGGTTCATCCTCCTACCATTATGCGTGACTCCAAGAGTGAAGAGACTGTAGTTGCTCCTAGGATGAGCACTACTGTGTTCAAGTCTGCTGGGGTTGTTCATGGGATCTCTGATTAGAAGGTAACTCCTCCTGTTACTTCTGCCCCTAGTAAGTTCAAGTATGCATGCACCTTCTGTCAGAAGGATGGACATTCGGTAGATTTCTGCTTCAAGCGGGCAGGCCAAGATCACAAGGCGTGAGCTTGTTGCTGCTCTTAGGGGTATTTTGGATCATCCTCATACTCTGTGTGCTTCTAAGGCAAGCACTGCACGTAGATAGGTTAGAGAGTTGTCTATTTTTGGGCAGTGTCCAGGACTCGGTTTTCGTGCTTTTTAGTCAAGTTTTAGTCTTGGAGCTATTTGTAGTCAGTCTTTCTGCCATCCCCTTGATATTCCTCGTTTTTCCCATCGAGGTGGATATCAGCGGCGATAGGAGTTGTCTGGTAGGAGATTTGGGCAGCCTCACTAGGATGGTCCGGCCTTTGCACAACAGTAAGCCAACCTAGTTTTAGCTTCCAGATTTTTCTGCTAGTGGCACTTATGGTCTTGTGAGAGTAGAGCGTCAGAGAGACATTAGAGTCCAGTCTTTTGCTCATGTGGCTGGTACTTTGAGGCGTCGTGTGATTCAGTGTTGGGTTCCCAGATCTTCACTCTTTCCTAATATTGAGTCATCTCTTGTATCTTGATCAGGTTCATCGGATGGGGAAGGGAGAGATTTGGATTGTTGACTCCGGGTGTTTTCACCATATGACCAGAGATTCTCGTTGGTTCTCTTCCATAGTCCGAGCTCTCGGTGATGAGTTGATCACCATTGGGGATGCTTCTTCGGTAGAGTCATTGCCAAAGGTACTATCTGCATTAATGACAATTTCATTCTTAAGGATGTTGCCTTAGTGAGTAAGCTGCAATATAATTTGTTTTCTATTTCTTAGCTTATCGATGACTCTTTCGATGTAAGCTTTAAGAGTAGTGCCTGTAGAATCCTTGATTCATCAGGAGGGTTAGTTTGTAGGATTTCTATATTTAGGAGAGTCTTTCATGCAGATTTTTCTACTTCTTTTGGAGATTCTCATCGTTGTTTGATTGCTTTTGAGTCCCGTAATCTCTCCTTCTGGCATATGAGACTTGGTCACATTGGTTTCGATCATTTGACCAGAGTTAGCAACTATGATGTCATTCGTGGCTTGCCTAAATTCAAGATGGTAAGAAACTTAGTTTGTTTCCATGCCGATATGGCAAGATGGTTGCTGCTTCCCATCCTCTAGTCACTATTGTGATAATTGATTTACCAAGATAGCTTTTTCAAAGACACTATTAGTATAGCTAGAGTGTAGTCAGCGGGTGGGAAGTGGTATGTTGTTTGTCATTGTCAATGATTTTTTTGAGGTATTCTTGGGTGTTTTTCATAGCTTCGAAGGATGAAAATTTTTCTCATTTTAGGGGTTTGGTTAGTAGATTGTCTTTTGAGCTCCCAGACGCCCTACGAGCTATACGCAGTGATAATGGAACAGAGTTCAAGAACTCCTACTTTGAGTGTTTCTATGTGGAGTCTAGTTTAGAGCATCAGTTCTTCTCTCCCTACAACCCTCAGCAAAATGGCATAGTGGAAAGGAAGAATATGACCCTTGTAGAGATGGTCAGGATAGTGCTAGACGAGTACAATACTACTAGGATGTTTTGGACTGAGGCTATAGCTACTGCTTACCATGTTTCTAATCACATATTCTTGAGAGCACATTTGCACCGCACTTCTTACAAGTTGGGGTACGGGCGAAAGCCCAGTGTCTCTCATTTTCATGTGTTTGTTTGCATGTGTTTCATTTTGAAGATTGGTAACCTGGATAAGCTTGAGTCTCATTCTTCTAATGGTATTTTTCTAGGTTACTTGTCTTCCTCGCGTAGCTGTAGAGTCTAGTTGTGATGCGAATAGGATTATAGAGACCTGTGAGGTGATCTTTGATAAGACTAGACCAAGATCTAGACCTCATATATCAGGCTCTTCCTCTCTCTCTGAAACCATCTTTGTAGAGGATAAGTATGATAGAGATGATGGTGTTCCATTTGATTCAGTCCCCTCTACACCGAAGGTGCCTCCTATACCCTTTTCTGTACCTCTGGGAGATCACCCTTACCTTCAGACACTCCTTCAGTAAGTAGCTCTGTTCCTGACTCTTCTGTTCAAGAGGTAGAGGGCACTTCTTTTGGACGTCCTCGCCATATTCAGAAAGATCATCCTCCGGATCAAATCATTGGTGATCTATTTGAATAGGTCACTCGCTCAAAATCAGGCTTATCCAACTTCTGCTTGCACTCAACCTTTGTTGCCTCTTTTGAGCCAAATGATATTTTCTCATGCATTATCCGATGAGTCATTGATTAATGCAATGCATGAGGAACTCAAGAACTTTGAGAGGAATAAGGTATGGTAGCTTGTTGATCTCCCTTCTGGTCATAATGTCATCGGGACCAAGTGGGTGTTCAAGAACAAGCAGAGTGAAGATGTGGTTATCATTAAAAACAAGGCTAGACTAGTCGCACAGGGCTTTACTTAGGTTGAGGGTCCTGACTTTGAGGAGACCTTTGCCCCTGTGGCTAGACTAGAGGCTATTACGATCCTGCTTGCATTGTCGGCATTCAAGAGCTTCAAACTTTATCAAATGGATGTCAAGAGTGCATTCCTCAATGGATGTATTGAGGAAGAGGTGTATGTCTAGCATCCTCTAGGATTCGAAACCCCAATTACCCTAGCTTTATATAGACTTAAGCAGGCCCCTAGAGCATGATATGAGAGGCTTAAGTCCTATCTTCTTATCTATGGTTTCTGTCGGCGGTTTTCGCCGGCCAGCTATTATGGCTCGAAGGATTCCGAGGTTCGATAGAGGGGATCTTCACGGACGGACACCTATGAGCTCTCTCGAAGGATCCACACAGACAAAGATTCAAGAACACGTCGATATACCCAGGTTCGAGCCCCCGATGTGGGTAATATCCTCACAGTCCTTCATTTCTATGAAATCCACCATCTTCATCTCAGCCCCAACACCGTTCTCATTCTCTCCACCTTTGCTTACCTCTGCGAGATGTTCGTGGGGGTAATGCCCAATCTTCCACTCTTCCGATTCTTCTATACTCTCCGCGGTTCCACAGACAGTGGGGTCACGAGGAGTTGCCATATTCATCTTCGCGACGGATCAGCCTCCCGCTACATCCCCTTCCGGACGAAGATCAACTAGAAGGCGTGGCGGAGCGACTGGCTATATGCCGGGGTATTATCGCCGTTTCATTGAAGGATTTTTTCAATTGCGAGACCTCTCACGCAATTGTTAAAGAAAGAGAAAAAGTTTGCTTGGTCGCCTGAATGTGAAAAGAGTTTCCAAGAGTTGAAGAAGCGTTTGACTTCGGCACCTGTTTTGGTGTTGCCGAATACCAAGGATAATTTTGATATATACTGTGATGCTTCGCGTCAGGGACTGGGATGTGTCCTGATGCAGAATGGTAAAGTGGTAGCGTATGCGTCAAGGCAGTTAAGGCCACATGAGCAGAATTACCCGACCCATGATTTAGAGCTAGCTGCTTAGTGCACGCTCTTAAAATATGGCGTCGCTATCTGATGGGAAATCGATGTGAAATATATACTGACCACAAAAGTCTCAAGTATATATTTACTCAATCGGACCTTAATATGAGACAAAGGAGATGGTTGGAATTAATCAAGAATTATAACATTGGAATTCACCACCATCTAGGAAAAGCAAACGTGGTAGCAGATGCCTTGAGTCGGAAAAGCTATAGCCTGAATTCATTGACAATAGAAGATCAATCTGATTTAAGTAAAGAATTTCAGAAGCTAAGGTTGGAAGTTGTACCGCAAGGATTCCTAGCTACCTTGGAGGTTAAGCCGACCCTAGAAGAACAGATCAGGGAAGGACAAAAGGATGACAAAAAGATTCATAGAATTAAGTCAAAAATGGACAAAGACTTAGCCAAGGACATCAGAGTAGATGAACAAGGTACTCTTTGGATGAAGAATCGAATTTGTGTACCTCATAAGCCGGAACTAAAACAATTGATACTGGAAGAAGCACATGATTCCAAGTGTTCAATCCACCCCAGCAGTGCTAAGATGTATCAGGATTTAAAAGAAAGATTCTGGTGGCCAAACATGAAAAAGGAGGTAGCTGAGCATGTAGCATTATGTGACGTATGTCAAAGAGTTAGAGCCATGCATCAGAGACCAGCAGGACTGCTACAACCCCTAAAGATACCGGAGTGGAAATGGGAGGAAATCGGGATGGACTTCATCACCAGTTTGCCAAGGACTCAAGGAGGATATGACTCCATATGGGTCATAGTAGATCGGTTAACAAAAGTTGCACATTTTATACCAGTAAAGACAACTTATTCGGGAGATAAGTTAGCCGAGCTGTACATGTCAAGAATTGTTTGTTTACATGGTGTACCCAAGAAGATAGTATCGGACAGAGGAACTCAATTTACCTTGAGATTTTGGGATAAAGCGCATACTGACTATGGGTACTACTTTGAATTTCATCTGACATATCACCACCCACGCATGATGGTCGGACCGAAAGGGTAAACCAGATTCTTGAAGATATGCTAAGAGCCTGTGCTTTATCGTATACCACATCGTGGGATAAATGCTTGCCGTACGCAGAGTTTAGCTACAACAATAGCTATCGAGCTAGTTTGAAAATGTCGCCTTTTGAAGCTTTATATGGTCGTTAAGTGTTTAACACCATTAAACTGGAATGAGACAGGAGAACGTCATGTTTTCGGACCGAATGTACTATTAGAGGCAGAAGAGAAGATTGCTTTAATTAGAGAAAGGTTGAAAACTGCACAGTCCAGGCAAAAGAGTTATGCAGATAACCGGCGTCGTGATTTGAGTTTTGAACCATAAGATTATGTTTATCTCAAGGTCACACCATTAAAGGGAGTTAAACGGTTCCATGCTAAAGGAAAACTTGCTCCAGAGATATGTGGGTCCATCCAAGATTCTGAGTTGTAAAGGTGAAGTTGCATACCAGCTGGAATTGCCACAATCCTTAGCAGAGGTACATGACGTGTTCCATGTGTCGCAGTTGAAAAAGTGTCTTCGAGTACCGGAGGAACAAGCACCAATCGAAGCCATCGAGTTGCAAGAAGATTTAACCTATAAGGAATATCCAATAAAGATTTTGGATACTATGGATCGAGAAACAAGAAACAAGTCAACCCGCTTCTGCAGAGTTCAGTGGAGCAACCACTCGTAAGTGAAGCAACTTGGGAACGCGAAGAAGATTTGAGGAAAGAATTTCCTGAGTTATTTTCTAGCCAGCCCTGAATCTTGGGGTCGAGATTCTGTTAAGGGGGAGGTTTGTAACATCCTCAAATTCAGCTGTTTTTTAATTCTATAATTTATTTTGAATTTTTAAGAATTTCTGGAATTTATTTGGATTTATTTGAATTTCTAGAAATTAGTTCTTCTCTGGAAATTAATTTAATAATGAAAAGTTTTAATAAGATATAAATGGAAATATTTTATTTGAGTTCAAAATGTCCTAAAATATTTTTTGGATTTTTTCTAGAATTTTTCTGATATTTTAAGTGCCTCAATTAATTTAAATGAATAATCGGAATTATTTTTATTCAGAAAACGATTAATATTCGGATGAACAGTAACGGGCCGAGCCCATTACTGTGCGCGCGGTCAAAACCCTAACGCCGCTCCGTTTGCACCGTTGGATTTGCATCGGACGGCTGTGGTTTACCCGTGTCATTTCATCAGCCGCGCCGTTGGATTGCCACGTGTACGCACGGATTTGCGCCGCGTTACTTCGTCCCTGAGGAAGGGAAGCGCCGCCGCCGCCGTGCGTTACGTTTGAAACCGCCGCATTTACTCGCCGCCGTAATGATTCCGCCGCCCCATTAACCGCCGCCCGCACCCGTCGAGCCCTTTCACGCATTCCAAGGTTCACCGTAGACACCACACGATCTCGCCGAAGTTTCGTGACCTTCCGCCGTGCTTTGCGCCTACTCCGGTGACTCCCCGCCGTCGCCGCACCTACCGGAGTACCCCCCGTGTTGAGCCGCACCGGAAGGACCACTTCTTCTCGCCAAACACCACCGGAACGCCGTCGCCGTGTCGTCGTCCCCAACTCCGATAAGAACCGAGCCACCGCGACATCACCGGGACCAGGAGCTTCTTCAACCGTTCGATCAGCAACCAACGCCTCCGATTCATCCACGTCGACCTCGAAACAGTGAGTTTCATCTTCACCCTGTAGCCGTAGATCTAGAGATCAATGGTTAGGATAGCGCCACATGCCCGTGAGGGATCGCCCACGTGTGCTCAAAACTGCGATAGATGACGGTAGTTGGATTTGTATCGATGATCCAGTTTGTCCGTAGAGTCGCATGAATAGTAAACCTCATTATCTAATGTCAGCCGTTAGATCTAGATCGTGTGGTTCCCGTTTCGCCACCTAGCCTAGTTTACTGTAGCCGTAGATCTGGCGTAAGACTTGCTAGATCTAGGCCGTTGATTTTGAATCGAACGGGCCAGATTTCACCGCGCACCGGGCTAATCCCGAGACGACACGTGTGCGCGGGAATCGAGGCGACGCAGCCGTTGCTGTGGTCGACGTCATCCGAATAACTGCCGCTGTTAGATTTAGATCTGACGGTCACGATTGAGCCACGTGTCAGCACCGTGGTGACGCTCAAAAGTGTCGGTGCAATCCTGGCCGTTGATCGCATCGCACGAATCTTGACGCATGACCGGATTAATTGAATCGTTATTCGGTTTATTCTTCGCCGTTAGATCGTAATTCGAGGGCTGACATTGCGCCACGTGTCGCCACCGAATAACCCGAGCCGAACCGTCGTTTAGATCTCGCCGTTTATTTTCGATCCGACGGTTGAGATTAGATCAACCTCTCGGGTGATAATGCGCTGACGCGTGTCACGCTCGGATGATTGACACGGTTCTGCATCGATGTCGTGCCGACGTCGTCGGTGGGGCCCACTTGTCGACCGGCAGGGTCGATCTTGGCGTCAGCGATGGACGCCATCTTGACGTCATAAATCCATTTTTCGTAACTAAATATATTCGGTAGAAATACTTTCGGTGATGACGTCATAAATAGCGATGCTGATGTCATAATTTCGGGATTTTCCGTATAAAGATAAATAGAGAAATTTGGTTTATTCTTTTTGGATTTATTCTAAAACTTCAAACGCTTGTAACTTTTGCGTTTTAACTCCGATTTGAGTGATTTCAATTTTGAAAAATTTGTAAAATCAAGGTCTATTTAATGGTGAATTTTATGGAATTTTTTACAATGAATTTGTTCTCTGTAAAATATATTCATTGTGTTTATATTGATTTTAAATAGACGTTGATTTGCCAGAGGGTTGCGAGGGGGAATTTCTAGTACAAGACCTGACTTCGGAGCTGGATCAGCAGCTTTTTGGAGGCAAGTTGTGCTTGACCATGTAGCTCCTAAATTTCGAAATGTATTTTGTTTCAAACTATGCATGCTAATTCAACTAAAAATGGTTTAAATATTTTGGGGAATTAGCTAGTTAACCTAATTGTTATTGCCACCTTGTTAATAATATTTGTATACCATGATTCCTTTGATAACCCTAGTTTGGTAATATTAGTTGGTTGATAATATTGTGCCAACACGGGAGGCTAGACCGTGAATAGTTGCTTAGTCATGCATACTACGTGAACAATCCTTTTTGATTACAAAAGCAACTTTGACTAAAGAATAGTGAACGCTTTTTGAAAAGGTGGAATGTTGTTGGTAATGATGTTGGAGTGTAGATACCTGTGTGGTCCTACATGAAGGATGATTACGGGCTTGTGTTGCACCGTTGAATAACTTGGGGTGGAATTGAATTAGACTGGGGCAAGTGGACCGAGGCTTCGTGCCAAGTGGGCCTGTGTGGCAAATGGGGGTGGGTTGAGTGTTGTGAGGGCTGCGTGCCAAATTGAGAGAAGGATGTCTTGCCTTGGTCAGTTAAGGACCTTACGTTGCAAGCCTTTAACCCGAGTCTCTCGTACAACCACATGTCTGAATGGGAAGACCTAGTTTAGTAGGACTCTGATGTCTTACCTTTGATACCTCGGGGTGGCAGTTACACGGGGGTAACTGTATGGGGGAGCGTGCCTGTGCTTCGGCTTGGTACCCGTCGAACGGTGTTTGTTTGTCCTATACTTCAGCTCTGAGTGAGGGAAGTGATAGTGAAGACAACACGGAGAGGTTCTTAGGCCAAGATAGAAGTCTCTGAAAAGCTTTGTTACGGTCAATCGCCTTTGTGGTGTGCGACTGTATCTTGTTGGTAAAGTGTACAACCTCTGCAGAGTGTCAAAACTGTCCGAATAGCCGAGTCCACGGTAATGGACAATGCTCGGGGATTACAGTCAAGGGGTAGTGTTTGAAAATAAAATGGGGGAATGACTGTGTGTCAAAGAAAGATGTTTAGGGACTGTGTGTCCAAACTATTGTGGAAACAACTTGGAAAATATGATGGTTATATGACTTTGATGCTTTCAATCTAAATAAATAGTAGTTTAAAATATTGATGCAAAAGCAAAAATAACCAGTATAGCCTTTCCTTGGTAATAAGCCATGCATGTAGTAAATAGACCTGCATTTTGTGCATGACTTGTTGAGTACTTGTGTACTCACCCTTGCGCACAAACTTACGTAAGAAGAGACTACGCCGCTTATGAAGAGGAGTTCGTTGAAGAGCCGAGAACTAGGAAGCAAGCCTCGGTCGATGCGTCAGGAGAAGATGGAGCACCACGACTTTTTATATTTTCCGCTATTGAACTTTGTTTACTTTGACTATTGTAAGCCCTGCGTGGCAGACTATTGTAAGGGACCATAAGGTCGAACAACTCGTTTATATACATGTTTGATGTACTTTATTATTATTCCGCTGCGTATGTTTGTGGTACATTAAACCCTATTTAGCCTGTGTGCACTAGCGCGATCCTAGACTAGTGCAGAATACACAGAGTGTCCGGATTTGCAAATTCGGGGCACGACAGAGGTGGTATCAGAGCATACTGACTGTAGGACTTGACCTTAAGTTAGACTGGCCGATAAAGATAAGGTTAATTTCTAAAGATAAAATTTCACAAGATTATGAATGAAATCTTGACTAATCTTTTCCTCTCAATCCGCACCTATGCTGCAATTTTCTGTTATTACTTTATGATTTCAAAATCTAGACCTAACGAGGTATATTTTGGCATATGAGGAGGATTCACACCTTTGGCGAAGCGACCGAGGAGGCTCTGCCGAAATGTGGTACTTGCTGCAGTTTCTTGAGGGCTTTGTCCGGCCGATCTGCAGGGTACTTCCGTGGTATGTCTTGCCGGGCGTCGCTGGGGCGCCAAGGTCACTTATCTCGCCAGGGGCGGGAGAGCCACGCCGGTTCACGCTACCGCAGGAGGTCTACGTTCGAGGCTAGCATCCAGGAGACCGCACGCCTTGCAATGCGGCAGATCGCCCGCACCTACTCCGCCGAGTTGGAGGGTACAGTCCTCCGTCACCATCCGCGTCGAGACAACCGCTTCGACAGGGATCCGATCGACGACGACGATGCTACGATCACCGACTTGGTGAGATACGTCATCGCCCAGGAGGAGACCTTGGACAAGACGGTCCAGGAGCTGCAGAGGGCTTGTGACGAGATCACGGAGGTCAGGGCTCGGCTGCGTGAGGCTACTGAGGGCCTGAGTATCTACATCAGGAGGGTGCACGAGCTGGAGGAGCCACTAGAGGGACTTGAGCCAGAGCCGGAGCTTGAGCTGCACGATCCTGACCCCGAGGAGCCCGAGCCTCGCGCAGGCGCGCCGCGGCAGAGGCACCCATTCAGAGGCACCAGATAAACCTTTGCTAGAGCCACCAAAACCGAGCAGCAGCCCTGAGCCAGCCAGAGTCGGTGGGTTCTTTTGTTCCGCCAAAGATGGGGCATCGGACGATTCACCCCTATGCCGCCAAGACCCGCCGCAAAGACTTTGGAGGGCCGCAGCCTGGATGGCTCGACGACTGAGTGTTTTTGTTTTCCTTCCAGAGTCGACTCCTGTGTTGAGTCAAGTTATATCGAGTCAGTGTTATCGAGTGCGTCTTAGAACGGTTGGTTGATTTGAACTTTATGAGTTGTCATGTTTTCTTTATGGTGAACAATTTCTATGGTCGTGCGTGTTTGGTATGCGCCGCGATGCCATAGGCACCTGTGAGCGGCCATATCCTTATGGTATTAAATAAAATGGTGTGCTTATGTTTGAGTCAAACAAATCCTCTCCCCGTATATGATTCTCGTACTTGTCCACTCTATTCCCTCTTTCCTTAAGTCTTTTGTTCCTCAGATGGTGAATACTCGTGGAAACCGTGGAGCCGGAGGAAGCGGGTCACAGCAAGAAGGAAACCAGGGCAATGCACAGAATCCTCAACCTGCACCACCAGTTGACATGGGCAATCTGGGAGCCTTCTTGACCGCCCAGACTCAACTTATGCAGACGATGATGCAACAGATGCAGCAGTTGCAGAATCAGGCTGCAGTCAACAACAACCAAGCTGCACACCATGGAAATCAGTCTAGATTATCGGACTTCATGAGAACCAGACCCCCAACCTTCTATGGGAATGTTAATCCCATAGAAGCTGATGACTGGTTGCGCACCATAGAGAGGAAGCTGCACATATCTCAATGTGTTGGCAATGAGAGGGTCTTGTATGCCTCTCACCAGTTAGAAGGGACTGCTGCAGAATGGTGGGAGAATTACTGTGCATCCCACGAGCATCCTCAGGAGATCACCTGGGATGAGTTCACCATAGCTTTTCGTCAGTATCATGTGCCGGAAGGGATGATGGAACTCAAGAAGGAAGAGTTTCGCTCTTTGAAGCAGGAAGGCCAATCTGTGGCCGATTAACAAGTTCACACAACTTGCATGATATGCGCCAGAGGACGTATCCACTGACAAGGCTAGGCAGTCTCGATTCATGAAGGGACTCAATTCTGGACTTCAAGTGGGACAAATCACCCACACCTTTCCTGATTTCCAAGAGCTTGTCAACAAGGCGCTCATTCTTGAAGATAAGCGTAAAGAGTTGGATGACAACCGCAAGCGTCGCTTGGCACAGCAAGGAGGTTGCCAGGGTCAACAGAGACCGAGGGTGGTACCCCAACAGTTCACCCGATTCCAGCCAGAGAGCAGCGCAAGAGCACCACTACCTGCACAGCGACCCACTGGTCAGAACCCACAAACACCTGCAAGAACCATCAGTCCAGTTGCTGGAAATCTGTCAATGGCAGGAAGACGAGGCTACAACTGCAATGAAATGGGGCACTTTGCTAATGTCTGTCCCAAGAAAGGAGGAGTCACTCCTGTTCGCTTTAATCTGGGTAACACGCCAGCAAGAACACCAGCTCAAGGTGGAAGCCGAGCACCTGCTCAAGCTGGAGTTGCACCCCAGTCTGTTGTGAGAGGAAGAGTCAATCACATCACGGCAGATGAGGTCCAGAATGCTTCGGACGTCGTACTGGGTAAGTTCTTCGTTAACTTCGATTACGGCTACAATTTTATTTGATTACGAGCTTCACATTCATTTATATCATGGGTATTTGTTATGGAAAATGATTTGGATATGGTTAATCTTAAGAATACACTTATAGTTCAAACCCCTGGATCAAAACTTCGAACCAAAGTTGGATGCTCCGGGGTGAAATTAATAATAAATGGAATGGAGTTCCTAGCGAACCTAATTATACTGGATACACAAACCATAGATGTGATTTTGGGAATGGATTGGTTATCCAAGCACAAGGCAGTGCTGGATTGTGGACGAAGAGTAGTAACGGTAGAGAGCCCAGATGGCAAGAAGGTGGAGATTCAAGCAGTCACTCCTCAAGATAGACAGTTAATGGTTAACAGTGTGAAAGCTGTAGAAATGAAGGATGTTCCGGTAGTTAATGAATACCCAGATGTATTTCCAGAGGATCTACCGGGAATGCCACCAGAGAGAGATATAGAATTTGTAATTGAGTTAGTACCTGGAACAGCTCCAATAGCCAAGAGACCCTATAGGATGTCTACTGAGGAATAAGTAGAAATGAAGAAACAGATCGAGGAGTTATTGGAGAAAGGTTTTATAAGGCCAAGTTCGTCACCATGGGGAGCCCCAGTACTGTTTGTAAAGAAGAAAGATGGGAGCTTCAGAATGTGTATAGACTATCGAGCACTTAATGAAGTGACAATAAAGAATAAGTACCCGTTGCCCAGGATAGATGATCTTTTTGATCAGTTAAGAGGGGCAGGGGTCTTTTCTAAAATAGATCTTCGATCCGGATATCACCAGTTGAAGATTCGGACTGAGGATATACCAAAGACCGTTTTCTCATCTAGATATGGTCATTATGAATTCACGATCATGTCCTTGGATGACCAATGCTCTAACGTATTTCTTGAATATGATGAATAAAGTATTCATGGAATATTTGGATAAGTTTGTTGTCGTGTTCATCGATGACATATTAGTTTACTCCAAGTCGGAAGAAGAGCATGCAGGACATTTAAGAATGGTTTTGGAAAAATTAAGGGAAAATCAGCTATATGCAAAATTTAGTAAATGCGACTTCTGGAAGAAGAAAGTTGAGTTCTTAGGTCATGTGATGACTGCCGAAGGAGTAGCTGTGGATCCGAAGAAAGTAGAGGCGGTGTTGCATTGGGAGCAACCAAAGTCAGTTACTCAGATAAGAAGTTTTCTTGGTATGGCGGGGTATTATCGCCATTTCATTGAAGGATTTTCTTCAATTGCGAGACCTCTCACGCAATTGTTAAAGAAAGAGAAAAAGTTTGCTTGGTCGTCTGAATGTGAAAAGAGTTTCCAAGAGTTGAAGAAGCGTCGACTTGACTGCTTTTTTGGTGTTGCCGAATACCAAGGATAATTTTGATATATCTTGTGATGCTTCGCGTCGTGGGGGGGATGTGTCTGATGCGAGAATGGTAAAGTGGTAGCGTATGCGTCAAGGCAGTTAAGGCCACATGAGCAGAATTACCCGACCCATGATTTAGAGCTAGCTGCTGTAGTGCACGCTCTGAAAATATAGCGTCACTATCTGATGGCAAATCGATGTGAAATATATACTGACCACAAAAGTCTCAAGTATATATTTACTCAATCGGACCTTAATATGAGACAAAGGAGATGGTTGGAATTAATCAAGGATTATAACATTGGAATTCACTACCATCCAGGAAAAGCAAACGTGGTAGTAGATGCCTTGAGTCGGAAAAGCTATAGCCTGAATTCATTGACAATAGAAGATCAATTTGATTTAAGTAAAGAATTTCAGAAGCTAAGGTTGGAAGTTGTACCGCAAGGATTCCTAGCTACCTTGGAGGTTAAGCCGACCCTAGAAGAACAGATCAGGGAAGGACAAAAGGATGACGAAAAGATTCATAGAATTAAGTCAAAAATGGATGAAGACTTAGCCAAGGACTTCAGAGTAGATGAACAAGGTACTCTTTGGATGAAGAATCGAATTTGTGTACCTCATAAGCCGGAACTAAAACAGTTGATACTGGAAGAAGCACATGATTCCAAGTATTTAATCCACCCCGGCAGTGCTAAGATGTATCAGGATTTAAAAGAAAGATTCTGGTGGCCAAACATGAAAAAGGAGGTAGCTGAGCATGTAGCATTATGTGACGTATGTCAAAGAGTTAAAGCCATGCATCAGAGACCAGCAGGACTACTACAACCCCTAAAGATACCGGAGTGGAAATGGGAGGAAATCGGGATGGACTTCATCACCGGTTTGCCAAGGACTCAAGGAGGATATGACTCCATATGGGTCATAGTAGATCGGTAAACAAAAGTTGCACATTTTATACCAGTAAAGACAACTTATTTGGGAGATAAGTTAGCCGAGCTGTACATGTCAAGAATTGTTTGTTTACATGGTGTACCCAAGAAGATAGTATCGGACAGAGGAACTCAATTTACCTCGACATTTTGGGATAAGCTGCATACAGCTATGGGTACTACTTTGAATTTCGATCTGACATATCATCCATGCAGACGGATGGTCGGTGAAAGGGTAAACCAGATTCTTGAAGATATGCTAAGAGCACATGTTTTATCGTATACCACATCGTGGGATAAATGCTTGCCGTATGCAGAGGTTTAGCTACAACAATAGCTATCAGGCTAGTTTGAAAATGTCGCCTTTTGAAGCTTTATATGGTCGTTCATGTCGAACACCATTAAACTGGAATGAGACAGGAGAACGTCATGTTTTCGGACCGAATGTACTATTAGAGGCAGAAGAGAAGATTGCTTTAATTAGAGAAAGGTTGAAAACTGCACAGTCCAGGAAAAAGAGTTATGCAGATAACCGGTGCCGTGATTTGAGTTTTGAACCATAAGATTATGTTTATCTCAAGGTCACGCCATTAAAGGGAGTTAAACGGTTCCATGCTAAAGGAAAACTTGCTCCGAGATATGTGGGTCCATTCAAGATTCTGAGTCGTAAGGTGAAGTTGCATACCACCGAATTGCCACAATCCTTAGCAGAGGTACATAGCGTGTTCCATGTGTCGCGATTGAAAAAGTGTCTTCGAGTACCGGAGGAACAAGCACCAATCGAAGCCATCGAGTTGCAAGAAGATTTAACCTGTAAGGAATATCCAATAAAGAATTTGGATACTATGGATCGAGAAACAAGAAACAAGTCAACCCGCTTCTGCAGAGTTCAGTGGAGCAACCACTCGGAAGTGAAGCAACTTGGGAACGCGAAGAAGATTTGAGGAAAGAATTTCCTGAGTTATTTTCTAGTCAGCCCTGAATCTCGGGGTCGAGATTCTGTTAAGGGGGAGGTTTGTAACATCCTCAAATTAAGCTGTTTTTGAATTCTATAATTTATTTTGAATTTTTAAGAATTTCTGGAATTTATTTGGATTTATTTGAATTTCTAGAAATTAGTTCTTCTCTGGAAATTAATTTAATAATGAAAAGTTTTAATAAAATATAAATGGAAATATTTTATTTGAGTTCAAAATGTCCTAAAATATTTTCTGGAATTTTTCTAGAATTTTTCTGATATTTTAAGTGCCTCAATTAATTTAAATGAATAATCGGAATTATTTTTATTCAGAAAACGATTAATATTTGGATGAACAGTAACGGGCCGAGCCCATTACTGTGCGCGCGGTCAAAACCCTAACGCCGCTCCGTTTTCACCGTTGGATTTGCATCGGACGGCTGTGGTTTACCCGTGTCGTTTCATCAGCCGCGCCGTTGGATTGCCACGAGTACGCACGGATTTGCGCGTCACTTAAATCCTCGAAAGGAAGCGCCGCCGCCGTCGCGTTACGTTTGAAACCGCCGCATTTACTCGCCGCCGTAATGATTCCGCCGCCCCATTAACCGGCGTACGGTATAAAGCACTCTCTCCCGCACCCGTCGAGCCCTTTCACGCATTCCAAGGTTCACCGTAGACACCACTTGACCTCGCCGAAGTTTCGTGACCTTCTGCCGTGCTTTGCGCCTACTCCAGTGACTCCCCGCCGTCGCCGCACCTACCGGAGTACCCCCCATGTTGAGCCGCACCGGAAGGACCACTTCTTCTCGCCGAAGCATCACCGGAATGCCATCGCCGTGTCGTCGTCCCCAACTCCAGTAGGAACCGAGCCGCCGCGACATCACCGGGACCAGGAGCTTCTTCAACCGTTCGATCAGCAACCAACGCCTCCGATTCATCCACGTCGACCTCGAAACAGTGAGTTTCATCTTCACCCCGTAGCCGTAGATCTAGAGATCAATGGTTAGGATAGCGCCACGTGCCCATGAGGGATCGCCCACGTGTGCTCAAAACTGCGATAGATGACAGCCGTTGGATTTGTATCAGATGATCCAGATTTGTCCACGTAGCCGCATGAATAGTAAACCTCATTATCTAATGTCAGCCGTTAGATCTAGATCGTGTGGTTCCCGTTTCGCCACCTAGCCTAGTTTACTGTAGCCGTAGATCTAGCGTAAGACTTGTTAGATCTAGGCCGTTGATTTTGAATCGAACGGGCCAGATTTCACCGCCACGGGCTAATCCCGGCGACCGTGTCTTGTGAGGAATCGGCGACGCAGCTCGTTCTTTGGGGTCAACGTCATCCGAATATCTGCCGCTGTTAGATTTAGATCTGACGGTCACGATTGAGCCACGTGTCATCACCGTGGTGGCGCTCAAAAGTGTCGGTGCAATCCTGGCCGTTGATCGCATCGCATCGAATCTTGGCGCATGGCCGGATTAATAGAATCGTTATTCGGTTTATTCTTCACCGTTAGATCGTAATCCGAGGGCTGACATTGCGCCACGATGTCGCCACCGGAAAAACGGCCGAGCCGTCGTTTAGATCTCGCCGTTTATTTTCGATCCGGCGGTTGAGACTAGATCAAGCTCTCGGGTGATAATCTTGTTGCGCGTGTCACGCTCGGATGATTGACCGCGTATCGTCGCGATGTCAACGGCTGACGTCGTCGGTGGGGCCCACTTGTCAGACCTGGCAGGGGTCGATGCTGACGTCAGCAGTGACGTCATGCTGACGTCATAAATCCATTTTTCGTAACTAAATATATTCGGTAGAAATACTTTCGGTGATGACGTCATAAATAGCGATGCTGACGTCATAATTTCGGGATTTTCCGTATAAAAATAAATAGAGAAATTTGGTTTATTCTTTTTGGATTTATTCTAAAACTTCAAACGCTTGTAACTTTTGCGTTTTAACTCCGATTTGAGTGATTTCAATTTCTAAAAATTTGTAAAATCAAGATATATTTCATGGTGAATTTTATGGAATTTTTAGAGGTGAATTTGTTCTCTGTAAAATATATTCATTGTGTTTATGTTGATTTTAAATAGATGTTGATTTGCCGGAGGGTTGCGAGGGGGAATTTCTAGTACAAGACTTGACTTGGGAGCAGGATCAGTAGCTTTTTGAAGGCAAGTTGTGCTTGACCATGTTGCTCCTAAATTTCGAAATGTATTTTGTTTCAAGCTATGCATGCTAATTCAACTAAAAGTGGTTTAAATATTTTGGGTGAATTAGCTAGTAAACCTAATTGTTATTGCCACCTTGTTAATAATATTTGTATGCCATGATTCCTTTGATAACCCTAGTTTGGTAATATTAGTTTGTTGATAATATTGTGCCAACACGGGAGGCTAGACCGTAAATAATTGCTTAGTCATACATACTACGTGAACAATCCTTTTTGATTACAAAAGCAACTTTGACTAAAGAATAGTGAACGCTTTTTGAAAAGGTGGAATGTTGTTGGTAATGATGTTGGAGTGTAGAGACCTGTGTGGTCCTACATGAAGGATGATTATGGGCTTGTATTGCACCGTTGAATAACTTGGGGTGGAATTGAATTAAACTGGGGCAAGTGGACCGAGGCTTCGTGCCAGGTGGGCCTGTGTGGCAAATGGGGGTGGGTTGAGTGTTGTGAGGGCTGCGTGCCAAATTGAGAGAAGGATGTCTTGCCTTGGTCAGTTAAGGACCTTACCTTGCAAGCCTTTGACTGAGTCTCTCGTACAACCACATGTCCGAATGGGAAGACCTAGTTTAGTAGGGCTCTAATGTCTTACCTTTGATACCTCGGGGTGGCGATTACAGGGGTAATGGCTTGTATGGGGGGCGATGCACGTGCTTGACTTGGTACCGTCCAGCGGTGTTTGTTTGTCCTATACTTGGCTATGAGTGAGGATGTGATAGTGAAGACAACACGAGAGGTTCTTAGGCCAAGATAGAAGTATCTGAAAAGCTTTATTACGGTCAATCGCCTTTGTGGTGTCTTGTTGTATCTTGTGGAGTAAAGTGTACAACCTCTGCGAGTGTCAAAAGCTGTTGAATAGCCGAGTCCACGGTAATGGACAATGCTCGGGATTACAGTCAAGGGGTAGTATTTGAAAATAAAATGGGGGAATGACTGTGTGTCAAAGAAAGATGTTTAGGGACTGTGTGTCCAAACTATTGTGGAAAACAACTTGGAAAATATGATGGTTATATGACTTTGATGCTTTCAATCTAAATAAATAGTAGTTTAAAATATTGATGAAAAAGCAAAAATAACAAGTATAGCCTTTCCTTGGTAATAAGCCATGCATGTAGTAAATAGACCTGCATTTTGTGCATGACTTGTTGAGTATGGTGTGTACTCACCCTTGCGGACAAACTTACCAGAAGAAGAGACTACGCCTGCTTATGAAGAGGAGTTCGTTTAAGAGCCGGAGAACTAGGAAAGCAAGCCTCAATCAGGGCGTCTGTGGAGAAGATGGAGCACCATGACTTTTTATATTTTCCGCTGTTGAATTTTGTTTACTTTGACTATTGTAAGCCCTGCGTGGCAGACTATTATAAGGGACCATAAGGTCGAACAACTCGTTTATATACATGTTTGATGTACTTTATTATTATTCCGCTGCGTATGTTTGTGGTACATTAAACCCTGTTTAGCCTGTGTGCACTAGCGTGGTCCTGGTCTAGTGTAGAATACACAGAGTGTCCGGATTTGCAAATTCGGGGCACGACACTTAACCTCCCTGCGGATTCCTTCCGCTTCCCAGCACTTCCAAGGACTACCCCTAGCGGTGCTTTGCAAAGCCAGGCACCAACGCCATGTCCACCATGGCCGGAATCGAAGGCAACGAGGCCCAGGCGCAAGCTCGTGTGCGTGAAGCCTCAGAGTACGTGGCGGGGCTGATGACGGTGGGGGACCCGCCCTTGACCCGGCAATGGCGGAGGAGGAGGCGGGGGATGACGCCGGGCACATCCAAGTCGCTGATGACGAATGATGGCCCAGGCGGCCCTTCCTATTTTCTTTGTTCCTTTCTTTCTTTTTTGCTGTAACCATGTAGATACACCTTTTAGTAAACTTAACGAATTTGTTATCTTTCATGTTTAACTGAGTGCCTGTTTGTGTGCATGTTTGCTCGCCTTTTCTTGCCCAAGTCACCGGGCGACCAGCCCCCTGACCTTGCCATGATGTGGGTCTAGGGGTTTAGATTAGGTCGATGCTCCGGCATTCTCCCTGCAATTGCACGCAACTACTACAAATACGAGCAAAAGTTACGCAAGATACGCAAGGAATAGACCAAAAGATTATAAGTCCCAACATGTGTGGTTGTCACTGTCCCATTGTCTCTCAGATCATAAACCCCTGCGATCTCTCAGAACCTGACCACAATGCTGTGTGGCAAGGCAGCAGGATCCCAGGGGTGGTTTTGTGCCAACGGTGCTCGCGGTGACAACCCGGGGTGTGCTAGCCGCATGGAACACCGTGCCGAACTCGACCCCCTGGTCGCTCGTCCCTGCTCAACGCAAAAGCTGGGCATTACCGCTTATCGACAAGGAGCCGTCAAGCTATCGGAACCCATGACAACCATGTGAAACACGACCCATCAAGGCCAAATGGGAAAGACAAGTAAGATTTACAGGGAGTCCGTGAGGCAAACAACTTAACTTATTATTGGCTATCGCCTGATCAGCTGATGGAGGAAAAACCCGTTCCTTGGCTGATCGGGGTGAACCGTCGAGCACTTATAGTTCTCAGGGGTAGAATTTCTGCAACATCTCTAAGTTTTGGGAGTTCGTCAGCTCTTGACCATCCTTAGTGGCCAACCGGACCGCCCCAGGCCGAGAGACTAAGACCACTTTGAAGGGCCTTCCCACAGGGGAGATAGTTTGTTGCGACCAGCCTGCATCTGAATTTTGCGCAGGACGAGGTTGCCAACTGCCAGTGCTCTCTTATGGACCCGGGTGGTGTTGTACCACCTGAGGCTCTGCTGATACTGAGCAGCACGTAGAGCTGCTCGATCGCGCACCTCCTCTAGAAGGTTGGCTTCTTCTCGGCGCTGATCTTCCTGGCCCTCCTCGCTGAATGCTGAAACGCGCGGGGAGCCCAAAGGCAACTCAGACGGAAGGACAGCTTCTGCCCCATAGACCAGGAAGAAAGTTGTTTCTCCGGTCGCCCGGCTGGGTGTGGTTCGAAGTGACCACAACACTACCGGTAGTTCGTTTGTCCACCGTGGTCCCCGCTTGTAGAGTCGGTCAAATGCTCTAGTCTTGAGGCCTCTCAATACCAGCGTGTTGGCACGCTCTGCCTGGCCATTGCTCCTGGGGTGGGCCAACGAGGCGAAACACATCTTGGTGCCCATCTCTTTGCAGAACTCCAGGAACGCCACACTGGTGAACTGGGTGCCGTTGTCGATGATGATGCGGTTGGTGACTCCGAAGCGGGTGAAGATCCCACGCATGAACTTGATGGCAGTGGAGGCCGTGATGGCACGCACCGCCTCAGCTTCAACCCATTTGGTGAATTTGTCGATGGCGACGAACAGATGGGTGAAGCCCCCTATGGCCCGCGGGAATGGGCCTAGGATATCCAGCCCCCAGACCGCGAACGGCCAGGAGAGCGAGATGGTTTGCAGCGCTTGGGCTGGTTGATGGATCTGCCTGGTATAGAATTGGCACGCCTCGCATCTCCTCACCAGTTCACAAGCATCCTGGAGGGCAGTAGGCTAATAGAATACTTGGCGGAATGCTTTTCCGACCAGCGTCTGACTAGACATATGGCTCCCGCATATACCTCCATGGATATCAGAGAGCAGGTTGCTCCCCTCTTCCCGAGTGATGCACTTCAGAAGAATTCCATTTCTACTTTGGCGATATAGATCCCTACCTACCAGAGTATAGCACTTGACCTTACGTGCAATTTTCTTGGCTGACTGGAGAAGGCTTGGCACCTGACACGATAGGGGGAGCTATGTCGTCCACCTAAACCCTGGCTCGGGGACCGTGCCAGGGAGCGTGGATCTCGGCTCCCTAAGGATTCAGAGGAGAGGGCCTCCTCCTTATCCCGAGGGTGGGTATCGTTGGAGGAGTGGTCGGCATCAGGAGCTATCGACCTATAGCGGCCTTGCCGCTACGCGCGACGGCGCTGCAGCACGTCGCACAAATCATCGCCGTGCTACCGGCGACACTTCTCAAACTGCGCCCTCAAATCCACACAGCCTCCCCGGTGCCCGGGAGACGCGCGATTGGATATATCGGTAGCCGCGTGGCCACCCGCACCAGTAGGGTCCGTGTCCAGCAAACCCTTTCCTTTGCTCTGGCCCTCCTAGCCAGAGTGCTTACCGCTCGGGTGGCTGGAAGCTTGGGTGTGATCCGTACGCAACCCTAATCGCGAGGTACCGAAGGTACCCGGCCGCTCCGGCGCTCCCGCACGGAGTTGAGCCACATCTATCAGGGAGGCGATGTCTCACAGCCATGGCGTGGCTGGGGTGTCTCCTGCAAGTTCTACCGGGGGGTGGTCCAAGAGGAGACGGACGGCATGCAGGTTTTGGGCCAGAGTGGCCTCTTCCATGGCTAGCCGCCACCGAGCCAGTAGCTCCGCTACCGCTGGGGGGACATTGTCGCCCGCCTCCACGGAAGGCGTGAGACAGTCCCCCACCCGATGGGAGGTGTCGGGACGCGTTGCGGGCGCTGCTAGCCTCTGTCGGTTCTTCTTGCTGAGAATGTGAGCCCGCCATCGCGAGAAGTGGGATCCTTCCGGATGGATGACCGAGATCTGCTGGAGAGATGAAAGGGTGAGCCAACCACTACACCCCTACCTGGCACGCCGCTGTCGGCGGTTTTCACCGGCCAGCTATTATGCCTTGAAGGAGTCTGAGGTTTGATAGAGGGTTCTTCACGGACAGACACCTATGAGCTCTCTCGAAGGATCCACATAGACAAAGATACAAGAATACGTCGATATACCCAGGTTCAGGCCCCCGATGTGGGTAATAGCCCTACGTCCTGCTTCTACTCTTGTTAATGTGTTCTGAGGGCATTACAAGTGCTCAACCTACACTTTGTGTTCTTCTCGTCGTTATTTTTTCCACCTCTCTTCTGGTTGTTTTCCTCATTGTTCCCCCCTCTCCCATGCACCGAACCCCCCTTATATAGGCCGGGCTGGTTTGGGCATGTGAGAAGGATGACATCACAATGATTACACTTCATTTATTACATCAGTCGATGTAGCCCCATCCTTTGGCCTTATTTTTTGCACCATTGTCCAACTCCACACAGTTCGGCTGGGAAGCAACTTGTATAGGACGGGTTAGGTGTAGGACAATAGAGGGATAAGCTATCGTGCCGTCAGCAAAGCCACGCGCATTCAATGGTTTTGACACGGGGTGTCGGGGGAGAAGACTTCGAGGCGAGGCTCCCCCATTCTGTCGATGTACATCTTCATGCCTGACCGGTGGTGTACCCCCGAATACCTTCTAGCTCCTTCGACCGACCACGTAGCCCGGTCATCCAGCAGCAGGGCCTGATCGCCCACCTACTCGCCAAGCCACCACGCAACGTGGTCACCCGGCGGCAGGGCCTGATAGCCCACCTGCTCGCCAGGCCGCCATGCAACGTGGTCACCCGGCAGCAGGGCCTGATAGCCTACACCTGCTCGCCAGCCGCCACACGACGCGGTTACCCGATAGCAGGGCCTGATTGCCCACCTGCTCTCCAGGACGCCACGGGGCACGGTCGCCCAGTAGTAGGGCCTGATCGCCCACCTGCTCGCTAAGCCGCCACGTGACGCGGTCGCCCGATAGCAGGGCCTAATCGCCCACTTGCTCACCAGGCCACCACACGACGCGGTCGCCCTGCAGCAGGGCCTGATCACCCATCTGCTCTCCAGGCTGTCATGCTTCGACACCCGTGTAAGGACCCGAATTAACCAATTCGAATCCACTGTGTTTTGCCGCACTAGTCCCAGGATCAACGCTAGTGCACACAGCTTAACATCGGTAAGTATCACATCATACACAACGATAAGAATAGTAAAACTTCAATTATTAATATAACTAGTGTATGATCTTATGATCACTTACATTATTAAGCCACGCAGGGCTAGACTAAAATAAACTAAAGCAAATGTAGCGGAAAATAGCAAAAGACGTAGTGTCTCATCCACCACAAGCGTCTGACGAGGCTTGGCCTAGTGACTCGTATCCACCTGGAAGTCCTCCTCCAACAAGGGTGATGCATCCTCCACTGTTGATTTGTTGTTGATGGCAAGGGTGAGTACAAAAGCACTCAACAAGTTGTGAACAGAATGCATTTCTACCATAGCTATATGCAAGGCTTATTCCAAAGGATGGCCAGGGGGTTATTTGCAGTAAAGTAGCATTTATAAACACATACATTACATAGATTGAAAAGAGAGTAAACAAATAATAACAATAAGTAGATTCAATGATTCTCAAGTAAACCAAGTTTTCATCCTAAGTTAAGTTTCCATAACCATGTGGCAACCTGCCACCCATCCCAAGTTTTATTTTGCAAAAGTCTAACCCTTGACTGTAATCCCCGAGCATTGCTCAATACCGTGAGCACGGCTATCCAAATAGATTGTACACTCTGCAGAGGATATGCACTTTACCCACACGATACAACCATGCACCACACAGGCGAATGATCATAACAAAGCCTTTACAATGCACCATCTTAACCCGGTACTACCCGCTGAGGTTTCAACACTGATGGGTTACACCACAACAACAGGGCCCCCCTCTTGCGCCATGTGAGTTTCCTCCGTACACCCAGATTCACACCACTACGATAGTACTCAAGCTAAGACATTGCAAATTAGTCGGCTAGGCTACCCCATAACAGACATGTGGTTGCATGATTGACTCAGGTCAAAGGCTCGCAAGGTTAAGTCTTTAGGATTGATCAAAGCAAGACTTGCACATATCACCTGCCCATCGGGCCCACCCTGGCACACTTGCCCCTACCACTTGCTTCAATCTAAAATGATTACCAACCCGGTTGTTTACCAAGCACCATGTGCTATATATCCACAAATCCACATCGTTGCGTGACCTTCCCCCCACAACAACTCAATCTATTTGTGTGACCACACATGACACACAAGTTAATATCATTGTTCCATATTCCATTAGTCAAGATTAATAATCAATGATTCATATACATGTGATGGCGTGGCATGGCTAAGCAATTCTATTCCATTCTAACCCTCCCATGTTGATTGCCGCCATCGTTGCTGGGGGGCAGCCCGGGGACGAAGCTGCGCCGGGTGGCGGAAGCTACGGACCACGGCGGTGGCGGCGGAGGCTCAATAGGCGGGCGATCAGGAGCTCCGCCGCTCGACTATCTGGCCTCGCCGGGCAAGGCCCATCCGACGAGGCATCGCTCGCTGACGATGAGGCGAGTTGAGGAGGGAAGGCCCGCGGGGTTCCCACCGGCCGACCGGCCGCGCATTCGGTGAGCTCAATCTTTCCTTGAGTCCTCCGGGAGGGCGCTGACGCGTCAACGGAGGGATCGACTTACTGCTTTTCTTTCATTGCCGATCTTGAAATGGAGCGATGGCTGGTCGCGAGATCTTCAGTGCGCCGAGGCAAGTCCGAGCTCCTCAAGGCTCTGTGCGGCCGTGAGGGCTGCAGAGGAGCTGCCGCGACCGACGTGGACCGAGCCGCAGAGGCTGGCGAAAGAGCACACAAGGAGGCCCGGCTTGATGGCCAGCGAGAAGGAGGACGCCTCATGGAGGAGCGCCTGGCTCCAAGGAGTCCTCGAGGGTGAGGGTGTCCGAAGCTTGAGTCCTGCCCGGCGAGGCCAACAAGGCGGCGACCAAGCCAAAGTTGGGCAAGGCGCAGGCTCGCCCGCACGCCGAGACGTCAAGGCTGAGGAGGCCGCCGCGCGCGGTTCGGGCGAGGAGGCCCCGAGGAGGCTCCTGCCAGGAGGGCGCCAAGGCCCGTAAGGAGTCAGTTCGTTGATTCGAAGTGCCGCCAGAGGTGATCTCTCGACCTTCGCCGATCTTCGTGAGTCGCAGAAAAGGTTCAGCCGGGTCGCGGAGGCGCGACGCCCGGGCGTTGGAAGAGCGACGGGCGGTCACGCGAGGCGTGCTCGGGCGACTCGAGAAGAGATGTCTGAAAGGGTCGAGCTGTCGCCGATGGACCTGTGTTGAGCCGCATGCCCGAGCGATCGCCGATCGATAATTCCCTCACAGAGTTAATTACGAATGATGTTAGTATAAAGTTTTGCAGATGTAAAAACTTCAATATGTAGCTTAATCGGGTTTGTTTGTGCTTGCCCGCGAGATCCCTTCTTTGCGCCGGAACCGTTCGAAACCAGTTAAGCGTTACGCCCATCTGAGGCTCATGATCAGGCTCGCGCCGCCACGTAGCCCTCATCGCGAGCGCCATTGCCGTCAGAGCATCGGCATAGGCCGAGCGCTTGGGTCGGATAGGTTACCCGGCGGGAAGCCAGTAGCTGGTCGGGTCGCCGACCGTATGAATATGAATGACGCCGAAAGCGGAGCACTTATTCTTTTGAGCAGAAATGACGCTTCCGATCGATTTCAGGCTTGGACCGCACAGTTACCTTTTTCCGCAGAGCGCCATCAAACCGAGGCCGGGCGAGGGTCGAAGCGCTTTGGTCTGATAGGTTATCCGCAGGAGCCGTAGGTCACCGGATCGCCAATTCGCGAAGAATGTAAATGGCGCCGCCACGAGCCCTCGGACACAAGTATCATCATATTTAACCAACTATAGTAATCCAAACTAAGGTGACAAGTGGATCATGGCATTCAATCGACAAGGTAGGGTATAATTCAAAGGGTATGGAATCTAAGTCCCAAACTAAGTTGAAATCATTTATACACATGAAATAATATGCAATAAGGTAAAAACAAAATAGCAATTTTGCAAACATGGGTGCAACATGATCAAAGCACAACTTGCCTTGGTTAAGCTCCGGGTCCTGCTCTGGAAATTTATCTTGAAGTGCTAACTCCTCCGAAGCGTCACACAACTCAATGTCTATGCGAATCAAAAAGAAATAGCAAATAAATACCAAAATAGAGAGCAAAATGAACTCTAAAAATCAAACAAAACCCACCATTAGATAGATCTCAATTTTACAAATTTTTAGAAATTTGAATCACCTCAATCGAAGTTCGTATGAGGAAGAATGAGCTCTCGGAAGATTCAAAATCCTGAAAATTCATAAAATTGGAAAATCAATAATATTCTGAATTATTTTTGTAAAAGAAAACCTGATTATTGCATCAGCTGACGTCAGCCCTGGCTCGGACTGCTACAGTGCTGACACGTGGTGAAATCTATACCGTTCAGAATCGATCTAACGGATACTAACTAATCTACCACGTGGCCTCATCCACGGCATCCATCTACGATCGGGCGGCCATCACTTACCCAAGCGGTGCACTGTTGACCTAGTCGACGCGGCTCAATCTTGACCGCTCATCTAAGATCGAACGACCGAAACTTACCCGAGCCGATTACTGGTTCCACAGGTGACGTGGGCGAATCCGGTGCGTTAGTGATCGATCGAATGGTCGGTGAAGCTTTGAGCTCGGCGATGGTGTGCAGCGGAGGGACTTCGCCGGACTTGGGGACGACGACCACCTCGATGGCGTTCGGCGTTCACCGGCGACGAAGAAGTGGCGGAACGGGTTCGGCTCGAGACGGCGAGTTTGGATCCAGGGTCCACGCCGCGGCAGAGGGTCTCCAACGGCGGCAATGGCGCGGCGAAGGCTCTCGGACTTCGGTGAGCTCTCGCGACTCCTTCGGTGCTCCTCCGGTGACACGACTGCAGGCGAAGTGGGCGGTGACTTCTGGCGATCCTCGGGTGACGCGTACGGGCTCGACATTCTCAACGGTCATGGCGGCGCCGAATCCCCGACAAACTCGAGTTCGAATCCTAGACGACGACGGTTGATCGCAGGATATTGATCGGACGGCTATGGAGAAGTCCAGCGCAAGACGATCTCACCCGCTCAGCGCAATCAACGGCCGGATACGGCTAGGGTTTGGATTCGGCCCGACAAACGACGAGCGCGTGATCCTGATCGGACGGCTGGCGAGGCGCTAGGGTTTCATGATGCGCGCGCTTGATAAAGGCCGTTAGGTGACAATCCGACGGCCACGGGCGATCCTTCTAGAAATCGGTGCGAACGGGTCAAGACAAATCGGACGGAGCGTCATGATCTTCGGCTTTGGCCTAATCATTGCTCACGGCGATTTTTCCGGTTTTAATCTTTAAAATAATTAGAGGAAAATACTTTGATTTATTTAGGGCAATAGAAATACCAAGAAAAATCCTAGAAAAATCTCAAAAATACTTTGAGAAATTCTGGATTTGAATAAAATATTTTTGGCAAAACTTTATTTTAAACTTATCCATTTATAATTAATTTTTGGCAAAAACAAATTACTTTTAATTTGAAATAATTCAAATAAATCCCAGAAAATCCAAATAAATCCAGAAAATTCACAAAGAGCACAAATGGCAATAAAGCACTATTAGCTAAATTAGGAAGGCTAAAATTTGGGATGTTACAAACCTCCCCCCTTAATAGAATCTCGACCCCGAGATTCTGGGCTAACTAGAGAACAGGTTCGGGAATTCTGCCTTCAGGTCCTCTTCACGCTCCCAGGTTGTTTCGCTCTTTGAGTGATTGCTCCACTGAACTCTGCAAAAGTGAACAGACTTGTTTCTGGTCCTATGCTCCATCACATCCAAAATCTTGATCGGCTGCTCCTTGTAGGTCAGGTCTTCCTGCAACTCGATAGCTTCTAACGGCGTCTGTTCTGCTAGCACTCTGAGACATTTCTTGAGCTGTGACACATGGAACACATCATGCACGCCTGCCAATGATTGTGGCAACTCCAACTGATACACAACCTCTCCTCGGCTCAGGATTTTAAATGGTCCGACAAACCTGGGTGCAAGCTTTCCTTTGACCTGGAACCTCTCAACACCTTTAAGGGGAGTGACTCTGAGATACATAAAATCATTGGGCTCAAAGCTCAATTCACGGTGACGGTTGTCAGCATAGCTCTTCTGCCTTGACTGCGCTGTTTTTAGCCTTTCCCTGATCATGGCAACTTGCTCTTCAGCCTCCCTGAGAATCTCAGGCCCAAATACTGAACGCTCTCCCATTTCATTCCAATTCAATGGGGTACAATAGGCACGACCGTATAGAGCCTCAAATGGTGACATCTGCAAACTAGCCTGGTAATTATTATTATAACTGAACTCTGCATAAGGCAAGCATTTATCCCAAGATGTACTATATGATATCGCACAGTCTCTCAACATATCCTCTAAAATCTGATTCACTCTCTTTGTCTGGCCATCTGTCTGCGGATGATAAGTGGTGCTGAAATTTCAACGAGTTCCCATTGCTTCATGCAGTTTGTCCCAAAATCTTGAAGTAAACTGGGTACCTCGATCCGACATGATCTTCTTGGGCACACCATGCAAACACACAATCCTTGACATATATAACTCTGCCAATCGATCCCCTGAATAGGTTGTCTTCACTGGATGAAGTGGGCAACTTTTGTTAATCGATCAATGATTACCCATATGGAATCATAACCTCTCTCAGTCTTGGGCAATCCCGTGATGAAATCCATTCCAATTTCCTCCCATTTCCATTCCGAAATCTTCAATGGCTGCAACAGTCCAGCATGCTTTTGGTGCAACGCCTTCTCCCTCTAGCATATGTCACACAATGCAACATGCTCTGCTACTTCACGCTTCATGTTAGGCCACCAAAATCTTCCTTTAAGGTCTTGATACATCTTAGCACTTCTCGGTGAATAGAATACTTGGAATCGTGAGCCTCCCCAAGAATCAACTTCTTAAGCTCCTTCTCATCCGGCACACAAATTCGACCCTTGAACCACAGGGTACCTTGCTCATCCACCGAGAAATCCTCTGCTAACCCTTCTTCCTTCTTGGACTTGATCTTGTTGATTTTCTCATCTTTACTCTGCTTATCCCTGATTTGATCCTCCAAGGTTGGCTTCACTTCCAAAGCAGCAATGAATTCTTGCGGCACAACTTCCAATCTCAACCTCTAAAATTCTTCACACAACTCCGGTTGTTCGCTTGCCACCATAGCATTCACACTGTGGCTTTTACGACTCAGGGCGTCAGCCACCACATTAGCTTTTTCAGGATGATAATGAATTCCAACATTATAATCCTTGATCAATTCCAACCATCTACTCTGCCTCATATTAAGATCTGACTGGGTGAATATGTACTTCAGACTCTTATGGTCCGTATATATCTCACATCTATTCCCAATGAGATAATGACGCCATATCTTTAAAGCATGCACTACGGCCGCTAATTCCAAGTCATGCGTCGGATAATTCCCTTCACGCGGCCTCAACTGCCTTGATGCGTAGGCCACCACTTTGCCATTCTGCATCAACACACAACCAAGACCCTGTCTTGAGGCGTCACAATAGATATCGAAACTGCTCTGCACATCTGGCAATACCAATACTGGCGTAGATGTTAACCACTTCTTTATTTCCTAAAAACTCTTCTCGCACTCTGGCGTCCATGCAAACTTCTTCTCCTTTTTCAACAATTGCGTGAGAGGTCTCGCAATCGTCAAAAATCCTTCTATGAACTGACGGTAATATCCCGCCATTCCCAGAAAACGACGGATCTGGGTGACTATCTTTGGTTGCTCCCAATGCAACACCGCTTCCACTTTGCTTGGATCCACAACGATTCCCTTAGCGGTCATTACATGGCCAAGGAATTCCACCTTCTCCTTCCAAAAGTCGCACTTACTGCATTTGGCATACAACTGTCGATCTCGCAACTTCTCCAAAACCAATCTCAAGTGCTCGGTGTGCTCTTCTTCCGATTTGGAGTACTCTAGGATATCTTCTATAAAGACAACCACAAATTTATCCAAATATTCCATGAATACCTTATTCATTAGATTCATGAAGTAGGCTAGGGCATTTGTTAATCCAAATGACATAACTGTGAACTCATAATGTCCATAACGGGCAGAGAATGCTGTCTTCGGAATATGTTTTGCTCGGATCCTCAGCTAATGATAACCTGATCAAAGATCTATCTTGGAGAAAACTCCTGCTCCTTTCAACTGGTCAAACAAATCATCAATCCTCGGCAAAGGGTACTTGTTCTTGACAATCACTTCATTAAGTGCACGATAATCTATGCACATCCTTAAACTCCCATCCTTCTTCCTGACGAACAAAACTGGCGCTCCCCACGGGGAAGAACTCGGTCGAATAAAACCTTTCTCAAGCAATTCCTCAATCTGCTTCTTCATCTCGACTAGCTCATCGGTTGGCATCCGATATGGCCTCTTTGCTATTGGTGTTGTTCCAGGTACCAACTCAATGACAAACTCGATGTCCCGATTTGGCGGCATGCTTGGCAAATCTTCAGGGAATACTTCTGGATAATCTCTAACTACTGGCACATCCCCTAGATTAACCACCTTCACGCTATTGATCATCAACTGACCATTGCGAACTGCGGTTGCACGCACTTCCACCTTCTTGCCACTAGGGCTTTCTAAGGTTACCATCCTTTGGCCACAATCCAAAACAGCCTTATGCTTGGATAACCAATCCATTCCTAGGATGACATCCAAGGTTTGGGTATCTAACAAGATAAAATTCGGTAGGAATTCTATCCCATTCATAAGCAACTTAACTCCCAAACACCCAAGGCTAGACCGAAGTTCAGATCCTGGGGTTGGACTAGAAGCACACATTTAAGATTCTTAACAGCAAATCCATTCTTCAATGCAAAACTCCGAGAAACAAACGAGTGTGAAGCTCCAGAATCAAATAAAACTGTAGCTGGTACTGAGTTAACCAAGAACTTACCCAGTACGACGTCCGATGCTTCCTGGGCTTCATTTGCAGTGATGTGGTTGATCCTCTCACGCAACGTCGTCTGAGGCGACGCTCCTGACTGCACTGGCACTTGGTCCCTCCTGACACTGGAGCTTTGGCTGGGGTACTGCTCAAGTGGAAGCGGACTGGAGTGATTCCTCCCCTCTTTGGAAACTTATTGGCGAAGTGCCCAAGCTCATTGCAAGAGAAGCATCTCTTGGCAAACGGCGGTTGACTTCCTGCAGCTGCATTGCCCACTGGCGCCGGCGTCTGAAAACCCTGACTGGCGGGGCAAGGTGTCGGAGCTGATGCCCTTCTTGGCAACTAGGGTTGAATCCTGGCAAACTGTTGAGGTGTCATCCTCAACCTGAGCTGATTAGTTCGTCCTGCCTGACTAGCCATTCTGCGCTTGCGGTCCTTACACAACTCTTTGCGCTTGTCTTCAAGGATCAAAGCCTTGTTGACCAATTCCTGAAAGTTAGGGAAGTTGTGGGTGATCAGTCCCACCTGCAGTCCTGAGTTTAGCCCTTTCGAGCAACGGACCGCTCGCCTTATCTCAGAGCCACATCCTCAAGTGCATAGCGTGCAACTGAGTAAACTTGTTCAGGTACTCAGCCACTGACTGGCCTCCTTGCTTCAACGCCCTAAACTCCTCCTTCTTAAGATCCATCATTCCTTCTGGCACATGATATTGGCGGAAAGTAGCTGAGAACTCCTCCCATGTGATCTCCTGTGGAGCTTCATGCGCTGCGCAGTAGTTTTCCCACCACTCTACGGCGGTTCCTTCCAGCTGATGCGAAGCGTACAACACCTTCTCATTGCCTTCACACTGCGTGATGTGCAGCTTCCTCTCAATAGTCCTCAACCAATCATCGGCCTCCAAAAGATT
This sequence comes from Guadua angustifolia, assembly GCA_036346375.1. Classification (NCBI taxonomy): domain Eukaryota; kingdom Viridiplantae; phylum Streptophyta; class Magnoliopsida; order Poales; family Poaceae; genus Guadua; species Guadua angustifolia. The sequence goes on from CM070501.1 coordinate 11,232,195, forward strand.
GACATTGCCTGAGAATGTTGGAGGGCGGGTCCTCATGAAGTCTGACAACTTGGAGTGGGAACGAGGCCCATTGTTGCCATGTTGATTGTTGTTGCCTGCAGCTTGACCTTCCATACTCTGCATCTGTTGCATCATCGTCTGCATAAGCTGAGTCTGGACTGCCAGAAAAGCTCCCAAGTTCTACATATCCACTGGCGGTGCTGGCTGCGGTGGCCCTCCATCATTGAAACTGTCATTCCGGCGAAGACCACTCCCTGATGCTCCATGGTTGCCACGAGTGTTCACCATCTGCTGATTGCTTCTTGGGTCAGGAAAGGTAGAATTAGCATAGGTAAGATGCGAGAATTTCTAAGGCGGGGGAACAGGTTAAACCCAAACTTAAACAACTCCATTGCTTTATTAATTAACTTGGTATGGTTGCTTACAAAAGCCTAAGGGCTTTGCAACACATACTGCACACTCAGCAAGTATTGAGATCCAAACTAAGCACTCAACCTTAATGTCTATTACAAATGGTAAGACTACCTTATTGACGTGACTTGATACTCAAGTCTCAACTTAGCTATAAGGCTCCTACTCCTCCAGCCACCCCGGCCGAGGTCGACCCGTGCACGGCACCCATGGTGAGTGATGCCTTGCCGAATCGATCTTGGTGTCTCGCAACCGGATGCGCTTCCTGCTCCTCAGACTCAGACTTCATCTCCTCCGATGATGATGGTGTAGCGTGGCCTCTCTCTTGTAATGCCTCCTCGAGCTCCATGACCTTCTCTTCGTAAGCTACTCGGGTCTCGTGTAGTTCCTCTTCCGCAACTCTGAGCGCTTCATAGACCATCCTTAATTCTGTGTCAGTGTCGCTGGCATGAGCCTCTTGAGCAGCTGCAAATCATGCTAAGTGCACCGCAGTAGCATCCTCCTCTTGAGCGACGCGTGGGCGCCAAGCACCTCGTACTGTGGGGTGGAGTCGAAACACGGTGTCGTCCAGCTCGTGGTAGTAGTTGTAGCAAATCCTCCGTAGGGCGAGTTGCGAAGCCTCCTGGATACTGATCTCCCAAGTAGCCCTCCTCACCGTGATGCTGATAGGTTGGATTGCCTTCTCACCGTCTCTGGCGTAGATTAAAAGTTTGCACACCACTCCTCTTGTGGCTCCGTTGACGATCCAACTCCGGCCTCGATACATCGGCCTGGCGAAACCTCCCAAAACTTGAAGCACCCTCCAGAGTTCTGTTACGTAGCCACCCTCACGCTCACCGTACGACTGCGTCCTCCTCATCTATTCAAAAGAGAAATAGATAAGTCCACCACTCTCAAACGGCCACAAGAAGAACAAAAATTTCAGCAAAGGTAAGGAACAGAGAATAAGAAGAGTCAAGAGTGTTGTCATAGTCCCATTTAGGTTTTTCGTTAGAAAATAGTTTTGGACTCCCTAAGATACCACCATGCTAACTAGGGTCAAGACCTACAGTCAGTATGCTCTGATACCACCACTGTAAGGACCCGAATTCACCAATTCGAATCCACTGTGTTTTGCCGCACTAGTCCCAGGATCAACGCTAGTGCACACAGCTTAACATCGGTAAGTATCACATCATACACAACGATAAGAATAGTAAAACTCAAATTATTAATATAACTAGTGTATGATCTTATGATCACTTACATTATTAAGCCACGCAGGGCTAGACTAAAATAAACTAAAGCAAATGCAGCGGAAAATAGCAAAATACGTAGTGTCTCATCAATACACCACAGGCGTCTGACGAGGCTTGGCCTAGTGACTCATATCCACCAGGAAGTCCTCCTAAAACAAGGGTGATGCATCCTCCACTATTGATTTGTTGTTGATGGCAAGGGTGAGTACAAAAGCACTCCACAAGTTGTGCACAGAATGCATTTCTACCATAGCTATATGCAAGGCTTATTCCAAAGGATGGCCAAGGGTTTATTTGCAGTAAAGCAGCATTTATAAACACATACATTACATAGATTGAAAAGAGAGTAAACAAATAATAACAATAAGTAGATTCAATTGATGCGCACGGTGGCCCGATCTTCCGACAGGTAGAGGTAAGTCGATTGGTGGAGACTCGACGTTGACGATCCGGCTTCCGATCAGAACCGATCCGAACCCAGCAATCGCTACACCACGGCTCCGTTGGTTATCAACCTTGCACAAACACGGTTGACCTCGCCAAGAAGGCTTATCCCTGCATGCGAATCGAGAACACAAGCAAGAATGTAGAAGAAGCAATCTAAAATTGTGAATTATATTAAGCACATGAGTTGGGGTTCCACAAACCGATGAACGGTGATACTATTCAAAGACAGAATTGATCTAAGCAAAACCCAAGTCCTAGATGAGGTTTTGGGTGGTTATTTATACTAGGGGAGCAGGAGGGGGTCGTCCATAGCATTGGAGATCTAATACAACTCAAATTGAAAACACCAAGCCTACTTTGACTAGAGTTTGACTCGGTCAAAAAAGCAATGTTTGGTTTTGGCGCTTTCGACGATCTCTGAAGGAATTTTGAGGTGAGGCCAGATCCTTTGGAAAGTAGACTCCAAGATCTTTCAAACGTGTACTCATGGGTCTCCAGAGCCCTCCAGAATCAAAAAGTTATGGCACTTTAAAGTCAATGTTTATTCTTTGAGGCCGAACTGGACTCGAACTCGACTGAAAAGTGTTTTGGATTGTTTTGCGTATTCCTGTTGACTCCGAAGTCCAATTTACCTGAAACTGGTTCCATTGGAAATATTATCTCCTTAGCTTTCGATACGTATGTGGATCATTAAAATCGGAGTCCGTTTGTGGCCTGGGCGACAATTTTAGTGAACACTTGCTCGTGGCCGAGGTAGTCGACTCGAGTTGAATTGGGACTCCGACTCGAGATGAATTGGGACTCCAACTTGACTTGGACGTCCTCCTTGCCTCCCTCCTGGCCCTTGCTGGTTCCCAAGGCCTTCATGATCCCCTCCAAAGTTTCTAAGTACAATATAATCAAAAATATCATTAGGTAGCATACCATCCTCACAAGTATATACACATGCACTTAGGAACGAGCTCACCTGTTGATTCAATTGCCGTGCTCGTGCTCTTGTGATGGGTCCTTGCATCACAACTGGAGGAGTCTCGGGCGTATGCATAGGAGTGATGTCCTCGTCATCAATGATTCTCAAGTAAACCAAGTTTTCATCCAAAGTAAAGTTTCCATAACCATGTGGCAACCTGCCACCCATCCCAAGTTTTATTTTTCAAAAGTCTAACCCTTGACTGTAATCCCCGAGCATTGCTCAATACCGTGAGCACGGCTATCCGAATAGATTGTACACTCTGCAGAGGTTATGCACTTTACCCACATGATACAACCATGCACCACACAGGCGAATGATCATAACGAAGCCTTTACAATGCACCATCTTAACCCAGTATTACCCGCTGAGGTTTCAACACTGATGGGTTACACCACCACAACAGGCCCCCTCTTGCGCCATGTGAGTTTCCTCCGTACACCCGGACTCACACCACCACGATAGTACTCAAGCTAAGACATTGCAAATTAGTCGGCTAGGCTGCCCCATAACAGACATGTGGTTGCATGATTGACTCAGGTCAAAGGCTCGCAAGGTTAAGTCCTTAGGATTGATCAAAGCAAGACTTGCACAGACCCCCTGCTCATCGGGCCCACCCTGGCACACTTGCCCCTACCACTTGCTTCAATCTAAAATGATTACCAACCCGGTTGATTACCAAGCACCATGTGCTATATATCCACAAATCCACATCGTTGTGTGACCTTCCTGCCACAACAACTCAATCTATTTGTGTGACCACACATGACACACAAGTTAATATCACTGATCCATATTCCATTAGTAAAGATTAATAATCAATGATTCATATACATGTGATGACGTGGCATGGCTAAGCAATTCTATTCTGTTCTAACCCTCCCATGTTGATTTCATATTTAACCAACTATAGTAATCCAACCTAAGGTGACAAGTGGATCATGGCATTCAATCGACAAGGTAGGGTATAATTCAAAGGGTATGGTATCTAAGTCCCAAACTAAGTTGAAATCATTTATACACATGAAATAATATGCAATAAGGTAAAAACAAAATAGCAATTTTGCAAACATGGGTGCAACATGATCAAAGCACAACTTGCCTTGGTTAAGCTCCTGGTCCTGCTCTGGAAATTAATCTTGAAGTGCTAACTCCTCCTCCGAAGCGTCACACAACTCAACGTCTACGCGAATCGAAAAGAAATAGCAAATAAATACCAAAACAGAGAGCAAAATGAACTCTAAAAATCAAACAAAACCCACCATTAGAGAGATCTCAATTTTACAAAATTTTAGAAATTTGAATCACCACAATCAGAGTTCGTATGAGGGAGAACGAGCTCTAGGAAGATTCAAATTCCTGAAAATTCATAAAATTGGAAAATCAATAATATTCCGAATTATTTTTGTAAAAAATCCGATTATTGAGTCAGCTGACGTCAACCCTGGCTCAGACTGCTACAGTGCTGACATGTGGTGAAATCTATACCATTTAGAACCGATCTAACGGATACTAATTAATCTACCACGTGGCCTCATCCACGGCGTCCATCTTCGATCGGGCGGCCATCACTTACCCAAGCGGTGCACTATTGACCTAGTCGACGCGGCTCAATCATGACCGCTCATCTTAAGATCGAATGACCGAAACCTACCCGAGTCGATTACTGGTTCGAAAGGCGACATGGGCGAATCTGGTGCGTTAGTGATCGATCGGACGGTCGGTGAAGCTTCGAGCTCGGCGATGGTGTGCAGCGAAGGGACTTCGCCGGACTTGGGGACGAAGACCACCTCGATGGCGTTCCGGCGTTCACTGGCGACGAAGAAGTGGCCGAACGGGTTCGGCGCGAGACAACGAGTTTGGATCCGGGGTCCACGCGGCGGCAGAGGGTCTCCAACGACGGCAATGGCGTGGCGAAGGCTCTCGGACTTCGGCGAGCTCTCGCAACTCCTTCGGTGCTCCTCCGGCGACACAACTGCAGGCGAAGTGGGCGGCGACTTCTGGCGATCCTCGGGAGAGGCTCCCGGTCCTAAATACCCCTCGGGTGACACGTACGGGCTCAAGATTCTCAACGATCACGGCGGCGCCGAATCCCCGACGAACTCGGAGTTCGAATCCTAGATGACGACGGTTGACCACAGGATATTGATCGGACGGCTAAGGAGAAGTCCAGGCGCAGCACGATCTCACACGCTCAGCGCAATCAACGGCCGGATACGGCTAGGGTTTGGATTCGGCCTGGCAAATGATGAGCGCGTGATCCTGATCGGACGGCTGGCGAGGCGCTAGGGTTTCATGACGCACGCGCTTGATAAAGGCCGTTAGATGACGATCCGACGGCCATGGCGATCCTTCTAGAAATCGGGCCGCATAGCGCTCGGACGGGCGCACACAATGCTGGCTTTGGCCCAGTACTGTTCACGGCGATTTTTCCGGTTTTAAGCTTTAAAATAATTAGAGAAAAATACTTTGATTTATTTAGGGCAATAGAAATACCAGGAAAATCCCAGAAAAATCTCAAAAATACTTTGTGACATTCTGGACTCGAATAAAATATTTTTGGCAAAACTTTATTTTAAACTTATCTATTTATAATTAATTTTTGGCAAAAACAAATTACTTTTAATTTGAAATAATTCAAATAAATCCCGAAAATCCAAATAAATCCAGAAAATTCACAAAAAGCACAAATGGCAATAAAGCACTATTAGCTAAATTAAGAAGGCCAAAATTTGGGATGTTACAACCCGTGGCCCCTTCTAATAGTGGCAGAGAGGGTACCCTGGCGTAAAGTAAGCCGACAATTTCAAAATGGGTATTGTAGACAAGACTATTCATCAGATACCAGGATTCTCACTGTCTCTTTGTCGGCGTGTTTGTGCCAGACAGTATTGGTTTGAGTGTATAACCGAGTTTCGGTAGGGGGTCTTCACAGCTGCGTCACTCTCGAATCTCTTCTGGGGATGAGCAGGAAAAGGAACTCAAGAACACACAGGAAACATATAGGGATTTACCCAGGTTCGGGCCCCTAATGCGGGTAACAGCCCTACGTCCTGCTCAAACTCGTGTTTCTCTAGTATTCCACTTGTTCTTAGTTCGTCCGATCTTTCGATCGTTCGAGCTTTGGATCTCTTCTCTGTTGCTAATTGATCGACCGACCTCCTCCCCCCCATGCACACTAGCTCCCTTATATACCCCCGGGACTAGCTAGGGCAAGTGGAGGGAGTGGTTTTACATTAATTACATTGATTGTGTCCAGTCCTATCGCTATTGTCCTCCCGAGCCTCTTTGTCTGCGCCGTTGCTTGACACCACCTGTCTTCGGATTGCCCGAGGGGAGGGGTTTAGACGCTGCTTGATGAACGCCTGGTACACGCGTCTCCCCAGCTTGCCCTGGGCGGTGTAGATGGAACGGGAGTTGGTGGAGCTGCTTCAGTCGGAGGGACAGGTCATCATAGCGTCAGGGAGCCACGCCTATTTAATGGCTCCCATGCGCATTTAATGACTATGATACACTGTCATCCTGGCGAAGGCTTCGAGCGAAAGCCTCTCAATCCTATCTGTGCGGATGACTGACAATGGGCCCGCCTGCTCCTTGGACGACCATGTGGCATGGTCGCCTGGCTGCTCTCCGGATGGCCACGCGTCCTGGTCGTCAGGGGCCGCGACCTAGTCGCCCGGGGTTGGGACCTAGTCGCCTGCCTGCTCGCCGGGTGGCCACGTGTCCTAGTCGCCCGCCAAGCCTCTCTTCAGTCGGTTGAGTCCTTTGCTCAGGACCTTCTTCTTTCTATATCTTGTGCACGCGGTCCCACTTGACAGCAGTGGAGAGAGTACCCCGGTGTAGAATACACCGAAAGTAGCCCCCGGAACCACCCTAGAGTGCGCCTTCGAAGATTTCAGAGATATTCTTTGACCTGGACGCCATCCTGGATTGTCCCACTCCTGTACACGCAACCGTATAGATTCTCTTTGCAACAGACGCAACTCTTCGGGTCTTGTCATCTCGCGCCATTATGATTTTTTTGCGAACCATCGGTTCGTGGGGGCGTGACTCCTCGCTTCCTGAAGCTGCACACGATTTATAAATAAGCATGTCTGCCTCTCCACTATCCGCACTCCTATCGCTTTCGTTGTCTAGGCTTTTTTGCTTCCTTCATCTCCTGCTTCCATATTGCGAGCTTCTTTGCCGCCACAGCACCAAGACAACACTCCAGCCACATGGCTCAGCCGCTTCCCCCTTCGGTGATGGATGAATCGCGGTTGGGGACCATTCTTCACCTGGCCCGCGAAGGGGTCCTTCGCCTCAGGGCGGGCACTGTCTCGCCAAAATGCATCCCTGGGGAGGTGATTACCTTCATCTTGGTGCTGGCGGTGGGCCTGATGCCACCCTATTGTGAGTTCTTCCTCACTGTCCTTCACTTCTATGAGATCCACCATCTTCACCTCACCCCCAAGTCCATCATCATCCTTTGCACCTTCACATACCTCTACGAAATGTCGTGGGGGTGATGCTGAATCTTCCTCTCTTCTAATACTTCTATACTCTCTGTGGCTCCACTGACGGTGGGGTCGTGGGGAGGTGCCATTTCCACCTCCGTGATGGTTCGGCCTCTCACTACATCCCCCTCCACAATACAAGAAACAGGGAAAAATTCGTGGGCCAGAAACCCATGAATTTAGGCCAAAACCCACAAATTTAAGTTAAATTCATGCGCAAACCGTCAAATTTAGTTCACAAATTTAACTCGACGAAATTAATCAATTAAATTCATGGGTACCCACGAATTTAAGTCGAATTTAGTTCACAAATTTAACTCGACGAAATTAATCAATTATATTCATGGGTACCCACGAATTTAAGTTAAATTCGTGGGTTGCTGCCAAGCGCATGAATTTAACTGAGAACCTGAGTTAAATTCATGTGCCAGGGAAACCCACGAATTTAATTTGTTAAATTCGTGGGCACAAGAAACCCACAAATTTATCTGGAGCTCCCAGATAAATTCATGGGTTTTTATTGGCTCACGAATTTATCAGACATTTATACATATATATATATATATCCATATGCATCACACACAATACATATAACCATATCGATCACGCATATATATATCGATATGCATCTCATTTGTTAGATTGATTTATGTCATATGGAGAGCATATAACAATTCAAGAATTTGTTGCAGCATCCTTAGATAATCAATCACACATCCAACGGCAATTTGTAAACTACGCAATGATGTACAACACATTACAACCGCAATAGATACAATACACATTCCATCACAATAAGTCCATCACAATAAATCGATCACAATCTATCCATCACAATCCAAATCCAACGACCAAGTCATAAAGTCCAACAGTAATACACCAATCGAGCTCACAATGGAATTCATGCCTCGGGGTTGTTGGAGTTGTGGGCGCTACCACCACCGCCGGCGCTGTTGAAGATGTCTTCTATGATGTCGTCGTTAGTACGTGCTGGAGGGCGTGACCCTGAAACCTGCAAGTTCAGGACTAATCTTTTAAGCATTCAATAGAAGCAATGGCAACAATCTATATAAAGGAAAATGATGCACTAGTATTCAATGGTAGGTTCTATAAGCTGATAGCAATTAAGGACACAAGCTATCTAAATTAACAAACCAATCTAATCTTGTGTAAGAACAAGGTCATAAGTATCACATCTGAAATCGCTTTAACAATCAAGAGCGAGATAAACACCTTTACGAATTTGGAGCCTCTTGTGTAAAATTTAAATATTATCATGCCATGAGCTCATTCACAGAAGGCAATGCATATATCTATATATATAAGCAATTTTTTCTATACTTTAATCATATGCAAACACCAAATATAATTTTGCTAAATGTGCTAGAATCGACTCAGTTTTGCACGAATAGGTCAATTTCCTCAAGTTGACTAAGTTTGGCTCACAATTGACAAACTTAGCCTAAATGTGATATAATTGACTAAGTTTTGTGAAGGTAGCTCAATTTGACTTGGTTTGGCTTACAATTGACAAACTTAGCTCGTTTCGCAAACTTAGAATGTTTTTGACATCCATACCTGTGGTGTCGCTGCGAGGTGGTCAGCAGGCCCACGGTTGAAATACATAGGCATTCCTTGGCCTGGCATAAGTGGTGGGTACATGTAGAATGGGTTTGGAGGCTGGGAGCCCTGTAAGGCATAGACAGGTACATTATGCCACATATAAATCATTCATTCAATTTTTGAATAACGAATTGAACCGATCCGTCTTTACCTGTGGTGCCTCTCCTACAGAAGGTGGCTGCATCTATGGAGTGAACATGTAGAAAGGACAAGGAGGCTGGGAGCTTTGTGGATCATAGTTTGTGATATAAAGTATGCAGAATAGAGTATTTTAAAAATAAAGAATGCATGAGAATTTCATATAACCTGAGGTGCATCTCCTAGGGGTGGTGCCTGCATCCCAGTAGGGTTTATGAAGGACGTCGGGGGAGGCTGAGCACCCTGTGATGCTTCTCCTTGTGGTGGTGGCTGCATGTGCGGAGAAAACATGTAGAAAGGAGGTAGCTGGGACCCCTATGACATAATAGTCAAGTTTGTGAGAGCCGTGATTTTACGAGCTATGTGAATTAGAGAGTAATGAACTCAAGTATCTTTACCTAGGGCATAACAGGAGGGCGAAACACTGGCACGTTAGGTCCAAGAGATTGTGACAGTTGCTGCATATAGATTGTTTGTTAGATTTTAATCACAAATGTACAATTGAGCGATTTGTTCAAAGTTGAGATTGTACCTGCAGATACATTTTCATGTATTCTGAGTCTTCTCGGCTTCTGCAAGCTTCCTCTCGTGCTTGATGAGACTCTTCTCGCGCTTGACGAGCCTCCTCTCGCGCTTCACGAGCCTCCTCTTGCGCTTGTGCTTCCCGTGCGGACCTCGACGAGCAAGCACTCCCCTGTGAGGAAACCGAGCCTCACGAAAGACGATCGCAGTCCACAACTCCGTCCCCCATGGCCCACCTACAAATGATATATACTGAAATGTGACCATGCAACATTTTTTTATTCATAGAGAGAAAACAATTAAAATCAGTTTTATTAACGAACCTCCCATGCTTTAGGCCCCCTCCAGCGTGGTACAACGCTTCCACATCAACCGGCGCGGCCCTCCAATCAAACTCCAGCCCATGACGTTGTGTCATTTGTTCTGCATATGACGCCTGCTGTAACATCCCAAATTTTAGCCTTTTCATTTAGTTAATAGTATTTTTTTGCCATTTATGCTTTTTATGAATTTTCTGGATTTATTTGGATTTTATGAGATTTATTTGAATTATTTCAAATTAAAATATATTGTCTTTTGCCAAGAAATAATTATAAAAAGAAAAGTTTAAAATAAAGTTTTGCTAAAAATATTTTATTTAAGTCCAGAAGGTCTCAAATTATTTTGAGATTTTTCTTGGAATTTTTAGAGTGTTTTTACTGCCCTAAATAAATCAAATGATTTTCCTTATTTATTTTAAATCAAAAATCCCAGAAAAGTCGAATGAACAAGATCGGGCCAAAGCCCGACTGTGCATGCTTGACCAATGGGTTCGGCCGGTCTTCTAGGAGAATCGCTGCGAACCGTCGGATTTTCATCGCACGGCCATTATCAACCCATACCGATTTGGAAACCGAATTAACCCGGGCCATCGTCAGATTTGGCAAGCGGACGAGATCGTGCCGCGTCTGGACTCGATAGTGACCGTCGGATCAAGATCGCATGGCTGCTCATCGTCGTCTCTGCGAAGAACTCGGAAACGCACCGCCGTGTAGCCGCCGGACTCGGAATGCATGTCCGCCCTCCTTACGCGTCATTCGGGGACTATTTAAGGACCCCAACCTGACCCCGAGGTTCCCCGTGAGTCGCCGCATCTTCTAGCCTTAGCGCCGCCGTCAGTAGAGCCTCGTGGAGCCCATCGTAGTTCGCCGGAGTGCCGAGGAGGTTACCGTCGCGTTTTGCCGTCGTCGAGATCTTCTTTCACCGATCCAAGACCCCAACCGAGATCATTGCGTCACGCCGCATCTGCTCCACCGTTCGTTGGTCGCCAGAGAGCACCGAAGCACCGCAGGAGAGGTCATCGTCTTCATCTCCGAGAGATCTACACCGCCGCATCGCCATCACCGTTCGCGAGCAACACCAGCCATCGGATCAGCATCGGACCGTCAAGATCAAGCCGCGTCGTTTCGGGAAAAAGTGCTTTACTCGGGTAAGTCTCGACCGTTCAATTTTAGATGAGTGGCTGGATTAGTCCACGTCGATTGAGTTATTAGTATTCACCCGGCTAAGTAATAGCCGTCTGATCTGGATCGGGTGGTTGCCGTTATGCCACGTCACAAATAAATCGGTAGCCGTTAGATCAGTTCTGGATGGTAGCGATTGCGCCACATGTTGTCCGTACTAGCTTAGCGCAGGGCTGACGTCAGCTGACGCATTAAATCGGGTTTTTCTTTATAATTCGGATATTTCGTATTTTCTAATTTTATGGATTTTTCAGGAATTTGAATTTTCCGAGGGCTCGTTCTCCCTCATACGAACTCCGATTGAGGTGATTCAAATTCCTAAAAATTTGTAAAATTGAGATCTATCTAATGGTGATTTTTGTTGGATTTTTAGAATTTGTTTGTTCCTTGGTTTTGGTGTTTATTTGCTATTTCTTCTCGATTCGCATAGACGTTGAATTGTGCGAGGCTTCGGAGGAGGAATTGGCAAATCAAGAACCATTTTCAGACCAAGATCAGGAGCTTAACCAAGGCAAGTTGTGCTTTGATCATGTTGCACCCATGATTAGATAGTTGCTATTTTGTTTTAACTATATTGCATGTTATTTCAACCGTACAAATGATTTCAACTTAAATTGGGATTTAGATATCATACCCTTTGAATTACACCCTACCTTGTCAATTGTATGCCATGATCCACTTGTCACCCTAGGTTGGTTTATTATAGTTGGTTAATAATGAAATCAACATGGATGGTTAGAACAGAATAGAATTGCTTAGCCATGCCACGTCATCACATGTACTTGAATCATTGAAAAATAATCATGACTAATGGAATATGGAACAATGTTATGAATTTGTGTGTCATGTGTGGTCACACGATGAGATTGAGTTGTTGTGGCAATGGACGTCACGCAACGATATTGAATTGTTGATGGCACGTGGTGCTTGGTAATCAACTGGGGTGGTTATGATTTTAGATCGGAGCAAGTGGCAAGGGTAAGTACGCCTGGGTGGGCCCGATGGGCAGAGGGTATGTGTATGTCTTGCTTTGATCAGCCCTAAGGACACCTTGCGAGCCTTTGACCTGAGTCAATCATGCAACCACATATCTGTTATGGGGCAGCCTAGCTGACTAATTTGCAATGTCTTAGTCTTGCTACTACCAGTGGTGGAGTGGTTCATCCTTTTTAATGAACCCAGATGGCACAAGAGGGGGGCCCTGGATGTGGTAACCAATCCCACCAGTGTTGAAACCTTAGCGGGTGGTACTGAGTTAAGACAGAGCATTGTAAAGGCTTTGTCATGATCTCTTCGCCGACACACCAAAGGAAGTGTGTTAATCGCGTGGCAACAAAAGATGATCATGTCGTGTGGGTAAAGTGCATAACCTCTGCAGAGTGTACAAACTATTCGGATAGCCGTGCTCACGGTATTGAGCAATGCTCGGGGATTACAGTCAAGGGTTTAGACTTTTGCAAAATAAAACTTGGGATGGATGGCAGGTTGCCATGGAAGGTTGAATCTTGACTTAGGATTGGAACTTGGTTTACTTGAGAAATGCTGAATCTATCTATTACTGTTATTTGTTTTTACTGTCTTTTCAATCTATATACTGTACTTGTTCATAAATGCTGCTTTACTGCAAATGTACCTGTTAGCCTTCCTTTGGAATAAGCCTTGCATATAGTTATGTTAGAATTGCATTCTGTGCACAACTTGTTGAGTGCTTTATGTACTCACCCTTGCCTACAACATCATCAGTGCTGAAGAAGGTGTGCCATGAAGAGACGAATGTTTAGGGTGCGAGTCTTGTCAGTTGCCTGTGGTATACTGAGGGGTTACCAACGTCTTTATTTCCGCTGCAGTTCAATTTGGTTGTTCAGCCTTGAGAGGCAATGTTAAGTAAGTTGACCATAAGGTCATTCAATTAGTAATATTTAGTATATAATGTCTTTTATCTTATTTCCGCTATGTATGATTGTGATATTCACTAATGTTGAGCCTGTGTGCACTAGCGTGATCCTGGACTAGTGCAGTATACACAGAGGGTCCGGATTTGCATATTCGGGTCCCGACAAAGGTGGTATCAGAGCCATACTAACTATAGGTCTTGACCCTAGATAGTTGGTCGTCTCTATAGGTCCTTCAAAATTATTTTCTAAAGTAAAAGACCCAACCTAGAAGAATAATGTGTTCTTGACTTATCCCATTCTTCTATTTCTATCCTTACCAAAAATTCTTTCTTATCCCTTGCTGAAATTTCTTTCTCTTACCTCTGCTGAATTGAGTTAAAATCTTACCTGAGTTATCTTGAGTAGAAAACGATATACCACACTTTAGGAGATGGCATCGAGTGCCTGCTGCTACCATAAATATCACGAAGGAAAGAATCATCAAGCTCATGGAAGAGCGGATCAATGAAGTGTTTCAAGAGCTAGAAGACTCAGTACTTCAAGTAGCCAATTGAGACTCATGTGTGGGAGTCGCGTTTCCAAAGATAGGAGTGTCGCCCATGTAGACGGTAGTTTTGTGTGTTTAGGTTGGATTGGTTCTTCTTGATTGCTGGGTGTGTAGTATGTATTGCAGAGCTTTTAGGCTTATATAAGAAACCATACCAAGTTATTAATATTGATTGATTAAGTTATTGGGTTAAACATATCTCCCCTGTGTTATGATTCTTGCTTCTTACCTATGCTATTTTCTCTCTCACCTAACCCCTGTGAGGTAATCAAGCAGATGGTTCAGAATAGTGACAGCAATGGAGCTAGTGGAAGTGAAAATCAACTCAGTGGAAACTCTAAGGATAGATCAGTTTTTCAACCGTCACTACAGATAGATATGCAGAGTTTCAAAGAGTTTTTGACCGCTCAGACTCAGTTGATGCAAGCAATGATGAAACAAATGCGAAGTATGACTAATCAAGCTAATATCAGCAAAGCATCTCGAACTGTTAATAGTGACCCTTGTGCTGACTCAAGGTTGTCAGAATTCATAAGGACTCGTCCGCCAACATTTTCAGGAAATGTTTCACCTTCAGAAGCAGAAGATTGACTCGAGACCATTGAAAGGAAGCTACTCATAGCTCAGTGTAGAAGTGATGAGAAGGTCTTGTATGCTTCATACCAGTTACAAGGAGTTGCCGTTGAATGGTGGAAATGCTATTGTGCAAACCATGAAGCCCCACAGAATATTACTTGAAATGAATTTGTTGCTGCTTTTCATGATCTCTTTGCTCCACCAAGGAATGGTATGATCACAGTGAATTTAGAGGAGGACACTACCCCAGCACCATGTTTGAAGTCTAGACATTGTCCTATGAAGTGCAGTCAACCAAACAATTTAGAAGATCGTGCGTGCATTCGTTGTGGAGAAATAGGACATACCGCTGACGAGCATGCGATCAATTGTTCCAGTTGTGAAGGAAGCCATTCCCCTGGAAAATATCCTATGAGCGACATCACATGTTACCTTTGTGAGGGACGAGACCATTGCCCACCTTAGTGTTCCCTGGATCCGTTAGTTACTGCCGTGATCCAAAGATCAACTAAGAATCTCTGAGACCCTAGTTGCTCGAGAATTATCAATAAGAAGGGAAAGTTAGTTGCACAGGAGACATTGCTTGGAGAATTAAAAATGCACCCTCCTGAACCTGTCGACCCTAATTAGGAAAGCAATGAGTGGCCATCACCCGCAGTAGGTCCCTTGTATGGTGAAGAAGATCATTTTACTAGGGGATGTGTTGCGAATCAGGAAGTAATGGATCACAGGAAGAGCAGCATTATGTGCTACAACTGTCGCCGAAAAGGCCATTATGCTAATCGATGTCCACAGAGAAGATAAATATTTCCTACAGCCGTGGATATACCAGAAGTTACCTCAGTATGGTACATAACGCCAAGAGTGAGCGGTGAAGTTGCAAGAGAAATTTGCCGAGAAAACCAATTGAAGAAAAGGCGTCTAGGTAAAGATACTCTTCCAATCATTGAATGCTCAAGAAAGAAAGTTCACCCTAGACTCTGCTATATTTGCCACGAACCTGAGCATTTTGCTAATAAATGCCCTCAAAGGAAAGCAATCGCGTTGGCTCAAGTCAATTTCAACTCCGTCCTTGTCGAAGCCCCAGCGCCAATGCTAAATTAGGGAAGTCAGGAGCCATAAAATTTACTTAGTGCAATATCGTAACCCTATTTGTAAAGTGAAGGGATTAGTGATGGATTCCATGTAAAGGTTTCCTTGTCGAAAGAAATAAAGCAGAAATGGCTGACACATTGGTATACGGAGTATTGGAATGAAGAGCAATAATGTAAATGACGAGTTAGATGTTTCCACGGTTTCAGGACAGCATGTATACAAATGACCATAACTTTTTGATCCCATAGCCAAATTGAGCAAACTCAGAGCCTACACGACCATAAGGCATAGACCTACAAATTAGCTTTGGCCAATCACTCAGATTCTACCCAGGTAACTCCCAGTTCTGCCAGTAATAGAGGGCAGTTTTCAGAGTTCAGTATTTTCAAAGTTTCAGACAGCATGCACAAAATTCAACATATAAATTGCTATACTTAATGGAATTGAGTAAAGGATGACATTTTTATAATCTACATGAAATTTCCTAAAACTTCTCAGGCAAAATTAATTTCTAATTCAGCCTCTAACAATTTTTAATTTGCACCACAAGTTTCAGCTACACCATAACAGCACTTTCAGAGCAGCATGCACTAAAATAGACATAACTTTCAGCTGGATTAACGAAATGAGGTGATTCTAGTTGGAAATGAAAGATAATTTGATTACCCACAACTTTCTCTACAGCCAACCTAGCAGGAGATGCTCAGAATTTTCTCAAATCAGCCCGAAACAGTAGCTAAAAATTCTGCTCGAAAATTCAGAACTTGCTCCAAACCCTAGATTGGTTATTCCCCATTCAAACCTTGATTCTCCACTCATCTAAGCCCCCAATACATCATGGCAGCACCCAAGACCAGGAAATAACCCATCAAAACCTAAACCCTAGGAGCCTTACCTCATGGAGTGGAGGAGGAGAGGAGGAGGAGCTGCTGCCTTGTGGGAGGAGGAGGAGCTGCTGCCTTGTGGGAGGAGGGGAGGCGCCACCAATGGAGGAGCAGGGAGGCGGCGCAGCTTGGGGAGCAGCAAGGGAGGCTTGGCCAGGGAAGAGCTGCTGGATTCAGTTTTTGGGGAGAAAAGGCACAGCTTGGAGGGGAGCTCTGGAAGGAGAAACCAACGTGGCTGCCCAAAGGAGAAAGGAAGAATGCTGCCACCACATGTGAGAACAAGAGCCACCCTTTTGGCTAAGTCCTCAAAAATTTCAGCATGGGATTCAATCTTGGCGCTATGATTTAAATTAGCAATTGAAGTTGGATTGAGCTCAAAACTCAACCATTGCATAGAGAAAAATTTCTAGTTTTCATTTTACTAACATGCACACTCTAGATCCTTATAGTTCTCAAGTTACAAGGCTACAAACTTTAATGAAAACCATACTTGCAACCTGAAATTTTTAGCTCTTAAATTTTGCTAAGTTTGGAATTTCTTAAATGGTAATTTGGGATAGACTCTGAAATTAGCAGTGGATTCTCAAATCTGTGAAAACTTGGTTGGCGCTAATGTTAGCATAAGAAATGAAATTTGAAATTTGGGGCTATGACAAATCCTCCTTAAGGAATCTGTTACCGAGATTCGAATATGAGGGCATAGATGGATAGAATAGAATCTATATGGACAATGCTGCCACATACAAATGATATGGCTTTGATTGCGAAAAGATTGGATGGCAAAGACTTACATAGCATGGAAGAACTCGGGATACTCGACTTTTTAAACGATCTTCCTGTTCGTGGCTTCATCTTCGATGTGATTGCTCCTTGAATTTTGTAGAATTTGATAGTCTTCCTCACGAGTCTTATGCTCAGCTTCATCCAAAACTCGAATGGGATACTCTTGGTAGACGGATCGGGCGAACCTCAAGTTCATCCACTTCGATATGTTCAAAGGGAATCTGGAGGCACTTCTTCAATTGCGATATGTGGAAGACATCGTGGACCATCGCTAGGCGGAGGAAGCTCCAATTGATATGACACTTGACCACGCTCTTGCAAGGATCCGGAAGGTCCTATGTATCGAGGTGCCAATTTTCCTTAACCCCAAAGCGATGAGGTGCCCGAGAGAGATACCTTCAGATAGACATAATCACCAATGTTGAAAGAGAGAGGTTCTCGATTTATCAAGATAGCTCTTTTGTCGTGATTGTGCTATCCTCAAGTTTCCTTGTATATTTACCTTCTCTTACGCGTCCATGACGATTCAGTCCAAAGAGTGAACGTTCTCTCTCGAACCCGCATTCGAGGTCTTGCGGCAATTGCGCACTATAGAGTGCCGAAGAGACATTTTGATCTTTGGTGGTAGGCTGTTGTTGTAAGCAAACTCGGCATATGGAAGACATTCATCCCATTTCTTCCCATAAGGCCAACACAAGCTCCTCAACATGTCCTCAAGGATCTGATTGACCCTCTCGGCTGGCCGTCGGTTTGTGGATGATATGTTGAGGTAAAGGCGACTGGTGCCCAATACCTCGTCGCATTCTCGAGAATCGAGAAACAAACCGAGACCCTCGATCGGAAACTATCCGCTTTGGTACTCCATGAAGACATACAATCCGAGATATGTACAATTCGCATACCTCTTGACTTGATAAGTGGTAAGCGGCTAGAAATGTCGCGGACTTTGTCAACCGTTGAACTATAACCCATATCGGTCGTGACACAGAAGAAGTCGCTCGGTAGGCGGTGATGAAATCCATGCCAATCTCTTCTAAGAGTATTCTTGTGTTTACGGGTCACCTGAAAAGGATGCATGAGAAATAGTGGCGAGTTCAGTGGTACCCAGCATGATCTTGTTAACCAGAGGATTTGTCATTGTCAGTAAGTGCTTAGTTGTGATAGGTTGGACCAGGATGTTAAGGGTTCAGTGCCTATTGAATGAGTAGAGCTCCAAGCAAATCATATTTGCGATAAGATACTTAGACCTTTGACATTATTTTGGGAATTAGTTGGATGCTCAAGCATAAGGCTATTTTTGGTGAAGTGTATGTTGAGTTAAAACCCTGAATGTGGAAAAAGGGGGTTTTCAAGAGATGACAGTTTGTCAGCCAGCTGATGGATAATAGCGTGGAATTTGCCAACTAGAAGATGCGCCAGCTGTCAGAGAATATCTTGACATATTTTCCAAGAATTTGCCTGGTATGCTGTCGTATCGAGAGGTCAAGTTCGTGAGTGAATTAGTGCCTGGTATAGCTCAATAGTAAAAGACCATGTCAAATGTCTACTAAGGAATTAGTGGACGATGGAAAGGCATAGCAAAGAGTTAGTAGAAAGGGTTTTTGAGAAGACTTAGTACGTCACCATAGGAGCTCTTGTCTATCAAAAAGGAAAATAGAAGATTGGGAGAGTGCACTAAATCGTGATCTAGATAAAGAAAAGATTGGAAACAAGTATCCAATGTCTGGATCGACAACGTGTTGGACCGTTGAGGAGAGAGTTGGGATTTCTTTAAGAGAAAGCTTCGCTCAGGCTATCATCAATTGAGAAGTCATGTGAAGGATGTTTCTAGGATTGCGTTCACTATGCGATATGGACAATATAAGTTTTGGTTATATCTCCTGCATTGACCCATGTCCCCGCATACTTCATGAACATGAGGAGTAAAGTTGTTTACGGATTATGTGGAAAAATTCGTGGTTACCTTATAGATGACATTCTAGTATACTCCTAAGACAAGAGGAAAAACATGTGGAACCTTGAGATGAGTTCGACAAGTATAATCCTTGGAAGAAAAAGGTCAAATTCCTTGGTCATATAAAGACTGTTAGAGGAGTTGATGTCAAACCAAGCAAGGTAGAAAATGTGTGATATTGGAAGCAACCAAAGTTCGTTACTTAGATTCGAAGTTCTGGAAATAGCAGGATATTAACATTGGTTCATAGGAAGGTTTTTTTTACAACCACTAGACCTCTTATGCGATGGTGGAAGGGAAAAAGTTGCATGGACGCCAGGGTGTGAAAAGAGTTTCGGAAGTTGAAGAAGCGGATAACACCAACACCTGTGTTAGTATTACCAGCAGTGCGAAACAATTTCGACATATATGGTGATGATCTCGGATACGAATCGACACAAAATGGCAAGGCTGTTGCCTATGCGATGAGGCAATTGAGACAACATGAGGAGAATTATCCTATGTATGACTTGGAGTTAGCTATCGTAGTACACGATTTGGAAATATGGTGTCACTATCTCAATGAAATAGATGGGAATGATGAGAATCTAAATTATATATTCACTCAGTCAGACATTAATATGGAATGAAGATAATGACGGGAAATGATCAAAGATTATAGTGTCCGAATCCATGGGCACTCTAGTAAGGCCAATGTGGTAGTCGACGTTGAGTATGAGGCCGCAGTGCGAATATATTGATAATAAGCAGTTAACTAGGGTTATGCGAAGAATTCAAGAGGCCGAAATCGGAGATGTTCGACAAAGTTTCATAGCTGCCTTGGAAATAAAATCAACCTTAGAAGATCGAATCATAAGAAGTTCGAAGGGAGACGAAGTACAAAATCAAGTCAAGGGAAGAAGAAGGCTTAGCCAAGAAGCAGAATTTTGAGCGATTGGGATACCATGAGGATTTAGGGTCGAACCAGTGTGCCGGAAAGGAAGATCCTAAGCAGATGATACTTGAGGAAGCCCATGATTCTAAGTAATCGATTCATCCAGAAAGTGCCAGATTGTATTGAGGTCTAAAGGAAATGTTTTGGTGGCCTAAGGTGAAGAGCGAAGCTATTGGATATGATACTCGATGTGATGTGTGTTAGAGGATAAAGGCCATACATTAGAGACCTAAGGACTCATTGCAATCATTGTAGATCCCTGAGTGGAAATGGGAGGCAAATCACTAAAAGGACCCCTAGCTAGTGTGAATTGACCATAAAGGATACGAATTCGGAGGAATCGTTATTGACCAAAGTTGCTCGTTCCATACCGCTGAGGACTATGTATTCAAAGGGTTGTTCGGTAGATCTGTATATGTTAGGGATTGAGTAACTTCATGAGGTGCCCCAAGAAGATTGTGTCTGATAGAGGTATCCAGTTCATCTCGAGATTTTAGAACAAGTTACATGACGCAATGGGAACCCGCGTGAAATTCAGTACAGTTATCATTTGCATACTGATAGTCAAACAGAAAGAGTTAATTAGATTCCAGAAGATATGTTGAGAGCTTGTGCGTTAGCTTACGCCACGTCTGGTTATAAATGCTTGCAATATGCAGAGTTAAGTTAAAACAACAGTTACTAGGCTAGTTTGCAGATGTCACCATTTGAAGCCTTATAGGGTCGTGACTGTCGTACCCCGTTAAAATTGGAATAGAACGGAGGAGCGTTCAGGGTTTAGGCCTGAAATGCTCAGAGAGGCTGAAGAACAAGTTGCCATGATCAGAGAAAGACTGAGAGCAGCACAGTCAAGGCAGAAAAGCTATGCTGACAATCGTCGTCGTGATTTGGGTTTTGAACCCAATGATTTCGTGTATCTCAGATTTACTCCCCTAAAAGGTGTAAAAAGGTTCCACATCAAAGGGAAGCTCGCATCTAGGTATGTTGGGCCATTCAAGATATTGAACCGTCGAGGAGAGGTTGCATATCAACTGGAATTGCCCTAGTCGTTAGCAGGAGTGCATGATGTGTTCCATGTGTCACAGCTCAAGAAATGTCTCAGAGTGCCAGCAGAGCAAATGCCATTAGAAGCTATCGAGTTGCATGAGGATCTGACTTACAAAGAGCAGCCGATTAAGATTCTGAACGTAATGGAGCGTAGGACCAGAAACAAGTCCACTCACTTTTGCAGAGATCAATGGAGCAATCACTCGAAAAAACGGCAACACAGGGCGTGAATGGGATCTCAAGGCGCATTTTAATCTATTCTCTAGTTTACCTGAATCTCGGGGTCGAGATTCTGTTAAGGGGGGGAGGTTTGTAACATCCCAAATTTTAGCCTTTTCATTTAGTTAATAGTATTTTATTGCCATTAATACTTTTTATGAATTTTCTGGATTTATTTGGATTTTTTGAGATTTATTTGAATTATTTCAAATTAAAATATATTGTCTTTTGTCAAGAAATAATTATAAAAAGAAAAGTTTAAAATAAAGTTTTGCTAAAAATATTTTATTTAAGTCCAGAAGGTCTCAAATTATTTTGAGATTTTTCTTGGAATTTTTAGAGTGTTTTTACTGCCCTAAATAAATCAAATGATTTTCCTTATTTATTTTAAATCAAAAATCCTGAAAAAGTCGGAATGAGCGATGATTGGTAGAAGCCCAAAGATCTTGTCGGCGCCACCAAATTGACGGGTCTTCTAGGAGAATCGCTGCGAAACCATCGGATTTTCATCGCACGGCCATTGTCAACCCATACCGATTCGGAAACCTAATTAACCCGGGCCGTCAAATTTGGCAAGCGGACGAGATCATGCCGTGTCTGGACTCGATAGTGACCGTCGGATCAAGATCGCACGGCTGCTCATCATCGTCTCCGCGAAGAACTCGAAAACGCACCGCCGTGTCGCCGCCGGACTCAGAATGCATGTTCGCCCTCCGTACGTGTCATCCGAGGACTATTTAAGGTCCCCAACCAGACCCTGAGGTTCCCCGTGAGTCGCCGCATCTTCTAGCCTTAGCGCCGCCGTCAGTAGAGCCTCGTGGAGCCCATCGTAGTTCACCGGAGTGCCGAGGAGGTTACCGTCGCTGTCGTCGTCGAGATCTTCTTTCACTGATCCAAGACCCCAACCGAGATCATTGTGTCACGCCGCATCTGCTCCACCGTTCGCTGGTCGCCGGAGAGCACCGGAGCACCGTAGAAGAGGTCATCGTCTTCATCTCCGGGAGATCTGCACGGCCGCATCGCCATCGCCGTTCGCGAGCAACACCAGCCGTTGGATCAGCATCGGACCGTCAAGATCAAGCCGCGTCGTTTCGAGAAATAGTGCTTTACTCAGGTAAGTCTCGCCCGTTCAATTTTAGATGAGTGGCCCAGATTAGTCCACGCCGATTGAGTCATTAGTACTCACCCCAGGTAAGTAATAGCCGTCTGATCTGGATCGGGTGGTTGCCGTTATGCCACGTCACAAATTAATCGGTAGCCGTTAGATTAGTTCTGGATGGTAGCAATTGCACCACGTGTCGTCCATACTAGCTTAGAGCAGGGCTGACGTCAGCTGACGCATTAAATCGGGTTTTTCTTTATAAAAATAATTCGGATATTTCGTATTTTCTAATTTTATGGATTTTTCAGGAATTTGAATTTTCCGAGGGCTCGTTCTCCCTCATACGAACTCCGATTGAGGTGATTCATATTCCTAAAAATTTGTAGAATTGAGATCTATCTAATGGTAATTTTTGTTGGATTTTTAGAGTTTGTTTGTTCCTTGGTTTTGGTGTTTATTTGCTATTTCTTCTCGATTCGCGTAGACGTTGAATTGTGCGAGGCTTCGGAGGAGGAATTGGCAAATCAAGAACCATTTTCAGACCAAGATCAGGAGCTTAACCAAGGCAAGTTGTGCTTTGATCATGTTGCACCCATGATTAGATAGTTTCTATTTTGTTTTAACTATATTGCATGTTATTTCAACCGTACAAATGATTTCAACTTAAATTGGGATTTAGATATCATACCCTTCGAATTACACCCTACCTTGTCAATTGTATGCCATGATCCGCTTGTCACCCTAGGTTGGTTTATTATAGTTGGTTAATAATGAAATCAACATAGATGGTTAGAACGGAATAGAATTGCTTAGCCATGCCACGTCATCACATGTACTTGAATCATTGAAAAATAATCTTGACTAATGGAATATGGAACAATGTTATGAATTTGTGTGTCATGTGTGGTCACACGATGAGATTGAGTTGTTGTGGCAATGGACGTCATGCAACGATATTGAATTGTTGATGGCACGTGGTGCTTGGTAATCAACTAGGGTGGTTATGATTTTAGATCGGAGCAAGTGGCAAGGGTAAGTACGCCTGGGTGGGCCCGATGGGCAGAGGGTATGTGTATGTCTTGCTCTGATCAGCCCTAAGGACACCTTGCGAGCCTTTGACCTGAGTCAATCATGCAACCACAAGTCTGTTATGGGGCAGCCTAGCTGACTAATTTGCAATGTCTTAGTCTTGCTACTACCAGTGGTGGAGTGGTTCATCCTTTTTAATGAACCCAGATGGCGCAAGAGGGGGGCCCTGGATGTGGTAACCAGTCCCACCAGTGTTGAAACCTTAGCGGGTGGTACTGAGTTAAGGCAGAGCGTTGTAAAGGCTTTGTCATGATCTCTTCGCCGACACACCAAAGGAAGTGTGTTAATCGCGTGGCAACAAAAGATGATCAGGTCGTGTGGGTAAAGTGCATAACCTCTGCAGAGTGTACAAACTATTCGGATAGCCGTGCTCACGGTATTGAGCAATGCTCGGGGATTACAGTCAAGGGTTTAGACTTTTGCAAAATAAAACTTGGGATGGATGGCAGGTTGCCATGGAAGGTTGAATCTTGACTTAGGATTGGAAACTTGGTTTACTTGAGAAATGCTGAATCTATCTATTACTGTTATTTGTTTTTACTATCTTTTCAATCTATATACTGTACTTGTTCATAAATGCTGCTTTACTGCAAATGAACCTCTTAGCCTTCCTTTGGAATAAGCCTTGCATATAGTTATGTTAGAATTGCTTTCTGTGCACAACTTGTTGATTGCTTTATGTACTCACCCTTGCCTACAACATCATCAGTGCTGAAGAAGGTGTACCATGAAGAGACGAATGTTTAGGGTGCGAGCCTTGTTAGTTGCCTATGGTATACTGAGGGGTTACCAACGTCTTTATTTCCGCTGCAGTTCAATTTGGTTGTTCAGCCTTGAGAGGCAATGTTAAGTAAGTTGACCATAAGGTCATTCAATTAGTAATATTTAGTATATAATGTCTTTTATCTTATTTCCGCTATGTATGATTGTGATATTCACTAATGTTGAGCCTGTGTGCACTAGCGTGATCCTGGACTAGTGCAGTATACACAGAGGGTCCGGATTTGCATATTCGGGTCCCGACACCTGCAAAACAGCATATTGGTTTTCCCGGATGTAAATTTGCACAAAACATATTGTGTTATTTATACTTACCATCCTCTCACTAGCCCCGTCATCTTATAAAACATCCGGGTTCTGTGGATCCTCGCCTTGGTGCCCCCGGATATAAACTTCCACAAAAGTGGGAGTACTCCCACTTTCAGCCTCCTACGGTGCAAAGTTAGAAACATAGTGACAAATTCACTAACAATTATAATACCGATACTTACCATGCGTTGCTCTAGGCCAATGTGTCCGTCTGCGCCATACTTGTGCTTCCCCAATCTACTTCTTCTGTTCCCTCGATTTCTATTTGATTTTTCTTGAAAATCCTCCGACGCCCAGTACCGGCACATCCATCTCCAAGCCTCCATGTCCTTCATTATCCAATCGACCGAGCTCTGGAGATACTCTTATTCTGTCAGGTGTATCCTCCTCGCCTCTGGTCCTCTTCTCATGTTCACCTTCTTCACCCTCTTGTAAAAATTGATGACAGCTTGAATCCGTGCATTGCTGAATGAATCTCCGACAACCTTTTGTGCCGCCCTGTTGAAGACACTTTTGGCCATCTTCAAAGCATTGTAATTGTCTTCGTTCTCAAGCCGGAACCTCTCCTGCATATAATCACACATTGTCAAATTGTATTTACATTTAAAGCAATACTTAACGCAAACTCACCCAGAAGCCAGCCCACACTGCGCCTTGACATGTTTGGTTGTCTTCGCCTCCTTCCACGTTCTCCTTCAACGCCCGTGCTTCGGTTGTGGGTCATGAATCTATCCCTCACCGACTCAACCATGCCAGGGTAGTAGTAGCGGCTAAGGGCTCCCTTCACGGCGTTAACCTTTGTAATGTGGCCCGTCCCAGTCCAACCCAGCTCTTTCCAGTGCCTACAACAAAATACAAGACAAAGATGCATCAAAACAATAAGTTGTCACTTAGCTCATGCTAAAAGAAAAGGCATGAAAGATATCCCTGCTCCTGTGCAGCTCTATCAACCTCCTATAGGCCAGGTTGCATCTCGGACGAACTAAAACGGTTTTACGAAACCTAAAATGCAAATCATCAGTTCATAGACATTACAATGTAAATATGGACATTAAATGATAATCCAATACTACGCATATACCTGATGGTACCCAAAGAAGACCCGCCCTCTTCAACTGGCTCTAAGGTCGACGCCAACTCAGATTCATCACGCCGCCTCGGCCTCGGCGTCAGATTCAGACTGCTGTCCCACCACCACCACCCCAACGACCTCCTCGTCGTCCGCCTCGCCCATGTCCTCATCCTCACATCCCACTCCGCCTCGCCCTCAACCCCCACCTACCCCTCGTCCTCCTGTGGCTACTCCCGCACCTGTTCTCGTGCTTGCTCATCGAAGAACCTCTGGAGCTACTCTGCCATTGTCTAATCAAGGCAGTTTCAAAGAATATGGCATCAGCTTGCCGCCGAGTCCCGAGCATCGAACCCCCTCCTCGACCTTCCGGAGGACGACCACGAACTTGCCATTAAGCTTGTCAACCTGATGCCTGAACATACTCATCTGTTCAAATTTGATAAGAGTTAGTATACAGGTTTACAAATAATTTTCAATAACTTGCAAAAATGAATGAGACAACAATAACTTGTAAAAAATGAAGAAGACAACAATAACTTGTACAAATGAACGAGGCAACAATAATCTTACAAAATATACATATCAAAAGTCGTCAGCGTCGGAATCTGCTTCTGCGACTCATATTTCATTGAGACGTGCTTGAAGACGTGCAATCCTTACTGACTTTTGAGGACGTTTCCGTGAAGGGCCTGGTTCATCTGTTATTACGTCTGTGGCATCGGTAGGTAATTGATCGAGTCCTGCCCCGTCGGACGCTAGCTTCTAATTTCGCTGTTCGAAAATAGAACCCATTCACATCATAGCGACTATAGCTCCTTGCCGTCACATCACCATGCGAGAGCTGTCGGAGATTCTCAGGGACGGAGGCATCACGCATACACTATATAGCAATATGCATCACTGTTAGTCTAATATTAAGTTACTACAACAATTCATTTTAAAAAAATAAATAAATAGTCAAATTACATGCTGACGGAACCATTGCACAAAGCTTGGGCCGCCTTTCAACCCATCACGATGTAGGTTATCCAATTGCTTAGTTGTGGGTTGTCGAGTTGACTTCCAATTTTCTTTGTCAAACACTCTGCGTCATTTATTCCCGGGTTAAAAAGGACACTACACTAAAATGTTGAAAACATAATTTAGAAAGTCACTTACTCAAAATAATTTTCAACTTCTACCATGTTAGTGAACATGTAAAGCATGGCCAGGTTCCACTCCTCATACTCAACATGGTGTGCAGTGTACGACCCAACATGTTGACCCTTGCATTGAAAAAGATTAAGTTCGCACAACGGTTTTTCTTCTACGGCACGGTACCTATTCGTAGGGGCATTCACGTTGTGCTTGAGTGCGAAATACTTTGTTGAGAAGTTTGTGATCTCTTTACTTGCATAAGCCTCTGCGATACACCCCTCTACCCTTGCCTTGTTGCGCACTGTAGCTCTAAGCTTTTTCAACTCCCTTTCCTGACTATACATCCATTTGAACTGCGCAGGACCTCCAACCATCGCTTCCCAAGGCAAATGCACCAGTAGATGTTGCATCACATTCATAAAACTAGGTAGGAAAGTTTTTTCCAACTTGCATACAAGCAATGGAATTCCCTTCTCTAACTTCTGCATCAACGTCTTTGAGATTTCCTTAGCGCATATCTGCCTATAGAAGTAACTGAGCTCGGCTTACATCCTCCACAACTCATTATCAAAATAGGCATGAAACATTACCGGAACAAGTCTTTCCATGATAACATGGTAATCATGACTCTTTAGCCCGTTTAGCTTACCGGTGCTGACATTCACAGGCCGTTTTATGTTAGATGCATAGCGATTAGGAAACTTTAGAGTTTTCAACCACCTCAAAATCTGTTTACGGTCTTCTGGCTTCAAACAGTATGGAGCTCATGGCCGGCTCTCATTTCCATTTAAACCAACTTTAACCTCGAGCCACGGCCTATCACAATGATCACCCATGTCTTTCCTAGCACTCACGTTATCCTTTGTTTTGTCAGTTACATCAAACACCATGCTTATGATACTTTCTGCCACATTGCGCTCTTGGTGCATCAAATCTATGTTATGCAGCAGAATCAAAGTGTCGGTGTTTCGTATAACCGGCAAGTAGATTTGTAAGTCTAGGGGCCGCGCGTCCCCGCTCCTTGAATGGTTAGACTCGGGAGTCCAAGATTTATACTGGTTCGGGCTGAATGTCCCTACTTCCAGTTCATGGAGATGGATCTCATTGCTCTGGGTGTGGTGGATTACAAGCGAGAGCTAAGGACAGGCCGCTAGCGCTCGTCCGAATGAGGAGGCCTGGGAGCGATGAACGCCCATTCGGGTCGGACAGCCCGAATGGGGTCTGTAGAGCGAATGGGATAAAATGCAGGATATCCAGAAGTCTCCCCCGTCCCAGAGGGCCTGCCACCCTTTATATAGTCGGAGGGGGCAGGTTACACGGGAGAAGAGGAAGAAAAAAGGTAGGGGTAGGTTACATCCGGGAGTCCCGGTCCTCGGTCTTGATGACTGACATTTCTGTTCGTCCCCACGCTGAGTTGGTAGACACAGCCGATAATGTCCTGTTGGAAAGGTATGCACCTGCCCTCTCTTCGCTGTCGAGGACGAGCGTTATGCCGTGTTTGTCTTGGGATCGGCGCGCCACTCCACCGTGCCCGACAAGGCGATGGATTGCGGTTCGCCCTAGCGGCCTTGTGCCACCCTCAGAAGGAGCTACCTACGGCAAGATGGGCGCCGTGTCCATGGGACAAAGGCCGTGTTGGAGTTGTCCGCTCAGCGGTGAAGATGTATCGAGGCTCGGTCCGGGGACCGATTGAGCTCTGTGGGAATTCCCACCGAGTCTGCTTGGTGCTCAGGAGGTCGTCCGACCCGGGTCTGTCGGAACGCTCGAAGACTAAAAATATGATCTTGAAGTGGGCGATACTTGATGTGGGGTACCCTTGGTATGAGTATTCACAAGAGCTCCGGGCCGCCCTGAAATGTGTGTTCCAGGATGGACCCTTCGTTTTCAGCCGGCGTAGTTTCTTCCACAGCGTTGGGAAACGCATAACGAAACAGCGGGTCTTCTGGGAGGTGGCCATCCTGCATGGTCGGGTCCGACCGTTCTTGACTGGTCGGCTTTGTCGGGTGTCTTGTGGCGCACCGGTGGGTGTGAGTCCCGAGCCCCGAGCGGGTCAAGAGCCGGTCGAGGTTACCTTGGTAGGTGTGCATTCACAGGTGGATCGTGTGGCCCAGCCGCCCGAAGCTCCCGAGCGGGTCAGAAGGCTAGCCCCGCTGGCGAAGTCCGACCGAACTGGTGGGTTAGTTTCAACCGAGTGCGTACGAGCACACTCGGTGGGTGTAGCCCCCGAGCCCCCGAGCGGGTCGAAGAGCTGATCGGGGGGTTACCCTTGCCAGACAGACCCGATTGACTTGGCTGGGGCAAGGCTGTGGTCCCCGAGCGCTCGTTTTACGTCCTAGCTAGACGCGGCCGTGGTCGGCGGGGAGGTCCAGATGCCTTCGAGAGAGGTTCTGGTTCCTGAGTGCTCGTTTTACGTCGGAGCTAGATGCGTTAGTTGGGCTGGTTTAACACCGCAGCTAGGCGAGGGGCATCCATCCCGAGTCCTCGTCGGGCGAGGCTACCCGCGGGAGGAGAGGCCGCTGTCGGTCCCACGTGTACGCCCCATCCGCAGGTGTGGGACCTGCAGGGGTGAGCAACGCGTGTCTGCCATACGCCAGCCGAACACCGTGCTCGTGGAGCTACAAACGGGTTATCCGAGGGGCCCCGGGATCCTCGGTAAGGGATCCTTTAGCGAATCGTCTCGTGTTTCAAGCGTCCGACCACTGAGGCGACCTATAAAAACCTTTCTTTACTCGGTCCCGTATCGGACCCCGAGCCGTTCGTAACTCGGGGCGCAGCTGGCTGCCGCCCTTTCGAGGGGCTCCGTGGGAGAGTTTGAAGTATGGTCTCGGACGCGAGATAAGGCGATTG
Source organism: Guadua angustifolia (assembly GCA_036346375.1). Classification (NCBI taxonomy): domain Eukaryota; kingdom Viridiplantae; phylum Streptophyta; class Magnoliopsida; order Poales; family Poaceae; genus Guadua; species Guadua angustifolia. The sequence continues at coordinate 11,261,812 of CM070501.1, forward strand.
AGTCGTCCGCCGACCCAACTAGAGACCCACCGAGGGTTCGCCTTGAGCCCGCCCCTCGCTCGGTTTGCCTGGTGGGGCGGTCGGGGATCCACTTGGTGGATTTTTCCCTATGCGCCCGCAAGCAGGTCTTAATCGCGAGGCATTCACGCCCTCTCGCCACCTTGAGGCCTCTGTGGCCCGGTGGGCTTTTCCTACCTGCTTCGGGCCGGTCGGAGCCGGCCCGGAAATGGAGATCGGGAGGTTGCAGGGGCATTCTGCCCGAAATGATGCCCTGGCGCCTCCTGTTCGCATTTAATGCGCGTGCGGAAATTAAATGCGAAGCGAAATGATTGGGAGTGATGTGTCTCACCAGCGAGACGGTGTGGTGGTTTGAATGGACGGGCGACGCTTCATCCGACACGAGGTCTTTACCAAATATTGCCCCTGCTTTGATGTGCGCCTACGATGCCTATTTTGGTCAGTGCCTATTCTACGCCTATAAGTTCTTACCGAGGGTGCTAGGGCGCTTACGCCTTTGCTTTCGCCGCCTCTCCACTCTTGCCTTCCTCGCCCCAAGCCTTTGCCTGAGACGTGAAAAAGGGAAACAAGGGAATCGGGAAAGAGCCTCTTACATTCTTCCCCTCCGATTTTCGATTGGTCAAGGCTCAAGATGTCGTGGTCGAGTGCACCGCCAGCCCAGCTTGCCATTCGAGAGGAAGGGGTTCCTTCCCCCGCAGGATGTCTCGAGGTGGAGAGTACCGACGGGGGCCGTTGAACCAACGCCGGAGGAGGGGGAGATCGTGGTGCCTGCCTGGTTTTATGAACGTGGGTTTGGGCTCCCGCTTCATCCCTTCGTCGGGGGACTGCTCCACTACTATGGGGTGGAGGTGCACCACCTCAATCCCAACGGTGTGCTCCATATAGCGATCTTTATGACGCTGTGTGAAGCATTCCTGGGGATCGAGCCTCACTGGGCACTGTGGAAGTACTTCTACGCCCGGTTGTGGAGAGACAAGGTGGCGGATGCTACGGTGCCCATGGGAGGGGGCGCCTCAGCATGCCGCCTCGGCCATGGTCGAGTACATCCCTTTGAAGTTTTCGTCATCGAACCGGGGGTGGCATTCCGAGTGGTTCTACGCTCGGAACCTGGGTGGCAGTGCCCCGGTCTTCACCGGCCGTCTCCCCGAGTTGAAGGACGAATAATGGGGCTGGGGCCCCGACCAAAGGGAGAAGAAGAAAGTGGCGATGATCCGAGAGCGGATCAAGCTCCAGCAGGAGCGGGGCCTGACCGGCGAAATTGTTGTACGTGCTTTCATGAGAATGCGCATGCAACCTCTTATGGAGAGGGTACGCCTGATGTACCTATATGGCGGGGCATCCGACCACATGAGGATGGTCGCCACAGAGCTCGCCGTGTTGGAACTTGAGGCCAGGGTGGGCGGCGTGCTAGTTGGGAGCACCACCGTCGTGGCGAGTGGTGGCCCCCAACATTTTTCGACGGAGAACCCCCTGGACCTGGTGAGCCGTCCAACGAGGGCGCCGGTACGAGTGTTGCTTTCGTTGGGCCCCAGGCGGAGGTCCCCCGGGGGGAGATGTCTCTGGGAAAGCGGAAAGGCGATTCGCCTCCGCCGGATAGGCCAGCGAAGAGGACGCGGCCGTCGTTGCCGTTTCCTCGCTCGTCGGCGGCGTGCTCTGGAGTGGCGGTGGTTCAACGAGATCCAAGGTCGATCCGCTTCGACGACGGCCGAGGCGTCGATCGCTGTGTCACCATTGCCGCCAGAAGTGCGATCGCCACGGAGGCTCCGGAGGGGTCAAGACATGTGGAGATCGCGGGACCTCTCGACGAGTCGGGGCCCCAGCCGGAGGCCGCAGGAGACGAAAGAGAACTTCCTCCACCACCATCGGGGCCTGTGCCAACTGGCGCGATCTTGGCGCCTGTTGCGGCCTTGACGTCGGAGCCGAAAGGCCCGACGGAGAGGGTGATCCCGACGCCGGAGGCGGTAGGTACCAATCCGCAGTGAGGCGGCGCGTCCTCCCATGCCCCAGGGGCCCCGGCTCAGGCAACCTTGCGGGCAGCGACCCTACTGGCAAACCGCTGCTCGTGCTGGACATCGAGGCAGAGGCCAGGTTGTGGGGGGTCCTGCAGGAGGGCGCGAAACGGGTGGAGGCTCACCTGGGCCAGATTCGGCAAGGTCCAGCCTTTGCCCTTAGCTCGACTTACGGGGCACTGAAAGTCGTGTCTGAGATCAACCGCCCGATCTGCCAGGTAACCTTGACCGTCCGTTCAGCTCCAACCTTTTACTTGCTTTAGCGGCCAGCAGGCTAAATGATATGCCCGGGCTTTTGTAGTTACTGAAAGATCAGTCGGGAGAGAAGTCGGTGTCCCTCCACATTTTGCATGAGCGTCTGATGGCCACGGCGGAGAAGGGCGGTCATCAGGACTCTGAGTCGCGTGAGGCTCAAGAAGCCTTGGTGCACGAGCGGACGGAGGCGGAGGAGGCCTGGCGGGAGCTGCTCAAGAAGCGTCGGATAACCGAGTCGCAAGGGATGAGGATATCCAAACTTGAGGCGGTTCTGACGACAGCCAACGACGCCAAGGATGCTGCTGTCGCCGCAGAGAAGGTCGCACAATCGGAGGTGGTGCGCCTTCAGCGGCTTAACGCCACGCCCGGGCGGAGCCGACTCGTCAGCGGATGCTCACATGAAGCGAGAGGCTCGACCAAGGCCGAGGAGAACCTTCAGCGACTGGAGATCTCTGTAACTGGTAAGCAAATCAAGCCTAGCTCGGCCCTTTGCGATCGCGGGTCGTCGAACCTTTTTAATTCTGCTTCAATGTGCAGAACTGCGGAAGGGTCTCAGCGATGCCACAGAGGCGCAGAAGTTGGCGGTGGAGGAACGTGACGCCGCGGTCACGTCACGTGCGACGGCCTTAACGGCGAAGGAAATGGCGGAGAAGGACTTGATCGAGCAAACCACCGAGCTGATGACCCTTCAGGTGGTCGGTGGGGAGATCCGCGATCAAGTGTTCGGGACCACCAGGCAAGGCCCGAACTCGCTTGCCGCCGAGCTGGCCCACGTGCCGGACCACGTCAAGAGCTCGGTGAGCAAGGGGATTGAGCTCGGGGCTTGCTCGACGCTGGTCTTCGCACTTTCCCATTACCTTGGGATTGACCCGGCCATCGTCAGCAGTGGGGTCGCAGCGAACCAGACCGACGAAGAGGTCGAAGACTTCAGAAACGAGGCCACCCCGTATGCCGAGACGATCGCCAGCCGGATACCACCGGAGAGCATTCTCCACCGTCAGCAAGAAGAAAGTTAGATGCTTTTGTTTTTTTATTGAACTAAAGTTTCGTTTTGGTCGGGCCATTCCGCAGGCCCGGTTCTATTTTTCGTGACCTCCCATAGATGACGAACATTCGACGACCGTAGCTTTTTGGAACCGCGGAGGTTGCATTAGCGTGGGTCGTCATGTTAGCACATTTGGGAAAGCTTCAAAAGAAGAACGAGGACCTGTGGAGCGAAATGCTCACTCGTACTTATTACGGGGAAGGGGCATCTCCGACCGGTGGTGGCTCGAACCATACGGGCACCTCTCCTTATCACGAAGCACCACTTCGCAACCGCAGCCGCTGGGGCGTAGCCCATGGCACTTGGGTTGAGAGGGTCACCATTAAGTAGAGCCAAATAGCTGGTCGGGTCACCGACCCTGTGTGAGTATGAGGCTCTGCGACCCTCAAGCGCCGCGCGGGAACCAAGCTCGCGGTTTCCACGCGGCGCTCAAATTCGGAGGAGAAGAGGAAGCGCGCGAGGATAATGAAAAGCTCAGGAAAACAGTTTGCCTTATCTTTTTTTCCGCGAAGTGAAGATGTCAATAGTGGTTTGGCTCTTCGCTCGGCCCTTGGGCCGGGGCGGTTTCGAACCACTGGACCTTCTGCCAACTTGGGGCCGCTGCGACCCAGGTGAAGCCTTGCGCCGGCTGCTAGCGTAGCTGGCCCGACGCGGGGCTGAAAATCGAAGAGTCGCGCTGCGCTCCTCTGGTTGAAGCGATATGCCTTCGCCCCATTAGTCTCGTTGCATTTTAATGCGAGGTGGGAGACGTGGACAGGGCACGTCCCGTCGAGCAGGACGTGAAGTTAATGAGCGGGCGACGCTGCGCTCGGTGACGCTGCGCCGTCGGCCCTCCGCCTGATATAAATACAACTGGCAGAGGAGCTTCCATGCGTAGCCATCTTTTCCTTCTTCCTACTCTCCTTTCACCTCTTTGCGATAAAGGAGGGGAAAGGCTAGAAGATTTAAGCGGCGATGGCGAGCGGGGGAGACGATCGGAGGACCAGCAAGCGGGAGGCGGCAGATCCCCTGGGGTCAGACCGCAGGAGATCCCGCACCACCGCCCGGGCGTCCCCGGGCGCGAGGAGAGGGGGGCTCACACTACCCCTGTCGACCTTCCGTATCAGGGATCCCCTTTCTGAGTGAGCTTCTTCGCTCAATGTTGGGACGGCTTCAACCCCGGCTTGCTGACGTCGAGCTTTTCTTTTTCTTCTCCACCGCAGAGCTTCCGGTTCGGGATCAGGCCGGCCATCGGCTGCGGTCGCGATGACCGCCTCGGCGGGGGAGGCGGGCACCGCCGGGGCCGCTGCGCATGCTCCTCCGATCGCCTCATGCGGTCCCCTAGGGGCCCAGGTGGCGGCTGTGATGACGTGGCAGGAAGCCTCCCTGCGGATCCGAGCTGCAATGGCCGCCGCCCAGGAGGCGGAGATGCTGCGGTAGTGGGCCTGGATCCGAGCCCTGGAGGGGAAGCTCACCGAGGCGTGCGAGGAGGTGCGGGTGTTGCGGTTTCGAGCTAGCGCCGCGGAGGAGGAGCTGGCCAAGGCGAACGAAGAACGCTGGACCCTACACGAGGATCTCATGAACGTGTTGGGTCCGGCCTTCGAGAGCATGGCCAGGAGCTTCGAGCCATCAGTTGGGGCCGCAGGAGCGCCGGGCGCAATGAGCTGCATTACGCCGGCCTCTCCCGCCTAACGCCTCGCCGACCGCTTCAAGCGCTTTACGCGAGCACTCTGCTCGCGAGGGGCGGGCGATCGCCGTCGACGTGGCGGAGTATGTGTTGGCCTGCTATGCCAGCCGCAATGCCGCCTCCGATCCGATCGCGACCGTCGGTGGGGTCGAAGGAGACGCAGACCGGGCGCGGACTAGAGTGCGGCCGGCGACGGAGATCGTGGCGGGGCTCATCGCGGTTGACGTGAGCAGCGACAGCTCCGAGGACGATGACTTCGCCGGATAAGCCTCCAAGCGGTCGTGTTTAACTTTTGCTTCTCGAAAGTGTAATCATATATATGCCTGACGTCATTGGACTTTTGGGGTATTTCGCCAGATATTTCGCATTTCCCTTTTTTTGTAATGCACCCTCATCGAGCGACTGTAGCCCTTAAGAACCGCAGAGGTTGCTGGAGCGTAGGTCGGAGTGCAAAGGCTTTGAGGCGAATGCGAAAAATGGCAGCATGCCCCAACCGTCCAAAAGACGCGTCCGGGATCAACCATGGATCATCTTGCGTGGGTTTCCCTTTTTCCACAAGGCGCTACATCGCAACCGTAGACGCTAGGGCGTAGGCCATAGCGCCCAGGTTAAGAGGGTCACCGCTCGCAAGGGTTCTAACGGGCGGTCGGGATGCTATCTTAAATAGCATTTGGGCAAGCAGCCCCCGAGCCGCGTGCGCGAGGACCAGGATGTGGTCGGCGCATAACAATTTCGAACCCTAGGGACTTGATGAAAAACGTGCGAATAAAGATGAAGGTCAGGGACAGAATCTCCTTAGCTTCTCAATATCCCCGGCGTTTGACACAGCGTGATCCCTGGCACCGCTGAATCGAGAGGTGCCGAGTCGGAGGATCCTCATGGCGCTTAAGGGAACCGGACAGCGGCACACTCCAGACGGCAACACGCTCTACCAGCTCCCGGAGGCTCCAGTAGCCGGCCATGGCCTCCGGGCCCCTCGGCTTGGGGATGCCGTGGGCGGCATCTGCACGACGCCTAACCGGGCGTGGGGGAAGCACTGAAGACCGTGTGACCCCGGTCACCGCTTGTTGGTGAAGAAAGCCATCAAGGAGGGAGATGGGAACTGAGATCATGAAGATGACGACGGTTCCCTACCGGCGCGCCAACCGCCGGTGTTTCAGATAACCGCAAGTAGATTTGTAAGTCTAGGGCGCCGCGGCCCCGCTCCTTGAATGGTTAGACTGGAGTCCAAGATTTATACCGTTCGGGTTGAATGTCCCTACTTCCAGTTCATGGTGATGGATCTCGTTGCTCTGGGTGTGGTGGATTACAAACGAGAGCTAAGGACAGGCCCCTAGCGCTCGTCCGAATGAGGAGGCCCGGGAGCGATGAACGCCCACTGGCCTGGACAAATTTAATGGGGTCTCAGAGAGCGAATGGGATAAAATGCGGGATATCCAGAAGTCTCCCCCGTCCCAGAGGGCTTGCCTCCCTTTATATAGTCGGAGGGGGCAGGATACACAGGAGAAGAGGAAGAAAAAAGGTAGGGGTAGGTTACATCCGGGAGTCCCAGTCCTCGGTCTTGATGACTGACATTTCCTATTCGTCCCACGCTGGGTTGGTAGACACAGCCGATAATGTCCCGTTGGAAAGGTACGCACCTGCCCTCTGTTCGCCTGTCAGATGCTGACGTTGTCTGCCGTGTTTGTCTTGGGACGGAGCGCGTCCCTCCATCAGGCTCGACGAGGCGATGGATCGCGTGTTCGTCCTAGCGGCCCTTGTGCCACCCCGGAAGGAGCTACCTACCCGGCATGGGGCGCCGTGTCCATGGACAAGGCGGCTGGCTTGGAGTTGTCCGTCAAGCGGTGAAGATGTATCGAGGCTCGGTCCGGGGACCGATCGAGACTGTGGGAATTCTCGACCAAGAGTCTGCTTGGTGCCTCAGGAGGTCGTCCGACCAAGGGTCTTGTCGGAACGCCTCCGTAAGACTAAAAATATGATCTTGAAGTGGGCGATACTTGATGTGGGGTACCCTTGGTATGAGTATTCGTCACAAAGCTTTCGTGTAAGGCAACTCCCAAAGAAAAGAAATATGAGTCCAGCAGTTCTTTCGTAGCCATGAAACCCACTTCAGAGATCGCATGCCGACTATGCCATTCACTATCTCTCTCTCCCGTGAGTCGCCGGTGACCCTTTTTAACTTTCTTTCCTTTTCAAATGCTTTGGCATCGTTCCTGAAAGGGTGCCTCACCGGAAGCCACCGTCGATGGCAATCGAAGAATGTGATCTTTTTACCGTGCGTGTGCCTGAATGCATCAGAGTTAGCCATACAAATTGGACAACACAGGCGACCATGAACACACTAGCCGGCCCAAATGACATATGCCAACAAATCATAGACCGACCATAGGTATGCGGCTCGTAAGGTAAATTCTCTACCAGCAACGCTGTCATATGCCTTTTCCCCTCACCACAACTTTTTAAGCTCGTCAATTAAGGGCCGCATGAACACATTGAGATCCTTCCCTGGATGCATAGGACCTGGAATGACAAGAGCAAGGAATATGAACCCCTCTTTCAAGCAAATCTTAGGTGGAAGATTGTATGGCATGATGAAGACCGGCCAACAAGAGTAGTGGCTAGCGCTTGTGCTGAAAGGTGTGAAACCGTCCATGGACAAACCAAGATGGACACTCCTAGGGTCACTTGCAAATGCAGGATCGAATCAGTCCAATGCCTGCCATGCCTCGCCATCAGATGGATGCACCATCATATTCGGGTCTTGGTCCTCACGTTTACCTTCTTTGTGCCACCGCATATGTTTCGCTATTTCTTTTGACATGTACAATTGTTTAAGCCTTATCTGCGGATCGGCATGTAAGATGTAATCAAGTCGTTTAGTCGCGACCTTTGTAGTCACCGATGCCCCTTCCTCATCTACCACCTCAACGAATCTACACTTACCGCAATGCATACAATGAGTATCCTTGTCATGATCCTTCCAGAACAGCATGTAATTATTCTCGCACACATCAATCTTCTGGTACTTCATCTTGAGGCCAGCCATCAACTTTTTCGATTGGTACAAATCCTTTGGCATCTTGTGGTTAGGCGGAAGGACATCATTCATAAGTTCAAGCAAAGCGTTGAAGCATTTGTTCGAAAAGTTGAACTTTGACTTCATCGACATAAGCCGCGGTAACCGCCTCAGATTCGGTCACATTGGTCAAGTCATGCAGCTTCTCATCCGAGGCGTCAAGTAGCCTATAGAATTCCTTAACCTCCTCCGGCTGTGACCCCTCCCCCGAATTAAATTCAATCGTCTTGCCAAGATCATCCAGCATCTCTTCCATCTGGTCGTGATCCTCCCCATGGTTCGACTCAATGGCCGGCCCTGCAGCCTCTCCATGACGGTGCCACACCAAATAGTTAGGCATGAACCCGTTTTTGCAAATGTGATACTGCACTATATCCTTGCTGTAGTAGCTGTTATTCTCGCAGAGGGTACACGGGCAATACACATATTCAGCTCCTCCAGCGAATGCTTGCTTCAAGAAAGCATCCGTGATCTATCCCCATTCCCTTGAGTGCCCCCCATCACTCCTCTATCCGTCATACATCGCCCTTCGATCGTCATCCATTCTCAAAGCTAAACAAATGAAACGATGTCAACGTATGACCGTGGCTTAGGTGACAAATATGGATGCAAGTGGGAAGCATTATGGGCTAGTTTCACATTGCCCGCATTGACCGCACACATTTATGTGGGATATTGCGGTAATCCGCAAAATACTTATGCAGGCAATGCGGCGTCCGCAAAACCCACAAAATCTTCTAATTCTCTTTTAAAAGTAAATTAGAACATATAAAAATAGATAAGACAAAGGATCAATTTAAGACAATCTGCCATGTATAAAAGTGTACTGAGAGAAGAGCTAGAGTGAACTTTATCCATCACATTACAAGGTGGAGAGAATCCAAGGTTATGCATAATATAAATACAAAACATTCTAATCCAATCTGGTTGACTAGAATCTGGAGAACATGGTAGAACTAAATTGTACCAGCTTAAAACTATTTATAATCCATAAAAAATTGTACCAGCTTTTGGACTCAAAACAATTAGAAATGTGCTTTCAAGCCAACAATAACAAGGCTTGGCCAACATTAGACCAGCGGATATATATGGGCAGAAGCATTTTACTTTGCTATGCTTATATGTTTCTTGATCAAGTTCAAGATCTCCATAACATGTGAAAAAGTACAATTAACAAAGAATAAAAAGATCATAATTCATAAGGATACAGGAAAATAATGCTATTGGGATGAATGCCGTGATTTGCTAACACATTGCATGCTATGGAGCAAGAGTTAGACCTAGACATGCTCATACCTAGCATGTATAGAACAAATTCATTACTTGAGAACAAATTAATAAAAATTCAGCTTGAAATTTTCTCGTTAAAATCCATGTTAGGCCAACTTAGATTTTTGTTACAAAGATTTTGTTTCATTATCAAAATGGAGATCGACTAAGAACAATCTATGCTTACACCAAAGATATTGTTGTAGAACCGAGAATAATTATCAAGTGCGATGTAGATTTTTGCAAGAAGATCATTAAGGCCTCAACCTCATCACCAAGTAAATCCACCGATAAAAATTGAGAAATTGCAGCACAACACATAACTCTTTTTCCTCCACTTTGTAGGGTACTATCTAGCATCTAGGTTGTATGCCTTGTTGCGCTTTTTGTAGGCTAAGCAAGATATTTGGATAGACGTGAAGCTTTAAAGCATAATTCACAAACACATTACCTCGACCTCGACTCAAGATTAGAGTCCCCGCCTCGAGATATCTCCTTGAATCTCAATGCCTTCTTTCTTAAAAAAATTGCATTCTTTCACAAGGTGTTTACATTGTTCTTGTAATAAACTAAACTCATTAAACAAAGGACGCTTCAGCTTTATTCACGTAACTACAACAGATATAGTTCTAGTGCTAAATATATATACCATATGCAGCTTAATATAAAATGAGATGAAATAACTTCAAACTAAATAATCATTTCACATTGAGACTAAATGAATTTTATGCCCATATTTGAATTGTAAAATAAATGGAGATTATTATGCCTAATTGAATTGTTTCAGTATAATTGAATTGTTTCATATAAAACTCACTGCACTACACGAGTTATTTTCTCATGGCTAATTGAAATGAATACATTCCTCAATTCTATTACTCTTTTTTCCAAACAAAACAGACGCCAAGCTAGCATGCAACCAACACATTCTGTCGTCGCATCGTACCATCTGTTGCATTTTCTAAAGAGAAGAAAATGGCGTGTCCCACACCGCAGCATTGTTCAAGCCACTTGACTTGCACATTTTTATCTCGCATCACTCAGTAGCTAATCGCTTCAGTGAGGCTTCCGTTACGTTCACGATAAGCTATTTTAACTCACAAGTAAACCGCTATTCGATCCTAGGCAAAAAGTAGTCCATGCTAGATATGCTAATATTAGCATGCGGGTGCTAACTTGCTAAAATAAACAACAAGATGCTAGTAACTACCACGTTGAACTTCATACTGCAATATTCAGAGAAATTCAAAGTAGGCTTCCAGAGAAGAAGAATAAGGAGGAGAAAAACTCAAAAAACCTTCTGCAACGCCGTCCCGGGATGGGGGGATGGGGGCGCCATGAAGGTCCGGGAGGGCGGCGCGTAGGGCGGATGGGCGGCGGCGGCGTGAGGCAGCGAAGCGTAGGGGTCCGGGAGGGGCGGGTGGCGCCCAGCGATGAAGGGTCGGCGACGCGGCGCAAGTGAACGGTGGCGGCGACGCGCGGTCTCGGCAGCGGCGCGAGCAGACAGTGAGGCGAGGCGGGCGTGGCCGGGTAAAGGGACGGGCGGCGGCAAGAAGTGGCGAGGGGTCATCGGGAGCGTGGCGGGGTGAGAGGAGCGAAGAGAGAGAGAGACGCCACGGGTTATTAAATTCAGATATAAATTGTTGAGTTTGTTTTGGCCCACTTAATTTAAGTAAATACGATGGGTATTTTTTTAAACCGATGAATTTAAATATATAAATTGTAGGGTGTTTTTGGCCCATGAATTTAATTAAATACGTGGGTTTTTATAAACCGACGAATTTAAATATATAAATTGTGGGTTTTTTGGCCCACTTAATTTTTCACTATTTCTTGTAGTGCCAGATGAAGACCAACTAGAAGATGTGGCGGAACGAGTGGCTGTACATCGCTGATGAAAGCGGTCTTGATGTCTCCGAGTCGTTGTTCACGCCGACAAATTGTTATCGACAAGCGGGTTCCCTCGCCGAGGAGACGGTGGAACTCCACCCATGGTGGCTCACATCGACTCAGCTTGAGGCTCTGTCGACCAGTATACCGGCCGTCGGAGACATCGCGATCGGGCAGATCGCTTCTCGCGGCGATGTGTTAGGCTAGCCTGGCAGTATTCCGGCGATGATGACGTGACCCGCACATATCTAGGATGTAAGTTTTCACCCGTTTTTTCTTGCTTGCTTTACCTTCGTGGCCGCCAATAGCTGGTTGACGTCTTTTATCTTTTGCTAGGTGCTGGGAATTTGAGCGTCACCAGGGTTGAGGCCTGGGTGACTGGGTTGCTACCGCAAATGCCGAGCAGCCTAAGCTTCCTAACTGAAGCCAAGCCACTTTGCCAACTGCCGCCGGCGGAGCGGTATGTGGTCATCGCAAGCTTCCCCTCGATGGACTCCACTAGGAGGGTCGTGATACCACCCGCCCTCCGGACGAGCAGGAGTTTGGCCTCGCTCTGATGACCGGGAGTGGGGAAACCACGGTCACACCGACGCTTTCGGTTCGGACCAAGAGACCTTATGCGTTGTAGGTATTTTCTTCACTTCTTCCGTGCCTCCAGCACACGGTGGGCTGGGTTTTCTTAGCGCGCCACGCTTCTCGCGCGAAGGACGAGCGCCACCACCCCTCCGCCTCGACACTCAGCACTAGCGCCACGGACGAGCGGCAAGAAAGCGCCGCCCAGAGTGGGCGCGCGCTATGTAGCTTTCTTTTTTCCTGACATGTTTTTCGCTTCTTTGGCGCTTAACCTCCTTCTGGTGTCTTCATGGCGACCCCAAGGCGTGATCGGTGGCGTGGACGACCACGTCCTCGCTACCACGGGTTGTTGTTGCCTCCCTCACCACTCCGGCCCGCTCCCTCCGTGCTTGCCACCCGGCTTTGACCTGGTCGCCGAACTTGCCGCGACGACCTCCCGCCATGACAAGCAGATGGTGTCGCTGCAAGAGGAGCTGGCATTGGCAAAGGCGGAGAGGATGTCATTGGTGTCCCGAGCCGAAGCGGCCGAGGCGAGGGCGAAAGGTGCCGAGGAGAGGTGCAACGCGTTGAGCGCGGAGATGGGCCGCAACCTGCGCAACCTCATCACCATACTCCGCCCCACCTTCAAGCGCATGGTTAGCAGCTTACGGCCGCTGGGGGTGACGGTGAGCGATCCGTTGGAAGAATCAACGGCACATTATGCCCACAGTGTCACCCTTGTCGCTGAAGCCCTCGCCGCCCGCTTACCGCTTCCTGTGGCGCACCGCCTTCCACCCAAAAAGCGCGAGAAGTCACGATGGCCACAGTGGGCTTCGTCCTGATGTGCTGCGCCCGCCGTGATGATTCCTTCAACCCCATGGCGACCGTCACCGGGGTGGAGTGCGACCCCGCCCAGGCACCAGCGCGGGTGCGTGAGGCAGCGGAGTATGTAGCCGGGCTGATGGAGATGGTGCCTCCACCCGCCAACGCCGCTGCCGAGGTGGAGGAGGAAATCGGGGACAACGTCGGCGATATCGAGATTGCTGATGATTAGCTCGGGCAACTGCCTTCGCCGTCTTCTTTTTCCTTCCTTCTTCTGTGTGAACATGTACATAGGCCTTTCGGCCATTATGAATGAAAATACCTTGATTTTACCTATTGCCGGCTTTTACCTGTTGTTTGCCTTTGCGCGTGCTTGCTCGTGACTTGTTCGATTCAGTGCCAAGTGACAAGCCCCCGAGCATTTTGCATGGACCCTTTGGGCGACTGGATGGATCGAAGATTAGGAGTCTTTTCTGTAATCACACAGAGCCACTCCAAACACGAGTTAAGGTTAAGCCACGCTTATTAGGAATAAATAGGCAAACAGGCACATAAAGCCTAAGTCCCTGCCATTGAGTGGGCGGGAAGCGCACACTAGGCTATCATTTTCCTATCACCATTCAGAGCTTAATCCCTTGTACTTTACTGGGATTGGACCAGAGAACTGCGAGGCTAGGGAGCAGGTCGCGTAGAGGCGGGGCAAATGGTGAGTGGAACATTGCCACGATGCACCATGGTGGGTGGAGCATAGCCGCACAAGACTGCGGCCGCGACATGCTCGCTAGATGCCCGCCTGGCTTAGCATAGAAGTGGAAGTCCACGGCTGCTCATTTGTCACCCCTGGTCGTGATATCGCGACCATGCGCCTAAACGCAGGGCAGAGCAAAGTGACAAGGTTGCGCAGATTCTGGCTCGTCTCCACGTGCAACGTGTCCCATTTCTCCTTGGCACCCTTTGCCTGCGGCCTCGGCCAAGCCGCCGGGTCACGCCACATGATGTCGCCTCCGGCCGCCAATGTCGGCCTCCCCGCAAGCCACGCCATCTCGCTTGTCGAGAGGGAGGTCACTGGCTAACTTCGGCGACAGTGCCCAAGTGAAATGGTGGCGAGCGAGGGGAACAAACGGAGTGGCTGAGTAGGGAGGCGACACCCCCTGGGGCAGAGCAGGTGTCTCGCCTAATGGCGTGGCTGATGGCAACAAGCGGGTGGCACTCCAGTGGTGGCAGAACAGATGGTTGTCCGACCACCAGACCGCCTTGCCTTGGGCCCGCCTCAAGACACCATGAAGGGGAGTTAGCACTAGCAAATGGAAGAATACGCAAGAAAAGAAGAGAAGAAGCTTACATGGCAGAAGTGCCCCCGAAGCGGATGAAAGAAGCGTGGAGCACTATCCCACTCTTGGGCTCAAAGACTTTGCACCGCTGTCTGCCATCGTGTGTTCAGCGTCTTGGAGGTCGAGGGCGTAACGCTAGTGGTGCAACGTCCTTCCTAGCGTAGGGTGCGACGACGCCAGTAGAAGACCCAGCCTCTGCCGTGCTCGATGACACGGAATGGCTAGGAGCAGAAGAGATGCCCGCGGCACAGGGTCCCTTTGGGTCTGGACTCGCTGCCAGCCCGAATCTTTCCTCGCGCCGGCCACTAACAGAACCGGACTTCGATCGTCAAGGAGGCTCGATGTGGTTTCACAGCCCTCCCAATGGAGTCCATCGAAGGGAAGCTTGTGATGATCGCGAGCCACTCCGCCGACGTTAGCTTGGCAAAGCGATCATTGGCGTTGAGTCAGGCGTGCACTGAAGTTGCTTTCAAAGATTTGCGGAAGCAACCCGGTCATCCAAGCCTCAACCCCGGTAGTGCTCAAGTTTCCAAACCCCGCAAAGGACAAAGACATCAATCACCTATTATGCACCACTTAAGGCTTGGCAAGAAAAAATGGGTGAAGACTTACGGCCCGGGTACGTGCGGGTCACATCGTCATCACTGGTGTACTGCTAGACTGACCTAACGTGTCGTCATAGGGGACTGATCCGTCGGGTCACGAAATCCCCGACGACCAGCGTCCCGGTCAGTTTGGAAGCCCGCAACTGGTCAATGCGGGCCACCATGGACCGGAGTTCCGCTGTCTCCTCGATGAGGGAATCCCAGTTGTCGATGGCGTCTACCGACGTGGACGGGCAAAGACCAGTGCATCAAGACCATCTTTATCGCAAGAATGCACAAACACTGCTCGGCCACATCTTCCTGTAGACTTCATCTCGAGGGAGTCAGAAGTGAGGCTGAGCCATCGTGAAGGTGGAAATGGAGGAAATGGTAACTCCCCACGACCCCACCATCGGTGATGCTGCGGAGAGTATAGAAGTATCCGAAGAGAGGAAGATTCGGCATCACCCCCATGAACATTTCGCAGAGGTGTGCGAAGATGGAAAGAACGAGAATGGAGTTGGGGTGACATGAAGATGGTGGATCTCATAGAAGTGGAGAACAATGAGGAAGAACTCGGAGTAGGGCGGCATCAAAGCCGCCAAGACACCTAGATGAAGGTAATTCCCTCCCTAGGTTGCATTTGGCTCCAGGACGTTGATCGCCTATAAGGAGGGGCCCTTCAGGCTGTTTAAGAACATTCCTTTGACTCATCCATCGAGGGGAAGCGCTGAGCCATGTCGCTAGAATGTCGCTGGTGTCGTTGACTACGAAGAAGACAAAGGAAGCAAAGAACGACGAAGCGATCGAGGCGGATCATGGGGGATGAACATGCTTATTTATAAGCACGCGTCGGCCAGATGTGGAGTCGCACTTCACGAACGGATGGATCTCAAAAAGATCATAATGGCGTGGGGCAACAAGACCTGAAGAGTTGCGGTGGTTGTAGAGAGAATCTGTACGGATGCATGTACAGGAGTAGACCTCCAGACCGCTACCGTGTCAAAGAATATCTCGAAATCTTCTAGGGCGACCTGTATGATCCGAGGGCTACTATCGTATTCTACACCGGGTACTCTCCACCGCCGTCAGGTGGATCGCGAGCGATAAGATACAAAAAGAAGAAGGTCATGTGCAAAGGACTCAACTTGCTGAAGAAAAGCTAGGTGGACGACCAGGTCCGAGCCCTGGGCGACTAGGACATGTGGCTGCCCGGAGGGCCCACGACCAGTCCTGCACCTCGCCGACTCAGAGCACAACCACATGAGGACCCGTGACACGTGGCTCCCTCGATGAGGCCGGTGACTGTGCCACGTGGCCTCCTGGCCGAGCAAAGTGAGCCCATTACCAACCACCATGCATAAGGCCGGGGAGGCTCTCATCTGAAGCATTCACTAGATCACAACGTATGAAAGCCATTAAATGCGCATGGGAGCTATTAAATGCGCATGGGAGACATTCAATGCGTGGGGAGCCGTTGCAGTGCGCCTAAAGGCCATTAAATGGGCGTGGCTCCCTGACGCTATGATGACCTATCCTCCAATCCCGAGCGGCTACCACCAACTCCTGCTCCATCTACACCGCCCGGCAAGACGGGTGACGTGTGTACCAAAGCGTTCACACGCGAACTTCCGAACCCTCCTCCAGGCGGTCCAAAGATAGGCGGTGTCAAGCAACGGCAGAGACAAAGAGACTCAGAGGATAGTAGCGATGTGACTAGACACACCAATGTAATTAATAAAACCACTCCTCTCGCCCACCTCTATCTATTCCCTAGAGTATATAGGGTGCTAGTGTGCATGAGGCAGGGAGGTCTGCCGAAACTCAGATCACGAAGATCGATCTATTCACAACAAAGAGCAAGGTATTACTAGAGCAACACGAGCTTGAGCAGATGTAGAGCTATTACCCGCATTGGGGGTCTGAACACTGGTAACTCGTGTGTTCCTTATGTGCTCCCAGTGTGTTCTTGAGCTCCCTGTCCTGCTCATCACGCGAAGAGAGTAGAGAAGAGAGCCGAGAGTGACGCAGCGAAGACCCCCCTACCGAAACTCGGTTATACACTCGAACCAATACTATTTGGCACAAACACGCCGACAATAATATATTAGCAATTGACCAATAGTAAACTCAATCTTTACCATAATCATACTAATAGAGAATGTCACTTCAAACTCATCCATGCAATGCATCATGCAGTTATGCTCAAGAAATTTCTCTCTTTAAAGAATATACCGGTATAGTTGGAGTGCACACCCCTTGGTGTCGCACCCTGTCATTCCCTTCCATCCCTCTGGAGGTGCCTACTCTTACTGTCTTGCTCCCATCCATCCCTGTGAATGGGATTACGAGGTAGGACTTCTCAAGAGCACTTCGAATTAGTCATATGTCCCTATATGGCTTTCTCACCGACCAGGCTCAAATCTCTGAGAAGGGCGAGACCAGTCCAGCTAAAGACACCCAGAGAAGACAGCGATCTCCCCAGCTTCACCTCAGCAAAAGTGGGGTTCCATGGCGAGGCTAAGGAACCCTCGGTGGTGGTCCCGAGAGCCTCATTGCCCTCTCCTTGTCGACGGTTGAAGGGTGAAAAGGTCGCGCTATTCGAGCGGAGCAAGGTTTTGGGACAAGAAAGTTGAAGGGGCAAGGAAAGGAGATGGAGGAGTCGAAAAAAGCATGAACTGCCGGTCGTGGGCATGCATATTAATAAGTTTCTCACGCTAGCGGTTCGCGAAAAGGTGGAATTGTGCAACACTTCGGGTCCCAAGAGAAGGCGAAGCAAGCAGAGGATCGAGCGTGTTGATGCGCAGAGTGGTGGACTCCGTCTGATGGCACATCGACATTAAAGAGGTTCCGACCGGCTAGCGCTGCTCCAGATAGGCCCAGGGCTACCGCTCACAGACATTTACGCTTAGGGTACCCTCTCCGCCACGGCCAGAGGGGCCACGAAAGTGCCGTTGCGATGTACCCCGAAAGCAAAGTGGCAATCAGCTCTAACGCCAGTGACCACGCCGCATGGTAGCCCGCACAGCAAGGGGCGATCAGTTCTCGACGCCAGCGACCGACGCCACGCAGCACTGGATGAGCGATGGGTGATCAGTTCCCGACGCCAGCGGATCACTACCACGCGGGCGCCCAAAGTAGCAGACGAGCGATCGCCTCGACGCGAAGGCGATCAGTTGCAGGGCGCCTCAATGTAGCAAAGCGGGTAATCAGCTCGACACCGGCTGGGCCATGTGGTCGGCCGACGAGTGAGAAGGTACTTTAGGGGTCCGCCAGCTTCACCAAGCGTGGAGGCGACATCAAAGGAACGGGAGCTTTACCAAAGTTTTCCCCGATACACCATGTCGTAACCATTGAATGCACATGGCTCGCACGACGCATGATAGCTTATCTTCCGTTGTCTCCGCACTTAACCCGGTTACATTTGAAGCTACTTCCCGAGCGGACCGGGCGGATTTGGACAGTGGTGTAAAGAATGAGGCTAGGGGATGGGGTGATAGCGATTGGTGTAATAAATGAAGTGTAATCAGTATGATGTCATCTTCCCACTTGCCCGAGCCAGCCTAACCTATATAAGGGAGCTTCGATGCATGCGAAGGGGCCAAAAAAAGAGAGAGCACGGAGCAGAGCTGAAAAGAGAGAGCTAGAGAAGACAGAGCAGAAAGGGAAATAGAGTGAGGATCGAGTGTTTGTAATACACTCAAAACACCTTAACAGTAAGGTATGTGACTAGGGTCATACCTCATCGCGGCCCAAACCTAGGTAATATCGGTTTTCTTGGATTGCTCATAGGATCCTCGAGAGCTCAGAGGTGTCCTTCTCAAGACCTCTTCTATCGAACCCCGTGCATCATGTCTAGGAGAATAACCGTCAGGGCTAAAACATCACGACAATTGTGAAGCGCTTTCTTGGCTCCGGGAGGGTGAGAATAAGAGCAGTCACTAACTTCTCCTTCAGAGTACGAAGCCGCTACCACAATCAACAACCACCGAATGTCAAACCCTTCTAAGTCACCGTCACGACGTTTATACACCGGGTACCTCTTCACGAGACAAAGCGTATGGCCCACGTGGGTACTCGACAGAGGGTGGGTGTTTACACCTCGCCCATAGAACGCCACCATGGCGCTACGCGGCGAAAGCAGTGTGGGCGACCACGCTCGCCGCCTTGGGCGCCCACTCACGGGCGGCCTGGCAAGCACGGTTACGAAAGCACGCAATTTCACCACGTGCGGGCCCACGTGGCGCCACGGTATGCAGGTGGGCGATTACCGTCCGCGGGTGCCGTTCATTATCGGCGGCTCGGGCGGGAGATTGGGCGAAGCACGCCAAATTTCACCAAAAAGCCGGTCCACGGCGCTACGGGCGAAGCAGTGGCCGACCACGCCCGCTCGGGCCGCCGCCCACGTGGCATGCGGGTGACCACACCTCGCTTGCTCCACCGCCATGCAAAAGGGTGGAATGCGGGTTTATCTCCGGTGTTCTTCGCCGCATTGCGTCGAGACAGCCTCGCTGCATTGCATGTCGGTCCCAAGGAATTCTGCCACAAGCCCTGCTTCCGACGGCCTCTCACCTACTTGTCACAGAGAGGTCACATTCCTAAGAACCGAAGCGAAGGCATACGCTTGGCATTAAATAGCGCCAAGGAACGGACACGCGATAAAGGTGTAATAAATGCATGTAAGATAAACATGATGACATCCCTCCTCTATCTGACTCGTGTAAGCCCGGGCATATAAGGGCACTTGAGAGCATACGATGGGAAAAAAGGAAGAAAAGGGAGGAGAGAAAAAGAGAAGAGGGAAAGTAGACTCAACAGAAGAGCTGGTCACCAACAAGCTCTGTAACGACGCCCAAAATCTTGAATCCAAGATCAAGCAGGATGTAAGGCTGTTACCCTTCTTCATGGGGGCCTGAACCTGGGTAAAATCGTGTGTTCATCTGGACTTTAGACTCTAGAACTCGTTAGTGTGAGAGGCACTGGGGTTTCCATCTGTTAGGGTTCGTTGGCGCTACAAAAGACACCCCCTATCGAACCAAACCCGGCTCAGACTTGGGCTGTCGCTTGAAATACACCGACAGGGCACACAAAGTTGGGGTCGAGTCGGTTTTTCCGATCATCTCCTGCATGAAGTTTTGGTGTTCTTCTTCCATTCCGTGCATTTGAAGATGGTGAGTTCGCAGATCGTGAAGGAGAAGAGTCGACCATATTCGGGAGTGTGTCCCGGCAATCTCGTCGATTGCAAGACCGTCTCGCTCCACCCACGCAGGTGCCGGGCGATGCTCCCGTGCGTGGTGGAGCATCCGGCGGCGACGCCACCGCCATGGAAGCGCCACCGCCAGACCAGAATGATGCATCTGCTCGTTTCTCGGACCACCTCCTGGAGCTGCGGAGATTCCCGCCACCGTGCGGTCGCGGATCTTGCCGGCCTTGTTGGTGCGGCCCAACTTGGTAGGGCCTCCCCACCGGCAGAGCCGGGCGGGTATCCCGCCCCAGTCGGCTGGGGGCTCCGAAGGCTCCAAATTACCTGGTAGGCGCTCTGCCCCAGAGGCTGTATGGAGGAGGGCTAAGAGGCAAGGTCCCTGCTCCGAAGGAACCGTGAGGACCTAAGGAGTCATCTTGATGAAGCCCGCCGTGAAAGCGATTCTGACCATTGGCCAGGTGCCACGCCGCGGCCAAGAGCAGGGCGCTGCAAGCGGCGCCCCTCAAGACTGAAGTTCTTCCGACCACGAGAGTCCTATCTTCGCCTCCGGCCGAAGTTCCCAAAGGTGCCCGGCTTTGTTTATGGCGCTGATATCAGCGCTTCTCCGCGTTACGCCGTGTGGAGGGCCCGGAAGTTTCGCCTGTCTATAGAAAGTTACGACGGCACTACCAATCCTGAGGAGTTCTTGTAAATTTATACCACGGTGGTGCAAGCGGCCGACGGGTCCGGAAAAGTCATGGCTAATTATTTCCCAACGGCCTTGACGGGCTCCGCCCGTTCTTGGTTGTTGAACCTCCCGCGAGGGTCAATGCACTCGTGGGAGGAACTGGTGGCCTCTTCGCCGCCAATTTCTGTGGCTCTCAGCAATGCCGAGCGTGGAGGATGATCTCGCATGCCCCGAGTAGCATAAGGGAGTCGCCATGATTTTATCCGGTGGTTCGCCATTGCCGCAACACGATTCCCCATATTTCGAGCAATCGGTCGCCATCGCCTCCAAGAGGCGTCGCGACCGCAAGATGAAGGAGAAGATGGCTACCCGCACTATTAGCACCACTTCTGAGTTGTTTTCCCTCGCGCATAAGTGTGCGCGGGCTGCAGAGGCGAGGGGGCCAGGATCTGGTCCCCATGGTGGCCGAGGTAAGGATGAAGCCGGGACCACAAAGGGTTCTGGCCCGCCAAGCAAGAAGGCGCGGAAGCGTGAGGCAGGAGAGACCCGGCGGGTCTTGGCCGCCGAGCGTGACCACGATGGCTCCGGGTCGCCGAGGTGCATGATGTCTTCCATGTATCTCAATTGAAGAAATGCCTTCGTGTCCCGACCGAAGCCACCGAGTTGGACACTCTTGAATTACAACCCGATCTATCCTACAAGGAGCATCCCATTTGTATTCTCGACGAGAGGGAGCGTGTTACCCGGAACCACACCATCAAATTCCTTAAAGTTCAATAGAGTAATCATACCCCCGATGAAGCCACATGGGAGCGTGAGGACCATCTTCAAGCCGAATACCCCTACCTCTTCAATGAAGCGGTGTAATCTCGAGGACGAGATTCTTTTTAAGGGGAGGCTTGTAACGCCCGATTTTCGCTAGTCCGTAAGTGAGGCTTGTCGACTAACATCTTCCATAATGTCGTTACATCCTCATTTAATGATAATCATACAAGTGTTAGGACATTCATCTTGCATAAAGAGGGAGTAGCAAAACCCTAAACATCAATTTCCAAACTGCACACATGTTATTTTGCCCTTAGTCATTGACATGTGGGCCATATGCATATGAGAGAGGAGTGAAGGCTGCACTTACCTACCCTACTAGTTGCTACATTACTCACCCCTACCTATGTACATGACAAGTCAATGACACATGGGACCTACCTTTGCATAGAAAATTGTGGACTGCACATCTTTTCCATGCCTTTTCTCACTTCAACCACCCATACCCACTCTTCCACCTACTCTATGACGTGTGGGACCTAGCCCCACATGTAAGGCATGAGTGGGCAGCCTATATAAGGTCTCAACCTTGGTTTCTTCTCCCCTTTCCTGCTCATTTGCTTAGCTCAAGAACAGAAAAACAGCAAGGTGTTCTTCTTCAACCTCTTGCCATTTCTCCCTCAAATCCCTCCAAACTTGGGTTTTGGTTTGTGCATGTTACACCATCTTGTAGCCAAGGTCAAGAGCTTCACATCCACCCAAACGGATTCTTGAGGAACCAAGTTTTGGGTAAGTGGCAATCGTTTTCCTTGCTACCCTTGTTCTGAAATTCTGCTCCTTGTAACTCATTGCTATTTTCCCCATGGAATCCATCCTCAATCCTTGATTCGGTCGTGCATGTCACTTGGAAGTTTGAGGAAGAAGGCTGGACGCCAAAAGCACGAGCAAAGGAAGGCATTTCCGCTTCACGTGAGCTAGGAGGAGGTGAACCGCGAAGACCGGCGCTAGACATTCTTCGCCGCTCCTCGCCAAACCAACATCCACCTTGTGCAAAGGCAACCTTGTAGTGGTAAGTTTCTACCTTAGTCCATTCCATTAGAGCCCTAGTCCATCCCTATGAAGTGTAGAAGCCCGTTTACGAGTCGCTTTTGAAACAGAAAAAGTCATTCCGATAGTCCGAGGTTTCACTCCACACGTTCGAACCGCTTTCTGATACTCGATAGAATTTCGGATAGTCCTAATAGGAATTAGCTTGAAGGCTGCATTAGCTAACCGAGAGGGCTTTACTTTGACATTCCGAGGTAACCTCGGATACTCCGAACATACCTTCTGACACTCAGGAACACAATTTCGGATAGTCCTAACATAATTCAACTTCCTACCGAGAGGGTCCACTGACAATCCGGCGACACTTTCGGATACTCCTAACATAAATCAATAAAAGCCTTAAGACTTGAACTTTTAGCACAAAACTCAATTAGTACTCTCATATTATGATTAGTATTGCACGTCATGAGCATTTCATGCATTCTTTACTCATGTGCATCATTGGAGTTCTTGAATTGGTGTTTATTGAATTGAATTTTCTCGATTAGGTGTTGACGCTTGGAAGGCACTCCGAAATGCGACTACATCTTTGAAACCAAGATCGAGCAGAAGAAGGCACTATCTTACTCCTTGACCATGATTGCTCCTACTATTTGCAACTTACATCTTTGGAACTATTTTATCAAATGCATGCTTACTTTCAATTACAATTATGATTGGGTAGAATTCTTAGCTATTACCATGTTGTGTGTTAAACCCTTAGCATGTTCTCTCCATGTTCCATTGTCGCCCTAGGTGGTTGGTTTATTATTACGTATGGGTTCGTTCAATTGCTTAGCCATGCTTAGATTATCAATTAGAAACCGCGATAGATGGATTTAGTCCATCGGCCGCAATGATCAAGATTTATTATTACGATGATGTTTTTAATTGATGTTTAATGAGTAGAGATATTGGTTAAGGACCTAAGGATTAAACTGGTGACGCTCTCTTTGAGTAACTATCGTAGTAACCACACGCCGCTTATGGGACCTAGCGTAACCAAGTACTTATGTATGACTAGGTTATGTAAACCATGTGCACGCGGAATTCCTTGGGCTTAGTGGAGCATCAAGGAATGATCACGGAATTCCCGGGCTTAGTGGAGTGTTGTGAATGTCCCTGAGTCCCTCGAACTTTGTTGAGTTGGGGATGTCCAACAACGGGTGTACTCCTTGATCCACACACACCGATGCACCGCACGCAGGATCGAGGGTCACGACCATCCGGATGGTTTAGATAAACTACCATGCATACTGAAAATGGTTTGTCACGCTCACCTCGCCGCACATCAAAGGAAATGTGTTAATAGCTTGGCTTACGAGCGTGACGTGTTGTGTGGGTAAAGTCGCACCTCTGCAGAGTTTAAACTATTCAATAGCCGCCCATGGTTAAGGGCGATCTCGATTTGTCATCACTTTGGCGAGTCTTAAGGACTTGGTAAGAATGGGATGGGAGTGGAAATAGACACAAGTATTGGAGTACTTGTGTGTGTGTAATTGAACATGAGCGATGGAACTCATGGTTCGAGAATGCTTGAAGGCATGATATGAATGTGATTATGATGATGTTATATTATGTACTAGACTTTGCAAATGTTTACTAAATGCAAATCTTTCAATCTATACTTGCTTATGATTTATCTCAAATGTTGCTTTATGCTGAAATTGCCATTATGCCTTCCTTGATGTAGCAACCACATGTAGCTAGAGATCAAGATGAAATGTATATTATTGTGCGAAAGTACACTCTTTGTACTCAATCGGATTGTCCACTTGCTGCGTGAGGATGAGGCATTACCGAGTGACTTTACCCGCGATTCGATGGTTCTAACGCTTAGTCGCCGTTTGCCCCAGATTGGTTGCCTCGAGGGTTTGGGGGCATGCCATGCTGGCCCTTTTGTTGTTTATCCTATGATTTCCGCCGCTACTTGATGTAATAATTTTAAATATGTCGTTATGGACAGCAGTCCCACTTTTGGTATGTAATAACGCTTATGCTTCCGCTAATTATGTATGTGTTGTGATGTCAATCGTTGGATGAGAATGCTCGTGTTGGCGAACTATCCTGACCAACACGGTATAATCACGGACGCCCGAGGTTCCCTTGATTCACTTGAGATATGTCATGCATTTGGGTGAATCTGGAGTCCCGGACTGCCTCCCACGCTCTCGCAGGCCACAGGGGCTTCACCCACCTCTTCGCCGCCATCGACAAATTCACTAAGTGGGTCGGTTGAAGCAAGACGCGCCATCACGGCTTCGCTTCTGCCAAATTTATGCATGGATATTCACTCATGGAGTCGCTAACCGCATTATCACCGGCTAAATTGGACCCGATTCACCAAAGGCGGCATTTCGAATTTATGATGAGATGGGCACCAAAGTATGCTTTTGCTTCGCTGTTCCACCCCAAGAGCAATGGTCAAGCCGAGCGTGCCAATGCATTAGTATTGAAGGGTCTCAAGACAAGAGCGTTTGATCGACTCCACAAGCGGGCGCTATTGGATTGAAGAACTTCCTACCAGTCTTTGTGGTCGCTTCACCACGCCTAGTCGGGCTACTAGCGAGACGCCCTTCTTCTTGGTGTATGGAGCGGAAGCTGTTCTCCCCTTCGAGCTGTCATTTGGCTCTCCGCGCGTCTCTGTTTTCAGCGAGGAAGGTCATGAAGATATCCGGCAGGAAGATGTCAACCTCCTGGAAGAAGTTCGTGACCGGGCCGCCCTTCGTGCCGCCCGATACCAGCAAAGTCTCAGGCGATACCATGCCACCCGGGTTTCTGAGAGAACACTGGCAGTGGGTGACCTTGTCTTGCACAGAGTTCAGGCACATGCTGGGTTGCATAAGCTGTCTCCCCGGTGGGAGGGCCCCTTTAAGGTGGTCTCAATATCTCGACCCGGGGCGGTCCGGCTAGCCACTGAGGATGGTCGAGAATTGGCAAATTCCTACAATGTGGAGTTGTTGCGAAAGTTTTATCCGTGAAAAACTGTAAGTACCCAATGATTCGCTTTGATCAGCCTCAGGATAGACTTATCCCCCAGCTGATCGGCGGTCATTGGTTGTCGATAATGTTATTGTCTTAAAGATTTTCAACTTTGCCATTGTTCCATTTCTTTGTACGCCCTACGGGATAGTCTGGTGCATGGAGGCTATTGGTTCTTAGGTTTTGGCAGTCCCTTGCCGGTCCATAATTATGCCTGGTATCTGTGTCGGGTGACAACGGGCAACCGGGGAGCGGATTTGGCACATTGTTTAAATGTGGTTCATACACCTCGTTGGCTCGTCGAATCAGAGTAGTCGTTACCACAAACACCGCTGGCCTAATATCCTTCCTCGGTAGTTCGTTGCTTATTTGACAAAGGCCATAGGTCAGGTTTGGAAGGAACGACAGCAGTGTGGAGGCCAAAACGGGTGAGCCAATATTACCCCATGCACCGACTTTTGTTGTCATAATCTGTATTGAATGCGTTCCGCCTGGCATTTATTTATCTTTACAATAATCGCGTATGTGCGTGAGTAAAACTTTAAAGCTTTGGCTCAATTTGAGAAGAAAAAGTTAAGGGTCGCCCGAAGGCTCCGAGTGGTCACCCAGTGCTTGGGGGCTGGTCGCCCGAAGGCTCCGAGTGGTCGCCCAGTGCTTGGGGGCTGGTCACCCCACTGCTTGGGTTGGGCGCCAGCTAATGCGTAAGCCAGATAAGTATTTTAAGTAATACACTTTCTTGTTCACTTATGAAAATACTAAAATTAATCAAATTATGCATGGTTATTATGGATGTCGCAAACCTGACGGCTCCTTGGTGATAAAGGAAAAGTCTTCAATGTGAGTGTTTAGTAAAGTCAGGTGACTAGAGTGTAAGTTGGGCACGGAGCTCAAACACGGCTCGTACACCCGGGTTGGCTTTAGAAGCACCTTTGGTTGTCACCGTTGAGCACCGCTGGCCCAAGACCACTCCTAGGGACTTGCTACTTTCTGCGCCACACTGGGGTACGATTCTAAGACATCACAAGGATTTAAGTTCCGAAGAGGTTTCAGCCAATGATAACCCTGCATAAAATCTTGATAGCAAAATCATTCTGTGCTCAAACACAAACTATTGCGCTTCAAAGCTGGCTTTGCCTAAGTCCTATGTAACTTATGCGTATAATGCTTACACTTGTGGCTAGTTGCATGCAACCTTTGCAGGAATTCTGGGACATTGCTTAGGCTCAAAAGCCTAATTGGTGCCTTAGCCGAGTTGCGGACTGGCCACCTGGCAATTTCAGCATGCAATATCGGATAAGCATGGCAAACAAATATAAAGAAGAAGTAAAAGCAAAAAAGTGGGGTGGCGGCCCAGCCCCTCACTCATCGCCCACGTCGATGTCGCCGGTGTCTTCTTCCTCCGCCACCGGGGTGGCAACATCCATGGTCGATCGCTGTACTTTGCAATGCCGCCAAGTATTCGGCGGCTGCCTGCACACGTGCCTCCGCTAGGGCGGCGTTCCCCACGATGCCGGTCTCCATCGCCGCCATCGGGTCCAAGGAAGCATCGCGGCTGGCCCAACAAGCTAGCACGAAGGTGGCGGTCATCATCGCAACCTCTTGCCCTCCCCGTGGCGAGCGGCGGCGGTGGCGGCGATCCCGAGCGCCTCCGCGGCTTGGTTGGTCGCGTGGGCGTCGCAGGCGGTGTATTGAGGGCGCTCTCAACACCACGCCCAAAGGTTCCTGCATCTTTGATGCTTGAAAGCTCTCTTGAGCATGGCGGCGAGATTACGCTGAGGCGGTCACCCTCATATTCAGAGGTCCTCTCAGGCCTCGGCCCTTTCGCGTTCTTTGTCGATGGTGATCGTGGCGGTCGCGGTGGTCCTTTCTGCGCCACCGCAGGTCCGACCTCTCCGCCTCCCGCGCTTAGCTCATCGATGGCCCCTGTCCACCGCCTCGCCATCTGGCCCCATGCCCCATGGCCGTGGCAAGGAGGCGCCAAGCGAAGCTGTGTAAGTTCCGAGCTTCGGTGAAGAGCTCACGGAGCGTTCAGCGGGGTGGTGATGGTCCGGAGGCGAGTTGGTGAGGTGCATGGCGCGGGCCGCCGCCCAGCCTCACGTGGTACTAGCGGTTGGCGGCGTCTGGCGGAAGCCTCATGCCGCAGCGCAGTGGCGCTGCTCCTCGGGAGCATCTTGAGGCCGCCTTGGCGCCGCCCTCAAGTGAAGCAGCCTCTGGGACCTCAGCCCGCCTTGTTGGGTGGCGGCCGTCCCAGCTGCGAAAGGTGGTGGCGCGCGAGGGCGAGATCGGTGCCACAGGAGGAGTCGGAGAAGAGGCCGGCGCCGTGGCAACTGGTGCCGTGGTCGTCGGAGCCGCGCTTTCTTGGTGGCAACAGTGGCGGCGTGCGGTGGCGCCGGAGGTGGAGATGCCGGCACCATGGAGCGCGGCCAATGCGGTCGATCTTTGCAATTGGGGTGGATGCGGCGCGCCGTGAAGTCACCGCCACCTTTGCACCGGTGGCGGCGAGATTCGCACAAGCGCGTCTTCTTCAGCGTCCGGCTTGGAGCATCCGGAACAAGTGGCGCTGCCCGCCGCCCGATCGGTGGGAGGTGCGTCCTGATCGCTCGGTATGGGCGGCAAAAAGGTGAGGCCGTGGAGTCCATTAGCGGCAACAACCCGACGATCCTCGAGCGCCCGCGAACTCCAAGTCGGCAAGTGGCCGTGCCGATGAAGGGAAGTCCAAATCGCTTGGAACGGCGGCATGAGCCCGAGAGCCACGTGGTGATGCGTGGCCCATCCAAGTTTCGCGCTGCCAAAGTTAGAAAAAGACCGCGGTTGGTAGGGAGCAATCTGAATGAGCATAAAAGAAAAAGATGAAGACTTACGGTACCGAAAGGTGCGGTGATGTCGCTGCCGTCAGGTATTACCATGTTTGGCGAATATGGCGGCGAGGGGGCTAAGTCTTGGATACAAAATCATTAACAACCATTGCCCCAGTTAAACCGGCGCCCGCAGTTGATGATGCGGGCCGCCATTGCCGGAGCTCGCCGTCTCTTGACGGGCGAAGTTCGATTCTCGGTGACCGCCGGTCGGCGGGCACCCCAGACATCAATGCGCTGTCGCCGCGGACGACACCATTCGATCGCCAAGCCTCCAATTTGACCTGGGCTGGAAGGGGAGATAGCGAGAAGCCATCCCGTCCCGAAGACGAAAATGGCAGCTTTCCAGAAGTTCGCCGTCGGAGGAGGCACGGCAAAGGAAAAAGTAGCGAAAAAGGGGGAGGTTTGGCATCACCCCCAAGAACATTTCGCAGAGGTGTGCGAAGATAGTGAGAAAAAGAATGGAGTTGGGGGTGAGGTGAAGATGATTGATTTCATAGAAGTGGAGGACGGTGAGAAAAAAATCAGAGAAAGGCGGTACCAAGCCCGCCATGATGCCCCACACGGTGATGATGATCTCGTCGGCGGGGCACTGTGGTGTGGGGGTCCCAGCCCGAAAGAAGAGAGGGCCCTCCGGTACGATCGTGTGGAGTCTCCCCTTGTGTAGGAATCTCGTTGGAGGGAGGAATGCAAGGCGGCAGAGGAGCCATGGAGGCAAAAGTGACAAGAGGTAAGAAAAGCTTAGAGGAAGAAGACGAAGTTTTCAAAGAGTACTAAAAGCGTGAACTGCCTGGTGCGGATGGATCTATATGTATCCCCCACTCGCACCGACGGTTCACGAAAGGACAAGGTTGTGCGCCGTTTCGGGTCCCAAGGAAAATCAATGGATGCGGGAAAGAATCGAGGCGGTACGATCTTGATGAGTGGTGGCCCCATCCAAGAATGCACCGCATTTAATGTAAGGATTTTGAAAGACTCGATGTGCATTCTTGGGTGGGCCCGGCTCTTGTCAGATTATACACCGGGTACCCTCTTCGCCGCAAAGCGCGTCGTGCCCACGGCGCTCGACAGCGGTGGGTGTTTACACCGTACATAGAACGCCGATCCACGTGGCGCGCGGCGGCAGTGGGCGACCACGCCGCCGGCGCCCGGCATTCACGTGGTCGCTGGCGGCGGTTGAAGCACGCCACCCAGCCCGGTGTCGGTCCCACGTGGCGGCGGCGCGGCAGTGGGCGACCACGCCTGCTGCGGTGCCCACCACGTGGCGGCCTAGCGGGCGGTTGGCGAAAGCACGCCCACCCCACCGTGCCGGTCCACGTGGCGCGGGCGGCAGCAGTGGCGACCATGCCCGCCGCCCCGCGCCCAATTTCCACGTGGCATGCGCGAGCACACCTCGCTTGTTCACGCCATGCAAAAGGGTGGAATGCGGTGGCTTCATCCCGGTTTCGCCGCCGCCGTCTCCGATGTCGAGACAGCCTGCTTGCATACCGCATGTCGGTCCCAAGGAATTCTGCTACAAGCCTGTTCCTCGACGCCTCACCTACATCACAGAGAGGTCACATTCGGAAGAACCGAGCGAAGGCATGCGCTGGCATTAATTAGCGCCGAAGGAACGGGACAGCGCATAAAGGTGTAATAAATGCATGTATGATAAACATGATGACATCCCTCCTCTATCTGACTCGTGTAAGCCCGGGCATATAAGGGCACTTGAGAGCATACGATGGAAAAAAAGGAAGAAAAGGGAGGAGAGAAAAAGAGAAGAGGGAAAGTAGACTCAACAGAAGAGCTGGTCACCAACAAGCTCTGTAACGACGCCCAAAATCTTGAATCCAAGATCAAGCAGGAAGTAAGGCTGTTACCCTTCTTCATGGGGGCCTGAACCTGGGTAAAATCGTGTGTTCATCTGGACTTTAGACTCTAGAACTCGTTAGTGTGAGAGGCGCTGGGGTTTCCATCTGTTAGGGTTCGCCGGCTACCAAAGGCACCCCCCTATCGAACCAAACCCGGTCTGTAGACTTGGGCCTGTCAGTTGAAATACACCGACAGCTGCGATAGAGGCTTAGCAGTAATCGAGAAGTCTTGCACAAAACGCTGGTAATAACCAGCTAACCCAAGAAAGCTCCGCACTTCTTTAACATTTGAAGGTCTCTCCCAATCTACAATGGTGGAGATTTTGCTAGGATCCAAAGAAATACCTTCTTGGTTGATGACATGGCCAAGGAAACCTACATCAGAAATCCAGAACTTAAACTTCTTCAACTTTGCAAAGAATTAGTTTTCTCTCAAGGTATTAAGCACCAACCTTAGATGACCTTCATGCTCCTTCTTTGACATGGAATAAATCAGTATGCCATCAATGAACACTACCACAAAATCATCTAGGTAGTGGTGTAGCAAGTGTTCATAGTTTCCATAAAAACAGCAGGGGCATTGGTTAGGCTAAAAGACATAACTTTAAACTCATAATGTCCATACCTTGTGGAGAAAGCAGTCTTTTCAATATCTTGCTCCCTCACCCGAATCTGATTATACCCCGACTGAAGATCAATTTTGGAAAACACCTGTGCTCCCCTCAACTGATCAAACAAGTCGTCAATATGGGGTAAAGGATATTTGTTCTTGATCATCACCTAATTAAGAGTGTGGTAGTCAACGCACATTCTCCAACCCCCATCTTTCTTAGCTACAAATAGCACTAGCACTCGCCAGGGTGACATGCTGCGCCGAATTAATCCTTTGGATAGCAAGTCATCCAATTGCCTTTTCAATTCATCTTGGAGAGGACGAGCTAGACAATAGGGAGACACCGAGATAGGGTGCGTGGCTGGAATGAGATCAATTCGAAACTCTACATCCCGCTGAGGAGGCAATCCTGGAAGCTCCTTTGAAAGCACATCAGAATACTCGCTCACCACCGCAATCTACTCAATACGAGCAGGGGCATTTGGCTTGCTGACAAGGGCAAGGAAAGCTCTAGATTTCAGCACCTGGTGGCCAGGGAACAAACTGGCTGGCACAAAAAGAGACTTAATTGGCCCACTACCATGGAAGACCAACTCCCTTCCTGAAGGAGCATGCAAAGTAACTGTCTTTCAGAAACAACAAATTTTGGCATGGAACTGGTGTAGCCAATCCATTCCCAAAATGACATCAAAAGGGGTTAACTGAATCACCATGAGATTAGTGGAGAAGTCCTCATCATCCAATGTAATAACACAACCCGAGCAAACCATAGAGCTTGAAATGGAACCACCCGGAGAACTGATTAACATTGCCTTCGCGATAAGTTGCATTCCCAAATTGGCTCTTCTAGTGAAATCCAATGACATAAAGGAATAGGATGGCCCTAAATCAAAAAGAACGTAAGCCTCAATCGAATTTACCAAAATAGTACCTGCCACCACATCTGGGTGCCCTGCCAACTTAGAAGATGGTAAAGCGCAAACTCTTGGGGGTGCGAGGGCATGTGAAGCCCCGACACTCAACTGAGTTGGCCCAAAAGCCGAAGGTGCCGTGGGAAACTGCAAAGGAGTCACCGACGTTGGGTGCCAGTAAAAACCCACAGTGGCACCCACAAAGGGGGCTGTGGATGACTGGGGGTAGCTACCATCAAGTGAACTAATCCCTTGGAAGAAGTAGCTAGAGTCGGAGCGGGTTACATAGGCTCCCACTTGATGATGCTGCTAGGATTCTCCTTACACACTCACCCCATGTGGCCAGAGCGACCACAATGGTGACACTCCCCAGACCAGGAACACTCTAAAGCGCGGTGCCCACCTCCACACTGAAGCATATCATACCTTGACCAATCACAGGACGAATAGCTGGAGGGGTCAAAGTAGAGCGAGGTGCTGTTGAAGAGAACAGTCGGGACTGCTTTCACTTAGATGAGAATGAGGAATGATGGCCTCCCTTGAACTTCTTGGAAGTGGGTCGTTGAGAGGACCCACCTCCCTCTCCTAGGACCCTCTTCTAGCTATCGCCAGAAGAAGCAGGAGCCCTAGATCCACCAGTGTTTTGCTTCTCCCTAGAGAGCTCCAACTCCATGCCCCGAGCTTGCTCAACCACCAAGTTAAAGTCACATGGGACAATCGCCCTCACGACAACTCGATACTCCTGATTGAGGCCCTTACGGTGTTGAGGAACGCGGTATGCTACGCTAGCACAAATCAAAATTTCTACCGCATAACCAGAAAGCTACTCGCAAGAAGAGGATCACAATTGGATTACCACTAGACGCGCAGTTGCGGAATCCTTCGCGCGTTGGTGTAGTGGATCGTCCTCGCCGTGGATAGTCCTCACGCGGATCTCCTCGCTGTGGATTGTCCTCACGCGGATTGTCCTCGCTGCGGATCGTCCTCGCTTCAGATCATCCTCGCTGTGGTTCGTCCTTACTACACCGCAGCAGCAGCAGCGTCACCACAGCAGTCCACACGTCCCGGGATGGAACGCCGTGTGTCGGCATGCAAGCACCGTGTCGCTCGGCAAGGGCAATGAGAGGTGGAGGCTAGGGTTCTGGACGTGAACAACTTCTGTCACGCCCACCCTACTCCTCTCCTTATATAGCCACGCGACGAAACCCTAAGCTAGGGCCCATCAGCGCGTTAAGACCATGAGGTCCATTAATTACGGATCCAATCCGAATTAATACATCCCAGCCCGTTATGTATGAGACCCTGTAGGTTCATGTACATTTGGACATAGATTCGGAAAACCCTTTTCCAATCCAATAGCTGGTAGCGGTTCCTTGCAGAGCATGCCAACTCCCAAACGCATATGATTAAATCGAATAAAACCTTTCAAAAGTACTCATGTAATAATCCCTTTACCAAACTATATGAAGATCAAACTCAAGGCGAGAAGTATGTCATCCTTTGACAGTTCAATCCATCTCTCGTATCCGTGATATATTAATAAGTTGTGATTGACCTCTCAATCATAGCATGGCCATGCACTTCCTTAATCATATCACACGAGTGGCCTAGACATATATCTTCGTTACATTGGAGTGACAAATTCCATCTTGACTGCTCACTTCCCTCTGTATGTTTCATAGCAAACATGAAAGCTACCTTTATAACTATCCGGTTAGGAAATAGCGTTTGGTGGCCCCAAGGTAAACTATTAAACATGTAGGGAAAGTGACAATCTCAAGTCTAAGGATCATACATCCACTATGTATGAGATACACTGATGACACATAAGAATTTAACATTCTCGCAGTGTCCCATTACGAGTCTATCTAACCCATGTTCTTCATCATGAGTTCACAATGTATTGATGATATCTCCATATCCCATGATCTATGAAATATGATCATCAATCAATACATATGTTGATCTATTCATCATTGTCCTATACGATGATACCCGATCAGAGATACTTACAAAATAATATCAATAAGTAGAGAGTTTCATAAGCAAGTCACATACTTGCTGATCAATATAATGATATACATTCATTGGACCAATAATCATATTATTATTCATAAACATAGTCATGTTACAATCATCTATATGACTGCCTCAAGGGCATAACACTAACATACGGAACCTCCGCGCCTTTTCACGATCATCAGCCGCCATAGCTGGTATGTATAGGATAATGTTGTTGAATTCTGCCTCATACTCCGCTACCAACCTCCTTCCTTGGGAAAGGGTGGATAGGGAGTGCTCCATCCTCTCAAGGAAGGACTATGGATAGAATTTCAGCCAAAACTGCTCAATGAAGTCCTCCCAGGAAGCTGCCCCGAGGGCGGGGGTCATGGCGGCGAGCACCCCCTCCCACTAAATGTCTGCCAAGCCCTTCAATTGGAAGGCCACAAAGCGAGCTCTTTGGTGAGAGGTCATCTCTAGGGCTCCGAACTGCCTCTCCATGTACCGCAGCCAGCCCGCTACCTGGATCGGTGTGCATGCACCGTCAAAGGTGTCCAGGAGGGGGGACATCCATTCCCGGAGGCTCATTCTAGGCTCCGGTGCCACGGGGGGTACAACAGGTGATGAGGACATCTTCCCTATTGACACATCCACGCCGAGTGATTCTTCTCATACACAACAAGTTTTACAAGGACCTACAACTCGTACTCGAGCACGTCTACTCAATTATCAGGTGAATTCATTCCTAAGTTTTTATACAAATGATTCACACAATGGAATGCTATTTAATTCTTATGATGATCTTATTGTCCTTAGGAACCAAGGAGAAGAACCACCAAATGCCAAGCATAAAGCACGATCATCATATGCGCAAGTTGGACTTGGAATCAGCACATTCGCGAGTTCGGCCTCCGTGATAGCATCGACTTTAAATGACCATAACTTTTGATCCAGAAGGTTGTTTGGAGTCCATGAGGACTTCCTTGAAAGATTTCGTCGTCCTCTTTCCAATGGATCCAGCACCAATGCCAAATTCATCTTGAAGCAATAGAAAATCATAGAAGAGTGTCGCAGGCCAAAAACTCCAGGTACTGCGCCACCTTTTCTTTTGGGCCCAAAGCCCATGTAACCCTAGGGCACCCCCTTGGCCGCCCCCATGGCTGCTGCACACCCCTAGCAGCTCCCTAGCTGCCATTTACCTCTATATATTGTTTGCTACCTCCGTACTTTAGTTGGCGGGTTTTGTTTATTTGATAGTTTAGCCATTGCTACTATTTTGAGTCTTCCAGACGTGCTCAACAACCGCCTAAGAAGCTCCTTGTTTCAGAACCCTACCTTATCAATCCTTCATCTTTATTTGCAATTTCAGATTGCCTTTACCTTTGTTCTTGCTTGTTCTTCAATTGCTAGCAGGAATTAAACCTCGCGTTCAGGTTGATCGTGCCCACAGCAAGATCAATAACCCTCCGGAGTTGGTGTAGCGATTGTTAAGGCGCATCGTCGTCGCACGGTGTAGTTGGATCGTCAACGTTGCCTCCACCAAATCGATCGTGTGTTTCTCATCGAAAGATCGGGACACCAAAGTGCTATCAAGTGGTATCAGAGCACCAAGTTGCTCGGTGAGAGATTTAGTACCCTAGATTAGTTTTTGTTTTCTGTCCAAAATTGAAAATCCTCCACAAAAATTCAACCTTGAGATTCAATCTGGTATTTTAGTGTGTTTTGTTAGGTTTTGATCCATTAGAGTCCTTGTTTTAGTTGCTGATCGTTTTTCCTTCGCGTAGCTTTTATTTCAATCTGTCCAGTTCTTTGCTTTGTTCATAACTTTCACATACGAGCTCCGATTCAAGTGTTTTACACTTTCCTAAAACCTTGGGACAAGCTCCACAAAAACCTAGTCGGGCACGAAATCTAATTCCACCTGAAAGGTTGTTTAATCTTGACATCAAATTCGGGAAGCAAGTTGCAATTGCAATCCAAGTCGGTTCGGTATTTTGATCATAACTCTCACATCCGAACTCTGATTGAGAAGTTTTTATATTTTCTTGAATCCTTGAAGAGTCCTCTACAAAAACGTTTTTGTGTGTGCTTCGTGATTCGGACTCCTTCAAACCGAATTTGACTCAGATTTGGATTTGGTCAGATCGGCTGAATTTTGTTAAATCTGTGCACCTTAGTGTTTTGGCCATAACTTCTACATATGAGCTCCAAATTGTGTTTTTGAATACTTGTTCTAAAGCCTAGAACAGAACCATCAATTTGTTACATTGTGAGCAAGCTTGATTCGGTCATTTTCATGCCTTAGTTGCAGCAACAACCTTACTGCATAGTTCTGGCCGAATTTGGGTTTGTTTCTTCAATTTGTTTTTTAGCTTTGTTCCTTTGAGTTGGTTGAGTCCAGTAGCATCTACAACCATCAAATTCCAAAATATCAGTGCACATACCTTTGGGAACCAATTCATCCTTTGTGAATACTTTGATCCCAATTGAGACTAGCGATTTGAAATTGCTTGGGGCTGCTCCTTTTGATATGTGAAATGACAGGTGATGTCGCCTAGAGGGGGGGTGAATAGGCGAATTAAACTTTTAAAACTTAATTGCAGCGGAAATAAAACAATCCAAGGTTTTCAGTCCGGAGTGTCCGGGGATTTTATCCGGATACTCCGGTATAAATGTCCGGACTATCCGGGGTAATTGTCCGGAGTCTCCGGATTAAATGTCCGGATACTCCGGGTTAACCCCTTCGGTATGGATTAAACTTTACCTGTCCGGAGTCTCCGGGTTAAATGTACGGATACTCCGGGTAGGGTACCTCGAAATGGAATTCTTTAATCTCTTCAACTTTTAATCAAACCACTTGAACACAAAGATTCTAAATACTACCAGGTACCTAGAACAAGTAGAGATCTAGCGGAAAACTCAATAGAAAAGTAGATCGGGCAATTTCAAGATTCAAAATCAAATACTAAAACAAGAGTAAGAAGCAAACTTGGAGACGATGATTTTTCACCCGAAGTTCGGATCCTTGAGGGGATCCTACGTCTCCGTTGAGGCGGCTCCGTCACACTTGAGTCGGGTCTCTTTCAACCCTCTTACTCCGGTGTTGCACAAATGCACTCGCCGGTTTCAACTCCTTTGGCGCTTGAGCAGGATCTCTTTCAACCCTCTTCCTCCGGTGTTGCACAAATGCACTCGTCGGTCTTCACTTCTTTGATTCCTTCCCTTGCGGAGGCGGAATCGGGCCTTCACAAACTTCCCACGGCCAACCACACAAAGTACCGGTGGCTCGTAGGTGACCTCCTAGCCGTCTAGGAGTCCTCAACCTCCAAGAGTAACAAATGCTCACGAAGAACAAACTTGGAGATGAAAATCAAGTGCTCAAACAACTCAAATCACACTCAACTCGAGCACTACCCTCTCTCACACCCAACCCTTCACTCAAAAGGGGATCACTAAGATCTAGGGTTAGAGGGGCTTTTGGGAGCTTAAGATCACCAAGAATACACCCCAAAGGACCAAGGAACCACCCCAAAAACTCTATCCCAACAGCTACCCAAGAGGGGGCTTTAAATAGAGGTCCCCAAAAAACTAGCCGTTTGAACTGCGCAAAGTCCGGATACTCCGGACAATTTTACCAGTGTCCGGACTAAATGTTCGGATACTCAAATCATCCGACACTCGGACTGACCTAACCGAGAGACCCAACCCGGATACTCCGGACTTAAGTCCGACTCAGGACTGACTCAGCAGCCCGACGAAAAAGAGCATAACTTTTGATTCGGACTCGATTTAAGTGATTTTGGACTCTATTGAAAGCTAAGAACAAGGGCTACACAACCAACAAGGTCTCACTACCCAAATCTCAAAGGATAAATCCAGATTTCACCAAGAATCCAAGAGAGACCTACAATTTTCACTTTCCGACACCTCCAACACCACTCTTTCTCTAAATTTCACAAGGATGAATCATTTGAGCACTTGACACATCTAAAAGTCATTCAACGTTGCATCACTCTTAATAGTACGGCAATCCTTAGACTCAAATTAAATCAAAGATAATACAAGTCTAGAAATAATCACTTGCCGTCTTCTTTCTTATTGCCGGTGCACGAAGACCTTTGTCATATAATTGATGACATCTTCGCCTTGTCCAACTTGACTCGATTCACCTCATGAGACTCTCGTCCTATCAACCTTGACTTGATCATCCTCTCGACGATCTCCACGCCAAGTCGATCTTGACTTAGTCCTCAACTCTTGGTGACACGCCGTCTTGTTGACCTCGGCTTAACGATCATCCTCCACGATACCTTGGTCATCATACACACACGGGACCTAATTCTTTCCAAACCACTCATGAAAGACATTAGTCCCAAAAGCTCGATAGATGTGAATAAATTGATATTTGTGAGCAATTAAGTACCACAAGTGTTTCATATAAAGAAGCATAATATAAATGGAAACACTTGACATAAGAAATATTCTCTACTAAGTGCATCATGATGAATATGTAATTGATCTATATGCACTAGAGAGATAATTGCCGATATGATGAATCAGTTAAATCATGGCAAGGATCACAGTCATTATTTAAATGAAGCACATGATAGAATATACACGAATTGTACATGTGCAAATAATATTTGGAATAAGAGTAAATATGTGATCCAACTCTAGATTAAACTTCACTAAGGGAGGTGCATGAGAAGATACACAACTAAAACATTCATGCACCAAGTCAATCTATTGCAATATGAAGTTTAACTCTAGTTAATACATGCATACTAAAAACAAAGCACATAATGAACTCAAATGAATATATATGCACAAATAAATATGACATGAACCAATGTGCATATATATAATCAACATGCTACTTGGAGTTCACTATGCATTTCCTCTAAAAGTAATGCAATAACAAATATAGAAGAGATACCAAAATTGCATACCTTATCTTTGCTTAACCATCCCACTTGATTTTCCTCTAAATGGATGAGACTGATACTCAACTAGGCAATAACAAGTTAGTCTCATAGCAATATAATCATATTAGAGGTTTGTCATTTGTTAAGCACTAAGTTAAGCATTTATTCAATTACATAGATTATCATTATATGTGTTTGTCATTAATCACCAAAAAAACATAAGTGCCTAGATGCACTTTCAATATGTTGCACTATCATATCTCTTGTGATATCAAGTTAGGGATTCCAAAACTTTGCTCATACTAGTGTTGGCCGAAAGTCACCGAAAATAAAAAAAAGAGAAAGAAAGAGCCAAAAAGCCAAAAAAAGAAAAAAAAGAGAGAAAAGAAAAGAGAATAGTGGCCGGTAGCACTACATTGATCAAAACCCTAATTTGTGTTTGTCATTTTCAGATTGTGCAATTGTATTCAGTAGTGAGCAATTTTGTGCCCTTTTACCTTTTCTGAAGCAATTAGCTAGTGTCTCTCCATAACTTATGCAACACGAGTTTTCGTGCTGAAATTATTCTTATTTAGCTCATTCCATTGGTTGCATTAAGTTTCATTATCTTTGCGTGTGTGTTGCCTTGAAATTCACTTATATCTTTGAGATCGGCAACTAGGGCTTGTGAATTCTAGTTTGGATCATTACTTATCATTACAATAACTAGAATTATCAGATTGCATAAGAAATTAACATAGCCTACCAAGCTCCACATATTCTACCTCGTACGTTTGTTCGTTCTCTTGGCAATCGCTATACCCAATCTTCGGAGAACTTTTGACAACGCCAACGGTCGACAACACTGCTGCTTGGTAAGAATTTGTAAGAGCTTTGGGTAAAGCTTGAGTGTTGAGCGACTTGTAGCCACTTACTAGTAGTTGATAGGAACATTATACCTGTGATTTTGTTTCTTGTCTTCTACTAACCATGTCAGGTGATGAGGGTTCGCTGCATCACTCGCCACGCACGAAGGGCATTGTTGCTCACTTTGAGAGGATGACGAGGCACTACTACAGCGAGGCTTATATCAGACGCACGATCACAAACGGTTTTGAAAAACTGTCTGTGATATGGAACATCACAGACGGTTATGTACTCAAACCATCAGTGTATATATCACAGACGGTTTTATATTACAGCCGTCTGTGATGTAATAAATATCACAGATGGTTTCTAAATATAACCGTCTGTGATGGCTACAGTACTCATTACAGACGGTTTCTAAGTAAAACCGTCTGTGAAATTACAGACGGTTATATAACACAACCGTCTGTAATATCTACAGTATTCATTACAGACTGTTATGTTTAAAACCGTCTGTGATATTTCTTACATAATAGACGACTGTAATATAAAACCGTCTGTGATATTTCACGTATAAACAGAGCCTCGATCCAGCCACTTCATTTATAGGGTTTCAGTTTCTATCCTGAGAGTGGCGCCTGTGGAAGTGAGGTGATTTTGTGAAAGAAGGCCATTGATTTCGAAGGGTGATATTAGATTCATTTGATTTTGGTGATCTAAGGTTAGTAATGAGTTCTAATTGCATGCATCCAATTCAATATCTAGGTTGGTTAGGAGAGAATTAATTTAAAGATTGTTTGATTAGATCTAGCTTAATTGTAGCTGGATCCATATGTTGTTTGTGATATTTGGTTAGTAATGTGTTTTAATTGCATTATATTCAACATCTAGCTTGGAATTTGATGATTTTTTTAGATCTAGCTTGTAGAACCATGTGTTGGTTGTTTGATCTAAGGTTAGCTAGTAATGATTCTATTTGCATAATATTATATTCGATCATGATGCAGCTAGCTAGCTTGTTAAGGATAGAATTTAAAGATTGTTTAGATCTAGCTTATAGATCAATTCAAGTCTTTTGGTGATCTAAGGTTAGTAATGGGTTCTAATTTCATTATTATATTGAAGATTAATTTGAATTGTGTTAATCATTTCTTTGTGATGTAATTAAGGTATGTAATTGCATAATTAGTTTAAGAATGTGTGCATACGCACTACACCTGGTGCACTTAATATTTAACACTACGTGTTACATGTGTAGCATAGATGGATCGAAGCTGGATGTACGCTAAGAACCGTATGAGTGTTGAGTACCTTAATGGCGTCTCCACTTTCAAAAGAGCTGCAGAGGAGGATATGTTTAATAGGAGGTGCAATTCATGTCATGTCCGTGCATTGATTGCGAAAATCTGAAGATGTTTCGAAACTCAGCGCAGATCGAAGCACACTTGATTCGGAGGGGTTTCAAAAGGGGCTATACATGTTGGACCACTCATGGCGAAGAGCATAATATCTGAAGCAGACAAGTAGTGTTAATATCGTCGATGAAGTCAATGATATGTCGGATGATCATATCGATTGTGCTTCGATGAGGACAGAGTTGCGGATGACAATTTGGATCAGATCTTTCGCGATCGGAAAGAAACCTTGATGACAGGGAATATGGAAAGTTCCAGGACTTGATGGAGGACTCGGAGAAACCTTTGTTCGCAGGGTGCAAGTTGAAATACACAAGGTTATCATCCGTGCTTGAACTAATCAAATTGAAGGCAAGCAACGGTTGGTCCGACAAGAGTTTCACAGCGCTGTTACGTCTATTGGTGGACATGCTTCCAAAGGGAAACGAGTTGCCGACAACCACCTACAAAGCCAAGAAGGTTGTTTGTCCCTTGGGGATGGAAGTAGAAAGAATACATGTATGTCCAAACGATCGTATCTGTGCACCGCAAAGAGTACACAAACTTGCATATATGTCCGGTGTGCAACGCATCCCGATACAAGTGTAAGGGTCATTCAGATGATGATGGCGAGAGTATTGAGGTGAAAAAAGGACCTCCTGCTAAGGTGGCATGGTATCTGCCTGTAATTCCCCGTTTGAAGCATTTGTTTGCGAACCCAAAGGAGGCAAAACTATTGCGTTGGCACTTTGAGGAGCGTAAGAACGATGGAATGCTAAGGCACCCTGCTGATTCCATTCAGTGGAGAAACATCGATAGGAGCTTTAAAGAATTCGGTGCGGATCCGAGAAATATAAGGTTTGGATTGAGCACAGATGGAATGAATCCTTTCGGTAACATGAGCAGCCGGCATAGCACTTGGCCCATAAATCTCTGTATCTACAACCTTCCTCCTTTGTTGTGTATGAAGCGGAAGTACATTTTGTTGTCTGTACTTATCCAAGAACCGAAACAACCTGGGAACGATATTGATGTGTACCTAGCTCCATTGGTGGAAGATCTAAAAACATCTTGTAGTCAAGATACTTGTTACCGGGTACCCTCTCCAACGCACAAAGCCCTTCCACGTGGCGGCTTTGGCGGACGGGCGGGCGAAACACGCCCTTGCCCGGCCAGTCTGCGCCCACGTGGCGCCCGGCGAACAGGTGGGCGCGCGCACGCCACTCACCGGCGCCCGATCCACGTGGTGGCTCGGCGGGCGGCAGCGAAAGCACGCCCGCCGGTGCCGCCACGGTGGCGCCCGGCGAGCGTGGCGAAGCACGCCTGCTCGCCGGCGCCCGATCCACGTGGCGGCTTTGGCGGACGGGCGGCGAAAGCACGCCCGCCGGCCAGTGCCGCCACGTGGCGCCCGGCGAGCGGTGGGCGAAGACGCCTCGCTGCGCGGGCGCCCGATCCACATGGCGGCTCGGGCGGGCGGCGGGCGAAAGCACGCCCGCCGGTGTGCCACCCACGGGCGCCCGGCGAAAGTGGCGAAGACGCCACGCCGCCCGGGCGTCCCGCTCCACGTGGCGGCTCGGCGACGGCGGGCGAAAAGCGCCCGCCGACCAAGTGCCGATCCACGTGGCGCCCAGCGAGGTGGCGAAGACGCCGCCTTGCTTGCCCACCGTAGGGCAAAAAGGTGTGCGAGGTAGCTTCACCTCGAAGTCTCCTTCCCTATCGTCATCGTGCCAAGCGCCAGCCTCTTGTGTCGTCGCCTATCAACTGCGAGGATTTCTGCAACAAGCCCATTCCTCTAACGCCTCTCACTTACCCGTCAAAGAGAGGTCACGTCTTCGGCGGATCGGCGAGGCCATGCGTCGGCATTTAATGAGGCCGAGGAACGGGACAGACAGAAGGAGTAATAAATGCATAAGGATCAAGATGATGACCCCCCTTTTACCTACTCCCGTTATCCCGGCCTATATAAGGGCCTTCTGGTGCATGGGAAAGGGGGAGGACGAGTCGAACAAGCAAGAGTTATGCAGTAGAGCCTAAGGAAGAACTTGTAACTCCCGAGCTCTGTACTGTACTAGTTTCAAACACTCTTTAAACAATCAAGCAGGAAGTAAGGCTATTACCCAGGGAAAAGGGGGCCTGAACCTGGGTAAAATCTCTGTGTCATCCCTAGTTCGTAGCGGCCGGAGTTCACCGCGTGGGAGTCTCTAGGGTTTCCTCTCGTTAGGGTTAGCCATCCGCGAAGACGCCCTCCTATCGAACAAAACCCGGTCTGTAGATCACGGGCCAGTCAGGCGGAATACGCCGACAACTGTGGGTTACCGGGGTACACGTATGGGATGCGTACAAACGAGAGAACTTTACTTTGCACTGCCTGTTGTTCTACACCATAAATGATTACCCTGCCCTTGCTAACCTGTCAGGCCAGAGTACAAAAGGAACCAAAGCCTGCACTCACTGCTTAGATGATACCGAGAGTTTATGGCTGAATCACTCCCGCAAAACCGTGTAGATGCATCACCGTAGGTTCCTTCGGAGGAATCACCCATATCGCAAGATGAAGCAACTTTTCGACGGAAGGAACGTAAATGGTTCAGCTCCAAGGCGTTTGAGCGGGAGAGATGTTCATGACATTGTTAAGTATTTGGATGTTGTGTATGGAAAGGGGCGTAAATCAAGTACCCGAGAAAAGAGCATGTGGAAGAAGAGATCAATATTCGGGACCTACCTTCTTCGGGAGCACATAGAAGTTCGCCCTTTGCATCGATGTCATGCGTAGTGAGAAGAATGTCCGTGATGGCGTGATTGGTCTCTTACTCAACATTAAGGGTAAAACAAAGGATGGTATCAACGCACGGCTTGACTTGGTCGATATGGGCATAAGACTGAGTTAGCACGAAAGAGACTAATAAAGGCCGTGCGTGCTTGGAACACCTTGTTATACTCTGTCAAAGGCGAAAAAGAACTGAATCGTGCGATGCTTGCATGGTGTGAAAGTTCCGTCGGTTACTCCTCAACATGAAGAGACTTGTTTCGTTGGAAGATTTGAAATTAACCGCATGAAGTCTCATGATTGTCATGTCTTGATGACACAGATGCTCCTTATCGCAATTAGAAGTATTTTGCGGTGAAGGTCAGAGACAATCACTAGGCTGTGTTATTTCTTTAACACAATCACTCAGAAGGTCATCGATCCTGAAGGACTAGATGCTCTTCAAGCTGAGGTGGTGATGACTCTATGTAATCTTGAGATGTATTTCCCTCCATCATTTTTCGATATCATGGTCCATCTCATTGTTCACCTTGTGACAGAGATAAAGTTATGCAGGCCAGTGTTC
Source organism: Guadua angustifolia (assembly GCA_036346375.1). NCBI lineage: Eukaryota > Viridiplantae > Streptophyta > Magnoliopsida > Poales > Poaceae > Guadua > Guadua angustifolia. The sequence goes on from CM070501.1 coordinate 11,305,762, forward strand.
CTACGTAGCATGTACCCGTTCGAGAGGTACATGGGAATTCTCAAGTCTTACGTATGGAATCGATCACGTCCGGAGGGTAGCATTGTCGAAGGTTATGCAACAGAAGAGGCCGTCGAGTTCTGCGTCGATTACATGGCCCAGGTCGAACCGATAGGTGTGCCTCGATCTCGCCATGAGGGGAGGCTCCAGGGTATCGAGACCATCGGAAGGAAAGCAATCACGCCTGATTCGGTTGCGTATGCTCGAGCCCATTTCACGGTTTTGCAACACATGGCTGTAGTGTCCACATATATCGTCGAGCACAAGCAATGGCTAAGGCAAGAGAATCCAACATGGCAGGAGTCTTGGATCACGAGACAACATAACCTTTAGTTCAACAAATGGTTGAAGGCGACCTATCACTTTGGGAGCTCGTCGGATGACTGTTGACATGGTTGGCAAAAGGACCAACTTTACGGTTGTCACATGGAAAGGATATGACTTAAATGGGTACACATTTTACACGAGAGATCATGATATGAAGAGCACAAACCAGAACAGCGGTGTCCCCATAGATGCATTCAATAATACCGCTAGGTTGACGAGGAGCTCTTACTATGGGTTCATAGAGGAGATATGGGAGCTCGACTACGTACTTTTCAAGATTCCCCTATTTCGGTGTCGTTGGGTCCACCTCCAGCATGTGAAGGTTGACAAGAATGGCATCACTACTATGGACCTCGAACGTGTCGGATACCAAGATGAACCATTCGTACTCGCTAACCAGGTTGTTCAAGTCTTCTATGTAACCGACCCGTCCAACAAGAAGCGCCACGTAGTTCTTCAGGGAAAAAGGAGAAATGTCGGAGTTGAGAATGTAGTAGATGAGGAAGAGTACAATCAATTTGATGAGTTGCCACCTATCGGAAATGACATCTGGTCCCGGAAGAAGAACATGAGGAAGCAAGCTACACACGTCGATCATCATGAAGGGCTAATTTTCATACAAAAGAATAAGCATGTGGTGGCGTAGTTATGAGAAGGGTGCATTGTCATCATGTTTACTAATTTTCATGTGTAATAATATTACATTAATGCTATTGTAAAGATGATACGATCCATCATGCTTTGTACATATGATTGTGATGATCTTTGTAAGTAGCTTGTGAAGCATCTGGATTGATGGAAAAGATGCGAGTATAAGAGCAAGTATTTATTCCTTAATATCAATATGATTCCAAATACATGATTCAAAGATGGCCATTCAGACATAATTGATGAGAAGAAATAAATTATGTAGACTATGGCAAACAAGAACAGAATCATGTCTAGGGCAAACAATTTATTGAGTGAATAAGGCCTCAAACCCTTACCACTTTAAACATGCACATCAAGAATTGATAATAATAAGATTCGCTGAAATTAAGGTTCTTATTGCTAGATTAAGTTCAGAACAGTATAGTCTATATTCTGTTAAAGACAACTTTCCCAGAAGATACAACAAAGTGATCGGTTTACATTAGTGTGAATAAGCTAACCGACTTAATCATACATCGAAGACAAATTCAGATTATCGGTAATAGTCTAATCAGCAGACATGACCGAGCAGGGAATATTGTTGCAGAGACTAACAAGCTTCTTGATCTAGCTGAAAACTCTTGAATAAACATTCGCGATCACGCACAAGAGACCTGAATCGAACAAGAATCGATCTTCAACCTCATAGTGAATGTCGATTGAAAAGTATATATCACGAGCGGTTCTATAACATAACGATGCGTGATGTTAATTATCATAGACGGTTCTATTATATAATAGTTTGTGATAACTTAACTTCACAGATGGTTCTATTATATAACCGTCTGTGATAACTTAACATCACAGACTGTTATGTTATAGAATCATCTGTGATAACTACATCACAGACGGTTCTCTTTTAGAACCGTCTGTGATGTAATCTCCTATATATATCTCCCGCGCGCAGACCTTATTCACAGTGCGCCAAACCCTAACCCTCTGTGACATTTTGTCTCTCGCGGCGGCCTCCCCCTCGGCGTACGTGCTTCCGCGGTGGCCTCCCCCTCTCAGCGTCCTCCCCGGCATCGACGTGCTCCCCATCGTCGTCCTCCCCCGTAGCGACGTGCTCCCCATCGTTGTCCTCCCCCGCAGCGACGTGCTCCCCCTCGGTGTCCTCCCCCTCGGTGACCTCCCCCGCAGCGGCGTGCTCCCCATCGTCGTGCCTGGCCTCTCTTCCAACAGCGATCGGTCTTTGTTCTGCTTGTAAGTGTCTTCGCGCATCTTTCTTTCTTTCTTTCTTTACATTGGTACATGGGTGATTGGTACTGCTCTTTGATGATTTTGGGTTATATATGATCAGAACAATTATTCTGTGATTTGGGCCTTGAACTTGTAGAACCTTAAAACCAACAAAATAGAAGAATCAATATATTCTAGTTAAGCACAATTGGATTTGAGTGCAAAAAAGATGAAAAATGCTAGCACTGGGTTAAAATGTGCCTCTCATTGTGACATTGTTCATGTAACATTCCACCCATATAAGCAGCTTCACTTTGTTCTCCTAGAATATATGTATGTCAAGACAACATGCCCATAACCATTCAATTAGCAACATTAAATCCCTCAAGAAGGAAGAAAAAGAAGAGAAAACCACATAGAAGGTGATAATAAAATTATTTCACAGAGCATTAATTTATGCTTTTACCTCGAGGATCAGCTTTTGAAAGTTTGGATGCTTCCATCTTCTTGTTAGTTTTTGCCCATTTGACCTGTAGAACACATCGGAAGGCCATCCTCACTAGGATGGCCTTGATTAATGTAATGGAACCACTCTTTAGTTACGCCAAATGTTTCCCTCTCGTGCTTGCAAAAGCAGTCTAGTGTTTTCCAATATATCCTCTATGTGTGTGCGGTTGTCCCACCGAAGCTCCATGATGGTGAGTGTCTTATCCTGATTCGAAACTTCAACTAAATCTACACATGGTGGGACCTCTCCTTGTCGACTCTGTGACAATTAGCTCCCATACTTATTGTGGAAAAGGAATCAATGCGCCTTTACTTATATACAACCAAACATTCAGAATTCATCCATGTGATAAAAAATTGCAAGTCATACATACCATGCTCACACTCCCAAGATGATACTGCAAAATAATGATAAACATATTATCTTCGATGAAGAAATGAAGGAAGATTGAGATTTCAAGCAAGTACTAGTCTAATATAGGTGGGGACATTCTTAGCTGTATTAGAGGCCTTGAGAGACAACTGATGGAGTGATGGGTACAAAACTAAAAGAAGAAAACAACCTCAACAAGAAGACAAAAAAGCATCGGGGACAAGCTTATTTAAGACAAAGTAGGACCAGTGTTCAACTGTTTTATTAAACTTTCTGAGAGCTAAATTCTTGACTTAGGATGATTTCTATTTGTCTTACAACATCCATGCCTGCAGAAAGAAACAAATGCAGGAGGGATTGCTAAAACAACTCTTTATAGTGCATGCTAAGGTGGTAAGGGTTCAAGGCCCCATTCACTAAATAATTCGTTAGCCCATTTGTGATTGTGGCGAAGATTCTTTTCTTCATCCAAACCCAACAAATTGAGAGCGATCACACTTAATTAACACCATATTGCCAAGAAAGACATGATTCTATATGTGAATGATATTATATTGCTTTTGTGCTGTCACTTGACATACATGTCATTTCGACTGATCAAGAATTGTGTTCTGTTACTTATATTGTTATATGGAATAATCAATAAAATCTTGCTCTTATTCTCGCATCTTATCAAAAGCATTATATTGTTTATGTTATTCTTGTTGTTTCTGAAATATGTATTCTTCTGCTTGTCTGCTGTGTGGATGTCCTAGTTTTAGGGGAGGTGCTGCCGAAATTTTTATTAAGTTCGGCAATCTCCTAGTTCGCTTGTTTTGCTAAAATTCTCTAGTGTTTTGTAATTATTTTGCTTGAGGGTGTAACATTGAGAACACGTGGGGTGCGGTGTTAATTTGAAGTATTGAATGGTTAGCTAGTTCTTTTAAAAGGCTAATAACAAGCCATGGTATCCACAAACTTATTCACTCTAATTTGATTTTATTTGTTCTTCTCTTTTAGTTACTTTGAAACTATTTTAACTTACAAAGAAGATGTCCTCCTCTAATCCATAAATGCAAAGGAAATGATGTGCCCACAAAAGAAAAATCGACCAGCGCCAGTAAGAGGACCAAACAAAAGGCCAATAGATGATATACCATTACGGAGATCGATCCAAGGATGGGACCCTACAAAGCCAAAAAAGGCAGCGAATGCATTTCAGAATATGTGCGGGATAGTAGCACGGGAACGGGTTCCGATCACGCTATCTTCCTGGAGGTTGCTGACTATTGAGACTCACAATGCCTTGCTGACGGAAATTCTTTCATCGTTCAACATTCCAGAAGAATCCGCTCCCCTAGTGCGACGGTATGCACTGCTAGTGGCAGAAAAGGCATGGAAGACCTTTAAGCACACGCTTTTCATAGACTACGTCAAGAAGGATATGGTTCCATACTCTAAGTATGGGTTCATTGATGAGGACACGTGGCGGCGTTTTGTTGAGATGAAGGCGAGCGAGCGAATTTGTGCATCAAAGTGAAGCAAACAAGGCCTTGCGGGCAAGAACACTCACCCCACGGACTTCGGCCGCTGGCTACGCGGGAAGAGAGCGCAATGGGATAGGGAGGGCGAGAGTATCTCGCCATTTGCATCGATCACAGATCAACGTGCGAGAGGCGGCTAAGAGCGAGGTCATTGCCACGTCCTCCGCAGCTGTCTCCTTTGTAAACCCGTGGGCGAGGAAGTGCCTTAGCGCCGGTAATATATAAATCGAACTACCAATTTCGTAATTAGTCCATGACTTCATAAGTGAAATAACTTGTCGGGATCTTGCAGGTAGCGTTGAGTACACAATCGGACGATGGCGCTTTTTTGCCAGACAGGGAGAAAGATGCACTGTCCATGGCCTTGGGAAACAAGGAACATCCTGGTCATACACGAGTCAAAGGGGTTTTTGTTCCATGGAAAACTGGATTCCCAGACGACTCAGACAAATACCAAAATAAGAAGAGAACTAAAGCCGAGCGCGAGTCAAAACTTATAAAGAATTTGGAGGAGAAGTTGAGAGGAGAGTTGAGAGAAGAGTTGAGGGGAGAACTGAGAGAAGAATTTTATGATATGATAAGAAGCCTCGAGGAAAGGCTCAACAATCAAGAAAGAAATACTACACAAGCCCCAGAAATATGTCCGCAAGTCAGCCCCACTGCCCATAAGAGCAGCTGTGCATCCGCCCCTAATATAGATGAACATAGCGAGAATTATCCTGTATGTGACATTAAGGTGGTCACGCGGTGCAATCTCCAAGTGAGAATTAACAATGGCACCGTTCCTCTTACGGCTTCTTGGGGCATCGCGTATCCATCCACTAAGGGGACCATGGTGCACGGTGCCAAGATAGCGCCGGGTTTCACCAAGGTCAATGTGGATGGGGTATTTGATAGTTTCAAGATTGTCAATCTACAGAAGCCACCAAACGACGAGATCGTGAAACTAGGGGATTCCATTGGCACATTCATCCAATGGCCTAGCAGCGACATCTCCCTGGTCGACCCTTCTGTCATGTAACAACCGCAACGATCTGATTCGCCTATTGTATCTGATCAGTTGGCTACCAAATCAGCAGTCGTAGCCCAGACTCCACTTGATGTACATAATGTTGACTTCTTTCCTGCCCATTCTTCTCCCGTGAAGGCTTCATACAATACAAAGAAAGGCAAGGACAAACGGAAGAAAGAAAGACAAGAACAAATCAACTATCCATCTGCTGAGTTAGCTAAACAATACAAGCTAGGGAGCCATTACTAACGAAAGGCAGCGTAACTTCACTTAGTATATCTTGCTAACAATTGCATTTTTGGTACACCCAACAAGCTGGAAAGCCAGAGCATGAACGTACAACAAGTATCATGGTTAAGTTCAAGTATGAACATCTATTCAACGAGTTAGCGGGGGGCTTCTTCGCGGTCGATTTTCTGGACTTGTTCCATCTCCGCAACCTCGACGCCCTCGACGCCGCACTCATGAGATGTTGGACATTGTAAGTGTGTGCTATCACAGTCTACATTCGTCTAATAGTGATAAATGTCCTCCAATATATATATAATTCGCCTTTGTATATATAGATACATGGTACTTGAAGCGACACAGAAGAAAAAATCGATGGGTTTCCTCGACCCACATATAGTCTCAAAGCAAACAATGAATGAAGATATAAACATGGTCAAGAAATACGTGACACAGGCATTGCTAGCACAAAAAGATAAAGAATTCATACTTCTACCCCATAATCCGGGGTAAGTGCTACACCACATGCTATACTTTGGTTTGTCTTGTGCACACAACTCTGTTTAGTTCATTGTCCATTGTGATATACATGTAGGTTTCTTTGGGTTCTAATTGTAATTGAACCAGCCACAAACCGGGTTAAGTACCTTGATTCCGCACGTGGCGGAAACCACGACTTGATACCTATCACAAAATTACTCAGCAGGTAATCACGTTTCCTCCGTACATAACGTACAAGGTCGTGTAAGTTGTTCCAAGTTTATATTGCTATTAGAATGGCTTAGGCTAACCTTTTGCAATCTCGTAGAGCATTCAAAGTGTTGAAGGATCGGACTAAACTACAGCATGATTTTAACTTTCCGGTATCCGCTATACACAATAATCCTATATCAAACCCTGTAATAGTGACTCTAGAACTAACTTATTTTTTATTTGCAGTGCCACCAGCAAGGTCAGGGAAATAACCTATGTGGATTTTATGTTTGCCACAACATGCAAACCATCGTCAATACAAAAATAGTAATACGGTTTGCATTGCGTTCGAGACCCATTTGAGCAACATTAGAGGAGAGTTTGTTACTTCTGCTCACCAAGTAATAAATAAAAAGGCGTTCCATGCGGTGATAACCACGAGTTGTACAATTGTCAAATGGTATTCATTCGGAAAATATGTCAAAAACTTGCGGTTATTCTTGTTTATGCGATTCATTGTATTGTCACATGATATTATCCTTAATACATATTTGCTCATCTTGAATGCAACAACTTAACAATGTCTTGCTTGTTGGAACTAGATATTTTTCCTACACCCTCAGCAGAAACTCCATTATTTATGGTTTGTTGTTCGAAATTTTCATCTACTTAGGTATTCCTGCATCAATATTTACGAGACATAGCCAGTTATAGATGTTGTAATTGAATATCTACACTTCCTATATGTATTGAGGCAACAGTTTGTCCGATCAGGATAGACTTAAAGTATAAACATTTGTAGCGCTTTTTCTCCCTTCTTATGATAATGTTGATGGAACTCAACTAATAAATCAACCAAGACCCGCACGCAGCATGACGAGGTGACGGCAACCACGGTCTGCTTGATCGAATCTGACACACTGGAGTGTGTGATTTGTTTCATGCCATTCGAAGTGGCCTTGCTCAGCATCACCGTCGTGCCACGGTGCAGAGTAATCTATGAAGTACATCTACAATTTTTTTCAAAGTACCATGTTCTCCCACCGTGGCACGACGGTGACGCCACGTAAGAGCATGTCGTCCGGGTACTCTGCACCGTGGCACGACGATGACGCTGCACAAGGCCACTTCGAATGGCATGAAACAAATTACACACTCCAGTGTGTCAGGTTCGATGAAGCAAACCGTGGTTGCCGTCACCTCGTCATGCTGCGTGCGGGTCTTGGTTGATTTATTAGTCGAGTTCCATCAACATTATCATAAGAAGGGAGAAAAAGCGCTACAAATGTTTATATTTTAAGTCTATCTTGATCAGATAAACTGTTGCCTCGATGCATATAGGAAGTGTAGATATTCAATTACAACATCTATAACTGGTTGTGCCTTATAAATATCGTTGTAGAAATATTGATGGAAATTTCGAACAACACCATAAATAATGGAGGTTCTGCTGGGGGTGTGGGAAAAAAGGTCATCACAAACGGTTCTTATTTGAAACCATTTATGATAAGTTCGTATCACAGACGGTTATGATTTGAAACCATCTGTGATATTTAATTATCACAGATGGTTTAAAATGAGAATCGTCTGTGATAATTAAATATCACCGATGGTTTATTAATAGAACCGTCTGTGATATATATTTTCTCAAATGGGTGGAAAACCGTCTCTGATGATCTTCTTCATCACAGACTTATTGTTACTGACGGTTCACAAAACCGTCTCTGATGACGTTTACGAACCGTCTGTGATGATGATTTCTGTAGTAGTGAGGGTCACCACCGAGGAGCTTAGTGAGGATGTACGACTTACTAATGAGCAAATGTTGCTGCAAGAAGACCGTCTCTATTCCATTGAGACCGCTCAGGGAGTTGCTAACACTACCCTTGCCACTATTTTGTCTAGACTTGATATGCTTGCAGTTGTTGCTCCTGGAACTTCCAGTCCTCCGCCTCATCTCCCACGCGCACAACGGGTTCCCATTGCTGCCCTGCCTTCCCAACATGGCCCCGCTGCCTTGGCTGTTCGGACACACATCGCCAACACTTTGGCCCTAGCTTCGGGAGCGGAGGTGGAAGAACAAGATGATGAAAACTACGATCACTACGCCACTGATTTGGGGGATGACAATACCGTCAATTTCGACCACGACCGTGACCATCGTCGACTACGCTTTAATCAGCAAGGTATGCAACGTGATCCACCGCGACATGAGGTACGTGATCATGCTGATGTGTTCTCTAAAGTTAAATTTAATATGCCTCCTTTTGAAGGTAAATATGATCCTGATGGTTACCTCAATTGGGAATTACTTGTTGATCAAAAATTTGCATGCCATGATTTTCCTGAGGATAGTAGAGTTATTTGCTACTAGCGAATTTTACGATTTTATACATTTGGTGGAGAGAGCATTGCCGTGTTCATCCACATAATATACCCACCACTTGGGAAGAATTAAAATTGATCATGCGACATAGATTTGTTCCCTCCTACTATGCTAGAGATTTACTAAATAAATTGCAGCGCCTACGCCAAGGTAAAAGTTCAGTAGAAGAATATTATCAAGAATTGCAAATTAGCATGTTGCATTGTGGTTTAGTTGAGAATGAGGAAGCATCTATGGCTCGTTTCTTAGGTGGTTTAAACCGCGAAATCCAGGACATTCTAGATTATAAGGATTACAATTCGATGACTCATTTATTCCATCTTGCTTGCAAAGTTGAACGTGAAGTGCAGGGACGACAATCGAGGGCAAAAGCTACATTTTCTGCAGGTCGTACTACTTCGTGGATGCCTCATACCCCCGCTGCCCCGTCCGGTCATACCACTACACCAAGTCCTTCCAACAACAAAACATCTCCTTCAAACTCGGCACCACGAGCACCAACACCGACGAAAAGTGCCACACAAGCTCCTACAAAGAGTTCGTCGTCGTCTATCGCCTCAACGGGCCGAACAAAAGACATTCAGTGCCATCACTACAAGGGGTTTGGCCACATCATGAGGGAGTGTCCAAACAAACGCGTCCTCATCATTCGCGAAAACGGCGAGTACGATTCAGCAAGTGATATTGATGAAGAAACATATGCTTTGCTTGCTGAAAATGAAGACGGTGAGCCAATTTCTGAGCCTCAAGAAGAGCCGCGAGTCTTTGGTGATCTTGACCAATATTTGAGTATTGTTTCTAGCGTGTGCTTAGTGCCAGTTAGTGTGCCGAGCAAAATCAGCGCCACAACTTGTTTCACATTAAAGGCGTCGTCAAAGAGCAAGCAATACGAATAATCATTGATGGTGGGAGTTGCAATAATCTAGCCAGCATGGACATGGTGGAGAAACTTGCACTCTCCACTAGGCCGCATCCTCAGCCCTACTACATTCAATGGTTCAACAACAGCGGTAAGGTCAAGGTAACTCGTATGGTAAGAGTAAATTTTGCTTTAGGTTCTTATCATGATTATGTTGATTGCGATGTCGTACCTATGCAAGCATGTTCTATGTTGTTAGGTAGACCGTGGCAATATGATAAAGATTGTTTACATCATGGTAGAACAAATGAATACTCTTTTGTGCATAAAGAGAAGAAAATTGTTTTACATGCAATGTCTCCTGATGCTATTTTAAAAGATGAGATTGCTAGAGCTAATAGAGAGAGAAATCAGGAGCATGCTAAGAGTGAAAATCAGATTGTAGCAAAGGATCTTGAGCAACACAATAAGAAAGAATCTAAGCCTGTTCATGACAAAAGAAATGAGATTAAGTTGAAGGGTGCTTGTTTTCTTGCTACCAAATCTGATTTGAAAGAGTTGAATGATCTAAATTCTTTTTACTATGCTTTCATTTGCAAAGAAGTTTTGTTTTCATTTGAGGATGTGTCTTCTTCTTTGCCTCCTCTTATCACTAACCTTTTGCAGGAGTACAATGATGTTTTTCCAAAGGATGTGCCACCAGGGCTACCCCCAATTCGAGGCATTGAGCACCAAATCGACCTCATTCCCGGGGCATCTTTGCCTAATCGCGCGCTATACAGAACCAATTCGGAAGAAACTAAGGAGATACAACGCCAAGTTCAAGAATTGCTTGATAAAGGATATGTGCGTGAGTCTCTTAGTCCTTGTGCTGTTCCGGTCATTTTAGTGCCTAAGAAAGATGGATCATGGCGCATGTGGATTGTAGAGCAATCAATAATATCACCATTAGGTATCTTCAACCTATTCCTAGACTAGATGATATGCTTGATGAATTAAGTGGCTCTACAGTGTTCTCTAAAGTTGATTTGCGTAGTAGGTACCACCAGATTCGCATGAAGCTAGGAGATGAATGGAAAATGGCTTTTAAAACTAAGTTCGGTCTATATGAGTGGTTAGTAATGCCTTTTGGGTTAACTAATGCACCTAACACTTTTATGAGATTGATGAACGAAGTTTTGCGTGCTTTTATTGGCAAATTTGTGGTGGTATATTTCGATGACATTTTGATATTTAGCAAATCATTGGAGGAACATCTTGACCATTTACGTGCTGTTTTTAATGCTTTACGAGATGCACGTTTATTTGGTAACCTTGAGAAGTGCACCTTTTGCATGGATCGAGTCTCTTTTCTTGGCTATGTTGTTACTCCCCAGGGCATTGAAGTTGATCAGGCTAAGGTTGAGGCAATACAGAGTTGGCCGACTACTAACACGGTCACACAAGTGCGAAGTTTTCTTGGACTTGCTGGATTCTACCGTCGCTTCGTGAAGGACTTCGCACCATTGCTACACCTCTGAACGAGCTCACCAAGAAGGGTATGCCATTTGTTTAGGGCGATGCACAAGAGAACGCCTTCAACACATTGAAAGATAAGTTAACACATGCACCTCTGCTCCAACTCCTAGACTTTTCTAAGATGTTTGAACTAGAATGTGATGCTAGTGGGATTGGGTTGGGTGGTGTGTTGTTACAAGGGAGAAAACCTGTTGCATATTTCAGTGAGAAATTGAGTGGGCCTAGTTTGAACAATTCTACTTATGACAAGGAATTATATGCTCTAGTTCGAACTTTGGAAACATGGCAACATTACTTATGGTCCAAAGAATTTATCATACACTCTGATCATGAATCTTTAAAGCATATTCGCAGTCAAGCTAAATTGAATCGTAGACATGCTAAGTGGGTTGAATTCATTGAATCTTTTCCCTATGTCATAAAACACAAGCAAAGAAAGGAAAATGTTATTGCTGATGCTTTGTCTAAACGATACACCATGCTTTCACAACTTGACTTCAAAATCTTTGGCTTAGAGACGATTAAACAACAATATGAGCATGATGATGATTTCAAAGATGTGTTGTTGAATTGCAAAGAAGGAAAAACTTGGAACAAATTTGTCCTCAATGATGGGTTTGTGTTTAGAGCTAATAAGCTGTGTGTTCCAGCTAGTTCCGTCCATTTGTTGCTATTGCAGGAAGCGCATGGAGGTGGTTTGATGGGATACTTTGGGGTGAAGAAGACGGAAGACATACTTGCTAGCTATTTCTATTGGCCAAAGATGAGAAGGGATGTTGAAAGATTCATTGCTCGCTGCACTACATGTCAAAAAGATAAGTCACGACATAATCCCCATGGTTTGTATATGCCTTTGCCTGTTACTAATGTTCCTTGGGAAGATATTTCTATGGACTTTGTTTTAGGACTTCCTAGAACAAAGAAGGGGAGGGATAGCATATTTGTTGTCGTGGATAGATTCTCTAAGATGGCACATTTCATACCACGTCACAAAAGTGATGATGCTACACACATTGCTGATTTATTCTTTCGTGAAATTGTTAAACACATGGTATGCCAAATACAATAGTTTTAGATCGTGATACTAAATTCCTAAGCCACTTTTGGAGAACTTTGTGGGCTAAATTGGGGACTAAGCTGTTATTTTCTACTACTTGTCATCCCCAAACAGATGGACAAACTGAAGTTGTTAATAGATCATTATCTACCATGCTTAGGGCTATTTTGAAAAAGAACATAAGGTTGTGGGAAGAATGCTTGCCTCATATTGAGTTTGCTTATAATCGTTCATTGCATTCTACTACTAAGATGTGCCCTTTTGAGATTGTATATGGATTTGTGCCTCGTGCTCCTATTGATTTATTACCTCTTCCATCTTCAGAGAAGTTGAATTTTGATACTAAACAACGTGCTGACTTGATTATGAAAATGCATGAGACCACTAAAGAAAATATAGAGCGCATGAATGCTAAATATAAACGTTCTGGTAGTAAGGGAAGGAAGTATGTTACTTTCAAACCTGGAGAGTTAGTTTGGTTACATCTGAGAAAAGATAGATTTCCTGAATTAAGAAAATCAAAGTTGATGCCTTGAGATGATGGTCCTTTCAAAGTTTTAGAAAAGATTAATAAAAATGCATATAAGCTTGAATTGCCTGCAGATTTTGGGGTTAGTCCCACCTTTAACATTGCAGATTTGAAACCATACGTGGGAGAAGAGGAAGAGCTTGAGTAGAGGACGACTCAAATGCAAGAAGGGGAGGATGATGAGGACATCTTCCCTATTGACACAACCACGCTGAGTGATTCTTCTCATACACAACAAGTTTTACAAGGACCTACAACTCGTGCTCGAGCACGTCTACTCAATTATCAGGTGAATTCGTTCCTAAGTTTTTATACAAATGATTCATAGAATGGAATGCTATTTAATTCTTGTGATTATCTTATTGTCCTTAGGAACCAAGGAGAAGAACCTCCAAATGCCAAGCATAAAGCACGATCATCATATGCGCAAGTTGGACTTGGAATCAGCACATTCGCGGGTTCGGCCTCCGTGACAGCATCAACTTCAAACGACCATAACTTTTGATCCAGAAGGTTGTTTGGGGTCCATGAGGACTTCCCTGAAAGATTTCATCGTCCTCTTTCCAATGGATATAGACCCAATGCCAAATTCATCTTAAAGCAATGGTAAATCGCAGAAGAGTGTTGTGGGCCAGAAACTCCGGTGCTGCGCCACATTTTCTTTTGGGCCCAAAGCCCATGTAACCCTAGGGCACCCCCTTGGCCGCCCCCCATGGCTGCTGCACGCCCCTAGCAGCTCCCTAGCCGCCATTTACCTCTATATATTGTTTGCTACCTCCGTACTTTAGTTGGCGGGTTTTGTTTATTTGATAGTTTAGCCATTGCTACTATTTTGAGTCTTCTAGACGTGCTCAACAGCCGCCTAAGAAGCTCCTTGTTTCAGAACCCCACCTTATCAATCCTTCATCTTTATTTGCAATTTCAGATTGCCTTTACCTTTGTTCTTGCTTGTTCTTCAATTGTTAGCAGGAATTGAACCTCGCGTTCAGGTTGATCGTGCCCACGGCAAGATCAATAACCCTCCGGAGTTGGTGTAGCGATTGTTAAGGAGCATCGTCGTCGCATGGTGTAGTCGGATCGTCAACGTCACCTCCACCAAATCGATCGTGTGTTTCTCATCGAAAGATCGGGACACTAAAGTGCTATCAACAGGGATAGCCGTAGGTGGAGGCATAGCTGCAGGAGCTACCTAGACTTGCTGGCACAGCTCCTGGACCTCTCTTTGGAGGGCCTGAAACAGAGCTGCTGTCGCAGCCGCCCGCCTCAACAGGACCAGCATGAGCCCCATCCTGGGTGGAAGCATGAAGGTTGGGGGTGCCGCTTCCCTCGGCGACTGACTCATTCACCTCCTGGGATGGTTTCCTACCACCCACGCCACGGCCTCCACGACCATGGCGACCACGTCCTCTACCCCTCGGCATAACTACAACACAAGTGACAAAATCTCTCCATGAGATCAACCATCACTAAAACATAACATCGCTCAACCACGAAGATTAAACTGAAGCATTCAAGCGCAATGTAGTGATTTCCCAAACCCCTCCTATTGTGCAACAAAGTGTGTCAAGTTTTAGAATTATTGAACCAACCTATGGCGCAATTTTAAAAGGACAAACCTAGACCATGTTTCTACTTTCACCAAGCAAAATTTTAAGTTACTCTAGACTAGTTTACTAATTTCATGCACCACGAACCTAAAGCTCACTCTAATACCAACTGTAACACCCCGACATGAATTATGCCCAAAATGTCACTATACAAACATAAAACTCAACAAAACATCCAATACACAATCAATTTCAGCAAGCATATAATTACAAAACTCTCCACCAAAGAGAGCTAAGACCACAAACATAAGCAAAGACACAAGAGGAGCAATATAATGGGTATCATATGCTCAATGCCACTAGAAAAAAATATTCTACAATCTAAATTCAGCATCCACAATAGAGCATGAATAGATCAACAATAGGGTCCAATGCATACATAGATATTCTTATGACCAAAATAGCAAGTATTCAACATGGTCCCTACAACACATCTATGAAATAGCCAAAAGTACAACAATTTTAGCATCAAATTCTTAACAAAAAAGTTCTAGTTTTAAGTCACCACCACCAAATTTAACCATGATTCTACATACATAGAACATTACACAAATAGTTCACCCTCACAAAGTTCTTCTAAACTGAACCAAAACAAACTACCAATTAAGAAATCAGAGTAAACCGCTCCAGAACTATAAACAAGCATGTCATGATAGTGAGTGTATTGTGGAGCTAATTCCCATCCCTAGATGTCATCATCAAAGTACCTAAAACATAAAACAGCAAGCAAACATGAGTTCCAGCAACTCAGCAAGTAAACATGCATGTATAACATACTAGCAATTGACCAATAGTAAGACACAATCATTACCATAATCATACTAATAGGGAATGTCACTTCAAACTCATCCATGCAATGCATCATGCTGTTATGCTCAAGAAATTTCTCTCTTTAAATATTATACCAGTATAGTTGGAGTGCACACCCGTCGGTGTCGCACCCTATCATCCCTTCCATCCCTGTGGAGGGGTCTACTCTTACTGTCTCGCTCCCATCTATCCCTGTGGAGGGGCCTACTCTTACTGTCTCACTCCCATCCATCCCTGTGGATGGAACTACGAGGTATGACTTCTTAGGAGCACTCCAAATTAGTCATATGTCTCGATATGGCTTTTTCACCGACCATGCTCAAATCTCTTTCCATGACATGAATGCAAGTGATGCGAAAAGATAACTAAATCTTTTAGATACCATAGATCATCTTCACACATGCGAGCACAATAATACCACCAAATGCAATAACCTCATATAAATCCTCATGATAGCTAGATTATCAAAAATAAGCACAAGTAATATTATCAAATACAACCTTTTCCTATGATTCAACTTTTGCATGTTATACTTGCCTCTTTACCGCGCAAAGAGGTGGGGCATGTGCTTGATGCCACACCCAAAGCTACTCCATCTACATCATACAAGCTCTTCAAATTCAAGCCCAAAACAGTACATGCAATAAATTAAAAGCATAACACACTAAGCACCTGTTGGAGTATTTCGCCTGATAGTTATTCTCCCTGGGGGAGTCCGGGGTTCGATAGAGGGGGTCTTCATGGGAGGACACCTACGGGCTCTCCCGAGGGATCCGCACAGACAGAGATCCAAGAACATGCCAAAATTACCCAAGTTCGGGCCCCCGATGCGGGTAACAGCCCTACGTCCTGCTTCTGCTTCTATTAAAGTGTTTTGAGAGTAATACAAACACTTGATCTTCACTCTATCTCCCTTTTTCTTTATCTCTTTCTTCTTCTCTCGAGTCCTCTTGCACTCTCTCAGTGTGTTCTCTCCAGAGCTCTCTTAGTGCTCTTTCCCTGCAGAGTTCAATCGAGAGTCCCCCTTCCCATGCACCGAAGCTCCCTTATATGGGTCGGGCTGGCTCGGGCAAGTGGGAAGATGACATCATATTGATTACACTTTATTTATTACACCAATCGTTGTAGCCCCATCCCCTGGTCTTATTCTTTGCACCACTGTCCAACTCCGCCCGGTCCGCCCGGGAAGCGACTTCTATGCGACGGGTTAGGTGCAGGACGACAGAGCGATAAGCTATATCATGCCGTCAGCAGAGCCATGCGCATTCAATGGTTCTAACATGGTGTGTTGGGGGAGAAGACTTCGAGGCGAAGCTCCCCCATTCCTTCGACATACGCCTCCACGCCTAACCGATAGCGGACCTCCAAGTACCTTTTGACTCTGCCGACCGACCACGCGGTCCGGTCGCTAGGCGTTGGGACCTGATCACCCGCTTTGCTCACCAGTGCCACGCTGCCCCGATCGCTGAGTCGGGGTCGATCGCGCACCGCTTGCTAAGGCGCCACGTGTGATCGCCCGCCAGCGGCCGGGGCTGATCACCCGCTTTGCTCGACAGTCGCCATCTTACCACACGGCCGATCGCAGTGTCGGGCACGATCGCCCGCTTTGCTCGCTAAGGCGCCACGCTGCCCGATCGCTGGCGTCGGGCCTGATCGCCCACACCTTTCGCCGCGGTGCTGCGCTCCGGCACTGGGGCCCCTCCTGACCATGGCGGAGAGGGTACCCCGGCGTAAAGTACGCCGACAGCACCCTTCCTCGAGGTCGGTTACCCTTTCACGACAACAACACATCGTGAGCTACCCCGACAGTCATCTAATGTTAACAATTTGCTCATAATCCTAAACAGAGAAAACCAACCTTTTTTGCAACACTACACAAGAATTCCTATCATTTTTTGGTTACTCACCCAACGGCACAACTCATTTGCCATGCTAATATAGAAGCTGCAATTTTAGCTCGGTCTGCCCTTTTGGACAATCAACTTCAACAACTCGTAACTTGTACTACACAAATTCAAATCAAGCAAATGAATACATTTTTAGCATGTACAGGAAATTCTCATATTATCTAGGCAATGAGAAATTCTAATTTGACCTTTAGCTGGCCCAAATCAATAGATTACTATAACAGCTGTAGAAGCACACTGATTCAGTATATCTAGCAGTAAAATAAGCATAACTTATGATATACAACTTCAAATAAGGCAAATGATGACATTTTTAATATCTAAAGAAAATTTCCTAACTTGTTCTAGGTAATAAAATTTTTGATTCGGCCTCTAATTAGCCCTAAACAATAGATTTCTGAGACAGCTACTATTGCATTCAGATTCAATCTGCCTACTGGACAGTCAACTTCAACAACTCATAACTTATACTATACAATTTCAAATCAGGAAAATGAATACATTTTTAGTATCTACAAGAAATTTCCCATCTTATGTAGGTAATGAGAAATTGTCATTTGGCATTTAGCTAAACCTAAATGACAGATTACCACAATAGCTGTAGAAACACATAGGTTTAGTATAGCCAACAGTAAAACAAGCATAACTTTTAAATGGCTAAACGAAAATGGGTGTTGTTGCTCTCAAATTAAAGGGGAGGCGATGGTCTACAACTTTCTTTTACAACCAAACCATCTGGAGATGCCCCTAAAGTCCCCTAAAACCAGACCTAACAGAGGGTTAAATCTTCCTGAAAATAGGAACTGACCTAATCAGCCCTAATCCCCCAAATCCCCATCTAAATTCAACTTAGCTGAAGAACCCTAGCAACAACTCCCTAAATACCAGCATGCAAGATCAAAACCTCTCAAAAATAGCCACCAACCCCACTGGGCTTACCTCCTTCGGTTGAGGAAGATGCAAGGAAGGAGAGGATCTGCAGCTAGGAGGGAGGAGGAAGCATGGCATCATGAGGGAGGAAGAAGAGGCCATGGCTGCTACTACTGCCCAGGAGAAAATGGAGGAGCTGCTGCCATCCAGGAGGAAAAGAAAATGGTTGGAGAGAAGGAAAAGTGGGGTGCCAGGATGGGGGAAAGAGGGAGAGTCGGGTAGGAGAGAGAAGAATGGGGAGGGGCGGCTGGATTGAGAGGGCTAGGGTTTTGGGAAAAAAACATTAATTCCCTCCCTACAAGCCCCAAATCTCAAAAAAAAAGATCCCCCCGAAGACCTGAGCATTAGAACAACGTTATCCTTTCCTTTCTTGTACTTAACAATATAGTGAAAAGATTCAATGAATTCACTCCATTTGGCATGCCTTCGGTTCAATTTTAGTTGGCCTTTAAGATGTTTCAAAGATTTATGATCTTAATGTATCACAAATTCTTTAGGTAAAAGATAATGTTGCCATGTTTCCAAACTCCGCACAAGAGCATATAATTCCTTATCATAGATAGAGTAATTGAGGGTTGGTCCACTTAGTTTCTCACTAAAGTATGCAACAGGCCAACATTCTTGCATGAGAACTCCACCTATTCCCACACCACTTGCATCACATTCAATTTCAAAGGTCTTACCGAAATCAAGAAGTGCAAGGAGTGGTGCTATCGTTAGTTTTGATTTTAGATCTTCAAATGCCTTTTCTTGTGCTTCACCCCAATGAAAGGGCACTTCTTTCTTGGTCAATTCATTAATGGGAGCAGCAATGGTGCTAAATTCCTTTACAAACCGACAATAGAAGAAAGCAAGTCCAAGGAAACTCTGCACTTGGCTCACGTTTTGTGGTGGCAACCACTCACAAATAGCTTTGATCTTTTCTTCATCCATCTCCACACCTTGACCTGAAACAACAAATCGAAGAAAAACTACCTTGTCGGTGCAAAAAGTGCACTTGGCAAGATTAGCATACAAGCATTCGTTCCGCAAAACAGTAAGTACACATTTAATATGCTCAATATGCTCTTCCAAAGATTTGCTGTAAATCAAGATATTATCAAAGTAAACAACAACGAACTTGCTGATGAAAGCTCTAAGCACATGATTCATCAATCTCATAAAAGTACTAGGCGCATTTATCAATCCAAAAGGCATAACAAGCCATTCATACAAGCCAAATTTTGTTTTGAAAGTAGTTTTCCACTCATCACCCTCTTTTATTCAAATTTGATGATAGCCACTTCGCAAGTCAATTTTTGTAAAAATAATAGCACGACTAAGCTCTTCTAGCATGTCATCAAGTCTAGGAATTGGATACCTATAACGGATAGTTATGTTGTTAATGGCTCTACAATCAATGCACATTCTCCAAGAACCATCTTTCTTTGGAACTAATAGAACAGGAATAGCGCAAGGTGAGATACTTTCACTTACATATCCTTTGTTGAGTAAATCTTGAACTTGACACTGAATCTCCTTTGTTTCTTCTAGGTTGGTGCGGTATGGAGGTTGGTTTGGAAGTAGAGCACCGGGAACAAGATCAATTTGTTGTTCAATGCCTCTCTTTGGTGGCAGCCCTGGTGGCACCTCATCGGGAAACACGTCTTCGTAGTCATGTAAAAGATCAGAAACAGCACTAGGCAAGGTAAAGGGTAAGTCGTTAGTGGAAAGAAAATTGTCCTTGCACAAGAGTACAAAGAACATGGCATTGGGTTCGCTCAATTCTTTGAAATCCCCCTTCCTAGCTATCATCACTAACCCCTCTTTTCCCTTTGTCTTGGTTCTTTGTGGCTGTGGAGTTTTATTTGGCTTTGGATTCACTCGCTTACTATGTTTGTGGGTCTCACTCAATTGTTTTGCGCTCTCTTGCTGTTTTCTTTTAAGATCATCCTTCATGATTTCCTTCGGCGTTAAAGGAAGCAAAGTGATACTCTTTCCTTTGTATTTGAAAACAAGCTTATTAGTTTGACCGCAAATCTGAACATCACGATCATACAACCAAGGCCTTCCCAATAGCAATTGGCATGCTTGCATTGGGACTACATCCCACTCAACCTGATCATGGTACCTTCCAATAGAGAATGGAACGGTCACAATGTTATTTACTCGCAGAGTACCACAATCATTAAGCCATTACATCTTATATGGAGCAAGGTGACGCTGTTGTTTTAATCCCAATCTCTCAACTAATTCTTGACTAGCAATATTATTGCAACTTCCATTGTCAGCAATGATCCTATATAGCTTATCTTTGATCATGTCGCGAGTGTGAAAAATATTGTGTCGCTGCCCATTTTCTTCTTTCGCAACATTCGCACTAAGTACTTGATGAGAAATAAAAAAATTGTTGTCATCCTCATCAACTTGGATCTCATTCTCACCATTACTTATTGCTTCATCTTGTGGAACATCTTCTTCTGGATCACTTTCAGACTCATATTCACCATGCTCATTCACAATCATGGTTCTTCGACTAGGACATTGAGCAACAATATGTCCACGGCCCTTGCACTTATGACACACAATTTCTCGGCTATGCGATGATGATGCAGCAGCCGATGCCACAAAGGGTGCTGCTGTACTAGCAGCAGGACATTGATTATCTTGGCGAGCTATAGGTGAAGAGGCCGAAGAAGCAGTTGATTTAGCATCATGAGTAGTTGGGAGGCTTGGAAGTAGTGCCTTGCAATCGACAACTACTTTCTGATGAACCAGCTGGCTGGTGACGCCATGGAGCTAGAGTGGTCCGGTTGCCATATGACCTTCCATGTCCTTTTTGCTGAATCTTCCTCTCAATGCGCATGGCTCGATCAACTAGTGCTTGCAAATTATCATATGGAAACATCTCAACAAAACCTGAAATTTCATCATTGAGTCCATGCAAAAATCTAGCCATTCTTGATTCAGCATCTTCTCTAATTCCAGCATGAACCAAGAGTAATTCCATCTCTTTATAATACTCATCCATAGATCTAGACCCTTGCTTCAAAGCCTATAGCCTATAGCCTATTGCGAAGGTCACACTGATAACTTGATGGCACGAAGCGTCCTCTCATCACTTATTTCATATCAGCCCATGTGTTGATATAATCATGCCCCAATACAAGTTGATTCTCTTGTATTTGATTCCACCAAGTGAGAGCATATCCAGAAAACTCAACAGAAACAAGGTTTACTCGCCTCTGATCAGAAAGATTGTGCACCTTGGAAATTTGATCACATTGCTCCTCCCACTCAAGATATGCATATCCGAGCTTTCTCTTCCTATAAATTTAGGAATGCTCAACTTGATTCGAGCAATGTCATCTTGGTCTACCCTATGACTATGACCTCTAGCATATTCCCCATCAACACGGGCAGCACCTCGTCCGTGAGCTTGGTGCAGTCCAAATTGCCTTTGATCTGCAAAAAGGTTCTCATTATCATCATATTCTTCAATAGGGTCATAATCATCTTGAAATTCTTCATCATTAAAGTGCACACGGGGGCCAAAGCCTCGCCCACGCGCTCCTCTTCCACACTGTCTAGCATGGGCAGCCATATTATGACCATGCATCATACCACGACCAGCAGCTCCATGATCAACTCCAAGGTGATCATCTATCTCTTCTTCAACACCTCCAACCGAACCCTCATCACCAACCTCTACATGAGGATTGGCCTGGTCACGTTCTCGTCCACCAACAGTAGGGAGACGTGCATTGAACATCCTCTCCATGGCCTGCAACAGTGTGTTTTCTATTTGTCATAGCTCAACTCTTGTCGGGACCAGATTTCTAAATCCGAACCCTCTGTGTATTCCCGTGCAAGTCCAGGAAAAACTAGCACACACAGTGGAAATAGTAATGATAACACAATCATATCACGAAGCAACTAATATTAATTAAGCAAAGAGAGTATCAACCTTATGGCCAAATTATTACAAATAAACAGCCTCATGACCAACCATCTTCTTTGTCTCAGGTTGAGGTCTGCTTGGGTGAAGATATACTTCAGACTCTTATGGTCTGTGAAGATCTCACAACGATTTTCAATGAGATAATGCCTCCACAACTTCAGTGCATGCACAACTATAGCCATTTATAAGTCATGGGTTGGATAGTTTTCCTCATGTGGTCTCATTTGTCGCGAGGCGTATGCAACTACTTTACCTTCTTGCATCAAAATACATCCAAGACCTTGTCTTGAAGCATCACAGAAGGCTTCAGCATCGATGTGAACTCCGGCGAGGGGGTTCTTGATGACGGCAGCATCTCGACGAGCGTGGAGAGGTGCGGCGGATGTGGCGCGGAGCGGAGAATGCGACATGGGGCCTGGCGGCGGCTTTTATAGCCTCGGGAGGTGGTCCACGCGCGGAATCCAAGAGCGGCGGCTAGGGTTAGGGCTGTGGGCGGCGGCGACGCGATGGAGTGACGTGGCGCTATCTCGGCTAACCACGGGGAATCGATCCGACAGCCAGGAGAGCACGCTTGCATGGCACGCTGCAGACCGGGCGATCAAATGCAATGGGCGAGAGTGGCTCGGGCTAGGTTTGCAAGGAGATGGGTTGGTCCGAGCGGGAATAGGAGCGGGCCAGGCGCAACAGGATTGGGCCGGGGAAGGATGAACAGGAATAGGCCACGCAAAAAGGAATTCAACCCGGGGAGGAAAAAGGAAATTAAATTCATTTTCCGATTTAATAAAACTCCAGAAATTCGAATAAAAGCAAATAAATCCAAATAAATAGCAAATAAATTCAGAAAAATCTCCAAAAATACAAGAAAATTCCTTGAAGCACAAGGAACCCATCAAAAACTAGAAATATTTAGTTTCATAAATATATTAGTCAAATTAAATCCTTTTATTTTTGGAAAATTCAAATTAAGCTTTATTTAATTCAAGGAAAATGCTAATGGTTCATTTTGAAATTCAGACACTCAGAAACTCAAATTTTGGAATGTTACAAACCGCCCCCTTAAAAGAAATCTCGACCGTGAGATTTGGACGGACTAGGGAAAAAGGCTGGGGTACTCCGCTCTAAGATCTTCTTCACGCTCCCAAGTTGATTCCTCCTCTGAATGGTTGCTCCACTGAACCTTGCAAAATTTGATCGTCTTGTTTCTTGTTCTGCGCTCTGCTTCATCCAAAATTTTGATCAAATACATGTGCCTCCTGTAGCTCAACATCCTCCATCTGCATCTGCTCTTCTGGCACTCTGAGGCACTTTCTCAACTGACACATGGAACACATTGTGCACATTTGACAACCGTGGCGGTAGCTCCAACTGATAAGCCACTTCTCCACTTCTGGCTAGGATTGGAAACGGTCCAATGAATCTTGGTGCTAACTTTCCGCATGAAATCGACGCATTCCTTTGAGCGGTGAGACACATAGTCACCAGGAGCAAAGGTTAACTCTCTTCGACGGTTATCTGCATAACTCTTTCACCTAGACTGCGCTGTTCTTAACCTTTCTTGGATCATTTTTACTTGTTTTTCAGCCTTTTGCAGAATATCAGGACCAAAGACTTGGCGATCTCCTGTTTCATTCCAACAGAGAGGTGTCCTGCTCTTTCTTCCATACATGGTTTCAAACGGTGACATTTACAAACTTTCTTGATAACTATTGTTATATGAGAATTCTACATAGGGTAAACCTTGATCCCAACTTGTTGCATTAGACAATGCACAAGATCTTAACATATCCTCAAGAATCTAATTCACTCGCTCAGTCTGACCATCAGTCTGAGGGTGATAAGCTGTGCTAAAATTCAGATTGGTACCCAATGCTTCCTGCAACTTTTGCTAGAATCTTGATGTGAACTGAGTTCCTCGATCTGATACAATCTTCTTTGGCACACCATGCAAACACACGATCCTTGACATATACAGCTCTGCGAGCTTATCTCCTTGATAGGTTGTCCTCACAGGAATGAAATGTGCAACTTTTGTCAGTCGATCCACTACAACCCATATTGAGTCATATCCTGATCTGGTCCTTGGAAATCCTGTAATAAAACCCATTCCAATTTCTTCCCACTTCCATTCGGGTACCTTCAGCGGTTGCAGCAATCCTGCGGGTCTCTGATGTTCAGCCCTGACTCGCTGGCATACATCACACATGGCTATGTACTCTGCAATTTCCTTTCCCATCCTTGGCCACCAATACACACTACGAAGATCATGATACATCTTAGTATTGCCTGGGTGAATTGAGTACGCTGACTCATGTGCCTCCTTTAATATCAACTGCTTGATTTCTTTCTGATTCGACACATAAATATTTTTTCCAAGCAAAACTGTTCCTTCTTCATCCTTTGAAAATCCTAGGGCTTTACCTTCCTTTATTCTATCTTTGATCTTAACAGCTTCCTTATCTAACTTTTGCATCTTTTTGATTTGATCCACTAAGGTTGGTTGAATCTCCAAGGCAGCAACAAAACCTTCCTCCACTAGTTCCAAATTTAAACGCTGAAACTCCTCGTGAAGAGTAGGTTGTTCTTCTTTAATCATCAAATTATTGCAGTAGCTCTTTCGGCTTAAGGCATCCACAACTACATTAGCCTTGCCTGGATGATAATGAATTTCAACATCATAATCCTTAATTAACTCCAACCATCTTCTTTGTCTCAGGTTGAGATCTGCTTGGGTGAAGATATACTTTAGACTCTTATGGTCTGCGAAGATCTCACAATGATTTCCAATGAGATAATGCCTCCACAACTTCAGTGCATGCACAACTGTAGCCATTTCTAAGTCATGGGTTAGATAGTTTTCCTCATGTGGTCGCATTTGCCGGGAGGCGTACGCAACTACTTTACCTTCTTGTATCAAAACACATCCAAGACCTTGTCTTGAAGCATCGTAGAAGGCTTCGGCTTCGACGTGAACTCCGGCGAGGGCGTTCTTGATGACGGTAGCATCTCGACGTGCGTGGAGAGGGCGCGGATCACGGTCTGAAGAGAAGCATAACACGGGGCTGGCGGCTTTTATAGCCTAAAGAGGCGGTCCACGCGCGGAATCCGAGAGCGGCTGCTATGGTTAGGGTTGCGGGCGGTGGCGACGCGATGGAGCGACGTGGCGCTGTCACGGCCAACCACGGGGAATCAATCCGATGGCCAGGAGAGCGCACTCGCATGGCACGCTGCAGACCGGGCGATCAAATCCAACGGGGGAGAGTGGCTCGGGCTAGGGTTTGCAAGGAAATGGGCGGTCGGCGGGAATAATGGCGGTGCAACAGATTGGGCGAGAATGGATGAGCGAGAGCAGGCGTGCAAAAGGAATTCGCCGGGAGGAAAAAAGGAAATTAAATTCATTTTCCGATTTAATAAAACTCTAGAAATTCGAATAAAAGCAAATAAATCCAAATAAATAGCAAATAAATTCAGAAAAATCTCCAAAAATACAGGAAAATTCCTTGAAGCACAAGGAACCCATAAAAAACTGGAAATATTTAGTTTCATAAATATATTAGTCAAATCAAATCCTTTTATTTTTGGAAAATTCAAATTAAGCTTTATTTAATTCAAGGAAAATGCGAATGGTTCATTTTGAAATTTAGACCAGGAAGAACAGAGTCTCCCCTGTCGCATGGATGGGCATGGTTCGGAGAGACCACAACACCGTTGGAAGCTCTTCCACCCATCAGGCTCCGTGCTTGCGGAGCCTGTCGAACGCCCTAGTCTTGAGGCCCCTTAGGACCAGCGCGTTGGTGCGCTCAGCTTGTCCGTTCCTTCGCGGATGGGCCACGGAGGCAAAACACACCTTCGTACCCATCTCTTCGTAGAAATCTAGGAACGCTGCGCTGGTGAATTGGGTGCCATTGTCGGTGATGATACGGTTGGCAACTCCAAAACGAGTGAAGATCCCGCGCACGAACCTAACGGCAGTGGAGGCCGTAATGGTGTGCACTGCCTCGGCTTCAACCCATTTGGTGAACTTGTCGATGGCGACGAACAAGTGGGTGAAGCCCCCTGTGGCCCACGGGAACGGACCCAGGATATCCAACCCCCAGACCACGAATGGCCATGAGAGTGGGATGGTTTGTAGAGCTTGGGCTGAAAGGTGGGTCTACTTGGCGTGGAATTGACATGCCTCACAACTCCTTACCAGCTCGAAAGCATCCTGGAGGGCAGTAGGCCAATAGAATCCCTGGCGGTAAGCTTTATCGACTAGTGTCCCTGGACATATGGCTCTCGCACATCCCCCATGGATATCAGAGAGCAGCTTGCTGCCTGCTTCCCAAGTGATGCACTTCAGGAGAATTTTGTTTATACTCTAGCAATACAGGTCCCCACCTATCAGAGTATAGCACTTGGCCTTGCGTGCAATTCTCTCAGCTGAAGCATCATCATCGGGGATCACTTGATCACACAGGAAGGCCAGGATGGGATCCATCCACTGACCCCCCCGACCAAGTGTGGCGATCTCGTGGTGATCGCCTGGGTACTCCGACTGGTCGGGCGTTTCCACCGATACCGCCTTAGCAGTGTTACCATTTCACCTCTCAGAATCGGGGGATATAGTAGCCGCGTCGTCGCCCTGCCAGAGTTGGGGGCCGAGACGGGTGCGTTGACTCCCGCATAAAGCGGGGATATGGTGCGCGTCGTCGGCCCGCCCGAGTTGGGGGCCAAGATAGATCGTCACCGCCCTCATGGGATCGAGGATGTGGCGGCCGTGTCGTTGGCCCCCTTGGGCTGAGGAAGCGAGACATGTGCGGTGCCTCCTGCCGGGTGGAGGATGGAGCAGCCGCACCATTAGCCTGTTGGAGTTGGGGGTTGCAATGGACGGTCGCACAAACATTCTTTCGAAGACTTGGATAGGAACTGACCCGTCATTGGCCCTGCTGGAGACCGGGGTGACAATGGACTGTCGGGTACTATCGTCACCGCCGAAGACCTAGGAAGCGATAGACGGTCTCGCGAGACTCCTTTCAGAGGGACGGACTGGAATAATAGCGCCATCGGCCCCGCCGAAGTTGGAGGCAGCGATGGACGGTTGGGTAAGCCTTTCTTCGAAGACTCCAACCAAAATATAAGCCTTTGATGAGGCGAGCTGTGAAAGCTAATCCGCCAAATGATTATCGCGTCGGGGGATATGGATGTACCCTAACCCGTCGAAGTGGCACTCCATCCTTCTGACTTCCGCGTTTGGTTGACAACGAGTAGAGAGTCGCTCTTGATGTGCGGATGCCGGATGCTGAGCACGACGGCGGCGCGTAGTCCCGCCAGCAGCCCTTCTTATTCGGCGATGTTGTTGGTCGCCTTGAAATCTAGGACGACTAGGTACCAGAGGATGTCCCCGGTCGGGAGACCAGGACAAACCCAGCCCCCGCGCCCTCGACCCAAAAAGAGCTGTCGAAGAACAGGGTCCACGGGGGAGCGCGGGTGCTCCTTCGGCTTCAGGAGTGGAGGGAGTCCACTCGGCGATGACCTCGGCCAACCTTTGACTCTGGATAGCAGTGCGTGGGTGAAACTTGAGGCAAAATTCACCTAGTTCCACGACCACTTGGAGACGTGACCTTCGGCTTCACGGTTGTGGAGTATCTCTCGAAGTGGGTAGGCTATGACCACCGTGATCTCCCGTCCCTGGAAGTAGTGTCTAAGCTTCCAGGACGCCACCAGAACAGTGTAGAGCATCTTCTGGGATTGCGGATATCTGGTCTCCGTGTCGGATAGCACCTTGTTGATGTAGTAGACTGATCTCTAGACTCCTTCCCTCTCCGCCACCAGCACCGCACTCACTACCACCAGGGTAGCCGCAATATATAGGAGAAGCAGCTCGCTGGGAGTAGGAGCGTCCAGCACCGGGGGTGAGAAGAGATATTTCTTCAGGTCTTCGAACGCTTGTTGGGCTTCAGGCGTCCATTCGAAGTGGTTAGTGTTCTTCAATAGCTAGAACAAGGGGTGACTTTTTTCTCCCAGGCGGGCGATAAATCACCTGAGGGACATCAGGCAGCTAGTTATACACTGGACGTGCTTGAGTCTGGTCAGCGGCTTCATGTGTTCGATAGCCGCGATCTTGTCGAGATTGGCCTCAATGCCCAACTAGACACAAGGAATCCCAACAACTTCCCAGAAGGTACGCCAAAGATGCACTTCTCAAGATTGAGCTTCAGGTGATTCTTCCTGAGGTTGGTGAAGGTTTCGCCCAGATCCTCAATCAGCCCTTCACTCTTCTCAGATTTCACCACCAAGTCGTCGACGTATACCTCCAGGTTCCGTCCGACCTGTGGTCGAAAAGAGGCATGTATGACATGCTGATATGTAGAACCAGCATTTTCTAACCCAAATGGCCTTCGAATGTAGTAATAAACACCCATAGGAGTTACAAACGTGATCTTCTCTTCATCTTCTTTCGCCATGCTGATCTGGTGGTATCCGGAGTATGCATCCAGAAAGCACAGCAGCTCACACCCCACCGTAGAATCCACGATCAGGTCGATGCATGCCAAGGGGTACGGATCCATCGGACAGGCCTTGATGAGGTCAGTGAAGTCGACACACATTCGCCACTTCCCATTGGATTTCTTGACGAGCACGGGGTTGGTAAGCCATTCGGGGTGAATGACTTCTCTGATGATACCCGCGTGCAGCAACTTCTCCACTTCCTTGCGGATGGCATCCTGATGCTCGGGGGCCTAGCGCCGGACCATTTGTCGGACCGGGCGCGCCTCAGGGAGCATTGCCAATTTGTGCTCGATCACCTCCCTGGGGACCCCGGTCATGTCGGACGGTTGCCAAGCAAACATGTCTACGTTAGACCGGAGGAAGGTGACGAGCGCGTCTTCCTATTTGGTGCCAAGGTTGGTGCCCAGCTTGACGGTCCTTTCGGCTCGACCACGCTCAGGAAGACCACCTTAACCTCGCGCGGACGGGCCGGGTGAGGCGCGGGTCCTCGCCAGAGGGGCTCTCGAGTAGATAGTGTCAACCTGCCATGCACAGGTGGTGCTCGCCAGGTCAAGGCTTCCTTATTGCAGCGCAGGGCCTCTGGCTTGTCCACCTGGACGCTTATGGGACCTCCAAGTCGCGGTATCTTCACCATCATATAGGCATATTGGGTGGCCACCATGAACCTGACCAACGTGGGTCAGCCAAGAAAGGCGTTGTAAGGAAGGTTGAAGTCAACGACGTAGAAGTCCATCAACTCTGTTCGGTAGTTGTCCACATTCTCGAAAGTGACGAGAAGGCGGACCTGGCCTAGGGGCATTGAGCCAGCCCTGGGGTGACTCCGTAGAAGGGGAGCGCCAGGCGGAGCTCTCGCTCTGGGATCTGAAGAGCCTGGAATGCCCTGGGGGATAGGAGGTTGATGGAGCTCCCCCCGTCAATCAGCACGCGCCCAAGCTGCACGTTCCAAACCATGGGCGAGACCACGATCGGAAGGTGCCCTAGGTCGGCGGTGCTCATAGGGTGGTCGGCACGGCTAAAGGTGATCGGCTCCTCCAGAGCCACCTCGGTGGCCCTTGCCCAGCGCTTAATGCAGTGACACGAGACTTCCCTCATCAGGAGCTTGTACTTTGTGTTGCGGCGTGGGTGGCTGAACCGCCGTGGATGTAGGGCACCACATGCTCACTGCTTTGGAAAAGCGGTGGTAGTCGTCTCCTTTGTCGTCTTCGTGAGGAGGGGGGTGTTCCTTGAGCCGCTGCTCCACCTTCTCGCGCACGACCTGGCAATTATCCAAATCGTGTGCATTAGTATTATGGATAGGGCAGAAAACCTTACCCCTGTTTTCCTGTCGACGGTAGTCCTGTCGATCGCGGCGGCCATCTTGCTGATCGTCCTGCCGATCACGGCGATCGTCTCACAGCGGCTTGATGACCTTGTGCCTGCGCTCGGCGGCCAAGACTTGACCGGAATCGGCCGCCACACACTTCTTCTTGTTTGCGAAACTGGGACCTTTTGAGGTCCCGGCCTCGCCTCCGCCGCAAGCGTCGTCCTCTCCGGTAGTCCGCTCCTGTGCCTCTGCCGCCCGAGCGCACTTGTGGGCCAAGGCGAATAGCTCAGACGTGGTGGCAATATTGTAGGTGGCCATCTTCTCCCGCATCTTGCAGTCTCGCACGCCTCTCCGGAAGGCAATGATGATGGACTGGCTAGAGATCTTGGACATTGTGTTGCGGCAGTGGCTGAATCATCGGATGAACGCACGCAACAACTCCCCTCTCTTCTGTTCGAGGGCATGGAGGTCGTCCTCCACACTTGGCTGTGCATAGGAGCCTTGGAAGTTGGTAACAAACTGGTCACACAACTCCGCCCATGAGTGCACTGATCCCCTCGGGAGGTTCATCAGCCAAGACCGGGCGGAGCCCGCAAGGCTGTCGTGAGATAGTTCGCCATAACCTTCTCGGAGCCGCCAGCAGCTCGCACCACCGTGGTGTAGATCTGCAGGAACTCCTCCGGGTTGGTGGTGCCGTCGTACTTCTCAATGGTTGCCGGCTGAAACCTTTCCAGCCACGCAACATGGAGCAGCCGGTTGGAGAACGCCTGGCACCCCACGTTGCAGGGAGAACCACGCAGCTCCCTAGAACCTCGGCCCGAGGGTCACACCGGGGAGCGCGGGACATGGCTCCTGGAAGACTCGGAGGAGAAGGTCTCCTCCTCTGCAGGGAAGTCGGGGTCACGGGAGGAGTCGTCTTCCTCAGGAGCCTTTCTTTTGCCGCGGTCCTGCTCCTGCGCTTGCCGATGGTGCAACTTGCCACGCAAGTCACCACTGCGCGCTCGGCGTCGCTCCTCCAAATGAACCCTAAGATCTTCACGGGCACTCCCCTCACGCCCGGGGACGTGCGAGACGGTACTAGAGCCGTCGCACAACCACCGGTGAGAGCGGGGCCGGCGTCTTGAATGCCCTTTCCCTTGCTTCGCCCACCATAACGTGAGAGTCGCTCGCTTGGGTGGCTCGAAGCTTGCGTGTGCTCAGCGTGCGACTTCGACCGCGGGATACCAGAGGTATCCGGCTATTCTGATGCCTCTGCATGTAGCTTGGCCGTGTCCACGAGGCGGGTGATGTCCCGTAGCCAAGACGCTGCCGGGGTGTCGCCCCCTAGCTCCACCGGTGGGTGCTCTAGCAGGAGGCATGTCATGGCCCCAAATCCGAATTCGGCTCATGCGGCTAACATTAGCGCCAACCGAGTTTTGGCCGCATTTGAGATCAACTTCCGACTTCAGTCAATGTTCTAAACTGCCACTTAGAAGAATTTCCAAACTTAACAAAATTTTAGAGCTAGAAATTTCAGACTGCAAATGTGATTTTCATCAAAGTTTAGAGCATTGTAACTTGAGAACTATAAGGACCTAGAGTGTGCATGTTAGTAAAATGAAAACTAGAAACTTTTCTCTATGCCATGGTTGAGTTTTGAGCCCAATCCAACATCAGATGCTAATTTAAATCATAGCATCAAAATTTAATCCATGCTGAAATTTCTGGGGACTTAGCCATTCTCATTCTTGTTACTAGTGGGGTCAAGTAAGCAATACACAAAAGAATTGGGGGCAGTCCAAACCAAATCAGCATTCTTGTTTCCTGGCTTCTCTTTCCCAAGCAACCAAAGCCAGCATCCCCAACAGAAGCAGCCTCCCCAAGTGCTCCTCTCCCGGTAGAACCCTCCCTCGGCCTTTTCCCCAAGCGGCCGCATCCTCCACGGCTCTCCCCAAGGCACCACCCCTCCCTGCAGCTGCTTCCTAGTGGCGCCCTCCCCCTGCTGTCCTCAGCCTGCACCATCTCCTCCAGCACCTCCAAGCAATAGCCCCTCCATTCCCCTTCCACTCCCTTGAAGGTAAGACCTCTCC
The DNA here is from genome assembly GCA_036346375.1 of Guadua angustifolia. Classification (NCBI taxonomy): domain Eukaryota; kingdom Viridiplantae; phylum Streptophyta; class Magnoliopsida; order Poales; family Poaceae; genus Guadua; species Guadua angustifolia. The sequence goes on from CM070501.1 coordinate 11,337,737, forward strand.
CCTAGGGTTTGTTTGGTGTTTCCTGGTTTTGGAGGCAGCAATGGTGGAGTTGGGAGTTATGGTGAGTAGAGATTTGGGATTTGGGTGGGGAACAACCATTCTAAGGTTTGGGGAAAGATTCAGATTTTCGAGCAGATTTTGTAGCTCCTATTCTTGACTGATTCGATCACTCAATTTCGTTAATCCAGCTGAAAGTTATGTCGATTTTAGTGCGTGCTGCTCTGAAAATGCTGAAAATGTGGAGCTGAAACTTGAGCTGCGAATTAAAATTAGTTAGAGGCCGAATTAAAAATTAATTTTGCCAGAGAAGTTTTAGGAAATTTCGTTTAGATTGTAAAAATATCATCCTTTACTCAATTCCATGAAGTATAACAATTTATATGATGAAATTTGTGCATGCTGTCTGAAACTTTGAAAATTCTAAACACTGAAAACTGCTCTCTGTTCCTGGCCAAACTGGAAATTCTCTGGGCAGAATCTGGGTGATTGGCCAAATCTAAGTGGTAGGTTTATGTCTTGTGGTCGTCTAGGATTTGAGTTTACTCAATTTGGTTAAGTGATCAAAAAGTTATGGCCATTTGTATCAATGCTGTCCTGAATTCAGTTTTGCTAAAAATTCAGACTTTGGGGCTGAAGTTCAAAGTTTAATTGCAAACTTTAAAATTATTTTCTGATTGTTATGATGCATGGTAGAGTTGGATCACCCTTTTGTGGTCTTTTAGAGTCCAAGAAATCAGTTTTTCGATTAAGCATTCAAAAGTTATGCCTGTTTAGATGTGTATGCGTGTTATTTTCAGATTTTTGGCTATAGATTAGAAGTGAGGTTTAACCATTACACTTTCATTCTTTAATTGAATTGAATGCTTGCACTTTTGGAAACTACCTTGGGGGGGTTGCATTTTGTATTTCATTTCATATGCATCGCATGCATCTCATTTACATGCATTGTGATCGTGTAGAGAACGAAAACACGGAGGTTGATGCGGCGGTAACCGAGGAGGTTACCGGAGAGCCGTCCTTTGTTGAGAACCCGGCAGAAACTCAAGACAAGCACCTAAGCATTTTCAACCTTATATAATTGTATTTTGGCGAATAAATTGCTTATTGGATGATTATGTCTTGCATTAGGAATTGAAATGTGGGATAGGGTTAGAACCTACTTGTTGCACATACACTCATTGATAATTGTTGAATACCTTCCTTCGAACTAGTATATGGGTATTTATATTGTGTCCATGCTTAGTTTGCTTAGATGTCGGGTATGGGCCAAGTGGTGGAAGGTTCCGTCACTTGAGTTTAATTACTTCACACTATTGTGTTGCAATAGTTATGATTATGCTTTGAAATGAAAAATTGAGACCGGGCGAGAGGGTTGGATCATTTGAGTGTGGAGACTCAAATGTTGTAGTCTTACTGTGTTGGTTAAGGACCGATCCGTTGTTTGCCATGTTGATCGAGCACCCTTGTTGATCGCATGCCCGATATAATGAGTGCGATAGCTACCCTTTCATGGCATACTACTCGATGGGTCATGCCCTCATGCAATTGGGCGTGGTTGAGAGCAAGGCCTAGGCCTCTCTCGAGGGCTAAGCGAGGCTTGAGCCGCTCGAGGAGGTTGCTAGGTGCTCGGGCGCATGAGGATGGTTCAGCAGTAGATATGGATGGGAGGAGGGTTGACATGAGGTTCCTTGTGGCACATGTCGATGCGATTAATGATCCCTGCGGGGTGAATAAGCATTTGAATTGCAGCTCTCGGATATGAGCACGCTTGTATCATCAGACACTTCAACGTAGTAATAACTTAAATTGAAACTAGTTGGTATACTTGATGTTGATACTTGTTTGTGCTATTACTTGCTCTCTTTAATGTTTAATTTCAGATTTCACTCTAGCAATAGGTGCTGTCCATAAATGCTAAAAACTTGAAATTTGTGTAGTTGAGTACGATTATGCAACAAAGTAAGCTTTTTCGCACTTTTACCTTAAGCTTATACCTTGCTACATCCAAATGCATATTCTTTCGAGTCGGTCATATATGGACCACGGGTATGTATTGCGAGTACCTTCTGTACTCATGCTTCTCTTTGTGGTTTTCAGGTGAGGACACCGGCGGTGTGAGTTCTGCCCGTTTGGCTTCTCGGTGGTCGGGCGGGACATCGAATAGCAGCTAGGCTCGGCGTTACAAGCGCCTGGAAGTGTTCAAGGCGGAAACTTGGAGATGTCTTACTTTTGGTATAATATGTTGGTTGTGAGCTCATTTTGTTGTATAGCTAGCCTTCTAAACTCTGTTTAGTCCTTGTTTAAATACTTGCCCGTTTCCATGTTGAACCTTGTTGTAAGACCATGCTTAACTCATGTTTAGGATGCTACTTCTATCCATGCTGATCCTTATGCTATGGTTGTTGTTGTTATGCTATACTTGGTTAATTGTTTCTTATGCCTGCTGAGTGGATGTCCGTACTTCTAGGGGTGTCATGCCGAAATTTTGTAGATTTCCTAAGTCTAGGCAAGTTCTTGCCTCGTGTGGTTGGTTTGGTTTGTCTTTGTGCTTTGGTTTTTAGTCGTTGTTGTGCTTCTTGCGCGTGTGGTCGTAAGTTTTGGGTTCGTTGCCCTTTATGCGAATTGAATTGATATGGCAATGGAAACCGGTATGCGGGGCGATCCTGGGCGAGCTTCGGGTCGCATACCGGGGGAATACCGGGATTGTTGTCGAGTTATTCGAATGGGATCGTTGCTATCCTAATTGGGCTTGGGTGCTAGCACTGTGAGCACCATTGGTGATCCGTTGCTAGCCTCCAAATCTGATGAGGGCGACCGGGCATTTGAATAACCCGAGGACGGTCTGGGCGGCTCCTCACAAGGCATGCCACATGCAGATTTTGGGCCGGTGTGGCCTCCTCCATCGCTAGCCGCCGTCAGACCGGCTGTGCTCCTTCCGCGGTGGGGGCACCGCCGCCTTCTACAGAAGGCATCGAACAGTCCCCACGATGGGAGCGTGAAGCCTCCATCTTCACAGCCGGTGCTTGATGATCCGCCAAAGAAAGCAAAGGGTGAAACAGCTACTACCACCCCTACCTGGCACGCCCTGTCAGTGTGTTTGTGCTAGACAGTATTGGTTCGAGTGTATAATCGAGTTTTGGTAGGGGTCTTGAAGTTGCGTCACTCTCGGCTCTCTTCTCTACTCTCTTCGCGTGATGAGTAGGATAGGAAGCTCAAGAACACACAGGGAGCACATAAGGAATACACAGGATTTACCGAGGGTTGGGGCCCCAATGCGGGTAACAGCGCTACGTGCTACTCAAGCTCGTGTTGCTCTAGTATTCTGCTTGCTCTCCGTTGTGAACTGATCGACTAACCGACCTTATTGATATGATTTTCCGACCTACCTCCACCCCATGCACACTAGCTCCCTTATATACTCCCAGGACTAGCTAGGGCAGGAAGAGGGAGTGGTTTTACATTAATTACATTGATTGTGTCTAGTCACGCTCGCCCCTCGGAGCCTCTTTGCTCTGCCAGTAGCTTAGCGCCACTGTCTTGGACCGCCCGAGAGGAGGGGTTCGGACGCTGCGTGACGAACGCCTGGTACACGCGCCACCCCGTCTTGCCCGGGGCGGTGTAGATGGAATGGGAGTTGGTGAAGCTGGCTCAGTCAACGGGACAGGCCATCATAGCGTCAGGGAGCCACGCCTATTTAATGGCCTTCAGGCACACTATGGCTCCCACGCGCATTTGATGGCTATGATATATTGTGATCCTGGTGATTGCTTCGGGCGGAAGCCTCCCAGCTCTATCTGCGTGGTCGGCTGAGAATGGGCTCGCCTGCTCGTCGGGCAACCACATGGCCTGGTCACCATTGCTCATCGGGTAGCCGTGTCTGACATACAGTAGTCGTGATCTGTCGCCTGGGTTGGGACACAGTCGATCAGGCCGCCCGGCGCCACTGTCTGGTTGCCTAGAGCTAGGACCTGGTCATCCGCTAAGTCTTTCTTCAGCAGGTTGAGTCCTTTGCACATAATCTTCTTCTCTATGCATCTTGCGCTCGCGGTCTCACCTGATAGCGGTGGAAAGAGTACCCCGGTGTAGAATACACTGACACTTACTAAGGCAACATCCTTAAGAATAAAATTATTAATAATGCAGATGGTAACTTTAACAATGACTCTACTTGAAAAAGCATCATCAAAATTGATCAACTCATCACTAGTGGCTCGGACTAGGGAAGAGAATCGATGAGAATCTCTAGCCATATGGTGAGAACAACTGGAGTCAATAATCCAAATCTCTTCGATCCCCATCCAATGAATATGATCAAGACACAAGAGAATGAGAGATGACTCAATACTTGAATAAAGTGATGACATGGGAACCCAATACTGAACCATACGATGCTTCAGAGTACCAGCCACAGAAGAAGAAGACTGGACTCTAATGTCTCTCTAGAGCTCAACTCTCACAAGATCAGAAATAACGTTAGTAGAAGATCTAGGAGCTGAAACTGGGTTGGCCGGCTGTCGTGCAAAGATCGGACCATCCTAGTGAGGATGCCTGAATCTCCTACTAGAAAACACCTCACTCTGCTGATATATATCTCGATGGAAAAAATGAGGAATATCAAGAGGATGGTGGAAAGATTGACCATGAGCAGCTTCGGGACCAAAACTTGACTGAACAGCATGAAAACTAAGTCCTAGACGCTGCCAAAAAATAGCTGACTCTCTAACCTGTGTAGAGGCAGTGCGTGCCTTAGGAGCACTCAGAGTCAGGGGATGACCCTGAATACCCCTAAGAGTGTTAGTGATATGCCCTAGAGGCGATCATGTGAGATGATTGTATCATACGTCTATGTTCATGTACTTATCAGTTCCATGAATAAATGTCATTCCTTTGTTTATTGAGTATGACTTAATTGTGAAACACATTGGTTATATGATATTATTCTAAACGATCCCTGGTCACATATCATTATGTGGGACAATAGTGATTTGACCAGCACATGTATTGATTGATGGTAATGTTTCACATACCATAGATATGGAGATATCAAATCAATAATGTGGGCACATGTTAGAAAACATAGGGTTGGATAGACCGCTCAGAGACAACGATGAGATTGTTATCTTAGAAGTGCCATCGAGTGTAGTCTCGAGTGGTATACCTATACGATCATTTGACACGAGATTCTTATTGATTCTCGGCATGTGTAATGTATACTTGGGGCTATCAAGCGCTTCTCCGTATAGAGGAGAGTTATAAAGGTAGCTTACGAGTATGCCATGAAACATGGCGTGAGATATAAGAGATCAAGATGGAATTTGCCCTCCTTGATAATGGGAGAGATATCTACGGGCCCCTCGGTGTGGATGGATAAGGAAAGTGCATAGCCATGCCAAAGTGATTAAAGTGTTAATCACGAATTATATCCATTACATTGACGAGTGAATGGGTCGAGCTATCACAAGGATGGCACGCATCTTGCCTTGAGCTTGACTAGTATCGCGTGGCAAAAGGATTGGTATATGGTATATCATGGTTCATTGCGTCACGATCATTATGTGCATTCGAGGGACAACATGTCCTGCTAGGAACCTTGTTGTCGATGGTTTGGAAAAAGAGGTTTCTAGGGCCATGGCCGTTTAGCATGAACCTAACGGGTCACACACTTAGCAGGTTGGATCATGTCGATGGATTGGATCCATTAGTGGGTTTACACAGATTGGATCTCTGGCGTCTTAATGGATTTCTCTTGTAGAAGATCCATTAGTGAGTCCTAGTGGGCTTCTATCGTAGAAGGCCCGTTAGTGCACTCTATATAAAGGGTCGTGGGGTGTGCGGCCAAGAGGTTCTCCCACCACGAAACCCTAGCCGTCGACCCCTACCCTGCCGAAACCCTAGCCGTCGTGTGTGGTGCTAACACCGGCGCACGGCGTTCCACCCCGGACGTGTGGATCTTGTAGAGGAGCCGTTGCATCATCTCTCGGCGCCGATCGGCGATCGATTTCACCCTCTCAACACACGCCGTGCACCATGGCGAGAGGCGTCAGGACTCGAGCGATCTCTTGGCGAGCACTCGGGCGGTCCGGAGACCACTCGGCGAAAGCACTCGGGTGATCTCGCAAGCACTCGGTGGCGATCGAGAATCACGTTCGACTCGTCTGATGCTTGAACCGCGGGAGGCTTCACCCACTCTACTTCCGCTGCTAACGTGCTCCAAGGGTAATGCTCCATGATCTTTGACTCGCATGTATCCTGATTGAATGCGTAGAAAATTTTATTTTCGGCTAGTGTAGCATACGCGTTCTCCTTCAAAGAGTAGCAACGTGCTCATGCCTTGTGATCTTGGCGCGCCTGAAGTAGAAATCTGCCAAATGTGTGTCCTTCTGACAAAAGGTGCATGTGTACTTCACCTTACTAGTGGCAAAAGTAGCAGAAGGAGCAACCATCTGATTAGAGATCCCATGGATAACTCCGACAGATCTAAACACAATGGTACTCACCCTGGGAGCTACCATGATCTCACCACTCTTGGAGCCACACACAATGGTGGGAGGATGGGCCTAAGTGTGTTCTAAGTAGTCAAATCTTAGACCCTTATTAAATCAGCTAATCTTAGATTGGTCTAGAATAAGATTGAGTATACTCTTACCTCCTACAAACTTCTCGAGAGTGCTCATGAGATGCTCACACTCCCAGAAGAAAGAGACACATGAAGAGTAGGAATGAAGAGGAAGAGAACCAGAAGAAGAAGAACTAACAGCATGTGCATTGTTCTCCCTCAGCATAGCTACATCAATTTTGAGGGCCTCACAAGGAATGCAAGGGATATTTCTAATCCTAAGGGTCCAGACCTCTAACTTCTTCATATGTTTAACTTGGAATTTATCCAAGTTCGCCTCAATCTCAGCACATTGCAAGCAACTTACTTGTGACTTATCTAGTATGTCCTTAGCAAGTTTAGCACACTTCACATTTAAAGTTTCATTGTCAAGTTTTAGTTGCCTACAGCCATCACATGAGCTAACTGGGTTCTTAGAAGCATGCATTTCATTTCTACCAAGCCTCCCATCTTTTCTGAAGTTGATTTTCCTTTGTGGAAGTCGCTAATGGAGTTGTACATCAAAAAGCGACATCATTTCTAGTTAGCCATAAGGCCCGACAAATCACAAGAGGCTTCCTAACAATGGCATCATTTCTATTAGAAAGCTTCCTAAGGTGAGTGCTCATGGCATCAATATCATCAAATAGTTTAGGGCAATTTTTACATGAGGGAATAGAGTGAGTGAGATTGAAGAAAATTAGCATCTAAAGGCATTGTATTAATAGATTCATTGCTAGCATTCTTTAGTCTAAGGCCATTAAGATCATGCATGGTCCTTAGGTTCTTGTGGGGTTTAGGGCATATACACCATTGTATTAATAGATTCATAGGGGCCCACAAGGCTTGTGATATACTAGGGTCCCACAAGGACCTCTGAGGCCCAACCAGGCAGACCACAGGACCAAGTAACACAGGTGGGTGAGGTATGAAGGATTAGGATAGATCCTGATTCAAGGAAACTGAGTCGTATTCATGAAGGAAGATTGTAATCCAAACTAATATAGATTCGGGATAGATATGAAGATCACGATCTCCATGCCGTGTCCGAGTGGGATTCTATATTGTAACCGCCCTTCTACGCTATATAAAGGAGGGGCGGGGCACCATAACGAACAACATCATCGACTATAAGCTAGCCACATATAATTCCAGCACAGGACTAGGGTATTATCTCCACCGCGAGTCCGAACTGATACATCGTGCGTCTTGTGCTACCATTGAGCTTCGATCCAGCTTAGCCCCTTTTCATTATTGTCGGTAACAAACCTCGGCGGTTAGCGCGCCCGGTAGAAATTGCGCTAAGATCAAGTCTGGTAAGCTCGATGGCGATCTTCACCAAAGGTATGGCCACCTTTTCGCCGGCCCAGGCGTTTCGCTTCGGAAGTTTGGATTTCATCACCAACGATCTTGGCCATCTTTCCCTTTCGGATTCGGATCAATTCCAATCTGGAAGTAATTCTGAGGTTCCCTTAGTCGAACAATCACTCGGATCGGGAGCAGGCATGGCCATCTGTCCTTGGACGGTAAGCCAAAATTCTGAACCCCGTCTTGAGATGAAGACGGCTAATTACGAATCCCGAGTGGTTAAATACCCTAGAAAACCACTCGGACTTGAAGGTCAGTACTCCGCATCTTCTTGTTCCTTCGAATCAGAAGATGAATCGGACAATTTCCAGAGCCTCCGCAGCATTTTCGTGATCGAAGACTTGCGAGCGGAGTCTCAACATGAAAAAGACGCACAAGCGCTGCGGAAGAAAGCGCCAGCGAAGGCAGCATAAAACTTCTCGAGCGAGAGGCCGCAATGTCAATGAAGAAATCTTGCAGACGAGGATGGGAAACCAATCGGTTTTCCAAACTCCTCAGCAGAACATCGTCGCCTCCAAGACACTCCTGGATACTTTAGGACCACTACTCGGTCCCGATAGCCCTGCTGCTCCGATCGTAGCCCAAGTTCAGGCTATGGTGGCGGCGGTAGCAATTCAGCAACACCAGGAGGAACCAAGGGGGAAAGAGCCATCTCGTACTCGGCGCCTTAACTCACAGTACGCTAGCAACAACACGCTCGCATCGTCCTAGGCGAAAATTCAACGAGGAAAGGCGCCGCATAGCATCAACCGAGACCTTCGCATGGATTTAAACGACAGACGTCGTGACCGGGAAGATGAAGAGCGCCTGTCATGGCCCCAAATTCGAATTCGGCTCATGCGGCTAAGATTAGCGCCAACCAAATTTTGGCCGCATTGAGATCCAATGCTAATTTCAATCGTAGCATCAAAATTGAATCCAAATGCTGAAATTCTGGGGTTTAGCCAATTAAACTCTTGCCTAGTGGGTCATGTGAGCTCAAAACACAAGTGAAATGTGGTGCACCAAACCAAATCAGCATCTCATTTCTTTCCCCAAGCCAACCAAAGCAGCTGCACCTCAATTCTTTTTTTCCCCCATAGCCAAACCGATTCAGCACTCACTTCTTTTCTTCCCCAAGCAGCCAACACTTCTTCTTCCTGGTTTTCCTCCCCAAGCCAGCACTTCTCCAGCCCCTTCCCCAAGCAGGCGCCTCCTCCAGCACCTCCAGGTCGAGCTCCTCCTGCAGCCTCCATTGGTTGTGCCTCCTTCCCCTTCCAAGCAGCAGCCCTCCTCCTCTCCTCTCTTGATCCCCATGTGAGATCTTAAGGTGAGACCTCTCCCTAGGGTTTGATTGGTTATTTCTGATTTTGGGGGTAGCCATGGTGGATTTGAGGGCTTGGGAGAGTAGAGATTTAGGATTTGGGCGGGAACAACCATTCTAGGGTTTGGAGCATAGTTCTAAAATTCGAGCAGACTTTGTAGCTGTTGTTTCGTGGTGATTTGAGCAAGTTACGAGCATTTCCTGCTAGGTTAGCTGTAGAGAAAGTTGTGGGTAATGAAATTATCTTTCATCTTCAACTAGAATCACTCAATTTAGTTAACCCAGCTGAAAGTTATGGCAATTTTAGTGCTTGCTGCTCTGAAAATGTGGAGCTGAAACTTGAGCTGTGAATAAAAATTAGTTAGAGGCCGAATTAGAAATTATTTTTGCCTGTGGAGTTGTAGGAAATTTCATGTAGATTGTAAAAATGTTATCATTTACTCAATTCCATTAATAATAGCAATTTTTATGTTGAAATTGGTGCATGCTGTTCTGAAGCTCTGAGTATTCTGAACTCTGAAACTGCCCTCTGTTCCTGGCCGAACTGGGAGTTATCTGGGCAGAATCTGGGTGATTGGCCAAAGCTAATTTGTAGGTCTATGTCTTGTGGTCGTTTAGGCTCTGAGTTTGCTCAATTTGGCTAAGTGATCAAAAAGTTATGGTCATTTGTATACATGCTGTCCTGAAACCAGTTTTTCTGAAAATTCAGATTTTGGGGCTGAAGTTCAGAGTTTAGTTAAAAACTTTCAATCTATATTCTGAATGTTGTGTTGTATGTTAAAGTTAGATCACCCTCTTGTGGTCCTTTAGAGTCAAAGAAATCAATTTTTAGATTAAGCATTCAAGAGTTATACCTGGTTAGGGATGTATGCTTGTTGTTTTCAGATTTTGGCTTTAGAGTAGAAGTGGAGTCTTGCAATTGCATTTTCATTCTTCAATTGAGATGAATGTTTGCACTTTTGGATTTGTCTTGAGGATGCATTTAGTATTTTCATTTCTTATGCATCGCATGCATCTCTTTTTTCATACATGGCGAACGTGTAGAGAACGAGCACGCGGAGGTAAACGCGGCGGTGACCGAGGGGGGTACCGGAGAGCCGTCTATTGTTGAGAATCCCGCAGAAGCTCAAGGCAAGCACCTAAGCATTTTTCAACCTTATATATAATTGTATTTTGGCGAATAAACTGCTTATTGAATGATTACGTCTTGCATTAGGAATTGAAATGTGGGATAGGGTTAGATCCTATTTGCTGCACATACGCTCATTGATACTTGTTGAACACCTCCTTCGGAGCTAGTCTATGGGTAATTATATTGTGTCCATGCTTAGTTTGCTTAGATGTCGGGTATGGGCCAAGTGGTGGATGGTTCCATCACTTGAGAATATTACTTCACTCTAATGGGTTGCAATTGGTTATAATTATGCTTTGAAATGGAAAAACTTGAGACCGGGCGAGAGGGTTGGATCATTTGGGTGTGGAGACTCAAATGTTGTAGTCTCGCCTATGTTGGTTAAGGACCGATCCGTTGTTTGCCATGTTGATCGAGCACCTCTTGTTGATCACATGCCCGATATAATGGTACGGTAAGCCACCCTTTCATGGCATACTACTCGATGGGTCATGCCCTCATGCGATTGGACGTGGTTGAGGGCGAGGCCTAGGCCTCTCTCGAGGGCTAAGCGAGGCTTGAGCCGCCGAGGAGGTTGCTAGGTGCTCGGCCGCATGAGGATGGTTCAACGAGTAGATATGGATGGGAGGAGGGTTGACATGAGGTTCCTTGTGGCACATGTCGTGCGATTGATGATCCCTGCAGGTGAATAAGCGATTCAATTGCCGCGCTCGGATATGAGCACGCTTGTATCATCCGACATTTCAACGTAGTAATAACTTAAATTGAAAATAGTTGGATTACTTGATGTTGATACTTGTTCATGATTTTAATTGCTCTCTTTAATGTTTAAATTCAGCTCTCACTCTAGTAATAGGTGCTGTCCATAACTCGCTATAAATTTGAAATTTGTGTAGTTGAATTTGATTATGCAACAAAGTAAGCTTTTTCTCGCACTTTTACCTTAAGCTTATACCTTGCTACATCCAAATGCATATTCCTTGAGTCGGTCATATATGGACCACGGGTAAGTCTTATGAAGTACCTTCGTGACTCATGCTTCGCTTTGTGGTTTTCGGTGAGGACACCCATGTGTGAGTTCTCGCCCATTTTGCTTCTCGGTGGTCGGCGGCGACACCGAATAGTAGCTAGGCTCGACGTTAAAACGCCCGTAAGTGTTCAAGGCGAGACACTTAGGAGATGTCTTATTTTTGGTTTAACTTGGTGATTGTATGTCATTTTGTTGTATAGTTAGGTTCCAAAACTATGTTTTGGCTTGTTTAAATACTTGTCTACTTTCATTGTTGAACCTTGTTGTATTATCATGCTTAACTCATGTCTAGTTGCTACTTCTACCCATGCTAATCCTTATGCCATGTTTGTTGTTGTTGTGCTATACTTGGTTAATTATTTGTTTCTTATGCCTGCTGAGTGGATGTCCGTACTTCTAGGGGCGTCATGCCGAAATTTTGTAGATTTCCTAAGTCTAGGCTAGTTCTTGCCTCGTGTGGTTGTTTGGTTTGTCTTTGTGCTTTGGTTTTTAGTCGTTGTTGTGCTTCCGTGTTGCGTGTCTGATCGTAAAGTTTTGGGTTCGTTGCCCCCTTTATGCAAATTGAATTGATATGGCAATGGAAACCGGTATGCGTGAGCGATCTGGCGAAGCTTCGGGTGCATCACAAGGAATCTGGGATTGTTGTCGAGTTATTGAATGGGATACTTGTTGTCCTAATTGGGCTTGGGTGTTAGCACGTGAACACCTCCGGTGATCCGTTGCTAGCCCCCAAACCGATGAGGGCGATCGGTCATTCAATAACCCGAAACGATCTGGGACTCCTCACAAGCCGTATCGAGCAAGGTGCATAAAGACGAACCGTAAACTTGACAACCACTTAGGTGATTAATTAGGATTTATTTAACCTTCTAGGTAGCAATTAGCGCTATATTACCCGCCCTATGTCTATAATTAAGGTTGTGTGGGTTGAATGGTGGCGTGGGAGAAACGATTACGTTGGAACCGTGCATTTCATACCGTGCATGCATATATCTTGCCATGTCTTTTTGCATCATGATCTATGCTTTTATGTATGTTAGACTTGTAGGATTACTTTGTCTTGTGCTATTGTCTAGATCATGTTTTAATTCAAATTTTAGCCAAGTCTAAGAACCTATCCCTTCCATGAGGAGTTAGAGTCCATTCCCGTGGTTTCAATACCGGAGGTGTTCCCAGCTGAATTGTGGGATGCCGCCCGATCGATATTGAGTTCAGTAGTTGAACTTCACTGGGGCTGCTCTAGTTTCCAAGCGGCCGTATCGAATGCTGCTCGATGAATTGGCCGAATTGACGAATGAACTGAAGGAACTGATGGACAAGGGATTCATTCGTCTGAGCTCCTCGCCTTGGGGCTGCTCAGCTCTCTTCGTGACCAAGAAGGACGGTTCTCTTCGCTTATGTGTTGATTATTGTCCTTTGAACACAGTCACCATAAAGAACAGGTACCCTCTTCCTCGAATTGACATCCTCTTTGATCAGCTTGCTGGTGCACGGGTGTTGCCCGAATACGTGCCAAGTTGAATTCCGGCCAAGCTACTTGTTTCCATCTTGATGATTGTGGAACTTTATGGTTCGGCAAGCGCCTAGTTGTCCCTAAAGACCAAGAGTTGAGAAGAAAGACTCTCGATGAAGCCCACAACTCCTTGCTCACAATACAGCCGGGCAGCATCAAATGTCTCCTTTTGAAGCACTCTATGGTCGTAGCTGTCGGACACCTGAGCCTGAATCCGAGAGTGGCGAATGTCCATTCTTTGGACCTGAACTGGTCATGACGGCAGAAGAGAAGGTAAGGACCCTACAAGAAAATTTGAGGGTAGCACAATCAAGGCAAAAGAGCTATGCGGATCGTCGTAGAAGACCTCTCTCTTTCAGCATTGGTGATTATGTCTATCTAAAGGTATCTCCCCTCCGAGGCACCCATCGTTTCGGGGTTAAGGGAAAGTTAGCACCTTGATAAATAGGACCTTTTCGGATCCTTGCAAGACGTGGTCAAGTGTCATATCAATTGGAGCTTCCTCCCGCTCTAGCGATGGTCTACGATGTCTTCTACATATCGCAATTGAAGAAGTGTCTCCGTATTCCCTTTGAACATCTCGAAGTGGATGAGCTCGAGGTTCTGCCCGATCTGTCCTACCAAGAGTATGCTATTCGAGTTTTGGATGAAGCTGAACGCAAGACTCGTAGGAGGACTCTCAAATTCTATAAAATTTAGTGGAGCAATCACACTGAAGATGAAGCCTCATGGGAGCGGGAAGACCATTTAAAAATTGAGTATACCGAGTTCTTCCATGCTATGTAAGTGCCACCATCCAATCGTTTCGCAATTAGAGCCATATCATTTGTATGTGGCTGCATTGCCCGTATGGTTTCTACCCATCTGTGCTCTCATTTTTGAATCTCGGGGCGAGATTCTTTTATGGGGGGGAGGATTTGTCATGGCCCCAAATTCGAATTCGGCTCATGCGGCTAACATTAGCGCCAACCAAATTTTGGCCGCATTGAGATCCAATGCTAATTTCAATCGTAGCATCAAAATTGAATCCAAATGCTGAAATTCTGGGGTTTAGCCAATTAAACTCTTGCCTAGTGGGTCATGTGAGCTCAAAACATAAGTGAAATGTGGTGCAGCCAAACCAAATCAGCATCTCATTTCTTTCCCCAAGCCAACCAAAGCAGCTGCACCTCAATTCTTTTTTTCCCCATAGCCAAACCGATTCAGCACTCACTTCTTTTCTTCCCCAAGCAGCCAACACTTCTTCTTCCTGGTTTTCCTCCCCAAGCCAGCACTTCTCCAGCCCCTTCCCCAAGCAGGCGCCTCCCCTCCAGCACCTCCAGGTCGAGCTCCTCCCTGCAGCCTCCATTGGTTGTGCCTCCTTCCCCCTCCAAGCAGCAGCCCTCCTCCTCTCCTCTCTTGATCCCCATGTGAGATCTTAAGGTGAGACCTCTCCCCTAGGGTTTGATTGGTTATTTCTGATTTTGGGGGTAGCCATGGTGGATTTGAGGGCTTGGGAGAGTAGAGATTTGGGATTTGGGTGGGGAACAACCATTCTAGGGTTTGGAGCATAGTTCTGAAATTCGAGCAGACTTTGTAGCTGCTGTTTCGTGGTGATTTGAGCAAGTTATGAGCATTTTCTGCTAGGTTGGCTGTAGAGAAAGTTGTGGGTAATGAAATTATATTTCATCTTCAACTGGAATCACTCAATTTCGTTAACCCAGCTGAAAGTTATGGCAATTTTAGTGCTTGCTGCTCTGAAAATGCTGAAAATGTGGAGCTGAAACTTGAGCTGTGAATAAAAATTAGTTAGAGGCCGAATTAGAAATTATTTTTGCCTGTGGAGTTGTAGGAAATTTCATGTAGATTGTAAAAATATTATCATTTACTCAATTCCATTAATAATAGCAATTGTTATGTTGAAATTGGTGCATGCTGTTCTGAAGCTCTGAGTATTCTGAACTCTGAAACTGCCCTCTGTTCCTGGCCGAACTGGGAGTTATCTGGGCAGAATCTGGGTGATTGGCCAAAGCTAATTTGTAGGTCTATGTCTTGTGGTCGTTTAGGCTCTGAGTTTGCTCAATTTGGCTAAGTGATCAAAAAGTTATGGTCATTTGTATATATGCTGTCCTGAAACCAGTTTTTCTGAAAATTCAGATTTTGGGACTGAAGTTCAGAGTTTAGTTAAAAACTTTCAATCTATATTCTGAATGTTGTGTTGTATGTTAAAGTTAGATCACCCTCTTGTGGTCCTTTAGAGTCAAAGAAATTAATTTTTAGATTAAGCATTCAAGAGTTATACCTGGTTAGGAATGTATGCTTGTTGTTTTTAGATTTTGGCTTTAGAGTAGAAGTGGAGTCTTGCAATTGCATTTTTATTCTTCAATTGAGATGAATGTTTGCACTTTTGGATTTGTCTTGAGGATGCATTTAGTATTTTCATTTCATATGCATCGCATGCATCTCATTTTTCATACATAGCGAGCGTGTGAGAACGAGCCTTGGAGGAGGTTAACGCGGCGGTGACCGAGGGGGGTACCAGAGAGCCGTCTATTGTTGAGAATCCCAGAAGCTCAAGGCAAGCACCTAAGCATTTTCAACCTTATATATAATTGTATTTTGGCGAATAAACTGCTTATTGAATGATTACGTCTTGCATTAGGAATTGAAATGTGGGATAGGGTTAGATCCTATTTGCTGCACATACGCTCATTGATACTTGTTGAACACCTCCTTGAGCTAGTCTATGGGTAATTATATTGTGTCCATGCTTAGTTTGCTTAGATGTCGGCTATGGGCCAAGTGGTGGATGGTTCCATCACTTGAGAATATTACTTCACTCTAATGGGTTGCAATTGGTTATAATTATGCTTTGAAATGGAAAAACTTGAGACCGGCGAGAGGGTTGGATCATTTGGGTGTGGAGACTCAAATGTTGTAGTCTACTTTGTGTTGGTTAAGGACCGATCCGTTGTTTGCCATGTTGATCGAGCACCTTGTTGATCGTGATGCCCGATATAATGGTACGGTAAGCCACCCTTTCATGGCATACTACTCGATGGGTCATGCCCTCATGCGATTGGGCGTGGTTGAGGCGAGGCCTAGGCCTCTCTCAAGGGCTAAGCGAGGCTTGAGCCGCTCGAGGAGGTTGCTAGGTGCTCGGGCCGCATGAGGATGGTTCAACGAGTAGATATGGATGGGAGGAGGGTTGACATGAGGTTTCTTGTGGCACATGTCGTGCGATTGATGATCCCCTGCAGGGTGAATAAGCGATTCGAATTGCCGCGCTCTCGGATATGAGCACGCTTGTATCATCCGACATTTCAACGTAGTAATAACTTAAATTGAAAATAGTTGGATTACTTGATGTTGATACTTGTTCATGATTTTAATTGCTCTCTTTAATGTTTAAATTCAGCTCTCACTCTAGTAATAGGTGCTGTCCTTAACTGCTATAAATTTGAAATTTGTGTAGTTGAATTTGATTATGCAACAAAGTAAGCTTTTCTGCACTTTTACCTTAAGCTTATACCTTGCTACATCCAAATGCATATTCCTTCGAGTCGGTCATATATGGACCACGGGTAAGTCTTGCGAGTACCTTCTGCACTCATGCTTCGCTTTGTGGTTTTGGTGAGGACACCCATGGTGTGAGTTCGCCCGTTTGCTTCTCGGTGGTCGGGCGGGACACCGAATAGCAGCTAGGCTCGACGTTGCAAACGCCCGGAAGTGTTCAAGGGCAGGAAACTTCCGGAGATGTCTTATTTTTGGTTTAACTTGGTGATTGTATGTCATTTTGTTGTATAGTTAGGTTCCAAAACTATGTTTTGGCTTGTTTAAATACTTGTCTACTTTCATTGTTGAACCTTGTTGTATTATCATGCTTAACTCATGTCTAGTTGCTACTTCTACCCATGCTAATCCTTATGCCATGTTTGTTGTTGTTGTGCTATACTTGGTTAATTATTTGTTTCTTATGCCTGCTGAGTGGATGTCCATACTTCTAGGGCGTCATGCTTAAATTTTGTAGATTTCCTAAGTCTAGGCTAGTTCTTGCCTCGTGTGGTTGTTTGGTTTGTCTTTGTGCTTTGGTTTTAGTCGTTGTTGTGCTTCCGTGTTGCGTGTCTACGATCGTAAAGTTTTGGGTTGATGCCCCTTTATGCAAATTGAATTGATATGGCAATGGAAACCGGTATGCGAAGCGATCTGGGCGAAGCTTGAGTCGCATACCGGGGAATCTGGGATTGTTGTCGAGTTATTCGAATGGGATACTTGTTGTCCTAATTGGGCTTGGGTGTTAGCACTATGAACACCTCCGGTGATCCGTTGCTAGCCCCCAAATCCGATGAGGGCGACTGGTCATTCGAATAACCCGAGAACGGTCTGGGCGGCTCCTCACAGCGCCGCAGGCGCAGAGATGACTACGAACGTTTTGGCGTCGGCCACGACGATCGGAATGATCGCCGGAATCCCCGCCATGACAGAGGAGAAAACGAAGACCGCAGAGCTAGATCACCTTGTCGGCGTTCTCCACGAAGCGCAACGCGGCCCCATTGAAGGCATCCGGCTTTCACCTCCTCGCCTCCGCCGAGTGGTCTGGCCCGAAGGATTCAACCCAAAGAGCATCACCAAGTTTGACGGAGAAAGAGATCCAGAAGCTTGGCTCCAAGTTTACTCCCTGGCGATCATGGCTGCCGGGGGCGACCACAATGTGATGGCTAATTATCTCCCAGTCATGCTCACTTCCTCAGCCCAAGCATGGCTTACGGGACTCCCGGCGAATTCCATAGATTCCTGGGAAGACCTCTGTGAGCAATTCATCACCAACTTCCAGGGCACTTATGAGCGACCTGGAACACAATGGGACCTGTACCAGCTCCGCCAGAAGAAGAATGAGACGCTTCGGGAATTCATTCGGCACTTCATGCAAAAGAAGAATACGATCAGGGACATATCGGAGGCAGCAGTCATCGCAGCATTCCAGAAAGGCGTCAACGACCCCGATCTGATCAAGAAGATGTCTCGAAAGCCGCCGTCCACCGTAAGGGAGATGTTCGAGCTGGCGGACCGTTCTGCGACGGCCGGATGCACTTGCGGAAGCGGGATGATCGCCGGGACAAAAGATAAAAGGGATTACGCCGAGTCATCGAGACAACGCGACAGGAAGCGGAAGCCTGAAGAAACAGTGGCCACAATCGAGCAAGACCGATATCGCGCGCAACGCACCGAGGACTACAACACGATAATGGAAGGTATTTGCCCTTTTCATCCAAAAGGCAAACATGCTGCAAAAGATTACTTCACTTTGAGAAGGTTTGCCAAGGAATCCAGAAAGCGACCAGCCAGAGGCGAAGGAAAAGAAGAAGATAAGAAAAAGCAAGAAGATGATGAGGGTGAATATCAAAAGATGGAACGAGAGCTCAATTACATCTACGGAGGCTCAATAGCTTACGAGTCAAAGCGGAAGCAAAAACTCACGGCTAGAGACGTCAACGCCATCATGCCAGCGACTCCCCAGTATCTTCGATGGTCCGAGGCTTCCATTACCTTCGACCGTTCAGATCATCCGGACCACATCCCCTATCCCGGAAGATTCCCGCTGGTATTGGACCCGGTGGTGCACAATGTCAAACTCAAGAGGGTGCTGGTCGACGGAGGCAGTGGACTCAATGTTCTCTTCTCCAAGACTTTTGACGACATGAAGATTCCCCGTTCCGAACTAAAGCGGGGTTCATCACCTTTCCATGGAGTAATCCCTGGAACCTCGTCGGTACCACTCGGGCAAATCACCTTGCCAGTCACGTTCGGAACCAAGGAGAACTTCCGGACCGAGTACCTCAACTTTGAAGTGGCCGATTTTCAGACGGCATACCACGCCATCTTGGGAAGACCTGGTCTGGCCAGATTCATGGCTGTACCACACTATACTTATCTCGTCTTAAAAATGCCAGGGCCGAAGGGCATCATCTCCGTACGTGGTGATGTCAAGCAGTCGTTCGTATCCTTGGCCGAGACGGACGGGTGAGCAGTTGCGGGAGAAGGGGACGACATCCTCGAACGGAGAAACCTTGCGATCGCGTGCGATTAGGGGTTAACCCTAGCGGTGGAGGTCACGAGGGAAAAAATTGGAGGACCAAAGGGGTGAAAAAGAACAGTGCAAAGACACTTCGTTTCACTATATGCTGATAAAGGGAGCAATGCTAAATTTCGCCTTGAGCGGGAAATTGCGTTCCCCTTCTCGTGCCCTGAGGCCGCCCTAGGGAGCACTTCAGGGTGGGGCGGCGAGCACGCATGACGTGCACAATCGCTGATGGCCCAAATAAAATAAATTGGGAAATGTTATACCCCAAGATGGGCCAAAGGTCAAAAATCCGTGATGCACGGGATTATGGGTACCACCCAAGGAAAAACATCCTCTTATGGTATGCCCCCTGCTGGGTTGTAGGCTGATTATGTTCAGAGAACGAAGTCAGATACCGTAAAGATGACTTAACAAAAATAAATGCCCACAGGGAACGGGGCTCGTGTGAAACGGCAGATACCCGACGGGCAAAATGAAATGCGCTCTGTAAAGAAGCCAAGGGTTATGCGCTCGGATACGTCTAAACCACTCGGCTGAGTACGGATGAGCACGGAAAGCATGCTAATAACGAGTCGGCCTGGTAAACTAGGCCAGAGACAGCTCGGAATAATCATACAAAGAATTTTTATAGAGTTCTTCGTGACCTCTTCGCCAAGCGACAAGCACTCGGCTAAAAGCACTCGGGAAAACTTGATCGCAGGAAGGCATTCAATCGCGAAGCACTCGGGGGCTACTGTGGGGGATATACACCCCAGGGGCCCACAAGGAAGACTCATGAGGCCCAACCAAAGCCGGACCACGGACCGTAAGTAACACAGGCTGGGTGAGGTATGAAGGATTAGGATAGATCCTGATTCAAGGAAACTGAGTCGTATTCAGTAAGGGAAGATTGTAATCCAAACTAATATAGATTCGGGATAGATATGAAGATGCGATCTCCACTTCGTATCCGAGTGGGATTCTATATTGTAACCGCCTTCTCTCGCTATATAAAGGAGGGGACGGGCACCATAACGCATAACATCATCGCTATAAGCTAGCCACATATAATTCCAGCACACAGACTAGGGTATTATCTCCACCGCGAGAGTCCGAACTCAGATACATCATGCGTCTTGTGCTACCATTGAGCTTCCGATCCAGCGCTTAGCCCCCTTTTCATTATTGTCGGTAACAAACCTCGACAGTTCTCTAGATCCATAAATAAGGCATCACATAAAGAACAATCATCAGAGGCTCAGAAGGAAGAAAATCTAAGTGAATCTAACTCCCGAGTGAAGGTACTTACTTCCTTCTCAAGCTCTGTACACCTAGCTCTAGCGTGAAATTTTACTAATTTGCAAAAAGCTTCATTAAGCTAGTCATAAGATGGTGCCTCATCAGAGTCGCTATAGAGCTTGGAGTCACTGATGCCATTGGCATCCACCATAAAGCAAATCCCGATGAAGTCATCACCACTCTTGTTCTCTTGTGGATCATCCTCGCCCTCATCGCTCCAGGTCTCCATGTTAGAGAGGTTGATGTCATTGAGTGCGGCGAGGATGCGGTGGAAGAGTTTCTTGTTCTTCAGTAGGTTGTGGTACTTCTTCTCACACGCTGAGTCATGAACTGGAGGCTTTTTGTTACAATTCTTGTTGATGTCGTCGTTCTTGCCCATCTCTAGCATGGGGCAGTTCACTCGAATGTGGTTGGGGCCACCACACTTGAAGCTGGTGATCATGACACCTCTCTTTCTCTCTCTCACCCTCTTGTATGCATGAGAGAATTTGCGAGCTCATTTTTCCAGTTGGTTATTGCTTAGCTCGAAAAAGGGTAGAGAGGGAAAAACAAGCAGAAAAATAAAAAATGGAACCAGCGGGCGGTGACCAAGGCTATTGACTGAGATTTCGTCTTGTGAGAGATGACATCGATCTCATGAGTCTTGAGTCTAGAATAAAGCCCATCAAAAGTCGGAATCGAGAAGTCGTTAGTGTCCTTGATGGTGATCACCTTCGTCTCCCAAACTCAAAGATCAAGTGCGGTCAAGAAATATCGAGCATTATCCAAGTCAGGGTATATGCAACCAACTACTCGAAGGTCACTAAAAATGTTCGTAAAGCAACCAAAGCACACATCAAGACTCTCACCAGCGCCAAGTCAGGAAGCCTTGGGCAGTGATGTAAACTCCATTAGCAACTTCCAAAAAGGAAAATCAACTTCAGAAAAAGATGGGAGGCTTGGTGGAATAATTGTCCATCGCCATGGCTTTCGAGATCGGTCAAGATTTATGGAAGAGCAAAACTGGCTCTGATACCAATTGAAGGATCGAGATGGTGATCAAAGGGGAGTAAATGGTCCCAAATAAAAATTTTCCCCACATAAAGCAATCTACCCAAGCCCTCAAAAAAATACTCAAAAGGGAGTAAACGGGAAGGAGCAAATGCTTTGTAGGGGCGGTGCTACCACAGGAAGATCGGTAGCACTAGAGGCTGGTCCTACCGGACAATAAGTGGTAGCACCAGGCTCAAGAACAACTACAAAAAATAGAGTCTAAAAACTGTATGACTCAAAAGCAAATTTTGAGGAATCTTTTGATTGGCTAGATAAAAGCTCCTAAGGATATCAGGAACTCATTCCAATCTTTAATCACAAGGATTGATGTCAAAGTTCTGACCTTTTTACCCATGAAGGAAGAACACACCAAGTTTGAGCAAAACTTAAGAACTCATTCTAAGACTTGCTCGTAGGGTTTTGATGATAAAGAAGTTTTTTTGCAAGAAAAACATATAGAATGCATAAATGATTGGGATATGATCTAAACAAGATTCATCCATCAATCAACATCCGTGTCACAAGAAGCAAAAGCATGTAGAAGGAGGGGAGGCAAATCCAAATTGCATAAATGTAAATTGCAGGAATGTAAGTGTGGAATTTAAGACATAATGTAAATGTGTAAAGTAAATTCAAGAATAATAGAAATTTGTTTTGGATCTTTGGAAGGGAGGTTTACAAAGCCTTACTACAAGGTGGGCAAAGCTCAAAAGAGTATCAAAAACCTTGAAACCTTCAAGAGGGGGAAGGCTGCCCCTACCACTTTTTTATACTACTCTTGGGCCACCTACCACCCTTGGATGAGTCCCTCAACTCTAGGGCACTCCATCGAGGGCTAGGACCGACACACTCACATAGCCATGCAAGGGATAACCCAAAACCCACCAAACAAACCAGGTTTTCTTGCATTGTTTTCAAAGCACACCAACTAGACGTGCTATCCTATCAACTAGACCGCGATACAACGGCCCTACTTGATCCATGCAGTGTCTAGCTAGCATCTTTTCCTTTCATTGTCTTCTTCGCTTGCACCGACTCCATCTCTAATCATCTTCCGGTGATTCCTGACCATCTGAACCTCCTGTGCACCTCGTCTAGTCCTGGTCATTCTTCACCTCACCATGATGTAGTATCGTCGACCTGCAACCATCAAAAACAAAGAAACACCACTTCACATAGCATTGCCCCAAAATGATATGCAATGAATTCATCAAAAATCATGATTAACAAATTATCCTCGCTAAAAGGGCTAGTGTTACCACTCTCACAAGGCCGGTAGCACCGCCCTACAGATGACCAGCAAACACCCTCTCTAGAATTTTTACTCCAGGGTTAGGTCTGGTGCTACTGCTCATTTATGGTGCTACTGCTCATTTATGGTACTACCGCCCTCACATGGCCGGTAGT
Source organism: Guadua angustifolia (assembly GCA_036346375.1). Taxonomy (NCBI): domain Eukaryota; kingdom Viridiplantae; phylum Streptophyta; class Magnoliopsida; order Poales; family Poaceae; genus Guadua; species Guadua angustifolia. The sequence continues at coordinate 11,360,456 of CM070501.1, forward strand.
ACTGCCCTTCAGCATGACGCAGAGAGGCGCTTCTCTGGAATTTCCACACTAGGGTCAGACCCGGTGGTACCACTCATGTCCGGTGCAACCACTCTCACATAGCGGGTAGCATCGCCCTTGATTGGGGAACTCTCTTAACTCTTCAAATTTTAATTTAAACTCCGAATTAACCTCAAACACAAACACCAATAGCTCCAATGATGTCAATAGCTCATCACAAACATGGATAGACCTCCACATGGTCTTTAAAGGTGGGAAGTGGTATGTTCTTGTCATTGTCGATGATTTTTAAAGGTATTCTTAGGTGTTTTTGATGGCCTCGAAGGATGAGTCTTTTACCCATTTCAGGGGTTTGGTCTATAGGTTGTCTATTGAGCTCCCTAGTGCCTTATGAGCTATACATAGTGACAGTGGCACGGAGTTCAAGAATTCCTACTTTTGAGAGCTTCTGTGAGTAGTTAGGTGTAGAGCATCAGTTTTCCTCTCCATACGTCCCTTAGTAAAATGCCATAGTGGAAAGAAAGAACATGACCTTAGTTGAGATGGCTAGGATAATGCTAGATGAGTATAATACTACTAGAAAGATTTGGGCTGAGACTATAGCTACTGCTTGCCATGTGTCTAATCAAGTTTTCTTGAGAGCATATTTGTATCTCACTTCTTACGAGTTGAGGTATGGGCGAAAGCCCAGTGTTTTTCATTTTTGTGTGTTTGGTTGCAAGTGTTTCATCTTAAAGTCTAGTAACCTAGATAAGTTTGAGTCTTGCTATTCTAATAGTATTTTTCTAGGTTACTCGACTTCTTCTCGTAGCTATAGGGTCTAGAGTTGTGAAGCGAATAGGATCATAAAGACCAGTGAGATGACCTTTGATGAGGCTAGCCTAGGAGCTAGACTTGATATATCAGGCTCTTCTTCTCTCTTCGAGACCATCTTTGTAGAGGATGAGGATGATAGAGATGATGGTGTTCCATCTGAACCAGTCTCCTCTACGCCTAAGGTGCCTCCTGTTTCCATTTTTGCATCTTAGTGAGACTAGCCCTTGCCTTCAAACTCTCCTTTAGCAAGTGGCTCTGCTCCTGCCTCTTCACTGTATGAGGTAGAGGCCACTTCTTCTTAACATCCCTACCATATTCAGAGATATTATCCACCTGATCAGATTATTGGCGATCTGTTTGAGCATGTCACATGCAAAAAATCATGGTTGTCTTGTTTCTGCCATCACTCTACCTTTGTTGCCACATTTCAACCAAAGGATGTTTCTCATATATTATCCAATGAGTCTTGGATTAATGCTATGCATGAGGAACTTGAGAACTTTGAGAGAAACAAGGTATGGCAGCTTGTTGAGCTCCCATCTGGTCATAATGTTATTGGAACCAAGTAGGTGTTCAAGAACAAGCAAAGTGAGGATGGGGTTATCATTAGAAACAAGGCTAGACTAGTCACATAGGGCTTTACTCAAGTTGAGAGTCTTGCCTTTAAAGAGACCTTTGCCCTTGTAGCGATACTAGAGGCTATTAGGATCCTACTTGTATTTTTGCATCCAAGGGCTTCAAGCTTTATCAAATGGATGTCAGGGGTGCATTCCTCAATGGATATATTAAGGAAGAGGTGTATGTCAGGCAGCCTCTAGGATTCAAGAACCCTAAATACCCTAACCATGTCTTTAAGCTTTCCAAAGCTTTATATGGACTTAAGCAGGTCCCTAGAGTTTGGTATGAGAAGCATAAGTCCTATCTTCTTAGTCATGGTTTTAAGATGGGTATAGTAGACAAGACTCTATTCAACAGACACTCGGATTCTTATTTTCTTCTCATCTAGATTTATGTGGATGATATTATATTTGGTGGCTCTTCGCACTCTCTTTTGTGTCAGTTTTCAGAGGTGATGAGCACAGAGTTTGAGATGAGTATAATGAGCGAGTTGAGCTATTTCCTTAGCTTTCAAATCAAGCAGACTCGGGAGGGCACCTTCTTGCATCAAGGTAGGTACACTCGAGACCTCCTAAGACACTTCAACATGTATGATGGGAAGCCAGTGATGGCTCATATGGCCACCATTGCTGTTCTCAAGCCTGATGAGAATGGCGAGCCAATTGATCAGAAGGAGTTCCGAAGCATGATCGACTCCCTCTTGTATCTCACTGTCTCGAGGTCGGACATACATTTTGCTTTGTGTCTGTGCACTCAATTTCAGGCTTTTTCTCGTGCCTCTCATCGCCAGGTGGTGAAAGGCATCTTCAGATACCTTCGAGCTACCATTGATTATAGTATTTGGTACTCTTTCTCTTCTTGTCTGTCCCTAAGAGCCTTTTCTGATGCAGACTTTACTGGCCATTGGATACATAGGAAGAGCACTTCTGGCACTTGCCAATTCATTGGCTCCTCTCTTGTTTCTTGGTCAACTGAAAAGCAGTCCAGAGTTGCATAGTCTAAGAGTGAGGCCGAGTACATCACTGTAGCTAGTTGTTGTAGTCAAGTGCTTTGATGAGATCAACCTTGCGGTACTTTGGATTTGAGATAGAGAGTGTTTCACTTTTCTGTGAGAACACTTCTACTAAATGCATTGCAAAAAACCCAGTGCAACACTTTAGAATCAAGCACATTGATATTAGATATCACTTCCTTAGAGACCATGTGGAGAAGGGGGATATAGTGCTTCAGTTTGTAAAGAGTGACCACTAGATTGCTGATATCTTTACTAAGCCTTTGGATAGCTCTAGGTTTATAGCCTTAAGAGGAGAGCTCGGAGTTGTGTGCCCTTACGACATCAATTCAAGGGGAGTTGGTTTGTATGTTATGTACTATATAAATTTTCTTCTAGTATTTTGCTTTTTCAGTTATCTTCTCGGTGATATTGGGCTTAATTCTAGAGTTATGAGTTCACTTCACTTAGACTTCTAGCATGCTTTGTATGGACCTCTCATCTTAAGCTATAGGTTGCTATCATGCACAATTAGCTGTTCTCTCTTCTCTCTAGGTTGAGTTTATAAGTCTAACAGATGTTAGGCCCCTAGGTAGATAAGGTCTGCGGGCACTCCTTAGCTTGGGATCTAGAGGCAGCTTCCCTGTGTAAGTCATTAGGGAAGATAAGAGCAAGACTAAGCCATAGAGTTCTCTACTATCTTTTCTATGCTCTATAGCCATCCAGTTTGCGCTTTTGTCTTTTCAACTTTGGTCTTTTGAGTTCATTTGTTTCTTGAGCTTAATTGCTAACTCAACTTGAACCAGATTTATGCTTAAAATTGATTCATTTGTTGAGGGAGAGTTTGAGGATTTGCTTCATTCAATGTATATAGACTTCATTTTCTACATTATGAGTTTTGTCTATTATGCAAATGAGCTAGTATTCAAGCTTTGCACCTTACTGCTTTTTTGAAGAAAATGCTAGCTTAGATATATCCAAGTTCATTTTGATTCATCTTGCTAAGCTTGTTAAAATCTGAAAATTAAAATTTTAAAAGAAAACTTGATTATACATGTTGCTTTTACTTGTTATGTTTCTTCTCTAGGTGCATATGCCATTACTTGTGAAATTTTGGATTTCTACTAGAGTCTTTATGGCAACTTAGGTGAAGCTAGGTAGATCCTTACTTGAGTTATTCATATGCTCATAAATCTATATGCTTTAATGAAAACAAAAATTTGACTCTTTTTTGTGCAAATTGATCTCAACACCTTACATTCGCAAGACTGCTTCCCACTGCACTTGAGATGAACTTGGAATGTATCGTGTATGACTAAGACCATTCTCTTAAGAGCTCTTCTTGAGATAGTCGATTATGGCTTGAGTCAATCACTTAAAAAATACAAATAAAAAACATAAATGGGTAAAGAATACAAATAATGTTACACATTTGCACCCCACTATGTCATTTAAAATCTTAAAGAAAAATTTGTATTGTAGATAATTGAGCCCGAAGTACCTTGTATGCACTTCTAGATTTCCTAATGTGTTGAATAGATTGAACTCTAGATTTTCCATTTAATCCATTGTATGGCTTTGCTTCTGTCGGGACCCGAATTCACAATCCGGAAACCCTCTGTGTTTTCAAAGACTAGTCCTGTGATCACCGCTAGTGCCCACAGCTAACAAAGATGAATATCACAATCATACACAACGGATTAATAAATAAAGTATTCATCTATTAATATAATATGTTGAACAACCTTAAGGTCAACTTACAATTGTGAAGCCTAGATGGCTTCAACTCGAGTAAAATGAACAATGAATGAACGAGGAACATCGGTGAATCCCATCAAAATACCACGGGCATTTGACAAGGTTCAACTCCTAGATATTCGCCTTCTTGCAGAATTCTCCTTCTTCAAGACAAAGACTTCTCCTCAACTGGTGATGTTTTGTTATAGCAAGGGTGAGTACACAACCGTACTCAACAAGTCATGCATGTAATGCGCCTATTACTACATGCATGGCTTATTCCAAAGGAATGGTCAATGGTTCTTTTGCAATAAAGCAAAGATTCACAAATAATCATAGTAGATAGAAAAGCATAAAACAAATAATACCATAATAAATTTTGTAATCATCTCAAGTAAAGCATTTCTCATCCTTAACCAATTTCCATATCACAATGTCCACATTCCCAACCTCATTTCATTTTCAAAACTCTACCCTTGATCAGAATCCTCGAGCAATGTCCAATACCATGACACGGCTATTCAATAGTTTTTACACTCGCAGAGGTTGTACACTTTACCCACAAGATACAATCAACTCATCACGTCAGCCGAGAATCGCCATACAAGAGTATGCGAATGAGCGATCATAACAAAGCCTTTCAGAAACTTCTAGCTCAACCTAGGAACCTCTCCGTGTTGCCTTCACTATCACTTCCCTCACACTGAGCCGAAATATAGGACCGATTTAACACCATTGGATGGGTACCAAGCCGTAGCACGTACGCCCCCATATGATCACCCCTCGGTGATCGCCACCCCGAGGTATCAAAGGTGAGATATCGAATCCTACTAAACTAGGTCCGTCCCATAACAGTATATGTGGTTGTACGAGTGACTCAGTTCAAAGGCTTGCAAGGTTAAGTCCTTAGGGTGACCAAGGCAAGACTACCCCAAACAATTCACCAACAATACCATCACATAATTCACCAACAAGACCATCTCATAATTTACCAACAACACCGCTAAATACCAAAGTGACATATCCAATGCCACTTGCCACTTGCCTCGGTCTAAAACATTTTACCACCCCAGCTGATTATTGCGCAACATAATGCCAACAACAACTCAACATCCATGTAGAACCACTCTGGTTCCACATATCAACATCATCGTGTGGCAACACGTCACACCATTTCACAAACATATTTCATAATCCATTAATCAGTATTAACCTTTTATTTTCAAAAGACATGAGTTGCGTGGCATGGCTAAGCAATTGTACACAGTCTAACCAACCCACGTTGGCAAGTAATAACAACCAACTAATAATCAACCATCTTAGGGTGACAAATGAATTATGGCATACAAATAATCATGGCAAGGTGATATTTAGCAATTGGGTTGAATAACTAATCCCCAAATTAATTTAAATCATTTTAATCTTGAACTAGCATGCAATAATTTGAATCAAAGTAAATTTGTAAATCTGGGAGCAATATGATCAAAGCACAACTTGTCTGGCCCTTGCAATTTATATTATTCTTTACTCTTTATCTTCGATCCTTGATCCTTGATCTTCAATCTCCGCTTGCTTGCTTCTCAGCTCCTTCGAGCGACTTACAACGACGCGTCTAACGATAAACAAACTCAAATACAACAAAACTTCAAAAAGCAAATCAAGTAAACTCCAAATTAAGAACGAATAGCATTGGGCACAACGGCTTAATGAAATTAGGAACTTGGATGGATTGGGTCGATGAATAGACAAAAGAGAACGGCTTTCAGAAAATACACCGAAGAGAAGGATTAATAATCTGGAAAATAAGGAATATTATTCCGAAGAATATTATTTTGATTGGATAGCCGATGCCATATGGACTCTCGATCTATAGACCGGGTCCACGGAGTTACGTTAGTTCGCCATGAACTAAGCTTATGCTTGTGATTGGATTCAGATACAAAGCAAGTTATAATTAATACATTTTTTCAGAATATGGTAGTATATATATCAGCTAATGTTTTCCAGTTATTCCCTCATTATTTTATATTTATATGCGATATTCTATAGACTGCCGAAAAGGCTTATATGACCACACTTTTAGCGCTATTGCGGTTCAGTTTTCTTTCTTCGTTTGCGGCTGCACCAAATGGGATAATGTAACCATTTTTCAGGGGTTATTAGGGAATATCCCTAAGAGTGTTTTAAAGTTGATTCCGCGATATTTCTCATTTGTTCAAGGCATTTTTCGTATGAATAGTGATTTCGGCTTAATATGAGCTGAACTCGAAGTTGATCAAACTGATGTTACTTTTGTATGGCAAGCTAAGGCATATCATTTCTAGGTCATAGAAGTTGGTTTTATCGAATTTAAGGTCCGTTTGCTAAAGTTACGGCTATTTGTTCATTTTACCGATTGCATGTTTGGCTAATGAGCAAATAGGGCAAACTAATGAATAGTCTAAATATTTTTGTATATTTGTGATCTATGCTATCCTAGAAGTACAACTAAATTGGTTTCACTAAATTTTAAGCTTGTTTAATTCATATTTTAACCCTTTGAATCTTGCATGAAAGAAAGGTTTTCTACACTTAATTTTTGATCCAAATCACATGGAAATCTAAATGTTTATGCAAAAATGGAACATGTAAGGTTGCAGGAACATGTCATATTTATTTCATGATTTATGGAGCAAGGTATTATATAGTTGCTTCATAACACTAAAAATGTGACTTACATTCAAACTCAATTTAAAGGTTTTTGCAGCAAGCAACATATAACTTTTTATTGCATATTTCGAATCCTTACTAACTAAATCAAGTTTAGGAACTGAGTTTGCATTAATCGGAGTTTCACAGCAAAAGATATAACAGTTTTATTGCGTAGGGCAAAAATAAGAAAAAAAAGGGTGCTGAAGTGAGGATTCGAACACAGGATCTGTTGAATACAAGCACTGGTGCACTACCACTACGCCATGCATTTTCTTGTGTTAAGGTTCCTTGCATATTTACTTGAGCTTACCTCACAACCCTAGAACTCCACGGATAGCAACAATGGCGATGGGGTTTTGGCTTCGGTTCAGTTGGCAGACTTAAGAGGTGACCCGCAGGGAATGAGATGGCTCGGCTGGGGAGGTTCCTGGGAGGCAGATTGGCTGCATGCAAGGTGAGGAATCACTTCAGGAGATGGAGCAACAGCCGTGCGCATGGAATGGGTAAGAGCTACTGCAAGGAGTTCACCTGGCGCTTCACTTGAGCAGGCTCGGCTCACCGGCGCAAGGAAGAAGATGATGGCGAGCTCTGGCCGGGCGGAGGCTGCAAGCAAGTCGGAGGAGAATGGTCGAGGTTGAGCATTGGTCAGAGCAAGATGAAGCAGGAGATTGAGCCTTGGCCGTGCATAGCAGACTCACCGGTGCGCAAGAACGAAGCAACTTCAGAGATTGAGCTGCTCACCGACGCAGGAGGAAAAGAGGTGGCTTGGTCTTTGGGGTCTGAGGCAGCTGCTACCGCATGCAGGATGGAGAAGCAAAGTCGAGATGGAGCAGCAAATGCAAGGAATGGGATCGGAGGATGAGCTCACTGGCGCGCCTTTGAAGGTTTGCTCGCTCGGTCTTTCTCGCCGGATGGCTTCAAGGCAAGAAGCAAGCAAAGAATGAGCAAAAGGAAAGAGGAGAGGCTTGCTGGCTTTATGGCAAGGCAGAGAGTGGTTAGCCCAGGCCTTGGCAGAGGGCACAAGATGCAAATGGGGCACCGCCTGCACCAGCCAATGGCGCAGGAGAGGTGACTGGGCACCGCCCTACCGACCAATAGCGCAGGAGAGGTGAGCCGAGAGGAGAAAGGAACACTCTTTGCAGAACGGCACATCGAATCGGTTCTTTTTATCATTAGAATCGGTTCTAGTCGCGTCGATGTCCTTAGATAGTGATGAGGTGGAGCTATCGAGAATCGGTTTTGACCCGATCGTGATAAAACGTCATCGAATCGGTTCTTTAAGGAAGTGATTGTGATGATACCATCAATCGGTTCTTTAAGAAGTGATTTATGATTAAGGTTCTTTAAGAAAGTGATTACGATGACACATCATCGAATCGGTTCCACAAAGGAACCGATTACGATGAGTGTCATTAGAATCACTTTTCTTAAAAGAACCGATTACGATGATGTCATCGAATCACTTCCTTAAAGAACCGATTCTCGATGAGGTCATCGTAATCACTTTTCTTAAAGAACCGATTCTGATGAGGTGGTCATCAGAATCACTTCCCTTAAAGAACCGATTCTGATGATGGTATCATCACAATCACTTCCCTTAAAGAACCGATTCTGATGACCCATTGGGGTGTGCCATTTTTGCAATTTCTCCAAAAAAAGCACAGATTAAAACAATATGCACAATATATATATCATCACATTCACAACACGTAAGATGGGATGCATATATCACATTCACGTAACGTAAACGCTTTAATTACAACACATATATATCATAGTCGTTCACAATAGACAACACAAACATGACAATCAAGACATGGACTTCCTCGATACATATCACATTGACATATATTATATTGTTTACATATGGACTAGTACGATGCGTCGGATCTCTAAACCCGCCATCCTCGATATAACTTCTAACCAAGCACCATTGGCATAAGTGGTCTCGTAAATTGTTGAGTGCTTTGTTGTCTAAACTCTTCGGGGATATTGATCTTACGCAAAATGTAAATGATCAGATTAATTTCAGTTTCAAAATTTCTATGTAAAAGGCTAAGTATATTATTATGCACGACATAAAATTAGGGAAACATAGATAAGTATTAGGGGCAATCACAAAATAGACAGAACTACGAAAGGTGTTTAGAAAATATTTGGATTATAAAAGATTAATTCAAAATGCAAAAAAATTCCAAATGTGAGAAGCTAATATTCTAGTAAAGACATTGAGTAATGCCTCAATGCTACTGAAAGGACAAATGTAAAAGCTACTCCTTCATGCCATTATATTTGTCTATAGCGTTGTAAAAGCGTTGTCGAACGCCCACGATCAATCACAAATTATAGACGCAATCACGGGATCAAGAACAATAGACACATAATGTAAGAGGTGAAATTCTCTCTCGCTTTTTATTGATTCTATCTTTTGATTCTCAAATAACAAATATTTTAAAACAGATACTCCTAAGGCCAAGCAAAAATATAGTGATGTAATTTTCTACTAAAATTCAAATGGAACAATATTCGTCATGTAGCACCGCTTTTTAGAAGCTTCACGCTTTTGGATTGGACCACACTAGTGTTTCATGTAGAGCTAACTAATACTAGTGCTTTTAGATAATGGCAGGTGTTCCAATAGAATTATTTTGTATTACTTCATAAATCTAATACTTGATCAGATAGAAAATTATACCTTAGGAAATGGTGTGAGTTGCTCGACCACGATGAGCATGTCTTGCATGACATAGAAGCCGCAATGGTCACCTGCTCTGTTGATGGCATCGCTGAAGAAAGAAAAAGAAATTCAGCCCACGAAGATTAGATGTCAAAAAATTAATCATATATATGCTAGGCACTTGTACCTTAAATCGCTTATCTTTGCAGATGTCTTGCCCTTTTTTGTCGTCCGTATGCCCTCCTTCATCGACATAGTCCGAGAAACCCCTACATACATTGGAGAGCACCATTGAGTCAAAAAAATAAACGTAGTTAAATTCCTCGGATGTGTTAGGTTTCAATAATGCGCTTATCGCAAAGGAGGCTTGATCGCAGATGCCATCGGTCTCTTCTCGATCGAGTTAAATGTGTAGATCTGTGTTTTCACTTTAACGAGGACGAGTAGAACGCAATGGTTGCTTATTAAATAAAATGTAGTGCAAGGAAATAAGTTCACGAGCGGTTTTAAGTGCGCATAAGTAATTGAATCGAAAAGTACTACTTACTCCTCGTGGTACGCCAATACAATGAAGTCCTTCTTCGACTCACTTGCAATACCCCTTGATGTAGCTAGCAACGAACCGGTTGAAGCCTAGCCATGATCGCAGACACAAGCTAAAATCGACAAACCCAACTTCGTAGATTAAATCACGGCTCGTTGTCTCATTATCCCGCAACTCGTGTTGAATGTGAGAAAACATAATGCAAAATCCTATAAAAGTCATGAGCGCAAGCTATATGGTGTGATACTCACGGCGTCCATGATCGTAAAGTAGAAATATCGACGGCTTTCATTTGGTACACACGGAATAGATCCTCAAAGCGACGGGAATGTTCCATTCTCCTCGCGTGAAAATGTACCATTTTATACTTCACGTTGAAGTCGACTCGACGCTCTTCCCCTTCACCTTATCAAGGTACCATCCATGGAGGAGGCGAGTCCACTTGCCGGCTGATTCCACGATCGAGGTTGAGTATATTGCAGCTCAAGCCGCAAAGGAGGTGCTTGGATCGAAAATTTGTTTCGAGTTGGGAGTTGTCGCTAGTGCATCCTGTCCAAGGACCTCTATTGTGACAATAGTGGTGCCATTGCACAAGCGAAGGAGCCTAGGTCTCACCAAAATCCAAACACAAACTCAGCGTTATCACCTCATCCGAGAGATCATCGATAGAGGAGATGTGAAGATTTGCAAAGTGCACACGGATCTGAATGTCGCGATCCGCTACAAAACCTCTTTCGAGCCGAAGCATGAGGCACACACAAGAGCCATGGGTATTAGATACTTGCATGATGCACTCTAGTGCAAGTGGGAGATTGTTAGTGATATGCCCTAGAGGCGATCATGTGAGATGATTGTATCATATGTCTATGTTCATGTACTTATCGGCCCATGAAGAAATGCCACTCCTTTGTTCATTGAGTATGACTTAATTGTGAAACACATTGGTTATATGATATTATTCTAAACGATCCTCGGTCACATATCATTATGTGGGACAATAGTGATCCGACCAATAAGATGTATTAATTGATGGTAATGTTTCACATACCATAGATATGGAGATATCAAATCAATAATGTGGGCACATGTTAGAGAACATGGGGTTGATAGACTCGCCTGAGACACGATGAGATTGTTATCTTAGAAGTGCCATCGGTGTAGTCTCGAGTGGTATACCTATACGATCCTTTGACCGAGATTCTTATTGATTCTCAGATGTGTAATTATATACTTTGAGTCACAAACGCTTCTCCGTGAGAGGGAGTTATAAAGGTAGCTTACGGGTATGCCATGAAACATGACGTGAGATATAAGAGATCAAGATAGAATTTGCCCTCCTTGATAACGGAGAGATATCTCGCCCCTCGTGTGGAGAGAAGGGAAGAGGGCTGGCCAGGCCAAAGGCCCAAAGTGTTAATCACGAATTATATCCATTACATTGACGAGTGAATGGGTCGAGCTATCACAAGGATGGCACGATCTTGCCTTGAGCTTGACCGGTATCGCGTGGCAAAAGGATTGGTATATGAGTATATCAAGGTTCAGCCGATACGATCACTCGGCATTCGGGGACAACATGTCATGCTAGGAACCACTTGTTCGATGGTCTTGAAAAGAGGTTTCGGCTATGGCCGCTTATGCATGAACCTAACGGGTCGCACACTTAACGAGTTGGATCATGTCCGATGGATTGGATCCATTAGTGGGTTTACACGGATTTGGATCCTCTAGCATCTTAATGGATTTCTACTCGAGAAGATCCATTAGTGTGAGTCCTAATGGGCTTCTATCGTAGAAGGCCCGTTAGTACACTCTATATAAAGGCGGGGAGGTGTGCAGCCATGAGGTTCTCCCCACCACAAACCCTAGCTATCGCGCATCCCACCGCCCCTAAACCCTAGTCCGCAGCTGGTGCTAGCACACCAGCAGTGGTAATCCCGCCCGACGGTGGATACGAGAGGCGCCAGCATCCGCCTCGCCGATTGGCGAGAACGCTCTTCTTCATAGCTAGTGCGCGATCGCGAGGAGGAGACGATCAACTCCGGCATCTACTATCAGATTTTGAGTACGCGACGCTTCACCCACTCTTCTTCCGTGCTAACGTGTTCTAAGGGTAATGATCCATGATCCACTACTCGCATGTATCCCGGTTGAATGCATAGAAAATTTTGTTTTCGCTAGCGTAGCCTATGTGTTCACCTACAAGAAGAGTCCTTGTGAGAGATATTTCTTTCTCAAAGACTTATCCTTGGACTTCTCCTTGCTAAGGTAATCATTTAAGTTCTCAAGTATATCCATAAGCTCATCATAGGAGGGCTCATCATCGCCACTTGATTTTACATTATGATCTCATTTTACCACGAGACAAAAGAGTAGTGACGAAAGGTGATGTAGCCTCCTTGATAGTAACTCCAAAGATGTCTCTTTATCTTGGGAGAATTGTCCTCACCGGAGGAGTTAGAATCCAAATACTCTTCTTGGAATCCTATTATTCAATATGAGCCTCTCGCTACCATCCTTGTGAAGCTTTTTGAAGAGCTTTTTCTACGCCAAGATAAGAACAACAATACTAGGCAGATAATCAATAGCTATGATCACAAGGAAGTAAATTGTGCTATCAGGTCACAATCAAGCAAACCATAAGAAATTGAACACGATGATTTTTTCTCGTGGTCTTAGAGATTTGCTGGTCTCCCTACTCCATGTTGAGGAAAATTGAATGAATTAAGACGGCTCCTTACTCAATTGAGCCTACCTCGATCTCTAGTGGTAACTCTTCCCAAGACCGAGTAGACGAGCTCTAATCTTCACAAAAACCAGCCTCTTCAAAACTTTCTTTGAAGAGATCACCGCCCACACCTCCAAGACATCTAGGAGGTGGCAACCTCCAACAAAATAGACCTTGGCATTTGCTTAAGATTGATCAAGTGTCTAACGGCTCAACTTGAATGCACACACTTAAGTTTTTCTCAACAACTCATAAAATGTGAATTAAATGTTTTAGAGATGATGAGAGACTTGGAAGGGCTCACAAATATGCAATGAATGACCAATAGTGTGTTTCTGCTGCATGTGGGGTGTATTTATAGCTCCCACCCACAAATCTAACTTATTACCTAACCCCTAAAAAATTTAGGAAAGTTAACACTACTACCCATGTAGGGTAATAGTGTCGACCTCGACTCAACGGCCTTGTAGCATTTAATGTTGTAGGAACTGCGCTGCTATAGTATCCTCGACTACCACCCATGTTGGACCATATTACCAAACTTTAGGTACCAAGAATTATGCTATTTGACCCTTTTCTAGAAAAAAGCTACCATCCATTTGTCGGCATCCGACTCCTAGAGAGGCAAGAATGTTGGCGTGGAAGACCCCAAAAATGCATCGTTCTAGAAAAGGACTATAGGCTATTTCAACCGATACTATCACACCTGCAGTAATACCACCCTAAGTGGGTCAAGAGTGTTGGCCCGAGACACCCCAAGAACATCCTTCTCTGTAACATAACTACCGGCCTCTAGGACTAGTACTATCGCACCTGCTGTAGTACTACTACCAAAAGGTTGGCAATGCCAGCCTAGGGTCAGACCCTAAAAATGCTCCTAGAAGGTTGGTAGTACTGATCATGCAGATTTGCAGTGTGACTTTGAAGGTTATTTTGATAAATGCACATGACTAAAGTATGAGCATGAATTTGAGCCATGACACATAATTATCTTCAACTAACCAAAGGTTTCTCTTAATAGTACAGCACCTACACTAGCAACTTAATCTTTTCTCCAAATACATAGATTGGCAAAAAGCTAGAAAAGCGCTTCTTTGATGTTCCTATTTCCTTATGGCTCAATGATTTCACCTCTTCATAGGAACAACCTATTTTTCATAGCCTTAAGAAAAATTATTATTCCATAAAACATGATTGTCATTAATTACAAAAACGAAAGATGAAATTTGGGGCCTAGATGCTTCAATAGTATTTTTAGATCTTCCACCAATGGTGCAAGGTACATATAAATATTGTTCCTATGTTCTTTAGCCCTTAGATAAGTATAGACAACAAAATATTCTTTCGCTTCATAGACAACTACTAAGGAAAGTTGTGGATATAGAGATTTACAGGCCAAGTGCTCTATTGACTGCTTATATTACAGAAAGGATTCAATCCATCTGTATTCAATCCAAACCTTATATCCCTTGGTTCCACACCGAATTCTTCAAATCTCCTATTGATGTTTCTCCACTGGGCTGTGTTAGCAGGATGTCTTAGTATTCCATCATTCTTATGCTCCTCCGAGTGCCAACACAGTAGTTTTGCCTCCATTGGGTTAGCAAATAAATGCTTCAAACGAGAATTACAGGTAAATACTATGCTACCTTAGCTAGAGATCCTTTCTTCACCTTGATGCCCTTGCTATCATCATCTGATTGATTCTTATGCTTTACCAGGATGTGTTGTACACTAGACATGCATACAAGTTTACATACTCTTCGTGCTACAGGATACAGTCGTTCCAACATACATGTATTCTTTCTACTCTCATTCCCAAGGGGCAAAGATCCTTCTTGGCTTTTTAGGTGGTTTTGGGCAAATTGTTTCTCTCCAAAAGTATGTCCACTAAGAGACCTAATAGCGCCGTGAAACTCTTATCGGGCCAATTGTTGCATGCTTTCAATTTCAGTAGTCCAAGCACGGATGACAACCTTATGTATTTCAACTTACAACCCAAGAACAAAGGTTTCATTGAGTCATCCATCAATCTCTGAAATTTACCATACTCTTTCTCATCACAGTTCCCTTCTACATCACGCAACATTTGATTTAGATTGTTATCGTGCAACCTATCATCATCGGAAGCACAATCGATATCATTCGACATATTGTTGACTTCATGGGTGATGTTAATACTACCTTACCTTATAATCTACTTTTCAACATGACTGGTCCAACATTTATACCAATTTTGAAACCCCATAGAATAAAGTGTGTTTTGATCTACGTTGAGTTTCAAAACATTCTTAGATTCTCATAGTCATTGCATAGACAAGACATAAATTGCACATCCTTATTAAACATATCCTCTTCCACATCTCTTTAAAAGCACAGATGCCATTAATGTACTCAGCACTCGCATAGTTCTCAGTGTACATCCAGCTTTGGTCCATCAATATTATGCATGTGCACTCCAAGTTCTTAAATTGGAGCACAAATTAACTAGCTAAACCAGACTCTAAGTCCTAAACCATGCTAGATCTAAATAATCTTCTCTTTACCAAGCTAGCTAGATCTAAACCAAGTATATATCTTCAATTCTCTCTTTACCAAGCTAGCTACATCTTCAATATAATACAATTAGATATAATTACTATCTTAGATCGATCACAAAGAACAAATGGATCTATATCGAGATAGATCTAAATCATCTATAATTTCTTTTTACCAAGCTAGATCTTGAATATAATGCAATTAAAACCAATTATTAACCTTAGATCACCAAGAAACAAATGGATATACAATCTCTATTTCAAATCCATGGTCTCATTTCACCAAATCACCTCACAACAAACCCCACCGAAAGAGATATAGAAACCTTAAAAAATTGTTACTAGATCAAAGCTCTATATTATGTATAATTGGTAGGAAATATCACAGATGATTTTCTATCAAAACCGCCCATGATATTTAGTCATATTGAAGGATCGTGATGGCGATCAAAGGGGGTGAATGATCCCAAAATAAAAATTTTCCCCACTCAAAATAGTCCAACCAACAACCTCACAACATCAAAGCAGGCTAGTAGTGCCGAATGAACAAGAGCTCAACACATCGGGCAATCGAGCTGCACTAACGGGGTATTGTAGCTACAGAATTATCAAGCTGTAGAACAGTAATTTCAGCACTAGTTCAAAAGAAAATTTGAGAAATCTTTTGATCACCTGATCGAAACTTTATGGACACCTTCCTATGGATGTCAAGAAGTTTGTTGTCACAAATCATCTATTCCAATCCCGATATCCTCACGTAACACTTAAGCCCTCATGCAAGGTCCCCAAGTCAAACACATAGATCGCCCTTTGCATTCACTTAAAAGAATAAGGCATGTATATGAAATACTTACGGACAAAGGCGAACTAAATGCAAACTAGGATTGGGGCGGGCGGGTCGGCGTCGGCGTGGCGTCGGGCACCACCTCGAAGCGAAGCGGGCGGCGCGTCGGCGTCGAAGAACACCGGGAGTGGGGGCGGCGTCGGCGTCGGCGGTGTGGGGGTGGCGTGGCGTCCTCGGCGGCAGCGGGAAGGAGGCGCCCAATAAGATCGGCGACAAGGCGAGGCGTGAAGGCGATGGCGAAGGCGGCTTTTCGGCGGCTAAGGGTTAGGGTCGGCGGCAGGCGGGAGGCGAGAAGCGGAAGGCGGGTGGCTAGGGCGCAGCGCGGAGAAGGGCTCGCAGCGAATGGTTATGGGCGAGGTTTAAGAATTGCGTTAGTCATTAGTATCACTCTTTTAAGAAAACCGACATCGATGCTTAATCATTAGTATCACTCTTTTCGAAAACCGTCATCGATGCTTTATCATCACTTTTATAATAGAACCTTGATGTAGTCATTAGTATCACTTTTTAATAAAACCGACATCGATGTTTTATCATTAGTATCACTCTTTTAAGAAAACCGATCTCGATGCTTAATCATTAGTATCACTCTTTTCAGAAAACCGATACTGATGCTTTATCATCACTTTTCTAATAGAACCCAGATGTTAGTCATTAGTATCACTTTTTAATAAAACCGATATCGATGTTTTATCATTAGTATCACTCTTTAAGAAAACCGACATCGATGCTTAACCATTAGTATCACTTTTTAATAAAACCGACATCGATGCTTTATCATCACTTTTCTAATAGAACCACGATGTTAGTCATTAGTATCACTTTTTAATAAAACCGACATCGATGCTTTATCATTAGTATCACTTTTTAAGAAAACCGACATCGATGCTTAATCATTAGTATCACTTTTTCAAAACCGACATCGATGCTTAACCATTAGTATCACTTTTTAATAAAACCAATATCGATGCTTTATCATCACTTTTCTAATAGAACCTGATGTTAGTCATTAGTATCACTTTTTAATAAAACCGATCTTCGATGCTTTATCATTAGTATCACTCTTTTAAGAAAACCGATCTTCGATTCTTCATCATTAGTATCACTCTTTTAAGAAAACCGACATCGATGCTTCATCATTAGTATCACTCTTTTAATAAAACCGACATCGATGCTTGATCATCACTTTTCTAATAGAACAACGATAGTTAGTCGTCAAGATTACTTTTTTAATAAAACCGACCTTCGATGTAGTTTATTGCACTATTCCTTTTCAGACATCTGCAAGTTCTGAATTTTCAGCATTTCATCAAAGAGAGAAAATGCCATAACTTTGTCATACATTGTTGAAATTATTAGAAATTTTGAAGAAACATATTTCAGGATACTGCAAAACTTTTCATAAAATAATTTTTGGAAAAAGTGACCTCATTCAAGAAATATGCCAAAATTCATTTCGTAGACATGATTTGTGCGTAAAGCATAGAAAAGTCAAAACTTTTTCAAATTAATCTGGAATTGTACGAAAATTTCCAGAAATTAACTTTCGACTATTTACAAGCTTTCCCAACAATAGTTTCATCAAATGGAATTTTCTTTCACAAATTATGGCACAAAGTGCAGGCATAAAGAGAAATGGCATGCATTTCCATGAAGCCTCCAAACAGCAATTAATCACCTTGGATTTACAATACTATTTTACATACATTATAATAGTCCATTTATTTACAATATTGCCCTTCATGATGATCTACTCGCATGTAATTGGCTCCATGTGTGTCATCCCCGCTAAGACAAGCCCCATCTCGCAAATGAAGGTATCTCATCGAATTGGTTATACTCTTCTTCATCTACAACATCTTCAACTCCTACGATCCGCCTCTTGCCATGAAGAACGACGGCAACCTTGGATTGGCGGATCGCGCATGTAAAAGACTTGAGTTGCTTGCCGCAGGACAAACGGATCATCTTTGTAGGCGAGTCTCATGAGATCCACAATAGTAAAACCTCTCTTGTCGACCTTCACTCCATGTGGAAGTCGCACCCACTTACATCGGAACAATGGAACTTGGTATATTCCGTAATCGAGCTCCCAAATTTCTTCGATCATCCCATAGTAGGAGTTCATTGCGGTTAGGGATCTGCTTTGAGTGATGATCATCGAGAAAGCATTTATACTCACACCTTTCGTTTTTGGGCAAGACTCTTGGCATCTTGACTCTCGAAAGGTAAAAGGTGTAACCATTAATATCGCACCCTGCCATGTCTCAGACATTAAATCTTGGTCCGTCACCAACCATTTTACATTCTCGATAAAGGAGACCTCCGCTTTTCTTTGAACCATGTGAGGAATCGATCATTGTGTTCTTGTGCGATGGAAAGCTCATCCATTTGTGGATTCTCTTCCGTAATATCAACTTATGCTTTCGCCGATGTATGGATCGAACTTCTGCTATTCGCAAGATCGTGAAATGCGCCTTTGCAATACATATCAAACCTCGGACTCATTAGTTTGGACCCAACGGTTCCTTTACCAAAAGTCGCCCTCATGACGAGATACAGAACACCGATTGCTTGTCTTTTACCCAGTAGTCCACGAAAACTCAATAACCTCTTGGGTCCCCATAACCTTCAACAATACTACCTCAAAGCTTGA
The DNA here is from genome assembly GCA_036346375.1 of Guadua angustifolia. Lineage (NCBI taxonomy): Eukaryota > Viridiplantae > Streptophyta > Magnoliopsida > Poales > Poaceae > Guadua > Guadua angustifolia. The sequence continues at coordinate 11,379,295 of CM070501.1, forward strand.
CCGATTCCTCACGTCGACTTTAATATACCCATGTGCCTCTCGAACGGATACATGTAACGTAGGAAAGCGGGTCCACATATCTTAATCTCTCGACAAGGTGAACAACAAGGTGGACCATTACGCCAAAGAACGGCGGTGGAAATGCATCTCAAGGTGACACAGAGTCTCGCACCACCTCACTCTGTAAGTTGTCTAGTACATCGGGGTCAATAACTTTGCAGAGATCGCATTGAAGAAATAACACAACTTTGTGATTGCCAACCCGACATCCTCTAGGAGAATATTTCGGATTGCTGGCCCAGGAGCATTTGGGTCATCAAGACATGGCGGTCATGGGACTTCATGCCCAACAACTTCAAATCATCCATAGACACAAGCTTCTTAATGTTCATGAGTAGCCGGATGGAACTTTAATACTTTGGAGACATTTGCAGAGATCTTCTTTCTCCTTCTTGGGCGGGTGTAGCATGCAGCAGGATGTCACGGGCCTTTTCCATCCTCCTCTATCACCGCAAGTGCTGGCCTCGATTCCCATGTAGGCCATGTCGCGACGAGCATTGACACCATCTTTGGTCTTCCTGTATGTTCAGCGGGATGCCAACCAAGTTGTCGCAGACATTCTTCTCAACATGCATGACATCAATACAATGCGGACATCTAACTCCTTCCAAAGACAGTAAGTCCCGAATATTGACCTCTTCTTCCAAATGGTCCTAGGACGAACAGATTCTGGCTCTTTCCAGATCAACATCGATATCCTCTACACGTGAATACACTTGGCTTCCACTCATAGGTTGCGGTGCGAGCGGACTTCCCTCTTCCCATCAAATTTGTCATCCATCTTACTAGACGATGACTTCGAGGTAGAAACCTCGGTGACCCATATACACGATTTTCTTGGAATTGGCACCATAGACTCTCGCCTCCTCTTCACAAATAGGACACGCTTTGGCTCTTTCAGATCAGAATCTCGCCAAATTACCAAGGGCCGGAAATCATTTATGGTGCAAAATACCATAGCCTGTAGGGTGAAATGCTCTCTTTATACGCATCCCACACGCGACCCCTCATTCCACAATTTTACCAAATCCTCGATCAATGGTGCAAGGTACACATCAATATCATTTCATACTGTTTGGGTCCCGAGATTAGTAATGACATCATGATATACTTCCGCTTCATGCCTGACCAAGGAGGAGGTTGTAGATACACAATGAATCGCCAGTCTTTCAGGACGATCGCTCATGTTACCAAACGGATTCATTCCGCAAGACTCAACCCAAATCTTATGTTCCTCATTTCGCACCAAACTCCTCATGTTTCCAATCGATGTTTCTCCATTGAGCCGAATCGGCAGGTGTCTCACCACCATCTTCCTTTCGAGACTCGTAATGCCAACGCGAACAATTTTGCCTCTCGATTTGCAAACAACCGCTCCAGACGGGAATGATGGGCAAGTACCACAATACCTTGGCGGTGCACCTTTAGTGATGACCTCTTCACCGTCGCTGTTCTCGCTCTTACGCTTCTTGTCGTTACGCTTCTCCTTTTGTTTGTACCGGGCACACCGCAAAGCCGGACAAACGTCAGCCTCGATGTGCGTTACGGTACAAGATGCAATCATTAGGACATGCATGTATCCTTTCTATTTCCATTCCCATGGGACATAGTAGCTTCTTCGCTTCATAAATGCTTGTTGGCAACTCGCTTCCCTCAGGAAGCAGATCCGATAGAAGAACTAGTAGTGCATTGAAACTTGTATCCGCCCAACGGTGTTTTGCCTTCATTCAACAATGCAAGGACCGAACCCAACTTTGTGTATTCCGCTTTGCAACTGTGAACAGCGGTTTGGCATCGCTCTTCTATCAAGCTTTTAAACTTTTCAAACTCTCTTTCCGTAATTACCTCCACATCCCGCAACATTTGCTCCAAATTATCCTCCTCAAACATATCATCAGAACTCGTCATCCGGTTCCACCGTATCTTCGTTGCATATCGAAGTGGTACTACCGCCTCCCGTGATGGATCCAACATGTGTAATTCTCACGAAGCCACGCCGAATCGTGGTCCTCAATTTGAGATGAGTTGTTAAATCTCCTCAGATTGGTGCAATCAATGCAAGGACAATATATGAAGTTTACACCTCCTCACCATGTCGTCTTACGCAATTTTTTGAACTCCTTAACACCCTCTCTCAAATTCAGCACTCACACGCTTTTTCGATACATCCATTCCTCACGGTCCATCTGCAATTAAATTTCGCACAATAAATTAAGGAAAAAGCTCGAGCGACAACTAGCTATAGCTATTTTAAATATTGAGACATCATTTCAATTAATATTACCTTTGCAAAATAGTGGACAGTGTTCCAAGATATATAAATGTACTCACGATCGATACCTAGCTTCTTCCTCGGTTTAAAGCTTCCGCCAATTCCTTCATAAGAGACATAAATTTTAACATCAACAACGATATCAAATAATCTAATTATATAGCTAGTGCAAGAGCTTGCAAATCTTTCTACTACAACTAAACAAATCAAGGGTACCAACGATGACTCCTAATCTCTACATAGGTTAGGTCCTAATCCCATTCGAGGATATATGGTTCGGGCAAGTTCTAAGCCGTTGTACAACTCGTAGAAAATTTGGCAACATCTCATTTGTTCTCCGATACACGCCTCGACAACAGTCAAGAGGGTGTGTATCCGAGAACACCAGAGAGACGCTATCAAATCTACTCGGGTTGTACAACATGTACCAGAACTTGCTCGAACCATATATCCTCGAATTGTCCAAAAACGGACAATTCGAGATCGCCGCTTATAAATATGCCCTTTCGCTCAAAGATATTTATAAATAAGCACCTCGAACGGGAGACGAGGTTACGCCGCCTAAACTCTAATAACAGCTACTACATGATAGCAATAATAATTCCATATATATAAACAGGAGATCGCACTACAAAATTAAATAGATATGCGCTTGTCAAATAAAGAGTGAATCTGAAAGCACGTACACAATTCCAAAGGCAACCTAAACTTTATTGACGACATATTGAAATTACCAGAGCAAAATTGAAGGGGTTGAAAGAATTGCTCACATTTTGAAGAAAACCGCAATAAAGAGCAAAAAGAGGGAATCTCCTCAAGATAGGGTTTCAATTTTGCCCTCTTAATACCCACCCATGAGGACTTCAAATTTTCTCACCCAACTATTGCTTCCAACCACACAATATGAGCTATTTTCTCGGTGGCGGCGGAGAAATCTCTCCGAGCAAAAAGCAGAGAAGAGTTCAAGTCATGAGTGGTATATATAACCTAGCGAGGCACATCGAGAATCGGTTCTTTTCAAAAGCGACATCGATGTGCACGGCCATCACTTTAGACATAAGCACGAGCACATCGTAATCGGTTCTTTTCAACAAGTGATAGTGATGTGACATTATCACTATCGCTTCTATAAAAAGAATGATAGTGATAACCATGTGCACATCGAGAATCGCTTTTCTACTAAAAGTGATCTTGATGTGCACGGTCATCGAATCGGTTTTCTACTAAAAGTGATCTTGATGTGCACGATCATCGAAATCGGTTCTTTTCATAGAAGTGATAGTGATGATCACGCACATCACTATCACTTCTATGAAAAGAATCGATAGTGATGATCGTGCACATCACTATCACTTTTAGTAGAGAACCGATTCGATGTTCCTGCTACATCACAATCACTTATAATCTCGCCGAGCATCGATTATTACTAACACCTCTCCGGTTACTTATCACAATCGTTTTTTGAAAAACTTAAGAACCGATCTGTATATAGTGATAGTGATGTGTCGCTCAGTGGAAGGAGAGAAGGAAGAGGCTGGCCAAGGCCTGATGCATGGGACCACCTCACCCAAGCATCGAGCACGAGTTCACGTTTGGCGTTAAAAATGAGTGCAGATTTGACAAGTCAGTTGGGCAGGCTTGGCAAGGAGTGAAGACTTGGTTGAAAAATTCTGCAAATTTTTGAGTAGGTAGTGCAAAGGTTCTACTTTCCATTTTCTTTGGTTTCATCTCATTACCTGTTGTCATTTAAGAACAGTAATTCATCAAACTTGGCTAATTTTCAATCTGTTTTCGAATTTTTAAGCTTTGTAAATGGTGTGCCAAAATTCTGTAAAATTGGTTTTTATTCATCTTTTGGTCTCTAGTATTTTACAAAATTATTTGCTATAGCATGTTGTTTGATGTTTCTTTGAGTTTCATTAAGGTGTGGGATTTGGCAATTAAAAGACTTTAATGACATAAAATCATAGAAGAATAAAATAACTCCGGAAATTAACTCAAGGAGAAAATCCAAAGCACAACAAAAATCAAAGCATGTCATTTTAATTACTTGATGTACATAGAGGCACATTAAATAGTTTTAGATTTAGAAAATTTTAAATTAAACTTCTTTAATCAAATAAGATTGATGAAAAATTTTTGGAAAGCTAATTTTTATATAAATTTTTGAAAACTCAAATTTTGGGATGTTACAGCTTCTGGTTTAGAAACTATGCTAAGTATTGCAATTGTTAAATCATGCAAAAAATGACATAGTTGTATTTGTTCTTGCTAAGCAAACTTGACATTTGCACTTGGACATATCTTTGTTTAGCATAATCTAAACTTGAGTAGCTTGGTGTCATACATTGCATATATGGTTACTTAGATAATTTTCAAAGCTTTTTTAGAATGCATTTCATACATATATGTGTAAAGGGGTTGAAAATGCTACCTTGATGCCTATATTACCAAAAGGGGGAGAAAACATAGAAAAGGCATCATTAAAAGATAAAAAGGTGAATGCATCTTGATTCTTATGATCATGGTAAAAACTTGCTAATTCTTAGGATCATAAGCAAACTTGAGCTTTTTGTGAGTTTTTATTAGATTTTAGAGCCGTTGTGGAAAACTTGCTCTTTCTTTTGTTTTGCTCTAAAAATCCTTCTTGCCAACTTGGTCATGATCTTATTTCTTTCTCTTTGGACTAAGTTTGATTTTGCATTCAAATTGCTTTCTTCCTCTCTCTCTCTCTTTCAAACTCAAATTTATGCCTTTTAGCTGTTTGTCAATATACTCATCAAGGGGAGATTGAAAAACCATGTGGAGGTCTAACCTTGTAGGTGATGAGTTATTAACTATGTTTAAGCATGAGGTGCTTGATTTTGAGTTTAATTTGAATTGGATTTTCAAAATAAAGCAATTTGAGTTGTGTCTGCTAGGAGCAGCACTACTGGCCATAAGGGGGTGGTAGTGCTGGTCGAGTGGCACTACTGGCCCCATGAGGCAGTAGTGTCGGTGTATTGAGAAAAGTTTGAGTTTTAAATTTTGAAATTGTGTGAGGTTTATTGCATATCAATTTGGACATTGCTATGTGATGTGTTTCCTTGTTTTTGATGGTTGCAGGATGACGATGCTAGGTCATGGTGAGGTGGAGGATGACTAGGACTAGACGAGATGCACTGAAGGTCCAGACGGTCGAGGATTGCCGGAATATGGTAGGAGACGGAGTTACTGCGAACCTAGAAGACAAGGAATGGATTAGATGCTAGCTAGGAGCTGCTCGGATCAAGTAGGGCTATTGGATTGAAGTCTAGGTGATAGAGTAGCGGGTCTAGTTAGTTTCCTTTGAGAAGCGTGCAAAACCCATTATGGTTGTGGGTTTTGGGTTAACCCATGCCTGAGTGTGCTAGTCAATCTTAGCCCTTGATGGTGATCTTTAGGGTAGAAGGAACTCATCCAAGGATGGAGAGTGACTCAAGAGTAGTATAAATAGAGGGGTAGGGGTAGTCTTCCCCTCTTGAAGGTTTTGAGGTTTTTGTGCTCTTTTGAGCTTTGCCCACTTGTTTATGAGGCTTTATAAACCTGCCCAATAGAAATGAAAGTATAATTTCCTCTTAATTCTGAATTTACTTTCCACATTTACATTATATCTTTAGATTCCGCAATTTACATTCTTGCAATTTACTTTTCGCACATTTGGATTTGCCTCCCTCCTTTTAAATGCTTGTGGATCTTATGCCAAGGATGAATGATTGATGATGAGTCTTCTTCACACTATATCCCAATCGTCTAGGCAAGTCTTGTGTTCTTTCTTGCAAGAAACCAAATTTTGTTCTTGAGAGGATCAATCTTAGAAGATTGGGTTTTTGGCTGTTCTTGTCTTGTGTTCTAGCTTCCTATGACATGTGAGCAGCCATCTAGGATCATCTTGATCATCAAGAACCCACGAGCTATCTGAGGGCCAAGTTTTTTATTTTAAACTCATTCTTGTGCACTCTTCCACAAAATAGAAAAATGTCAAAACATTGACATCAATCATTGCAGTTGAAGGCTAGAATAGGTTTGTGACATCCATAGGAATGTGCCTACAAAGTTTTATTAAGTTTGAATCAACCAATTAAAAGATTTCTCAATTTTTCATTTTGAACCCATGCTAAAATCACTGTTCATATGGTTTTTTAACTGTAGCTACAGTACCTCCGATAGTACCGCTCCTACATGAGCGGTAGTGCTGGCCTTAGGCTGAAAATTGTGAAAACCAATTCTTCTACTTCCATTTGATATCTAAGGCTTTTGACTTGGTTTCTTTGGGAGTTAAAATTTATTTTAGGATCATTCACCCCCCTTTGATCACCATCTCGATCCTTCGTATGCTTTAGTGCGAGTATTAGAAATTTGGCAACACTATCTTTGACCTAAGGAGTTCGTTATTCAAACTCATCATGAATCTTTGAAGCATATTAGAAGTCAAGCCCAACTAAGTAAATGACATGCTAAATAGGTTGAATTCATAGAGTCGTTTCCATATATCATTAAACACAAGAGGGGTAAAGACAATGTAATTGCTGATGCATTATCGAGGTGATATACTATGTTGTCTCAACTTGATCATAAATTTTTTTGTTTAGAGACAATAAAAGAGTTATGTGCCACAGATTTGGAGTTTAAAGATACATTTGAAAACTGTAGAGATGGAAGAACATGGAATAAATATGTGCTGAATGATGGATTGTTATATCGTGCTAACAAGTTATGTGTTCCTACTTGGTCATTTCACCATTTGTTTTTGTAGGAAGCGCATGGAGGTTGTTTGATGGGCCATTTTGGAGTGAAGAAAACTAAAGATGTACTGGTCACACATTTCTTTTGGCCAAAGATGAGATGCGATGTCGAGCGCTATGTGGCACGCTGCACTACATGCAATAAAGCTATGTTTCGCTCTAATCTGCATGGTCTTTATGTGCCCTCTTCCTAGTTCTAGACTTCCATGGCAGGATATTTATATGGACTTTGTTTTAGTGTTCCTAGGATAAAGAGGGTGAGGGATAGTATTTTCGTGGTTGCAAACCAATTTTCTAAAATGACACACTTTATACCTTGTCATAAGAGCAATGATGCTACAAACGTTGCTGATTTATTTTTCAAGGAGATTGTACACCTACATAGAGTGCCAAACATAATTGTTTCAGATTATGATGCTAAGTTCTTCAGTCACTTTTGGAGAAGCTTATGGAATAAATTTGGGACAAAGCTATGTTTTCTACTATATGTCATCTCCAAACTGATAGACAAATGAAGGTTGTTAACTATACGCTGTCAACCATGTTAAGAACTATTTTAAAGAAGAATTTGAAGTTGTGGAAAGAGTGTTTACCATATGTTGAGTTTGCTTATAATATGTCAGTACACTCTACCACCAAGGTAAGTCCATTTCAGGGAGTGTATAGGTTTAATCCTCATGCTCCAATTGATCTTTTGCCCTTATCTACTTTTGAAAAGGTGAATTTAGATGCTAAGAAGCGTGTTGAATTTATTTTGAAAATGCATGAAACAACTAAGGAGAACATAGAAAAGATGACTAAAAAGTATAAATTTGCTAGTAGCCAGAGTAGAAAACATTTATCTTTTGAACCGGGAGATCTTGTTTGGCTACATTTGAGAAAAGATCGGTTTCCAGATTGGAGAAAGTCTAAATTAATGCCTCAAGCTAATGGTCCTTTTAAAATACTTGAAAGGATTAATGATAATGCAAATAAGCTTGAGTTGCCTACAGATTTTGGGGTTAGTCTCATGTTTAATATTTCAGATTTAAAGCCATACGTGGGAGAAAAGGATAAGCTTGAGTCGAGGACAACCCCAATTCAAGAGGGGGTGGATGATTATGACATTACTCCTTTGGATACACACATACATCATGGTCCTATGACAAGTTCTCATTCTACTAAATATTTTTTTGATATTTTACTTCTTAGGAACATGGAGAAACACCATTAGGATAGCCACATGCACTCGGTTTGTTGGCATAATTCAAATTGACATCAAGTCAAACCGTCCATCTCTACTCTAAGTTGGCGCACTTTCCTAAGGGCACCATCACCTCCACGCAACCATCCCCAGCTAGACTCCACTCTTGCCATGTCAAATCAAGTTAGACTCCAAGTTGTCCACAATTCGGGCTCTATGTTTAGTTCGAGTCAACAGATAACACTACATTAAAATGGACATATCTCCCTCATACAAAGTCCAATAGAGGAGTTATTGTGCTAGCTAGAAAGATAATGATGAGATCTGTCAAATGGATATGGTCCTAACCCCAGGTTCTTTGCAGATCAACTAGAAACATTGAAACAATGCATTATATTATTGTTTTGGCCTATTTTGGGCCTGGTAAGCATGTGAGGGGTCCAACCCCAAGTTGTGTGCACCCCTCTAAGCCGCACACAACCCTAGCTCATCCCTTTCGCATCCCTAACCCTCATATGCTAAGTAGCCGCCGCTTTCGACACTTGAGTTTTGCTTAGATTATAACTAGACTCTATCAGTTTCTCACTGTACGTTAGTTTGTGGAACCCCAACTTATGTGCTTAATATAATTCCTAATTTTAGATTGCATCTTCTGTGTTCTTGCTTGTGTTCTCAATTTGTATGCGGGGATTAGCCTTCTTGACGAGGTCAACAGTGTTTGTGTATGGTTGGTAACCAACGGAGCCATGGTATAGCGATTACAGGGTTCGAATCAGTTCTGATTGGAAGCTAGATCATCAATGTTGAGTTCTCCATCAATCGATTTACTACTACCTATTGGAAGATCGAGACACCTTTCGCATCACTATTTCCTATCATTCAATTGGTACCAGAGCCCGGTTTAGCTCTCTTTAGGTCTCGAGAGTTATGGCATTGGACAAATATTCCACCAAGCCTCCAATCTTTTTTGCAGTGGATTATTCATTTTAGAAATCTAGAATGGAGTCATACATCACTGCCCAGGGTTTCATTATTTGGTAGATGGTGAAGCTCCCATATGTTATTCCTACCGATGAGAATGTCGATGCTACGAATATGGCTAACGTTGAGGTGAATGTTAAGGCACGAAACATCCTCACACAAGGGATTAGTCATAGTGAGTATGACCAGATCTCTCACTTACGATCTGCACAATAGATTTGGGTGAACCTCAATTCTTACTATGAGGGCACCACCCAAATCAAGACGGTGAGTCAAGATTTGTAAAAGTGTGACTATAACAAGTTTGAGTAGCATGACAGGGAGTCCTTGGATGAGTACTTTGGTCTATTCAATAAGATCCTTAGCGGTCTCTGAGCTGTTTGTACCACATACCAAGATTCAGATAATGCTTTGTATTTTTTGACGTCTCTCAATCTTCAAGTTTTGGAGATGAAGGTGACCTCCATCAAGGACATCACAGACTTGTTGACTTTGACTCTTGATGGGATTTATCCTTGACTTGAGACTCATGAGATTGATATCGTCTCCCATAAGATGAAATCACAATCGATGACCTTATTCACAGATCCCGCTTCTCAGAGTTCTTCTAGTTTTTCCTCTCCGCTCTTTGTGAGATGAGCGATGACCACCTAGAGAGATTTCAAGAAAATGAGCTCACCCTCTTAGCCAGAAATTTCTTCCATGCATACAAGAGGGTGAGAGAGAGAGGAGGAGAGGTGGATCGATCACCTAGTTCAAGTGTGATGACCCCAACCACATTCGAGCCAACTGCCCCAAGTTGGAGAAGAGCAAGAACGATTCTGGCGATTCCGGAAAGATGAACTACATCGACAAGAACCACAATAAGATGGCTCCATCTCGTGATCTTGTGAGTGAAGAAGGTCCACAAATTCACAAAGAATAAAAAGCTCTTCCACCATTTCCTCACTGCATTCAATGACATCAACCTCTCCAACACCGAGACATAGAGCAACGACAATGGAGAGGATGATCCGGAGGAGAAGACCAAGGGCGGCGATGACTCCACCAGCATGTGCTTCATGGCTGAAGACAATGATATCAGTGACATCAAGCTCTATAGTGAGTTAGATGAGGTTCATTAGTCTCAGAACGGAGATGTTTGGCTTGTAGACTCTAGTTGTTCTCTCCACATGACTGGAGACTCCCATTGGTTCTTATCCTTAGCCTGTGCCCTAGATGATGAGCTAATCACCATTGGAGATACTTCTTCAAGCCGTGCTTTCGCAAAGGTTTAGTACGTATTAATGAAAAATTCTTTGTTTAGGATGTTGCCTTGGTTAGTAAGATGCAGTATAATTTGTTTTCAGTTTCTCAGCTTATCGATGATGATTTCGAGGTAAGGTTTAAGTGAAATGCATATAGAATTCATGATTCTTTTAGAGAGTTAGTTTGCGGGATTTCTAGGTTTGGATTTCTAAGTTTGGGAGATTCTTTCTTACTAATTTTTCTAATTCTTCTAGTTATTATCTCAGTTACTTAGTTGCTTTAGAGTTCTGTGATCTCTCCTTCTCGCATAGGGACTTCGTCACATTTGTTTTGATCATTTGACTCGAGTTAGCAGCCATGATCTCATTTGTGGTTTACTCAAACTTAAGATAGTTAAAGACTTAGTTTGCTTTCCTTGCCAATATGGCAAGATGGTTGCTGCTCTCATTCCTAGTCACAGTTGTGATGACTATTGCACCAGGACAGCTCTTACATATGGACACTGTTGACATGGCTAGAGTGTAGTTAGTGGGTGGGATGTTGTAAGTTCTTGTCATTGTCGATGATGTTTTGAGGTGTTCTTGGGTATTCTTTATGGCCTCAAAGGGTGAGTTGTTTACCCATTTTAGCAGTTTAGTTCGTAGGATGTCTTTTGAGCTCCCAGGAGCCTTACAAGCTATACATAATGATAATGACATGAAGTTCAAGAACTCTGACTTTGTGAGCTTCGATGAGGAGTCTGGCCTTGTGCATCTGTTCCCCTCTCCATATATCCCTCAACAAAATGGTGTAGTAGAAAGGAAGAACAAGGCCTTGGTCGAGATGGTTAGGACAATGCTAGATGAGTATAGTACTCCTTGGAAAAGTTTTGGGTCGAAACTATAGCTACTGCTTGTCATGTGTCTAATTAAGTATTCTTTAGAGCACATTTGCACCGTAGTTATGAGTTGAGATATGGTCAAAAGCCCAGTGTTTCTCATTTTTGTGTTTTTGGTTGCAAGTATTTCATTTTAAAGTCTGGGAACCTAGATAAGTTCTAGTCTCATTCTTCTGATAGTATCTTTTTAGGTACTCGTCTTCTTAATGTAGCTATGGGGTTTGGATTTGTGATGTTAATAAGATTATAGAGACCTATGAGGTAAACTTTGATGAGGTTAGTCTAGGAGCTAGACCAAATATATCAGGTTCTTCTTTCTCTCTCTGAGACCATCTTTGTAGAGGATGCGGATGATGGAGGTGACAGTGTTCCACCTGATCTAGCCCCCTCTACACCTAAGGTGTTTATTATTTTAATCTCTGCATCTCAAGGAGACCAGCCCTTACCTTCAGACTCTCCTACAGCTAGTGGCTCTCATCTAGCCTCTTCTATTCATGAGGTAGATGTCACTTCTACTTCTGGACCTTCCCAATACATTTAGCAGCATCATCCACTCGATCATATGATCAATGATCTATTTGAGTGTGTCACGCACTTAAAGTCAGGTGTTTATCTCTTCTGCCTTCACTTTGGCTATGTTGCTACCTTTGAGCCGATGAATGTTTCTCATGCATTGACAGATGAATCTTGGATCAATGCTATGCATGAGGAACTTGAGAGTTTTGAGAGGAACAAGGTTTGGCAGCTTGTTGAGCCCCCATTTGGTCATAATGTCTTTGGGATCAAGTGGATGTTCAAAGCAAGCAAAATAAGGATGGGGTTGTCATTAGGAACAAGACTAGTCTAGTTGTATAGGGCTTCTCTCATGTTGAGGGTCTTAAGTTTGTAGAGACCTTTGCCCTGTAGCTAGACTAAGGGCTATTAGGATCTTACATAAATTTTCAGCACCCAAGGGCTTCAAGCATTTTCAAATGGATGTAAAGAGTGCATTCTATAATGGATATACTAAGAAAGAGATTTATGTGAGGCAACCTCCAGGATTCGAGAATCTAAAATATCCAAACCATGTCTATATGTTTTCTAAAGCTTCGTACAAACTTAAGCTGGCCCCTAGAGCTTGGTAAGAGATGCTCAAGTCCTATCTTCTTAATCATGGTTTTAATATGAGTAAAGTAGACAAAACTCTATTCATTAGACACTAGGACTCTGACTTTCTACTTGTCTAGTTTTATATGGATGATATTATCTTTGATAGCTTTCCCACTATCTTGTGTCTTAGTTTTCGATATGATGAGCACAAAGTTCAAGATGAGTATGATGAACGAGTTGAGCTACTTCCTCAATTTTCAGATCAAGCAGACTCGAGAGGGCATTTTTTGTATTAAGGCAAGCACACTCGAAACCTCCCGAGACGCTTCGACATATTAGATGAGAAGCCGATGATGACTCCTATGGCCACCACTTTTGTTCTTGAGCTTGAGGAGTATGGCGAGCTATTTGATCAGAAAGAGTTCAGTAGCATGATTGTCTCCCTCTTGTACCTCACTACTTTGAGGCCGGACAAGCATTTCACTGTGTGTTTGTGTGCTCGATTTCTTGCTTCTCCTCATGTCTTTCACTTTCAAGCAGAGAAGCACATCTTCAGGTACCTTTAAGCTACAATTGACTATGGTATTCGGTACTCTTCTTCTTTTTGTCTATCGCTTAGATCTTTTTCAAATACAAACTTTGTTAGCTATAGGATAGATAGGAAGAGTACTTTTGATACTTGCCAATTTATTAGCCTTTCTCTTATTTGTTGGTCATCTAGGATGTAGTCCGTAGTTGCACAATCCACCGTTGAAGTTGAGTATGTTGCAGCTACTAGTTGTTGTAGTTAGATACTTTGGATGAGATCAACCTTGTAGGACTTTGGGTTAGACATAGATAGTATTTCACTTTTCTATGACAACACTTCTGGTTTTTGCATTGCAAAGAACCCAGTGCAACACTCTAGGACAAAGCATATAGACATTAGATATCACTAACTTAGAGTTCATTTGGAGAAGGGAGATATAGTGCTCCAATTTATAGAGTGACCACTACCTTACTGTTATCTTTACCAAGCCTTTGGATAGCTCTATGTTTGTAGCCTTGAGGGAAGAGCTTGGAGTCATGCTCTTGTGGCATCTCTTGAGGGCGAGCTATTTTTGTATATTATATATTATATATGTTTACTTCCAATATTGCCTTTCTTTTGTAACTTCTAGGTATTTTTGGGCTTATTTTTAGAATTCTAAGTTCACTGCACTTAGACTTCTGGCATGGTTTGCATGGATCTTTCATCTTATGCTATAGGTTGCTATCATGCACAATTAGTTGTTCTCTCTTCTCTCTAGGTTGAGTTCTCTCAAAATCTTATAGGTCCAGTTGGTGTTAGGCCCCTTCAGTAGACAAAGTCTATGCGTACTTCCTAGCTTGGGTTTTAGAGTTAGCTTTCCTATATTATTCATTATGAAAGATGAGAGCGAGTCTGAGCCATAGTATTTTCTATCTTCTTTTCTATGCTCTATAGCTACCCAGCTTGCAGTTTTTTGGCTTCCTCTTCTCATTCTATGTTTCTGGTTTTTGATTGAGTTCATTAGGAAGTTTTATGAACTTAATTCTGCTAACAACTCAACTTGAACTAAAATTTTAAGCTTCAAATTTGATTCACTTATTGAGAGGGAGTTTGAGAAGCTTTTCATACATTATATATAGTCTTCATTTTCCATTTTAATAAGCTTTGCTTGTTATGCAAATGAGTGGTCAGTCATGCTATGCACCTTTCCACTCTTCTAAATATCATTGCTAGCTTAGCCATGTTTAAGTTTATTTTACTTCATCATGCTAAACTTGCTAAAAATTAAAATTGAGCTTTAATGAAAACTTGATTAAACTTGTAGCTTTTACTTTCTTTATTTACTCACAATGTGCATATGCCAGGAGTTGTGAAATCTTGGATTTCTACTAGATGCTTCCACCCCTCCTTCAAGGAAAACCAACCTCGGTTTTGCACAAGCTGGAAAAGAAACAAACAACAAAAAGAACAACGTGCACACAACATATATGTATATATCCCATATTTCATTGTTCTTTTGGATTCATGAAATGCTATTTTCATAACAATAAATGAGGAAATCAGATTTAAACAAAACACCTTTGCTCACTATTTTGCAACTCAATTTGTGGTTATAAGTGAAGCATATAACATAAATATTAACATGCTTTAGTTTGCAAGTTAATTTGCAAATATATGTAAAGCACATAGCTATCCCTAACCTTGGATAAAGAAAACTCATGTTTTGTAAGCCTCATTCAATAACATAGATGGGCAAGACTACAAGTTTTGGCATGAAGCATGGCTCATTCATATCATCAAATTGTAAACAAGCAATATCAAGCCATTCCAAAAATGGTGACACAATTTTAATGGCCTTCCACCCATCAACTCTGACATGCTGATTTGTAATACAAGTCAATGTACTAAAATTTGAACAATGTGGTAGCAAGCTAATTGGATTAAGCCAAAGTACATACATTGATAAAATATTGAAACGGTTCAATATGCGAGATTCCAATAAGGGTTTCTTGCCAATGTTGCATGGTATTCATCTAAGCAAGACTCAGTGTGCTTCGACACCTGATGAGCAAAAGAAAATGAGTGTGATTCCATATGCCTCCGCTATTGGATCCATCATGTATGCCATGTTATGTACACGCCCAGATGTATCATATGCTCTAAGTGTTACGAAAGGTATCAATCAAACCCGTGAAAGTCATCATAGCATTTGTGAAGAACATCCTCAAATACTTACGAGGGGCGAGGACATGTTCTTGGTATTTGGAGGAGAGGAAGAGCTGGTTGTAAAGGGTTACACTGACGCTAGCTTCCAAACCGATAAAGATGATTCACGATCGCAATCCGGTTTTGTATTCTGTCTCAATGGTGGGGCAATGAGCTGGAAAAGTTCCAAGCAAGAGATAGTGGCTGATTCCACGACTGAGGCTGAGTATATTGCACCACTTCAAGGCGCAAAGGAGGCTCGTTTGGATCGAAAATTTGTTTCTGAGTTGGGAGTTGTCGCTAGTGCATCCTGTCCAGTGGACCTCTATTGTGACAATAGTAGTGCCATTGCACAAGCGAAGGAGCCTAGGTCTCACCAAAAATCCAAACACATACTCAGGCGTTATCACCTCATCCGAGAGATCATCGATAGAGGAGATGTGAAGATTTGCAAAGTGCACACGGATCTGAATGTCGCTGATCCGCTACAAAACCTCTTTCGCAGCCGAAGCATGAGGCACACACAAGAGCCATGGGTATTAGATACTTGCATGATGCACTCTAGTGCAAGTGGGAGATTGTTAGTGATATGCCCTAGAGGCGATCATGTGAGATGATTGTATCATATGTCTATGTTCATGTACTTATCAGTTCCATGAAGAAATGCCACTCCTTTGTTCATTGAGTATGACTTAATTGTGAAACACATTGGTTATATGATATTATTCTAAACGATCCGGTCACATATCATTATGTGGGACAATAGTGATCCGACCAAATAAGATGTATTAATTGATGGTAATGTTTCACATACCATAGATATGGAGATATCAAATCAATAATGTGGGCACATGTTAGAGAACATGGGGTTGATAGACTCGCCTCGAGACAATGATGAGATTGTTATCTTAGAAGTGCCATCGAGGTGTAGTCTCGAGTGGTATACCTATACGATCCTTTGACCCGAGATTCTTATTGATTCTCAAATGTGTAATTATATACTTTGAGTCATCAAACGCTTCTCGTAGTGAGGGAGTTATAAAGGTAGCTTACGGGTATGCCATGAAACATGACGTGAGATATAAGAGATCAAGATAGAATTTGCCCTCCTTGATAACGGAGAGATATCTCTGGCCCCTCGTGTGGATGGATATGAAAAGTGCATGGCCATGCCAAAGTGATTAAAGTGTTAATCACGAATTATATCCATTACATTGACGAGTGAATGGGTCGAGCTATCACAAGGATGGCACGATCTTGCCTTGAGCTTGACCGGTATCGCGTGGCAAAAGGATTGGTATATGAGTATATCAAGGTTCAGCCGATACGATCACTCTGTGCATTCGGGGGACAACATGTCATGCTAGGAACCACTGTTGCCTGATGGTCTTGAAAAGAGGTTTCCAGGGCCATGGCCGTTTGCGCATGAACCTAACGGGTCGCACACTTAACGAGTTGGATCATGTCTGATGGATTGGATCCATTAGTGGGTTTACACGGATTTGGATCCTCTAGCATCTTAATGGATTTCTACTGTAGAAGATCCATTAGTGTGAGTCCTAATGGGCTTCTATCGTAGAAGGCCCGTTAGTACACTCTATATAAAGGGGCGTGGGGAGGTGTGCAGCCATGAGGTTCTCCCCACCACAAACCCTAGCTATCGCTGCATCCCACCGCCCCCTAAACCCTAGCCGCACGCGTGGGTGCTAGCACACCACCCGCATGGTAATCCCGCCTCGACGTGTGGATAATCAGAGAGGCGCCAGATCCGCCTCGCTACGATTGGCGAGAACGTCTACTTCCTCTACAGCGTTGTGTGCGCGATCGCGAGGAGGAGACGATCAACTCCGGCATCTACTACTGTACTTTGGAGTACGCGGGGACGCTTCACCCACTCTTCTTCCGTTGCTAACGTGCTCTAAGGGTAATGATCCATGATCCACTACTCGCATGTATCCTGGTTGAATGCATAGAAAATTTTGTTTTCGGCTAGCGTAGCCTATGTGTTCACCTACAGTAAGAGTCCTTGTGAGAGATATTTCTTTCTCAAAGACTTATCCTTGGACTTCTCCTTGCTAAGGTAATCATTTAAGTTCTCAAGTATATCCATAAGCTCATCATAGGAGGGCTCATCATCGTCACTTGATTTTACATTATGATCTCATTTTACCACGAGACAAAAGAGTAGTGACGAAAGGTGATGTAGCCTCCTTGATAGTAACTCCAGCATGTCTCTTTATCTTGGGAGAATTGTCCTCACCGGAGGAGTTAGAATCCAAATACTCTTCTTTGGAATCCTATTATTCAATATGAGCCTCTCGCTTACCATCCTTGTGAAGCTTTTTGAAGAGCTTTTTCTTACGTCAAGATAAGAACAACAATACTAGGCAGATAATCAATAGCTATGATCACAAGGAAGTAAATTGTGCTAACAGGGTCACAATCAAGCAAACCATAAGAAATTGAACACGATGATTTTTTCTGTGGTCTTAGAGATTTGCTGGTCTCCCCTACTCCATGTTGAGGAAAATTGAATGAATTAAGACGGCTCCTTACTCAATTGAGCCTACCTCGATCTCTAGTGGTAACTCTTCCCCGCACTGAGTAGACGAGCTCTAATCTTCACAAAAAACCAGGCCTCTTCAAAACTTTCTTTGAAGAGATCACCGGCTCCACACCTCCAAGACATCTAGGAGGTGGCAACCTCCAACAAAATAGACCTTGGCATTTGCTTAAGATTGATCAAGTGTCTAACGGCTCAACTTGAATGCACACACTTAAGTTTTTCTCAACAACTCATAAAATGTGAATTAAATGTTTTAGAGATGATGAGAGACTTGGAAGGGCTCACAAATATGCAATGAATGACCAATAGTGTGCTCTTGCTGCATGTGGGGTGTATTTATAGCTCCCACCCACAAATCTAACCGTTACTACCTAACCCCTAAAAAATTTAGGAAAGTTAACACTACTACCCATGTAGGGCCAATAGTGCTGACCTCGGACTCAACGGTCAGTTGTAGCATTTAATGTTGTAGGAACTGGCCGTTGCTATAGTATCCCTGCACTACCACCCATGTTGGACCATATTACCAGCCTTAGGTACCAAGAATTATGCTATTTGACCCTTTTCTAGAAAAAAGCTACCATCCATTTGTCAAGATCACTGCACTCCTAGAGAGGCAAGATGTTGGCAGTGAAGACCCCAAAAATGCATCGTTCTAGAAAAGGACTATAGGCTATTTCAACCGATACTATCACACCTGCAGTAATACCACCCTAAGTGGGTCAGTAGTGTTGGCCTGGAGACACCCCAAGAACATCCTTCTCTGTAACATAACTACCGGCCTCTAGGACTAGTACTATCGCACTTTCCAGAGTACTACTACTAAAAGGTTGGCAATGCCGACTTAGGTCGAACCCAAAAATGCTCCTAGAAGGTTGGTAGTACTTGATCATGCAGATTTGCAGTATGACTTTGAAGGTTATTTTGATAAATGCACATGACTAAAGTATGAGCATGAATTTGAGCCATGACACATAATTATCTTCAACTAACCAAAGGTTTCTCTTAATAGTACAGCACCTACACTAGCAACTTAATCTTTTCTCCAAATACATAGATTGGCAAAAAGCTAGAAAAGCGTTCTTTGATGTTCCTATTTCCTTATGGCTCAATGATTTCACCTCTTCATAGGAACAACCTATTTTTCATAGCCTTAAGAAAAATTATTATTCCATAAAACATGATTGTCATTAATTACAAAAACGAAAGATGAAATTTGGGGCCTAGATGCTTCAATAGTATTTTTAGATCTTCCACCAATGGTGCAAGGTACATATAAATATTGTTCCTATGTTCTTTAGCCCTTAGATAAGTATAGACAACAAAATATTCTTTCGCTTCATAGACAACTACTAAGGAAAGTTGTGGATATAGAGATTTACTGTGCCAAGTGCTCTATTGATCGCTTATATTACGTAAAGGATTCAATCCATCTCAGATTCAATCCAAACCTTATATCCCTTGGTTCCACAATCGAATTCTTCAAATCTCCTATTGATGTTTCTCCACTGGCCGTGTTAGCAGGATGTCTTAGTATTCCATCATTCTTATGCTCCTCCGAAAGTGCCAACACAGTAGTTTTGCCTCCATTGGGTTAGCAAATAAATGCTTCAAACGAGAATTACAGGTAAATACTATGCTACCTTAGCTAGAGATCCTTTCTTCACCTTGATGCCCTTGCTATCATCATCTGATTGATTCTTATGCTTTACCAGGATGTGTTGTACACTAGACATGCATACAAGTTTACATACTCTTCGGTACTCATGAGATACAATTGCTCCAACATACATGTATTCTTTCTACTCTCATTCCCAAGGGGCAAAGATCCTTCTTGGCTTTTTAGGTGGTTTTGGGCAAATTGTTTCTCTCCAAAAGTATGTCCACTAAGAGACCTAATAGCCGTGTGAAACTCTTATCTAGCCAATTGTTGCATGCTTTCAATTTCAGAGAGTCCAAGCACGGATGACAACCTTATGTATTTCAACTTACAACCCAAGAACAAAGGTTTCATTGAGTCATCCATCAATCTCTGAAATTTACTATACTCTTTCTCATCACAGTTCCTTCTACATCACGCAACATTTGATTTAGATTGTTATCGCAACCTATCATCATCGGAAGCACAATCGATATCATTCGACATATTGTTGACTTCATGGGTGATGTTAATACTACCTTACCTTATAATCTACTTTTCAACATGACCGGTCCAACATTTATACCAATTTTGAAACCCCATAGAATAAAGTGTGTTTTGATCTACGTTGAGTTTCAAAACATTCTTAGATTCTCATAGTCATTGCATAGACAAGACATAAATTGCACATCCTTATTAAACATATCCTCTTCCACATCTCTTTAAAAGCACAGATGCCATTAATGTACTCAAGACTGTGATAGTTCTCAGTGTACATCCAGCTTTGGTCCATCAATATTATGCATGTGCACTCCAAGTTCTTAAATTGGAGCACAAATTAACTAGCTAAACCGGACTCTAAGTCCTAAACCATGCTAGATCTAAATAATCTTCTTTACCAAGCTAGCTAGATCTAAACCAAGTATATATCTTCAATTCTCTCTTTACCAAGCTAGCTACATCTTCAATATAATACAATTAGATATAATTACTATCTTAGATCGATCACAAAGAACAAATGGATCTATATCGAGATAGATCTAAATCATCTATAATTCTCTTTTTACCAAGCTAGATCTTGAATATAATGCAATTAAAACCAATTATTAACCTTAGATCACCAAGAAACAAATGGATATACAATCTCTATTTCAAATCCATGGTCTCATTTCACCAAATCACCTCACAACAAACCCCACCTGAAAGACAGATATAGAAACCTTAAAAAAATTGTTACTAGATCAAAGCTCTATATTATGTATACATTGGTAGGAAATATCACAGATGATTTTCTATCAAAACCGTCCATGATATTTAGTCATATTGAAGGATCGTGATGGCGATCAAAGGGGGGTGAATGATCCCAAAATAAAAATTTTCCCCACTCAAAATAGTCCAACCAACAACCTCACAACATCAAAGCAGGGCTAGTAGTGCCGAATGAACAGTAGCCCAACACTACTGGGCACTGTAGCGGTACTAACGGGGGTATTGTAGCTACAGGAATTATCAAGCGTGTGAACAGTAATTTCAGCACTAGTTCAAAAGAAAATTTGAGAAATCTTTTGATCAGCTGATCGAAACTTTATGGACACCTTCCTATGGATGTCAAGAATCTATTCCAACCTTCAATTTCAAGAATCAACATCAAAGTTCCGACCTATTTTGATTTTACAGAAAGGTGCATAAGAATGGGTTTAAATGCAAAAACTTGGCCCTTAGCTAGTTTATTGGTTCTTGATGATCAAGATGATACTAGACGGCTTCCCACATGTCGTAGCAAGCTAGAACACAATGCAATAATGCCAAAAACCTGATCTTCCTAGAATCATCCTCTCAAGAATAAAATATCAGTTTCTTGCAAGAAAGAACAAAAGATTTGTCTAGATGATTAAGATATGTTCTGAAGAAAACTCATCTATCAATCGTACATCCTCAGCAAAAGATCCAAAAGCATTCAGAAGGAGGGGAGGCAAATCCAACTTGCATGAATGTAAATTGCTAAATTTAAAGACATAATGTAAATGCTGAAAGTAAATTCAAAATTGAGAGGAAATTAAATTTTCATTTCTGGAATGGAGGTTTACAAAGTCTCACAAACAAGTAGGCAAAGCTCAAAGGAGCGCAAACATCTCAAAACCTTCAAGAGAGGGAAGGCTACCCGTACCCTCTATTTAACTACTCTTGAGTCGCCCTCCACCCTTGGATAAGTTCCTTCTGCCCTAAGGATCACCATCAAGGGTTAGGATTGACTCACTCACTCATACATGGGCTAACCCAAAACCCAACAACATAACAAGTTTTGCACGCTTTTCAAAGCATACTAACTAGACCCATTACTCTATCACTTAGACCGCAATCCAAAGGCCCTCTTTGATCCAAGCATCTCCTAGCTAGCATCTCATCCATTCCTTGTCTTCTAGGTTCGCAGCAACTCCGTCTCCGATCATCTTTCGACAATCCTGGACCATCTGGACCTCCAACGCACGTCGCCTAGTCCCGGTCATCCTCCGTCTCACCATGATAAAGCACCATCGTCCTGTAACCATTAAAAACAAGGAAAACCCATTACATAGCAATGTCCAAATTGATATTGTAACAAATCTCACATAATTCCAAAATTCAAAACTCAAATTCATTAAATAGGCCAGCACTATTGCCTCCTGGGGTCGGTAGTGCCGCTCGGATAGCACTACCGCATCAGCATGGCCGGTAGTGCCGCTCCCGAGGAAAACCAACGAAGACCTCTCTTTGGAAAATAACTACCGCTCCCCTCAGCTGGTACTATTGCCCCCTGGCCGGCAGTACCACCCCCCTGAGGCCGGTAGTGCTGGCAAAACTCAAATTGCTTCATTTTGAAAATCCAATTCAAATCAAACTATCAATGATATCAGCTTTTCATGGACAGTGCTTAGCACATCTAGTAACTTAGATGGTCACGTTAGCAAAACCGTCAATGATTAACTTTAGCATAGATAATTTTTTTTAAAATTGTTTGTGATGCAGCATCTAATATAGGCATTTCTATACTATTGACTGCTTTCCACCATTCCCATATTCCAGATGGCAAAGTAGAAATAAAGAAGAATGAGTTCCGTGAGCTCAAGCAAGAAGGGATAACAATGAGTGACAACCTCAATACGTTCACTCAACTTTATCTCTACGCTCTAAAGGATGTTGCTACAGATCTTGCATGCTAGAAGAAGTTTAAGCGTGGGCTTAATCCAAGACTAAAGGTGCATGTCATTGGCAATGACTATACAGATTTTCAACGCATGGTGGACAAAGCCATGCTCGTTGAGGAATCATACCACGAGCTAGATGAATCCGGCAAGATGAAGATGATACAACAAGGAGCTCATCAGAACCACCAGAAGAGAGCTAGAGCCAACAGGCAATAGCCTGCTTGAGTGAGCTCCTCTGACTACATTCAGGACTTCTGCACTAGCACCTTGTCCAACTGCTTCAGGATACCGCAATTTCAACACCAACAACAATCAACCTCAGAGGACAAGCAATCCAACTGCATTAGTCACTTGTTAGAAGTGTCATGAGATAGGTCACTCTGCTAACAGTTGTGCAAAGAAGCAATCTTAGATGCCAATTGGTTTCAACATCACCATCCAAGACCGTTGCACCAGGAGAAGGACCTAGAGCGCTTCTTACTCCCAATCCAGCTACCAAGACTCCACCACCTTTTGGGAGAGGCTGCATGAACCTTGTCACCACTAAGGATGCCAAGTCAGCACCAGACGTCATACTAGGTAAGTTTCTAGTTAACTCAGCATCTACCATGGTTTTGTTTGATTCTAGAGCTAAGCATTCATTTATTGCTCAAAGTTTTGCTGTAAACCACCAATTAAAGACAATAAACCTTAAATCTTCTTTATTGGTTCAATCAACTGGTTCTGATTTCAGTACAAACCAAGGATATCCTAAAGTTAAAAATTAATTGGAGGGGTAGAATTTCTAGCCAGCCTCATTGTCCTAGACACTAAGTCCCTAGAATTCCTGATTAACCTAATTCTTAGAATCCCACCAATTTCCAAGAGGCCATACATAATGCCTACTAATGAGCTAGTTGAAGTAAATAGATAGATTAAGGAGTTGCAGGACTAAGGTTTTTTCAGACCAAGATCTTCTCTATTGAAGGGTTATGGAAAGCTACACTAGCACAAATTAATAATTCTACCGATCCCAAGAAGCCACACAATTAAATGATCATGGATTACAGATAGTTACCACTAGACATGCCGTGCAGCAGAAGAAGATGTCGAAGCAGATGGATGTTGCATGTCCTGGTATGGTCGTCAAATAGCATGATTGGTTCAAACAGTAACTGAAAGGGAACGGGTAGGCTACTCTAGCGAAAAATCAAAATTTTTCTACCACGTAACCAAAAGACCACTGCAAGTTATAGATCACAGAATTACCACTAGATACGTAGACCCATAGCGGAAGTAAAGTCGATGTAGCGTGATGCTGCAGATGTAGTCGTACTAGCCTAGCTCCTCCTCCAACAGCTTCTTGTGAGCGTCGCTGGTTGTGAGTCATCCTAGTATTGAAGCTTCGCAGCAATGCCTCCAAAGTATCCACACGTAAGGGACGGGAACACCATGTGCCGGAGTGCTAGTGCCGGTTGCACGGTTCTAGCAGAGGAGGGGTGGTGGCTAGGGTTTCAAGAATTCTGAATTCCTATTCTTTCTTTCCGTATATCTGTCTCCCTCATCAAAGCCACCACATCCTCCCTTTATATAGACGTCCCTTGACGGATTTTAACCCTTGAAGCTCATTAGGAACTCTAAACCTATTACAACTCGGATCCCTATTCGAATTACTTATAGCCCATTAAGTGTGCGACCCTATAGGTTCACGTGCACTCGGACATGGCTAGAATACCCCAATCGATCATCAGGTACTTCTACTCGATCATCAGGTATACCCACCTACTCGACTATCGAGTACTCCTACTCGATCATCGAGCATTCGACCAATAGTCTATAGTGGCCTCTAGTAGGACATACTGACTCGCGAGTACATGTAAAGATCCGACGAACCTCAACAATGTCCTATATGTATTTCCTTTTGCCTCACGATATCAGTCAAACCCAAGGCGAGTTGTTGTCATCCTTATTTGGATGGCTCAACCACTCTTTCTCGATGTCATGACTCAGATTCCCCGAATGCATCGAGTTAAGTCTTTAACTCAATGACTCGAGTAACTCTTTACTCGAGTAGCATGGCCATGCATTTTCTGGAATCCGACCACTTGTGAGTCCTAGAGATATCTATCCCGTTGTATGGAGTGGCAAGTCATATCTTGATCCACCATGCCTCGCAACATGTTTCATAACAAACCCGAAAGCCATCTTTATAACTACCCAGTTACGGAGTAGTGTTTGATGACCCCTAAGTAAGGCATTACATATCTTGAGAACATGCGACAATCTCAAGTTGAAGGATATAGCATACACATCGTATATGAGACCAACTGATGACATGTGTCAACAGATTTTACTGTTGGGTACCCTCTCCGCTGGCTAGGTGTCGCCCACGTGGCGCTCGGGCGAAAGCAGTGGCGACGACGCCGTCGCCCAATACCAAATTTACGTGGCGACTTGGCAAAGTGGGTGGGCGAGCACGCCTGTCGGCAGTGTGCCGCCCACGTGGCGCTTAGGCGAGCAGTGGGCGAGACTCGCCGCTTCCGCCAAGAAGGCAAAAGGTGGGCACGGTGGTTTCACCTCGAAGTCTCCTTCCCTATTTTACTATGCCGTAAGCAGCCTCGCCGTCGATCCATCGACTGTGAGGATTTCGCCATAAGCCCATTCTCCGACGCCTCACCTACCCGCCACGAAGGGGTCACATACGGGCGGACGAAATAAGCCATGCATCGGCATTTAATGAGGCTGGAGGAACGGGACAGCACGGGAAGGAGTAATAAATGTATGAAGATCAGCATGATGACCCCCCCTTTTACCTACCCACGTCGTCCTGGCCTATATAAGAGCACCCTAGTGCATGGGGAAAGAGGGTTGGTCAGTCGAGAGAGGAGAGGAGGAGATCAACCAGAGAGCCCAAGAAAGAACTTGTAACCTGAGAGCACTGTACTAGCTTCAAACACTCTATAAAAGATCTAGCAGATTTAAGGCTATTACCACCGTGAGGGGCCTCGAACACAGGTAAAAATCTGCATGTCATCTTAGTTCATAGGCTCCGAAATCCTTCGTGTGGGAGTCGTTAGGGTTTTCACTTGTTAGGGTTTGCCAGCCGCGAAGATGTCCTCCTATCGAACCAAACCCGGTTTGTAGACTCGGGCCTGTCAGGTGGAATATGTTGATAGGGGCGCACTAGGTAGGGGGCTAGTGGTTGGTTCTCCCGGCCAACTCCCTAGCGGACTTCAGTGTCCTTTGTTTGAAGCAAGCCCGTGCATCTGGAGATGGCGGGTTCTCAACGTTAAGAAGTGGCGGGGGCGAGCGTCGCCCAGGGCACGCCCGGCAGTCTCGTCGGACGAAGGATCATCTCACATCGCCCCTGCAGGGTGGCAGCATTGCTCCTTTGGAAGCGGCGGAGCACCCCGTGCGACGTCGGCTGGCCATGGAGGCAGCCACTCCTGCCCAGAACCCGCGCGGTTTGCCTCCTCTTGGACCACCCTCCGATGGAACTCGCAGGAGACACCCCGGCCACCCCGTGGCTGCAGGATATCGCCGGTCTCATGGACGCGGCCCAGCTTTGGGTAGGGCTCCCCGACCGCCGGGTACCGTCGGTACACCGCCGCCTGGGGCGCATGCTGAATGCACTTAGGCGTCTAGCCGCCCTAACGGAAATAGCTTTGGCCAGGCGGACCGAAGTCGGAGGAAGGGCGCAGGCAGTGCTGCTCCCAGTTCCGTGAGGGACCGTGTGGACCTTCGGTCTCACCTGGATGACAGCCGCCGCCGGCGCGGTGACGACCTCCGTGGTCGCCTGCCGTGCCACCTTTCCCAGGAGCGCTGCTGCGGGAAGCGGATAGCCTCTGATGGTGAGAGTCCCTCCCATGGCTCTCACTCTCGGACCAAGGAGGAGGTTCGCTCCTCCGACTCTATAGGAAGCCAGGCCCCGCGCTCCCGGGGACGGTCTCCGGACCAGGCCTCTGGTGAGCGGCTGGGCTCCCTTTATGGCGTCGGATGCCAAGCTTTCTCCCGACGGCTGTGCCGAGTGGCGTGGCTCGACAGGTTTCACCCGGCGTCCATAGAGAAGTACGACGGCACCACCAACCCTGAGGAATTCCTGTAGATTTATACTACGGTGGTGCGAGCGGCTGGCGGGTCTAAAAAGGCCATGGCCAATTACTTCCCAACGGCCTTGACGGGCTCTGCCGATTCCTGGCTGTTGAACCTCCCTCGAGGGTCGGTGCACTCATGGGAGGAGTTGTGCGGCCTCTTCGTCGCCAACTTTTAAGGTTCTTTTGCGCAGCCAGGCTTGGAGGATGACCTCCATGCCCTGGAGCAGGAGAAGGGGGAGTCATTGCGTGACTTCATCCGGCGGTTTTGCCACTGCCGCAACACGATCCCCCATATTTCGGAGCAATCGGCCGTCATCACCTTTCAGAGAGGCGTTCGAGACCGTAAGATGAGAGAGAAGATGGCTACCCGTACCATCAGTACCACCTTCGAGCTCTTTTCCCTCACACATAAGTGTGCGCGGGCCGTGGAGGCAGGGGGGCCAGCGTCTGGCCCCACGGGTGGGCGAGGCAAGGATGAAGCCGGAACCTCGAAGGGTCTCGGCCATGCAAGTAAGAAGGCGCGGAAGTGTGAGGCAGGAGAGACCAGGCGGGTCTTGGCCGCCGAACGTGACCACGAGGACCCTGCGCCACGGAAGCGCAACCGCCGTGACCGGCATGACGACTGCCGCGACCGGCGTGATGACCGCCGTGACCAGCGCGATGATCGCCGCGGTCGTAGGAATGACCACCGCGAGCAAAAAGAGGGCGAGCTCTATTGCCCAATCCACCGGACCAACACTCATGACCTGAACGGTTGCCGGGTCGTGAGCAGAATGGTGGAGCAGCGGCTCAAGGAGCGCCACCCGGCGATTTACCAAGACAAAGACCTCGCTTCGGCGCCTTCCAAAGAAGCGGATCACGCTGTGGCGTACATCCATGGTGGTTCGTCCACCTTTTCCTCCAACGCCGCATACAAACGGCTAAAGAGGGAAGTGTCGCCAGAAGGCCGAGCTCAAAGTGGTCGGATGCTGAAATGGTCAGAGGAGACGATCACTTTCAGTCCGGCCGACCACCCTGAAAGCACCATCGGCCTAGGACATCTCCCGATCGTGGTGTCGCCCACAATCCGGAATGTATGGCTGGGGCGTGTGCTAGTGGACGGAGGGAGTACCATCAACCTCCTGTCCTCTACGGCATTCCTAGCGCTCCAGATCCCGCAACAGGATCTGCGTTCGGCTCTGCTTTTCTTCGGGATAGCCCCGGAGGCTGGTTTAATCCTACTGGGTCAAGTGCGCCTCCCCGTCACCTTCGGGGAGAAAGACAATTACCGCACGGAGATGGTGGACTTCGAGGTCACTGATTTCAACCTCCCCTACAATGCCTTGCTTGGCCGACCGGCGTTGGTCAAGTTCATGGCGGCAACCCACTAGTTCAATCAAGCGAATTCGATCACGCAAGATAGATAAACACACAGGTAACACTAAAAAAGAAGCATCCATTACACCAAAGTTTGCCCAAGTGTTCATGAATGCAGGCAGATCAACAAAAAGAAGTAAAACAAAAGAAGTAAAGCGGCTGCCCCGCCCTTCACTCGTCGCCGAAGTCAACATCGTTGGCGCCTCCGCCTTCCTCCTCCAACGGCGTCGAGACGTCTGGGATCGGCTGCTCCGCTGCAGCTGTTCGACCACTGCTCGGCAACACAGCACGGTGCCTCCGCTGCTCAAGGCCAAGGCCCCTTCAATGCCGGCCACCGCGACCATTGGATCGAAGGCGGCGCGCGCGGCGCGCGAAGCAGCACGCGCGCCATGGTCATGATCGCGACTTCCCGCCCCTCTCTGGCGGAGCGGGCGGCCAGGGCGGTGGGCAGCTCCCGAAGTGCCTCCGCGACTTGGTTGGTCACGTGGGCGTACTGTAAGGCAGAGTCCTCCACGGGATCACGGAGGTTCACCCCTAGAGGCACCACGTACCTCTTCATGTGGCGGAAGTTCTTCTAGAGTATGGAGGCGAGGTTGTGCCGCAAGCGGAAGGACTCAGACTCCGAGTGTCTCAGTGCCGCCTCGGCCCTCTCTGCCCACTGTTGCAGGGCGGCCGCGTTGGCCCTCTCCTGTGCCATCTCCGTCTCGCCGCTCACAAGACTTGCACTAGCTCATTGCTTGTTCTGTTGCCAACCACGGGCCGCCCGGGCCCGTGCACAGTGGCCGTGGAGAGGATGGTGCCCAACGCTGCATGTGCTTCACCCAGCTCTGTGAAGAGCTCCATGAAGAGGGCTGCAGGTGCAATGGCGGCGCGGGGGGCGAGATGGCCAGGGGCGCTGGCGCTGGTGCCGCCCACCTTGACCCCTTCGGTGGCAATGGCTGGTGGCACCGGGGCGGGGGCTTCAGCCATTCCGACGACCGCGGAAGATGATTGCACTGCCGCCGGCGCCCGTCCGGTGAAGGCGGTATTCAGGAGTGCAAGCCCGCCCTGTTGAGCGGTGGTGCGGACTCCCGTGGTTGAAGGAGCCGGCGCCGGAGGAGGCACTGGAGACGGTGACGGTGCAGGCGCCAGAGGAGGAGACGAGGCCAGAGAAGGGTGCGCCGGCGCCACTGGTGGTGGCGCAGGTGCCGCAGAAGATGGAGCCAGTGGAGCTGGTGTTGTGGTTAGGGCAGCCTGTGCCGCCGCCCTTTGTGAAGGCGCCACCACCCAGGAGCTGGCGGCACCGGAAGTCTGGCCCATGGTGCGGGCCTTCTTGTGATCGGGGCCCGAGGCGTCCAGAATGAGTGGCCGCTTGCCTACGGCCCGATCACTGGCGGAGGACGTCCCCCTGATCACCAGAGGACCGCGCGGCGGCAGCACCGCGGGTCCAGTAGAGTCTATCGGTGGGAGCTGCCTGACGATCTGCAGGCGCTCTGCGTGCTCCAAGTCGTCGATGATTGGCCGAGCCACGGCAGGAAAATCCAGGCCGCTGGGGATTGGTGGCAGCAATCCGGCAAGCCATCTGGCGACAGCTTACCCCTCCAAATTTGCCGCGCCTGGTCAAAGACAAAAGCGAAAAGCCAAGTTGTTGGTTGGTTGGGTGCTAAAAAAAGATGCTCCCATGCGGAAAAAGCCAAGGAAAAATAAAAACTTACGGCGGGGGTACGTGCGCGTTATGTCGTCGTCGCCCGTGTACTGCCATGTGGGGCGGGTGCGTCGACGGAGAGGGCTGATCCTCCAGGCCACGAAGTCCCGGGCCACCAGCGCCCCGGTCAGACCAGTGTCCCGTAGTCTGTTGATGCAGGCCGCCAATGCAAGGAGCTCTGTTGTCTCCTCGACGGGCGAGTTCCAGGCTTTCGTGGCCTCTTCGCCGATGGGCACCTCGAGTATGCCGACTCACTGTTGCCGCCAATGTACACCAATCATCAACGCCACGCCTTCCAGTTGAACTTGGGCTGGAAGGAAATGTAGCGGGAGGCCAATCCGTCCCGGAGGCGGAAATAGCAACTCCCCACCACTTTGTCGTCGGAGGAACCGCGACAAAGGAAGAAGTAGCGAAAAAGTGGAAGATTCGACATCACCCCTATGAACATCTCACAAAGGTGTGAGAAGATGGCAAAGGGTAACGATGGAGTTGGGGGTGAGGTGAAGGTGATGGACTTCGTAAAAGTGGAGGACAGTGAGGAAGAAATCAGAAAATGGCGGCACCAGGCCCGCCATTACCACCCAGATGTGGATGACGATCTCGTTGGAGAGGCAGCGCGGCGTGGGCGTCCCCACCCAGACATGAAGGGTGCCCTCGGGTGCAAGGATAGAGAGCGATGCCACTTTGGCGGTGTCAACCGTGGAAGCGGGGATGTGGGGCGCCATGGAAGCAGCGAGATGCTGAAGGTTTTGAGCAAGGAAGACGAAGGAGCGAAAGTTGAAGTGCGCAACAAAGTAGAAGGCGTTAACCGCTTGGTACAGATGTATCTATATATACACCACCCACACCGACAGTTCGCGAAGAGACAAGATCGTGCGCCGTTTCGGGTCCCAAGAAAAATCGGCGGATACGAAAGGGAACCGAGGTGGTCGTATCCTCATGAGTGGTGGCCCCGCCCGAGAACGGACCGACATTTAATGAAGGCCCCAAAAGGATCTAGCACGCGTTCGGGCCGCCCAGGCTATCTTGTTAGCGTATTTTATGCCGGGTACCCTCTCCGCGCTGGCGGCGCCAGCATGGCGTTGGGGCGGCGGTGGGCGAGGCGCTGCTGACCAAAGGCTCACCCCACGGGCGGCTCGGCAGTGGGTGGGCAAGCACGCCGCCGGCAGTGCCGCCACGTGGCGTTCGGGCGAGCAAGTGAGGAAGCCGCTGCCAGCCGCCACCCACGTGGCGGCTCGGCAGCGGTGGCGAAGCACGCCCGCCGCCGTCTTGCGCCGCGGGCGTTCGGTCGAGCAGTGGGTGAGGACGCCGCTGCTTGGCGCCCGGCCACGTGGCGGCTCGGGCGGCGGGTGGGCAGCACGCCTCGCCGCCAAATCTTCGACCCACGTGGCGTTGAGGCGGCAGTGGCGAGATGCCCGCCGCCGGCGCCTAGCCCACGTGGCGACTGGCAGCGGGTGGGCGAGTCGCCCGCCGGCCAGTGCCGCCCACGTGGCGTTGAGGCGAGTAGGTGGGCGAGACGCCCGCCGCCTCGCCAAGAAGGCAAAAGGTGGGCACGGTGGCTTCACCTCGAAGTCTCCTTCCCCTATCGTACTATGCTAGAGGCAGGCCTGCTGTGTCAGATCCATCGACTATGAGGATTTCTGCTACAAGCCCATTGCTCTAACTCCTCTCACCTACCCGTCACGAAGGGGTCACATACCGGGTGGACCGGGCGAAGCCATGCGTCGGCATTTAATGAGGCTAGAGGAACGGGACAACATGGGAAGGAGTAATAAATGTATGAAGATCAGCATGATGACCCCCCTTTTACCTACCCACGTCGGCCTGGCCTATATAAGAGCACCCTAGTGCATGGGGAAAGGGGGTCGGTCAGTCGAGAGGAGAGGAGGAGATCAACCGGAGAGCCCAAGGAAGAACTTGTAACCTGAGAGCACTGTACTAGCTTCAAACACTCTATAAAAGATCTAGCAGGACGTAAGGCTATTACCCTGGTGAGGGGGCCTGAACCTGGGTAAAAATCTGCGTGTCATCTTAGTTCATAGGCTCCGGAATCCTTCGTGTGGGAATCGTTAGGGTTTTCACTCGTTAGGGTTTGCCAGCCGCGAAGACGCCCTCCTATTGAACCAAACCTGGTCTGTAGACTCGGGCTTGTCAGGTGGAATACGCCGACAACATGAATGAATACAACGTTCTCGCAGTGCCATATAGTGGGTCGATGTCTAACATCATGTTCTCTAACATGTGTTCATATTGTTGGTTTGATTTCTCCAAATCTATGACTTGTGAAATATGGCTATTGACCAGTACATATGCTAGTCTACTCATATGTGTCCTCATGTGATTATCGACTAGGGACCACTTTTAGAATGAACATCATAAAGATGAATATAGAGTTTCACAAACATGTCATATACTTGTTAATCATATCTATGATGTTATTTAAAGAATAATATCATAGTTTATGAACATTTATGGAAATATAATCATCTCTATGATTGCCTCTAGGGCATATTTTCAACAGTAACCTAGCAGCAAGTTGATCCTTCGGCTTTTGGATCGGTCCAATCAACTGCTTGATCGGTCCAGTAGTTGTTCTCGAGCAGCACTACACTATAGTAACACCTCTATTGGTATCCACACGTCTAGGGTTATAACGCCGAGCGCCGGGGTGCTAGCACCGTACACACGGTAGAGATGGTAGAGGACAGCTATGGTTTTCATGGTCTATGTCCCCCTTTTATAGCCTTCAGTGGCACGCAACCCTTGGGCCCAATCTGAGTCCATATTCAATTTGGTCTATTAGAAATAGATCCAATCTGAACTTTGATAACTGATTGTAGCCATTCCAAACACTTTAAATGTGTGACCCTATAGGTTCATGTATATTTAGACATGACTCGGAAACACCTTTTTAACTAATAATTGATAGCGGTCCTTAATAGTACATATCGATTCCTAAATATTCATAAATCATCATAAGAACCTACTATAGTGTGATAATATCATATTCCCCTTGCCTCACGATATTAGATCGAACTCAAGACAAGAGTTGTGTCATCCTAGGACAGCTTGATCCCTTCACTCATACCATAGTGGATTAATTTATTTGGAGGGGAAAATTTCATCTTGATCATTCATGTATCTCAGCATGTTTCATGGTAAAGCCAAAAGCTATCTTTATAACTACCTAATTAAAGAGTAGCGTTTGGCAACCCCTTAATAAACAATTACACATCTATAAAACCAATAATGATCTTAGGTCTAAGAACCATACACACTATGTATGAGACCAACTTAGGTCTAAGGATCATACACACATAAGAATATACAACAATTATCACAATGTCTCATGAGGGTCTATCCAATGTATGTTCTCCAACATGTGTCCATATTATTGATTAGATATCTCCATATCTCTATGATCAATGAAACATGGTCTTCAATCATTACATGTGTTGATATATGAAATATAATCGTCCTATATTATGATAACTGATTAGGGATAACTTGAATAACATTGAGATATGAAAAGAGTTGCACAAACGAATCACGTACTTGTTGATCAATCCAATCGATATTTATTCAAAGGACAAACAATTATAATGCTTCATAAACATAAGACATGACACAATCATCTCCATGATTGCCTCAAGGGCATATCACCAACATCTATAGGGAGCTCCAATTCTCCTTTTGAAAAGAAGGATGGTACTTAGAGAATGTGTATAGGTTATCACTCACTAAAATGAGGTCACAATCAAGAACAAGTACCCTCTCCCAAGGATCGATGATTTGTTTGATTAACTTCAAGGAGTAGGAGTGTTCCCCAAGATCACTTGAGATCAGGTTATCACCACCTAAAAATTCGTCAAGAGGATATTCCTAAAATAACTTTCGTGATTTGGTATGGTCAGTATGAATATACCGTGATATCCTTTGGTTTGACCAATACCCCTGCATATTCTATGACCCTAATGAATAAAGTATTCATGGAATATCTAGATAAGTTTATCGTTGTCTTCATTGATGATATTCTCGTTTACTCCAAAAGTGAGGCCAAATATGAGGATCACCTACGCCTAGTTCTAATGAAGCTAAAAGAAAACTAACTTTATTCTAAGTTCAGCAAATGTGAGTTCTGGATAAAAGAAGTCACTTTCTTAGAACATATCATACATGCCACAGGAGTTCCGGTTGACCCAAGTAAGGTTAGGTTGTGCTAAATTGAGACTCACCTAAGGTAGTACCCCAAGTCAGAAGTATTTTTGGAATGACAAGACATTATCGCCGTTTGATAGAAGGATTCTCCTGAAACTCGGACCTCTCACTTAGTTGTTGAAAAAGAGGAAGAAATTTGTTTGGACATTAGAGTGTGAGTAGATTTTCTAAGAGCTGAAGAAGTGTTTTACAGCTAAGCTAGTGCTTATCTTGTCCGTAATTAGAAATAATTTTGAGATCTTTTGTGATGCATATCAATAAGGACTTGGCTGTGTGCTAATACAAGACAAGAAAGTTGTAGCCTATGTTTCATAACAACTAAGTCCATATGAAGTCAACTATTTTACCCATGATTTGGAATTGGTAGCTGAAGCGCGTGCTTTAAAGATTTGATGCCACTGTCTCATTGGTAATCATTGTAAGGTTTATATCGAACATGAGAGTTTGAAGTATATTTTTATCCAAACTCATTTGAATATGAGACAAAACAAATAGTTAGAGTTGATCAACGATTATGACATTAGAATTCACTATCACTCAATAATTATTATTTTATTTATGTTTCTGAATTTTCTGAGGTGGATAAAATGAACATTTAAAAAGTTGAGGGCAAAGGGCATCGGTGAAAAAGTTAGATATACTCTTATTTGTTGGTCGAGACGACCCACTGAGGATGGTTCTAGACTAGACATTCACCACAATCAATAACGTTCCTTTCAGTCTATGCACCACGCTGCGCCCCACTATTTGAGCTACGAGATGTGGAAGCCATCAAGTGGCAGTCTTTGTCCCAAGTTCTGTGGGCAATCAGTTCTTGAAAAAGCTGCAAAGGATGGGTCCTTGTCTGATCATGTTAAGATCTGCGTAGGTAGGTTGCTACCTTTTCGATCATTGATTTTCCTGCCGATAGATGGATATCTATAGATCCCATCTGACTAATTTCATGCCAACCGAAAATTACCAATAAAGACTTTCCAATGTCTTTTTTTAATGAAAATAGTAGAAGATCCTAACATAAATATATATATACTTTCATATATATATATGTGTATATATATATATATATGTATATATATATATACATATATATATATACACACACATATATATATGTGTGCGCGCGCATGCAATAGATCAAGTGAAAACCTTTTTTACTGTGAAAAGTCCATGAAACCTATGCATACAAGTTTGAAAAAATCTCAAAAAATTACCATACGTAGAGGAGATGAGTTTCTACAATCCTATAAAATTTGAAAGCTAAACTCAGTAGTATTAGAACAATATGAAAAAGACAAACATCAAGATTAATAGTGTTAAGCCGTGAAAATCTCTTTTTAGGCTGAATTTGTTTTTTTTTTCATATCTTTCAAATGCAATTGAGTTCGGTCTTCAAATTTTGCAGCGTTCTAGAAGCTTGCCTTGCCTACATATAGTAATTTTTTGAAAAATTTTCAATACTTATATATGTGGGTTTCATGAAGTTTTCATGATAAGAAGGGTTTTCACTATATATGTTGTCATATATATACACACACTCTGACAAATTTAGCTTGAATAGTGTTTCAGTGTTCATCACTATTTAGCTATTTGTTTGTTAATTTCATATCTTTCAAATGTCATTGAATTTGGTTTTTAAATTTTACAAGGTTGTAGAAGCTAACCTTTCCTATGTATGATAATTGTTTGAAATTTTTCAAAATATTTATATATGGTTTTTATGGAGTTTACAGGATAAAGATAGTTTGGACCTGGCACGCCCGATGCACTAGTATGTCCCCTCGAAGTGTTTCTTTTTTCTTTTTGAAAATCACCCTAAGTCAATTGCCTTTTTCAATTTGCCCCTACAAACGAAAATGAGAAACTGAGTGCAAATTTTAATTGGCATATGGTGGGATTTTTTTTCTTTTTTGCAGGTTGCAGTTTATTGGAGATATTTGAAATAATTTACGAAGATCTTTGCTTGCAAGAACAAACCAGTTAACATGGTCCATGCATGCTTTCCAGTATCTAATATCTCAAAAGAAAGTAGTGCCGCTTTTCGTCTTCTTTCTTAGGCCGGTCGTTTCAATATAGCACAATTTGTTCATTAGACAGGATGCGAGGTAAGTGGAGTGCTTGGCCTCTAGCATTAGCTAAATCCAGAAAAACTATGTTGCCACGCTATATAAAAATTCTAGAGAATCGAGATGGAGAAAATTAAGGAAGTTTTAGCCATGCATGACTATTAATTTTATGCCGTGTGTCATGAACTCATGATAGTTCTGAAGAAAAGGTCTCCCTGAGACTGCGGACGTTTCAATTGTGCGAGGTATTATTCCACTTGCGCATGTGACACAAACGAGATATCCCTGTAGTCATCCAAAGCCAGGGTAAAGAATAAATACCAACTGTTCACCGAAATGATCCTGTAGACTTATTTTTTAAAAAATCTGAATCCTATACGATAAATTACAAAAATAGGCTTCTCATTTTACCCGAAAGAGCCGACAGGGAACACATGTCTTCTGCCACACTATGCGACCAGGTAGGGTGCTACTAGCTCTTGTCATGGCACAGAAGCGTCGCTACCAGCTCATACCACGACAACTGTAGCAGCCACGCTTCCCTACCGCGGCAGGAGCTAGTAGCCGTTCTGCACTGCCGTGGTCGGAACTTACCTCGCTGTCCTGCAACGGTAGGTCTTACTACGATTGTATAACGGTAGGAGATAGGTCCCTGCCGGCTTTTCTATACTCAATGGCAGTGCTATTTTTGTAGTTTTTATTGTATATGAGTTAGATTTGTCAAAAAAAAAAATCTACGAGGACCATTTCAGTTAACAGTTTAACAAATACATGTGAACATCACGATCTGCAGAGCCCTTCATACAGACAGATATTTTTTAGTTCATAGTTGTTATAGCCCTTCATACAGACAGATAAAACATAAGGATCGATGTGGGTCCCTGGACAAAAAGGAGAAATAAACACATCACTGATCGCGAAAGCATTCTTTGGGAGCAAATAATTGCGCTCCACTTCGTCTGTGATCAACTGAACTTTAAACAAAGGTGCACCAATTTACACCAAAATCCCTTGGAAATCCCGTTAAATAAATACCTACCAGATGACACTGCAAAACCATGATAAACATCAAATTCCTCGATCGCTCTCTTCCTCCCACTCGTGATGAACACCAACAACAGAGCCGTCAAGCAGCCCTCCCCCACCACACACCTCGTCAACCACCATGATCAACAAGCCCAGGAGCGCCTGCTTTGCGCACCACCGTCGCTGCCGCCCACTCTTGTTGACGTCCCTGTGCAGCTCAGGAGCCAGGCAGTAAGAGGTGCGCTGCTGCTTGCCGCAAACTACGCGGCGTTGTTTGTCGGGTCGCTGTCGTCCAGCCTGCTTTCTCGGTTCTACTTCGCGCACGGCGGCACTGACCGGTGGCTGGCGACGCTTGTCCAGTCGGCCGGCTTCCCGGCTCTCCTCCTGCTGCTGTGCGCCCGACGGCCGGTAGCGTCCAGGCCGTTCGGTCGGTTCACGCCGCGGCTCGTCCTGTACTGCGTGCTTCTTGGCTTGGTGATGGGATTCAACAACTTGCTCTACTCGTGTGGCACATCGTACCTGCCCGTGTCCACCACGTCTCTGCTCCTCTCCATGCAGCTGGCGTTCACGCTAGCGCTCGCGGCGGCGCTTGTCCGAGTGCCGCTCTCCTTTCCCAACCTCAACGCTGTCGTGCTCCTGACGCTCTCATCAGTGCTCCTTGCACTCCGGTGCGGGGCAGGTGGCACTAGTACTGGCTCGGACTCTACTCATGCCACCAGCCCAGACTACTTAGCTGGCGTCGCGGCCACCCTTGGTGCGGCGCTCCTCTTCGCACTCTACCTGCCGGCCGCCGAGCTCGTGTACCGGCACGGTGGGGTGACGGGCTTCCGCATGGTGCTGGAGGCACAGGTGATTATGGAGGCAGTCGCGACAGCCGCGGGAGCTGCTGGCATGGTTGCATCCGCGGGCGGGAATTGGCCGTCGAGTGGCGTGGAGGCGACGTGGGACCTGTCGCCGGCGGCATACTACACAGTGATGGGGACGGCGGTGCTGAGCTGGCAGCTGAGCTTCCTCGGTACGGCGGGCACTGTATTCCTTACAACGTCCCTGCACGGCGGCATCTGCATGACGGCACTGCTTGCGGTGAACGTGGCCGGCGGCGTGGTGGTGTTCGGCGACGATTTCGGTGCCGAGAAGGCCATCGCGATGCTGCTCTGCCTCTGGGCCTTCTCGTCCTACATCTATGGGGAGTACAAGAAATCGGACAAGGCCGTGGCAGAT
The DNA here is from genome assembly GCA_036346375.1 of Guadua angustifolia. Classification (NCBI taxonomy): domain Eukaryota; kingdom Viridiplantae; phylum Streptophyta; class Magnoliopsida; order Poales; family Poaceae; genus Guadua; species Guadua angustifolia. The sequence continues at coordinate 11,417,515 of CM070501.1, forward strand.
GAGGACCAAGGAGTTCTTGATCGGGTTTAAATTTTGCTTTTAGAAAAAAAAAAACAGTACTCTTCTTAGTCTTCTTTTCCAGTATCGTGTGAATATTGTACATACTGTGAAGACTTGTTAGATTTAACTGAACCTCTCTGATCGCTAACTCCGTTAATTAACCAGAGCATAATTTTATCCTCCGGACAGAATCGAACTGCCGGAGTGTGCAACCGCGCAGCATATAATGGCCTTGATATGAAATCAACATGGCCATCTCGGCCAGGTAAAAAAAAACGGTTTTGTTGCAGTACCTGAAAATTCTTTTTAACTTTCAGTCGATTTGTTGGCCATCGGGATCTTCTTTGAGATCTGTAGTATTAGGTTGGGTTAACAGGCCCCCGCTCTGTCGGGTTCATGTGTGCGTGCCGGACCCGTTATTACTTTTGGACAGTTCATCTGTTGTCTACAGTTACGAACAAGCAGAAAGAGAAAGAGAGCGAAAAATTGATGATTTGCTGCTTTTTTTTAAGTGAAGTTGATGTCTTATTAATTTCTACTTATTTAACGGGGCAAACGATCAAATCTCCTAGAAAGAGAGGGATACAGAGTAGAGGGAACAGAAGGAGATAGAGCGGAGAGAGGAAGGCGGGGACCGGCCATTCGCAGCGAGAGGCGGCGACTGGCGGCTCTACGGTTAGCGTTGCTGCACGAGCCTCTGATTTCGTCTTCGGTGCTGTTGTAATATCGCTCGTCTTGGCCGTATCAGAGCAATGAAGGGGATTGGATCTCTGATTGGCGGTGAGTGTGGCGGCATCGGTGAGCGGCAAAGTAGATTTTGGATCTAAATGTTGGTATTGTTGATTGTCGTTTCTTCAAGTTGATAGGGTTGTATCTAAGTCATTTTTGCTCCTATTTTTCTAGGGCTGTGTATCTGTGTTCTTGTGGTTACACTGGATTTTGGTTGTCAATTTTAGATTGGGAACTTGCTTGTGTACATGATTCTTCAAGGTCGTCCTTGATTAGTCTTCTCTGAAGATCTAAAAAATGGTTAGCTTAAGTGGTCTCCCTTTGTGCTGTTTGATCTCTGATTCAGCAGCCTCTTTGTAGTTAAGTAACTAATATTTGACAAGAACCACTTATATACTGAGTAGCTTTCCATACTAATTATTTTTAAATTGTCCAAATCTGACAAGCCCTCTTTGATATGTAATTCAGTAAACAATAGAGATATGTTCTTCACTAGAGAATAGATTTGATGCTGCCAAAAGTAGTTTTCTTTATAATGTTATTTCTCTGTCTACTTCTTTATAGAGCTTCATCAGGTCAAACATATTTTTGTCTAGCTTAGGAAACTTTTTTGTTTCTGTAGATTCACTAAGCCTAAAATATTTTTGTATAGTTTAGAAAAAAAATGGTGCTGCTTCTGCTTTCGTCCATCTTTTTTTTTGTCTGTATTGTGTGCCAATGAACATATTGTTTTACAGGCTAATTCATGTTTATGTCCATTCAGTTGGAGCAGAATTCTTGTTAACTAGGTGAAAAATCCATTACACTTCAAAAGTGTAATGAAACTATGGTCGCTTGACCTAATGCCTAGAGAGCAACACTTTTAAGATATTTTTTGAAATGATGGCATGATACTATTACCTTACTGAAAGCTTGGTATAATTTTCTCCCAGCCAATGTTTAGCTGATTTCATACTTTTTAGATGTTATGCTAGGATCATATATACATACACACACATATATATATAGGAAAATGATTCCATACTCCTGGGTGTATGTACTCCCACCTCTAATATACCGTTTAAATGATGTTGTTATACCTCTTTATCCTTTTGAGTATACTCTAATACTGATTATAAGATACTCCAAAGTGAGTTCCATGAAAAATTTCATTAAAATCCACCCTTTATAGCATAATTTGTTTAAATATTCCTTATACATATGGAAAAGGGTATGTAGCAAAAAAATAAAGGGTATGAAGAAATTTTTTTAATTATGTTGTATTGGAGTATATTAGAATTATTATTAGAGTATACCGAAAGTGATAAAGGAGTATAAAACGTTTATTTAAGTGGTATATTAGAGGTGGGAGTATGTACTCCGAGTCTGGAAAATATATATAGGAAGCCTTTTCCGTACTCCCGGGAGTACATACTCCCACCTCTAATATACCACTTAAATAAACGTTTTATACTCCTTTATCACTTTCGGTATACTCTAATAATAATTCTAATATACTCCAATACAACATGATTAAAAAAAATTTCATTAGACCCTTTATTTTTTTGCTACATACCCTTTTCCATATGTATAAGGAATATTTAAACAAATTATGCTATAAAGGGTGGATTTTAATGAAATTTTTCATGAAACTCACTTTGGAGTATCTTATAATCAATATTAGAGTATACTCAAAAGGATAAAGAGGTATAACAATATCATTTAAACGGTATATTAGAGGTGGGAGTACATACACCCAGGAGTATGGAATCATTTTCCTATATATATATATGTTTTCTAAAGCATTCAATTTATAATTTGGTTTGCTTCCAATAGTTACCAACGCTTGCCTGCTACCAAATATTCCCTTCTCCATTGGTGCTCAAGTTCATTTTCTTGCTAATATTTGACCATAACATTTGTAGCCAGTTTGGTGACAAAAGTTTGGTGACAAAATTTTGTTAATGCCAAATTTTAGTAAGGTTTACTGAGGCAAATGTGTCATCAAAACAAACAGGCCCTAAATTTCTTGTGCTCATTTTCCAAGACCTCATGATAGCACCAATGACTTGCATGTTTGTGCTAATCATTCTTTTGAGAGAATTCTTATGAGTTACATCAATCCTCTCAAAATTGCTAGGCTATACAATGTTTTGCCAGGCGTTATTTTTTTTTGGTATATGTACATTTTTTTTTCTGGATGATAGCTCCAGGGTCTGAAGTGTTTCTTGTTTGCATGTGATTAATCTGTTGGCAAATTCATATGGTTTGATCTATATATGTGACCTTGTGCAATCTGAATTTGTGCATTTGTGTCTATTGTCTTCTATTTGTTGTAGCTTTCTTTGGTGTTAGAAGCTAAGTAACAAAGTTGCCAAGTATTACAGTATGCAATCTCATGTTCAATTAGATTTCAATGTTTTAGCTTCAGAAAATGTTGCGTTAGATTTTATTTATTCAAATCATGCAATCTTATATGTTGCAAGTTAATGACGGAGTGAAACAATCAAGCTCAATCTAGTTGATTATACTGTGCAATATGAGTGGCAGGTATTACTACTGTGCATGAATCATGTATTACTACTGTGCACGAATCAAGGTCAAATACTGTGGATTGATTTCTAGGTGTTGGGGCTTGGTACTGTGCTTTTCTATTTTTTCGTTAGGGCTCTGCAGCACAGCTCAATTCTTTAGTTAAAGGGTCAACTATTTTGTGCAGTCTACTATGTAGTTTTGTGCTTCTAAATTAAATGATTTAGTGTGTCTTCTAGTTGTTCCGTGTTTCCAGACTGATATGGCAAGGGATGATTTTCAATCAGATGAAGAGGCGTCTAATGAATACCGAGGTGGTGAACTGGTGATGATTTGAACCCTGTAGAAGACATTGATGTATGAGACTCCATACATGTTGATTCTAGTGAAGACGATCGTGTAAGTATTCAATACTTCTTGGAAGTTGACCCTGGAAGTGACATTTTAACAACCACTTGCGATTAACCTTCCTGTAAATCATGAAAGTTTTATAACTTTCATAATATGTGAATAAAATTTCAGTGTAATGTAACATGCAATTTTAGTACATTGTCTGCGAAATTATCTTTCTGCCCTTGTATTATGCTATTTTTAGTTTAGTCCCAAGTGCTATCCATTTCTTGAAGTATACATGGCTACACTGAATGAATTAGTATTGTTATCCCAAGTGCCACTGTAGCCAGCACAACCAGTGGACATACATAACTTGGGAGTTTTTCATGCAGTGTGGACTCAACTCATGCAAACTATGATGCAACAAATGCAGAGTATGACTAATCAAGTTGCTATCAACAACAATGCTTAGCATGGCAGCAATGGATTGCGTCCCTACTCTAAGTTGTTAGATTTTATGAGGACCCATCCACCAATGTTCTCTGGCAATGTTAACCCCTTGGAAGCTAATGACAGGCTTAGGATCATTGAGAGGTAGCTATACATCACCCAATGTGAGGGCAATGGAAGGTACTCTGTGCCTCTCATCAGCTGGAAGCGCTGCAGAGTGGTGGGAGAACTGTTGTGCCACACACGAAGCCTTGCAAGAGATTGCAAGGGATGAGTATTCAACTACTTGTTACCAATACCATGTGCGTGTAGGCATGATGGATCTGAAGAAAGAAGAATTCAGGGCTTTGAAGTAAGGAGGTCAATCAATGGCTGACTATCTGAACAAATTTACTCGGCTAGCACGCTATGCCCCTTAGGATGTGGTCACAGATAAAGCCAAATAGTCTCACTTTCTAAAAGGGCTGAATTCTAGATTACAAGTGGGATTGATAACCCAAAATTTTCTTGATTTTCAAGAAATGGTCAACAAGGCTTTGATCTTGGAAGACAAGCGTAAGGAGCTTGGTGAGGATCACAAACGTAGGATGGTTAGCCAAGGTGGGTGACCAAATTAGTTCAGATTGACGATGTCTCCCTAGCAGTTTGCTAGGTTTCAGCCGCAAGAAGCAAGCAAGGCATCAACTCCGGCACCTCGCCCTACTAATCATAATTTTCAGTCGCTAGCTCAAGGAATGCACCAGGAGGAAATCGACAGTCTACTGTCAAGCGTTGCTACTCTTGCAATGAACTAGGACATTTTGCTAATAAGTGTCCGCAGAAAGGAGGAATCATACCGGTTCGCTTCAACTTGGGAACTACATCGGCCAAGGCACCTGTGTCAGGAGGAAACCACACACCAGTACAAGCGAGAGCAACACCTCAAGCAACAGTGCATGGTAAGATCAACCATATCACTGCAGATGAAGCTCAAAAGGCATCAGATGTCATATTTGGTAAGTTCTTGGTTAACTCAGTATTTATTATAGTTTTATTTGATTCTGGAACTTCGCATTTGTTTGTTTCTGAGAGTTTTACAATGAAGAATGGGTTTGATGTTAAAAATCGTAAGTGTGTGCTTCTAGTCCAAGCCCTAGGATCTGAACTTCGGTATAGCTTTGAGTGTTTGGGAGTTAAGTTGCTTATGGTTGGGTTAGAATTCCTATCAAACCTTACCTTGTTGGATACCCAAACCTTAGATGTTATCCTTGGAATGAATTGACTGTCCAAGCATAAAACTGTTTTGGATTGTGGTCAAAGGATAATGTCTTTAGAAAGCCCTAGTGGCAAGAAAGTGGAAATTCATGTAACCATAGTTTGTGATGGACAGTTACTGGTTAACACTGTAAAGGTTGCTAGTATAGATGATGTGCCAGTTGTTAGAGAATTTTCAGAAGTTTTTCCTGAGGATTTACCAGGTATGCTGCCAGATCGAGATATTGAATTTGTTATTGAGTTAGTGCTTGGAATAGCACCAATAGCGAAGAGACCGTATCGTATGCCGACAGATAAGTTAGTTGAGATGAAGAAGTAGATCGAGGATGTAACAGCCCAAATTTTCATTAATCCGGTAAGCGAAACTTGTCATGCTAACATCTTCCGTAATGTCATTATATCCTCACTTAATTATTATCATACAAGTGTTAGGACATTCATCTTGCATAAAGAAGGAGTAACAAAATCATAACAATCATTTTCCAAAAACTGCACACATGTTATTTTCACTTTAGTCAATGATATGTGGGCCATGATCACAAGAGAAAGGAGAGTAGGCTGCACATCTCTACCATACCATGTCTTACTTTACTCACCTCTATCCACTTACCTAACCCATCAATGACACAAGGGACCTACCTTGCATGGGAACTTGTGGGCTGCACATCCTTTCCATGACTTTTCTCACTTCAATCACCCATACCCACCCTTTTCACTCACCCTATGACATGTGGGACCTAGCCCCACATGTAAGGCATGAATGGACAGCCATATATAAGGCCCTAAACCATGGTTTCTTCTCCCCCTACTGCCAATTTGCTCAGCTCCAAACCAGAAAACAGCAAGAAATCACTTCTCCAACCCTTGCCATTCTTCCCCTCAAATCCCCACAAGTTTTGTGTTTGAGCTTGTGCATGTTATGCCACCTTGAAGCCAAGATCAAGAGCTTCCAATTCATCCAAATGGATTCTTGTGGCACCAAGTTTTGGGTGAGTGGTAATCGATTTTCATTCTTCCCATGTTCGAAATTTTGGCCATTGTAACTCATTTCTTCCTTCTCCATGGAATCCATCATCACACTTTGAATCGGTTGCGCATGTCGCATGGAAGCTTGAGGAGGAGGGCTAGTTCTTTGTTGCAAGCACGAGCAAGCGAGGTCATCGTCGTCTACACGAGCTAGGAGGAGGCGAACCGCGAGAACCGGCGTTGCGACACCCTTTTGTCATTCCCTCGCCGAAATTAACCATCCCCACGTGCAAAAAGTAACCCCATAGTGGTAAGAGTCTACCCTAGTCCACCCTTTTGAAGTCCTAGTACATTTCTATGAAGTATAGAAGCCAATAGACGAATAGCCATTTTGAAACAGATCAGGTCAACTCGGATACTCTGGGGATTTCATCCGGATACTCCGGGGATTTCAACCCGGACACTCCGGGGTTTTGTCCGGATACTCCGGATAGGGCAGAATTCGTGAGACCGAGGGGGTCAACCAGGACACTCCGGGGTTTAAACCCGGATACTCCGGACCTAATTCAATAAAATGCCCTAATACTTGAATTTTGACGCAAAACTCAATTCGTATTTTCATATTATCGTTAGTACTACACATCATGAGCATTTCATGCATCTTTTAATCATGTGCACCATTGGAGTTCTTGATTTGGTGTTTATGGACTTGGATTTCCTCGTTAGGTGTTGACGCTTCAGAAGGCACTCCCGAGTACGACTACGCTTTCGAAGTCAAGAACGAGCAGCAAGGCACTACTTTACTCCTTGACCACGATTGCTCCTACTATTTGAAATTTATATTGTTGGATTTATTTTATCAATTGCATGCTTACTTTCAATTACAACTATGATTGGGTAGAATTTTTAGCTATTGCCACATTATGATGTTATCCCCTTGCCATGTTCCTTTCGTGTTCTATTGTCGCCCTAGGAGGAGGGTTTATTCTTATTATATGGCTTTGTACGAATTGCTTAGCCATGCTTAGAACATCGTTAGAAACCGCGATAGATGGACTTAGTCCATTGGTCGCAATGATTGAGAATTATTGTGATGATGATGGTTTCAAATGTTGGTCAATGTGTAGAGATGTTGGTTAAGGACCCTAAGGATTAAATCCTGGTGACGTCTCCTTGAGTAACTATCGTGCGAACCACACGCCGTTTATGGGACCGGCGTAACCAAGTACTTGTGTATGACTAGGGTATGTAAACCATGTGCACTCGGGATTCCTTGAACTTAGTGGGCGTCAAGGAATGACCACCGGAATTCCTTGGGCTTAGTGGGCGCCAAGGATATTCTCGAGTCCCTCGAACTTTGTTGAGTTGGGGATGTCCAACAACGGGTGTACTCCTTGATCCACACACACCGAAACCTTGAGCACAGCGGGATCGAGGGTCACGATCATCCGGATGGTTTAGATACACTACCATGCATCTTTGGAAAATGGTTTGTCACGTTCACCTCGGCCGACACATCAAAGGAAATGTGTTAATAGCTTGCTTACGAGTGTGACGTGTCGTGTGGGTAAAGTCGTACCTCTGCGAGTTTAAACTATTGAATAGCCGCGTCCATGGTTGGGGCGATCACTTGAACTGTCGATCATTGGGCGAGTATTAAGGACTTGGTAGGAATGGGATGGGAGTGGGAAAAGAGACACAAGTATTGGAGTACTTGTGTGTGTAGTCGAACATGGCGATGGAACTCATGGTTCGGAGAATGCTTGAAGGCATGATATAAATGTGATTATGATGATGTTATATTATGTATTAGATCTTGCAAATGTTTACGAAATGCAAATTCTTTTCAATCTATACATGTTTACGATTTACCCCAAACATTGCTTTATGTTGAAATTGCCATTTTGCCTTCCTTTGATGTAGCTAGAAATCAACATGCAATGTATATTATTGTGCGAGTACACTCTTTGTACTCAATCGGATTGTCCACTTGCTGCGGTGAGGATGAGGCCTTTGCCGGGACTTTTACGGCGATTTCGACAATTCTAACGTTTAGTCGCCGTTCTTGCCCTAGTTGGTTGCCTGAGGGTTTGGGGCATGCCATGCTGGCCCTTTTGTTGTTTATCTTGTGATTTCCGCTGCTACTTGATGTAATAACTCTAAATATGTCGTTATGGACAGCAGTCCTACTTTTGGAATGTAATAACGTTTATACTTCAGATAATTGTGTATGTGTTGTGATGTCAACTGTTGGATGAGAATGCTCGTGTTGGCGAACTATCCTGGGACCAACACGGGTATAATCGTGGAACGCCCGAGGTTACCTTGATTCACTTGAGATGTACCGCGCATTGGGTGATCAGTGGAGTCTCGGGGACGGTTCCCCACAGGCTTGGTATCAGAGCCATACTGACTGTAGGTTAGAACGGCCATGCTAAGACTAGTTAGAGGATTGCCTTGAGTCAAAAACTAGTTTGATATCAAATAATTTCAGAACTGATAACGTTGTGAAATTCCTTTATTTCTTACCCCTCTTAGTTCTATATCTCATGCTTATGTTCATTTGATTGTGCAACTAAGTTTCTAACTCCTATTATCCTTTTTCAACGTGATAGATGAGTTTTGGGCCATTGGTTATAGTCACCCGTGTTGAGGACGTGGAGGGCAAGTAGAGATGAGCTGAACCGATTTAATTGATGTAATAGGCTACCTTATGAACCAATGCTAGCTCTTATATTTGGACTTGTCACCCTTAGTTGTCGCTCTTGACCTACGGGTGGTGAACTTGTGCTAATGTATCGGAATCTTGTTATTTGTTTTCGTGGGTGATGTTGTGGCTTAAGAGCCTTCTTATTTTGATGTCTTTTGGATTTGGTGCATGTTTTCTTGCTGCATACATGTAGAGTTTGAATTTGTGTGAATTGTTGTCCGGATATGTTTTCTCGGGTTCGCGGGTTATTACTGCCGGTTCGTAGAGAACTTCTCCAAAATCGCGAAGCCAACGATGAACTTTTGAAGGAGAATAAGTTCGTATGGTCGTGAGTGTGAGGCAAACTTTCAATTGTTGAAGGTTAAACAACCATCGCACCCATCTTAGTCTGCTTGGATATCCATAAGGGTTTCGACATATATTGCGATGCATCCCGCCTCGGACTGGGTTGTGTACTTATGCAAGGAGGCCGAGTTGTGGCCTATGCATCGAGACAATTGAGGCCTCATGAGATGAATTACCCCACCCATGGTTTAGAGCTAACAGCAGTAGTGCATGCTCTAAAAATCTGGCGACATTACCTCATCGGTAATCGTTGTGAAATCTACAACGATCACAAGAGCCTGAAGTATATCTTTACTCAAGCTGATTTGAACCTGAGGCAAAGAAGGTGGCTTGAATTGATCAAAGATTATGATATGGGACTAAATTATCATCCTGGAAAGGCCAATGTCGTTGCCGATGCTTTGAGCCGAAAGTCTCAATGCAATCATCTTTTGGCAGAACCAGAATCGGGAGCCATGTGCGCCGAGTTTTGAAAGCTCAATCTAGAAGTGATTAAAGAGGGATCCCTTGCTGTCATGGAAGTTAAATCTAATCTATTGGACCAAATCAAAGAGGCTCAAAAGACAGACAAGGGCATGGCACTCATCCGAGCCCGCATCAAGCAAGGCAAGGCCAATTGCTTCACCGAGGACTCGCAAGGTGTCTTGTGGTTCGGCAAACAGCTAGTGGTGCCAAATTGTAAGGAATTGAAGGCACTAATTCTTGATGAGGCTCATAATTCCTCATTCTCTATTCATCCGGGAGTACAAAAATGTATCAAGATCTTAAGCCAAGACTTTGGTGGACCGGATGAAACGAGATTGCGGTATGTCGCCGAGTCGCGACGTATGTCGAAAGTGAAAGCCGACCATTTGTGTGCAGCAGGCACACTTCAACCACTGCCCATTCCTATGTGGAAGTGGGAAGAGATTGGTATGGATTTCATCACCGGGTTGCCCAAAACACAAAAAGGTTTTGATTCCATATGGGTAATCGTTGACCGATTGACTAAGATTGCTCATTTTCTTCTGTCAAGGCAGCGGATCTGATGAACAAGTTAGCTGAGTTGTATCTTTATCGAATTGTCTCTTCATGGTGTTCCCAAAAGGATTATCTCAAATCGAGGTACTCAGTTTACCTCGCATTTTTGGCAATGCCTCCACAAGGCCATGGGGACTCAACTCTCTTCGGACCGCTTATCATCCATGGTGATGGACAAAGCGAGCAGGTGAACCAAATTCTTGAGGATATGCTTAGAGCTTGTGTCCTTACTTACGGCAAGAATTGGGAGAAATGCTTACCTTTAGCAGAATTCTCCTACAACAATAGCTATCAAGCTAGTCTCCAAATGAGTCCATTCGAGGCTCTCTATGGGAGATCTTGCGAAACTCCACTTAATCGATGCGAGTCCGAGAGAGACCCTCTTTGGTCTGAACTAGTCACCGGCGGAAGAGCAAGTTCGATTTATTCATGACAGTTGCGGACCGCGCTAGATCTCGTCAAAAAGAGCTACGCCGACTGTCCGCCGCCGTGAACTCAAGTTCAAATTGGTGATCACGTCTATCTCAAGGTCTCACTAATGAAAGGCATTCGTCGGTTTCATGTGAAGGGGAAGCTAGCCCCTCGTTACATTGGACCTTTCCGGATTATAGCCAGATGTACTGTGCATTGGGTGAATCAGTGGAGTCCCGGGGACGGTTCCCCACAGAGGAGTTGCTCGAGAAAGGTTTTATTCGACCAAGTTCTTCTCCGTGGAGAGTGCCAGTTTTGTTCGTTAGGAAGAAGGATGAAAGTTTAGGGATGTGTATCGATTATCATGCACTTAATTAAGTGGCAATTAAGAATAAGTATCCCTTGTCTTGGGTCGATGATTTGTTTGATCAATTGAGAGGAGCAGAAGTTTTCTCCAGAATAGATCTTCGATTGGGATATCATCAACTGAAGATTCGAACAGAGGATATTCCTAAGACTGCGTTCTCTATGTGGTATGGGTATTATGAGTTCACAGTCATGTCGTTTGGACTGACAAATGCTCCAGCATATTTCAAGAACACGATGAATAAGATGTTCATGGATTATTTGGACTAGTTCATTGTTGTTTTTATAGATGACACTCTGGTATACTCCAAGATGAAAGAAGAGCATGCAGAATATTTGAGATTGATTTTGGAAAGATTACGAGAGCAGCATTTGTATGCTAAGTTCAATAAGTGTGATTTTTGGAAGAGAAGGTTGAGTTTCTTGGCTATGTAATGGCAGCTAAAAGAGTTACTGTTGATCCAAGTATGGTAGAAGCTGTGTTATATTGGGAGGAACCGAAGTTTGTTACCCAGATTCATAGTTTTCTAGGAATGATGCGTTATTACTGTTAGTTCATAGAAGGGTTTTTGATGATTGCTAGACCTCTTACGCAATTGTTTAAAAAGGAGAAAACTTGCATGGATGCCTAAACATGAAAAGAGTTTTCTAGAGTTAAAGAAGCAGTTAACATCAGCACCTGTTTTAGTATTACCAGACGTGCCGAACAGTTTTGACATATATTGTGACGCTTCAAGACAGGGTATTGGATGTGTGTTGATGCAGATGGCAAGGTTGTCACCTATGCATGAGGCAGTTGAGGCTGCATGAGGAGAATTATCCAACGCATGATCTAGAGTTAGCTGTTGTAGTGTATGCTTTGAAAATAAAGTGTCATTATCTCATTGGAAATAGATGTGAGATATATATAGACCATAATAGTCTAAAATATATATTCACCCAGTCAGATTTCAATATGAAGCAAAGAAGATGGCTGGAGTTAATCAAGGATTATAATGTTGGAATCGATTATCATCCTGAAAAGGCTAATGTGGTAGCCGACGCTTGAGTCGTAAGAGCCACAGTGTAAATATGATGATAATGAGTGATCAACCGAAGTTGTGTGAAGAGTTTCAAAAACTGAGATTGGAAGTTGTTCCACAAGGTTTTGTAGCTGCCTTGGAAGTGAAACCAACGCTTGAAGATTAAATCAAATATGGACAGAAGAATGATCAGAAAATCAGTAGAATCAGGTCCAAGCAGGATGAAGGTTTGGCTGAGGATTTCACTATGGATGACCGAGGGACCATGTGGTTCAAAGGTCGAATCTTTGTACCAAACAAGGTAGAGCTTAAGCAGTTGATTCTTGAAGAGGTTCATGACTCTAAGTATTCCATTCATCTAGGAAGTACCTAAGATGTATCAAGATCTTAAGGGAAGATTTTGGTGGCCTAATATGAAGCATGAGGTAGCTGAGCACGTTGCATTGTGTGACGTATGCCAGAGGGTAAAAGCTATGCACCAAAGGCCTACTGGTTTGTTGCAACCACTGAAGATTCTAGAATAGAAATGGGAGGAAATCAGAATGGATTTCATCACTGGTTTGCCCAAGACTCAGAAAGGTTATGATTTTATATGGGTCATCATTTATCAATTGACCAAAGTTGCTCACTTCATTCTAATGAAGACAACTTATTCAAGGGACTGCTTGGCAGAATGTGTATATGTCAAGGGTTGTGTGTTTGCACGGTGTGCCCAAGAAAATTATGTTAGATTGAGGTACCCAATTTACCTTGAGGTTTTGGAACAAGCTGCATGAAGCAATGGGGACTCGCTTGAATTTCAGCACAACGTATCATCTGCAGACAGAAAGGGTTAATCAAATCTTAGAGGATATGTTGAGACCTTGTACGTTAGCTTACGCTACATCCTGTGATAAGTGTTTGCCGTATGCAGAATTCAGTTATAACAACAATTATCAGGCTTGTCTGCAAATGTCACTATTTGAGGCTTTATATGGTCACACCTATTGTACCCCGTTGAATTGGAATGAAACAGGAGAGTGTTCGGTGTTTGGGCCTGATATTTTCAAGGAAACTGAAGAGCAAGTTTCTATGATTAGAGAAAGGTTGAAAACAACGCAGTCAAGGCAAAAGAGTTACGCTAACAATCGCCACCGTGATTTGAGCTTTGAGCCAAATGATTTCGTATATCTCAGAGTTACCACTCTTAAAAGAGTCAAAAGGTTTCATGCCAAGGGAAAGCTTGTGCCATGATTTGTTGGACCATTCAAAATTTTGAGCTATCGAGTAGAGGTTGCTTATCAGTTGGAACTACCGCATTCGTTGGCAGGGGTGCATGATGTGTTTCATGTATCGCAGCTCAAGAAGTGTCTCAGAGTGCCAATAGAGCATATGTCATTAGAAGAAATTGAGTTGCGAGACGATCTAGCCTATAAGGAGTAGCCGATCAAGATTTTGGATGAAATGGAGTACAACACTAAAAATAAGTCTGTCTACTTTTGCAGAGTTCGGTGGAGCAATTACTCAGAGAATTAAGTGATGTGAGAGCGTGAAGAGGACCTGAGTTAGAATTCCCAAACCTATTCTCTAGATAGCCCTGAATCTCAAGGTCGAGATTCTTTTAAGTGGGAGGTTTGTAACATCCCAAAATTTATTTGTATTATTATTTTAATGCTAATTGTGAGTTTTATAATTTTTCTAGATTTATTACATATTTATGTATTTTATTTGAAATTATTTTAAATTAAGTATATTGGCCTTTTGTTGAAAACTAGATAAATATAGATAAAATTAAAATAAAGTTTTACTAAAAATATTTTATCTGAGTTCAAAATGTCTCAAAGTATTGTTGAGATTTTTCTTCGATTTTTCCTGGTACTTTTCTTGCCTAAAACTAATTAAGTTAATATTTGGAATTATTTCAAAAGGAAAATCCATGGAAATTCAAACAAACAGTACCGGGCTAAAGCCCAGCACTGTGCGAGCGTGGCCTGTGAATGTGTGGCCCAGTCGCTCGGTGTCATAACCGGGTAGCTAGGTCTCGCATGAGCCGATGATCTTTGATCGTGCGACTAAGATCTGTTAGTGAGGTTTCCTATTCATGTCCATCGCTGTTGACCTTCGGATCTGGATTAAGCGATGGAGATTGAAGTGTATCGATTCGAGTCTCTTTTGAATCTGTGCTGTTGCGGGAAACACGTGTTCGGTTAGGACCGTACGGTGTTGGGAGTGCTTCTTGACGCAATAAATGCGAATTTTCGGTTTAAAAATAATTCAGTTTATTATTTGATTTTCAATTTTCTAATTTTTAGGATTTTTGAATCTTCGGAGAGCTCGTTCTCCCTCATAGGAACTCCGATTGAGGTGATTCAAATTTCTAAAAATTTGTAAAATTGAGATATATCTAATGGTGGAGTTTACTTGATTTTTGGAGTTTATTTGCTCTCTATTTTAGTATTTATTTGGATTTCACTCTCGATTCGTGTAAACATTGAATTGTGCGACGCATCGGAGGAGGATCCGTCGACTCAAGATCGAGTTCCAGAGTAAGACCAGGACCTTTGCCAAGGCAAGTTGTACTTTGATCATGCTAATTAATTTGTAATTTCTTTGCTTTAGTACTGCTTGTGGTGGTGTGGGTTCAGGTTCACAGATAAACTCACATGGCGCAAGAATGGAGCCCTATTGTGATAGTTTAGCCCTTCAGTGTTGAAATGTCAACGAGTTGTACTAGGTTAAGGCATGGCATTGTAAAGGCTTTGTTATAATTGAAAGACCATGTGGAGCTCTATACTTGTGTGTGATGAGTATTTGACTAAATTTCAGCTTGGTTTACTTTGGAATTGAGTTTGATTTGAATTGGATTTTTAATTTGAAGCAATTTGAGTTTTTAGTTTCCTTTCCTAATGCTACCGGCTGGGCGTTAGCATCGGTCCAACTGTCCAGTGTGAGAATTTCAGAGAGAGTGTTTTTCGTGTGTTGCAGTAGAGTGGTGCTACCGGCCAAGGTAGCACTAGGCCTTCTGAGTTAGTTAGATATGATTAATGATTTTGTGATGATTAATTGCATATCATTTTAGACTTTGCTACGTGAGGTGTATTCCTTGTCTTTAATGGTTACTGGACGACAGTGCTCAATCATGGTGAAGCGGAGGATGATTGGAACTACGTGAGGTGGGTTGGAGGTCTAGACGATAGGGGATCGATGGAAGATGATCGGAGACGGAATTCATGCAAGCCAAGAAGACAAGGAAAGGAGATGGTGCTTGCTAGATGTTGTGTGGATCAAGGAGGATCGTCGGATCGCGATCTATTGAATAGGTTAGCGGGTCTAGGTAGTATGCTTTAAAAACCATGGAAGAAAACCCCTTGTGTGTGGGTATTGGGTTAGCCCTTTCATGGCTAGTTGAGTGGGTTAATCCTAGCTCTTGTGAGTGCTCAGTAGTCAGTGTTTGATTTTTAAAAAAAATCTAAAAATCATTTTTAGTGATTCTTGTTGGAGAAGGTTTGTGACTCATATATCCATCTGTGCAAAAATTTGGGAGTCCACTGGTTGCACCGTTTGGGAGTCATGAGGTGAATACCGAGCCCCAAACTTTCTACTCAAAGTTCCTGATAGTCTGTGGTATTTGATTTTTGCTGATTTTTCTATAAGGTGTTTTGAGGTGGTCTTTGGTGAAGTGCTTCACGACTCATTAGTTCATAGGGAGAAAAATTCACCAAAATCCTTGAGCAATAGAAATCCACCAACCACCTGCTCTAAATGAGAACAATTTTTGGAAAATCTGCTTTTGCTTTTTTGAAAGTGACTTTGGTGATTTGGCTCAATCTCCTTTTTAAAAGCAAGGTTTGAGTTGATTTCCTTTTGTTTGGACACTTGAAAACCAGGATTGTGACTCAAAAATTCCTCACATATTCCATGTGTCGAAGGTTAGTGATCAATAACACACTTATATTCGGGTACCTTTGGGGGATGCAGGATCAAACATGTAATCAGGGGCACATGATGTAGACAGATTCGAGCCTCTTGGGCAAGCAATACCCTACTCTTGTGTCGGTGATGGATGAGATCAATGAAAAGATTACAAGTAGGGGAACTAGTCCTGATTACAAGGAAGAATATGAATAAGGGGGGTGGCTAGACTATGGCTATTGGATGCCTACACGGAGATCTTCCTATGTGTCGGGTTCTGGATGGCGATGGCTTGAAGCTTGCACTCTAAGTTGGCTTGTGCGACTCTCTCTTGAACGACGTCCTCCATGGTCCTATACAGTGGGCTAGAGTACAAAATTGTAGTCGATAAGGAGTCCTGTTGCTGTTGTGATCTCCGTATCACACCCAAATTTCCATAGCGGCCAGACGTATTCGAGTAGGTTTCCTCGTATCGGGAATATGATTGAGTCCTACCTTATGCGGGGACATATCTTCTCCGTATATCTTATCCCATTGAGCTGGGCTCGGAATATCTGGAGTTTACAAATGTTGGTAGAGATATACCTGGTATGGCCTTGGACTTTATGGCATAGGCACATATCCCAATCTGGATATTTGACAGTAGCCCCTGAACTCTGCTTAGCATAGGGTCCGTTTGAGCGCTTGGTTGATTACTGCCAAATCTGGTTTGGTCGAACAATGCCTCGCCTGCTTGTGGTCGAATGACTCGAGCAAGTCAGGAATCGCTATGTATCGAGTGGGATGTGCAGGGTTGAGCACCCAGTTGCGAACCCAGCTCGAATGCTCAGGGTAGCCTTGTTGGTGTTATGCCCTTGAGGCAGTCATATAGATGATTGTAACATGACTATGCTTATGAATAATAATATGATTATTGGTCCAATGAATGTATATCATTATATTGATCGACAAGTATGTGACTTGCTTATGAAACTCTTTACTTATTGATATAATTACGTAAGTATCTCGATCGTATCATCGTATAGGACAACGATGAATAGATCGAGACATGTATTGATCGATGATTATGTTTCATAGATCATAGGATATGGAGATATCATCAATACATGTGAACTCATGATGAAGAACATAGGTTAGATAGACCGAAATGGGACAACTGCGAGAATGTTACATTCTTATGTGTCATCGATGTATCTCATACATAGTGGATGTATGATCCTTAGACTGAGATTGTCACATTCCTACATGTGTAATAGTTTACCTTGGGGCCACCAAACGCTATTCCTTAAGCGGATAGTTATAAAGGTAGCTTTCATGTTTGCTATGAAATGTGCTGAGGGAAGTGGGCGATCAAGATGGAATTTGCCACTCGATTAACGGAGATATATGTTTAGGCCACTCGTGTGATATGATTAAGGAAGTGCATGGCCATGCCGTGATTGAGAAGTCAATCACAACTTATTAATATATCACGGATCGAAGATGGATTGAACTATCAAGGATGACATACTTCTGCCTTGAGTTCGATCTTCATATAGTTTGGCAAAGGGATTATTACATGAGTACTTTTGAAAGGTTCTATCCGATTTGATCATATGCGTTTGGGAGTTGGCATGCTCGCAAGGAACCGCTGCCCGGTATTGGATTGGAAAAAGGGTTTTCGAATCTATGTCCAAATGTGCATGAACCTCTGGTCACACATTAGCGGTGGGGCGCATTAATTGGATTGGATCGTAATTAATGGACCTCGTGGGCTTAACGCTATGGGCCTGGCAGGGTTTAGTCGGCGTGGCTATATAAGGAGAGGAGAAGGGTGGGCGTGCATGCGATTGCTCACGTCCAAAACCCTAGCCTCCACCTCTCATTGCCCTTGCCGAGCGACGCGGTGCTTGCAGAAGCGACGCGGCATTCCATCCGGGGCGTGTGGGCTGGCGTGGTGACGCTGCTACTCTCAAGGCGTGGTGAGGGCGATCCGCGTGAGGGCGATCCACGGCGAGGACGATCATGGCGAGGACGATCTGCGGCGAGGGCGATCCGCGTGAGGGCGATCCACGGCGAGGGCGATCCACTACACCAACGAAGGATTCGCAGCTGGCGTCTAGTGGTAATCAATCGTGATCCCTTTCTTGCTAGCTTTTCTAGTTATCGGTAGAAATTTTAATTTGTGCTAGCGTAGCATACCGCGTTCCCCAACAAGCCTTACATCGCTCAATGTTGACCAGTCAACCCGACTCTGAGCGGAGTTGGAACCGTTGTCAGAAATTTTGAACGTTGAGCAGTTGGAGCATTTATTGCTCACGTCGGAGGCACTACGGCGAATGCGGCGCCATCATTCCACTTTTTCGGTGATCAACATGTTGTATGGTAGGAAACGAACCGTTGTGCCTGGACACTTTTTGGCTTATAAGTCTCTGGATTTGGAACTGTAACCGTTTCATCCTTGTGCCCTCATCCTTCCGCTCGAAGCCTTTGCCTTGTCCACTTGAGCTCTCGCGTCGCTCGCACCTTTGAGAAATTTCCTCTCCCTTGGCTTCCAATGGTGTCTAATCCTTCTGCCAACCCTAAGGCTACTGCGTAGTTGAAGAAAGAAGGTGCAATGAGCAGGCCGGTCTTTAGTGACGAGACCTACCAACAAGTATGGCAAAGGTTGATTGTGACGGAAAAGGGTCTCGCAGAGCTAGAGAAAAGCGGCTTGGTTCCTCCTTGAGTGTTTTTCCACTAGAGATCGTCTGCCGGTGAGGATTATCCAACTCCAAAAGATGAGGACGAAACTGTGGTTTTTGAGTCCTTTCACTGGGGTCTTAGCTTTTCTCCTTCCAAATTTTTGTTGGATATTATGGAGTTCTACAAAGTTTAGCTTTTTCACATGAGCCCTAATTCCCTTACAATGCTCAGTGTTTTTGTCCATCTTTGCAAGGCTTTCCTAGGCATCAGGCCCAACCTCAATTTATTCCACCATTTTTATTGCTTGAAGAGATTGACCAAGAATGACATCATTGGGAGTACTGGTTTTCACCTCCACAGTGGCGTTGCTAGTGTATACATCCCGATTCTGGTGACTTCTTCCTAGCAATCAGACTAGAAGAAGCGGTGGTTTTACATCACCTTGTTGGACACTGTCAATTTTCCTTTGTCTTATCAGCCATTTTTCCCGAACTCTACCATCCTCTAGACGAAAGTCCCTCCATCGATAGTGCAGAATGCGCGATATGTCATGAAGATCGAGGAGCTGAGGAAGAGAGGGTTAACCGGGTGGCATGTCGCCCGGGATTTCTGGATGCGGCAGTCGAGTCCGCTGAAGTGTCAAGACCAACTGGCTTGGGAGTATTCTGGGGTCAATGATGCAACCAAACACAGCTCTGACTAACAGTCTTGCCAGATGTGAATATCTCTGTTCGATTGAGCAAAATCTTCCATGGCTCAGATCCTGCCCCTGCAGCGTAGAGGCCTACTCCCTGGCTAATCCTCGACCAGAGATATGTATCAAGTAGTGACCAAAACTGCCGCACTTGGGCATACATCGTGATTTAAGTAACTCCTTATCAGGAGGCCGATCATGACGAGTATAGTGGGCTGCTCGAGGGAGTCACTGATCTTGACGATGAGCCTACTTGAGACAATGGGCAAGCATTGGGCTCGGCTCCTGCCAGCGATGGGGCCGTCCACGGAGGACGCAGTGCCTACCATAGACCCAGCGAGGTTGAAGTGACTCAGGAGCAGGAGGTGGTGGATTCTCCTCGAGCGGGGAGATCGGCATCGCCATCATCCTCTCCACCAGCGAAACACCGTCAGATATCGCCGGCAGGGGTTTTTGACCAGGTGACATTCAATTGCTCACTCGAATGCTATGAGATTGCGGCTGATGTAATCCAATAGCTTTTGGGGGATCAACGGGCTACCTGGGGTGCTAAGGTGCAAAATCTTGCTGCTTCACTGCAGGAATCTCCTCAAGGAGATCCTCTGTTGATCGAAATAGTTGAAAAGGTAGAGCAACTATTACTTAACTGGGTTGTAGCATGAATTATCACTCGTGATTGTCTTATGCGGGCAGGAGGTACATTCGTCGTTGACCCACCGGTGCCACTGCTCCTACCAGCTGGGCCGGTCGAGAAGGCGACTGCCAGGGCCAAATCAGCCTTGAAGAAAACCTCTGCCTTGCAAGGAGGTGTGAGGGTGCAGTTGAAGATGGGAAGATAAAAATACCTCTTTGTTCGCTCTTCCACACCCCTGTTTCTTTTGAAAAAAGGCTCATAGGAAGATTCTGTAGGAAGAGTGCGACTAGCAACATGGTCAAGGGTGCTTCTAATGTTCCCTTGCTGTTGCTAGACACGATCTACCTACTCCGACTAGCACCTTGCCACCGCCGGACCCAGTTGCACCTGCGTTAGCTAGCGCCCTGCCTCCACCGGACACGGTTGCGATCACTCCATCCTTCGGTGTGCCTGCTTTGACCACTACGGCCACAACCTCGTCTCTTCCGCCCCCTCCTGTGCCCCTCGAATACTAGTCGGTCTTGAAGCCACAACTACAAGTATGCGATCATACTCTACTACTTCCTCACCTTTGATTTATCTTCCGCCATGCCCTTCTTTTTTAGCTTCTTCTAACTATTTTTTTTGGACAGCATGTTTCGGAGACCTTGCATCATGTCGAGATGTTTTGCGAGCGGGCTTTGCAGTAGAACGAGCGGTTCTCAACTTCCTACTAGTAGGTGACCCGAATGAAGGACCTTGAGCTGGCGAACTTTCAGATGGAGCTGCAGGCGGTCAGGGCTGAAGCCAATGCGGAGGCACATAGGCTGAGGTTGGCCGAAGCCAAAGCTGATGTAGAGGCATGAAAGCTGAAAGCGTCCAAAGCTGCAACCGATGCTGAGGCGCAAAAGCTGAAGTTGGAGGTGGAAGCACTAAGGGGCAGGAATGCCTATCTGGACACCATGTGCACCAAAACCAAAGCCAACCAGGACAAACCGGAGATGGATCTAAAGGTGGCTGAGGGGGAGAAGGCTACGACAAGCACAACGTTAGCCGTGCTGCAGTCGAAATCCCTCCACAACATGACGACGTTGGCTCGCCTTGCGTCGTCGTCCCTGCTCGGCCTGGTGAAGAACTATTATCTAGAGCTAGACCTCTCGTGCTTGGAGGAAGGCTTTACTTGCCAGGAAAGTGAGGTCACCAACCTTGTCGAGTCCTTCAGAGGTCAGGCCGAGAGATTCGTGGACGGACTGGAGCTGTCTCTTGATAGCGAGGCCGTGCAAGACCCATAGGCTCATTGTGTTGATGCAATTAGGCTCGTGCTAACACTGTGGCCACTTGATGAAAATGCTAATTAGCTTGTTTGTCTGTCTGTGTCTTGCCATTTGGTTCCTTGTTTATGAAACAAAGGAGACACGAGCATATGCGATTTCGATTAGCACTTATGGTCCTTTGGTCTTTTGCGCTCTTGCTCTAACTGTACCTGCATTCAGGACTTAAGAACAAATTCTTGTCAAATTCCTGAGCACTCGAGCTTACACCCGAAGAGGCTATGAATAATATGGGTGCTATGTAGACCATATTTAAAGTTACGTGACTCTTTGCCAGCCTTTATTGATTGTATGACTTAGGCTATGTAGCAAGCATGAGCTTTGTTGGGCAGCGCATGTAGAACTGACTAGAGGCCTCGTCTCCCACCAGCCCCTAAGTGTTAGATGTCTAACAATCTGGTGCTCATTTGTGCGCATGATAGAATTGCTCGTCATCAGGTTCATGCATAGCCGCGCTTTGGCTTTACTCGCCGACCAGCTAAGCTCAAGATCGAGTAAATACGTGCAAAGGGATTCGTATTCGTACAAGCAAATAGCAAAAGTTTGTGCCTACAAAATGCTCTGCTCGATAACTGTATCGACTAAAATAGAACTGACAAAGGGCAAAGAATTTAGACAAGGTATCGGGTTACCAATAGCCCCCGACTCCCTACTCGATGAGACAATCAGGTGGGGAGTAGAGTATAGCGAATGCAATGCTGTGATTTAGCCCTCAGCTTTTACTCAATGGCTGGATTGAGGTGCCAGCAAGACGTTGACCTCGCACATCTGTCATGACTCCTGGTCCCATACTCGATAAACATCTCAACTCGAGGATGGGGCTAAGCAGAGGCGAGAGCTTCAGCAGTGTAGTCTTCGACCTCTTACCCGATAAGCAGTTACAACGACTGCGCGTAAATGTCTTTTGAAAACAACTTTCGACCATATGTCTCGGTGTGCGAGCCCCCGAGCATACTTGATGGAGTTCAACATCTGGAGGATGCATGACGTGGCCCCTGACTTTCTGCTCGATTACGCCATTGAGGAGACGGTTGGGCATAAGCATCGCGTCCGATGTCCTTTGGTCATACACTTGGGTGCATGAGCCCCCGGGCACACCGATAAGACTTAGCTCTGTTTTTTCCTAGCTATTATTACTAAGGACTACTGAGGTCGTCGCGTCCTTCGGTCTTTGTGTGGCCCATCAACACTTGGCGCCTCTTCGTCTTCCGCATTAATGCAAGGGTACAGAGGGAACGCCTTGTAAACCAGAACCAACATGGGCTCCTATTGAATTGCAACTCCTGCCCTGACCCTCTCCCCGGGCTATAAATAGAAGGACGCGCGGTCACTCGGCATTACCTTTCTCTTGCTTTGGCATTGTAACGCCTTGAGCTTTTTCAAAACAACTTGATGACCTCCTCACTACCTCCGTCTCCCTCCTTGGAGGTTCTCGAGGGACCTCCCCAAGAGTTTTCCCCTGAGATCCCTCTATTGCCTCTAGCCATGGGATCCTCACGGCGTCATCATTGTCCTTTCTGAGGATGAAGACGATGAGTTGATTGGGATGCAATCGAAAAGGAGGTCTGGCCTGAGGAGGAGGAGATCAACTAGCGGGCAGTGGAGAGGGAGGTTTGTCTCGAAGAAGAGGAGGAGGTGACGAGCAAGCTGCGTGTCGCTTCCCCACAAGACCATGCGACCTCCGCTTCTCCTATGAAGGTTGCTGCCTCCTCCAACACCGGAGGAGAAAAAGGCAAGGCTTCATCGGTCCTGTTCTTTCTCGCCCTCCAACCCATCATGATGGTGGTGGATCCCCTGCCCTCAACCGGCCAACGTACCCTCGCTGCCTCTTCCAGCCCACTCCAACGAGGGTGCAGGCCCCTCCCGGGGACTATCAGCTACCTACACCAGAGTGAGCAGAGGAGGAGGCGAGATGCCTTCGAAGGCAAGTAGCTGTAGGGTACCTAGAGTAGCCTGTTTTGCCAAATGTAATAGGAACTTTTGTTAGCACTGTAAATAAAATGAACTTTTTACTTACCTAGATTTTTTTGCTTTGGTTGATCTCATGATGTTTTCTCCTTTATGTGTGGAATTTTCTTAGTTGCTCGATGTTCCATGAGTTATCTAGTGTCACGCCATTTGTTGTAGATAGCCACACTGATCTTGGTCGAGTAGCTTCGACTACCACATAGGGACCTTATGAAAGACCATGTGAAGGTCTATACCTTTGTGTGATGAGTAATTGACTAGATTAAAGGTTGATACGATGAGTAGCTGACTAGATTGAAAGGTTGATCTGAGTTAAAATTGTCTTGGAGCATTTTGATAATGTCTCAACCAAGTCGTGTTCCTTCGCTGAGTTCCTCTAGCTTCTCGACTGGTTGTCTTCCTTGGCTGAGTGCTAAATGCCAAGTGCTACCAAGTCTTTGTTGAGCTCCTCCAGCTTTTCGATTAGTCTCTTTGCTGAGTACTGTGTTCTGAGTGGTTCCTGTCTTTGCTAAGTGCATCTAGCTTTTTGACTGGTTTTCTTCCTTTGGTGAAGGCCGAGTGCTTCCAGTCCTTGCTGCATGGTGTTTAGCTTCTTGACATGTTTCCTTTTGAGTTGAGTACTCTGCTGCGATCTAGGGGTTGTTGGGGACTCGACAGGTGGTTAGCTGAGTGGTTAACCAGGTGGTTAGCTTTGTGAATTAGCCATGTGGCCAGCCAAGCGTGTCAGCCGAGTGGTCTTGAGTTTATGGGTATGCCGACTGGTTTTGGTTAAATTGTATTTGACTATTTTGAGATAGTCAGCGAATATGATTATGGGCTTTGCTATGTGAAAGGTTTCCTTGTCTTTGATGGTTGCAGAACGACGGTGCTGGGTCATGGTGAGGCGAAAGATGACCGAGACTAGGCGAGGTGCGTCGGAGGTCCAGAACGGTTGGGAGATCGCCGGAAGATGACCCGAGACGAAGTTCGGGCAAGCCAAGAAGGCAAGGAAAGGAGCAGATACTAGCTAGATGTTGCGAGGATCAATGAGGACTGTTGGTGTACAGTCTATTTGATAGGAATAGCAGGTCTAGTAGTATGCTTTGAGAGCCGTGCAAGAAAAACCCTGTGTTAGCGGGTTTAGGGTTTCCCCTTGCAGGCTGTGTGAGTGGGCGCTTCCTAGCCCTTAGATGAGTCTCTAGGGTTGAGAGCTGCATCTGTAGGATCAATATATATGAAACTAGCAATCAGAGGGGGGGTGAATGATTGCGCAAAAGCTAAAATCAATTTTTTGATTATTTTTGAAACACCACAATTAACTGATTCGGATTCGACAAAAACAGATTAACCTACGTTCACTAAAACAGTAATTTCTGATGATCCCACCGTTAGATCAATGTGAAATTTTAACTACTGAAACTAAACTCAATTTTCAAGCTAACACAATAAAAATCAGATCGATCGGATCTATGGATCTAAAGTTATTTTCTTCGCAATTTTACTAAATCAGACGCTAGACCAAATAAAAACAGACTGACACATGTTCACGAAAATAATAATTCCCAAAGATCCCACCGTTGGATTAATGTAAAATTTTAACTAAATATAGTAAATTCAATTATGAATTTAACCCAATAAAAATAAACTCAATCGGATCTGTGGATCTCAAGATATTACCTTCGCAATTCAACTGAATCAAGGAATGACGAGAATTGATCTTACCGCAACGAACCAAACTCTGTCAATTCTGGAATGTCGATGATTCAGGGCTAGGGTGTCGCGGTGCTGGTCGGCGTGGCCGGCAAGGACGCCGCAAGGAAAAACCAGTCACTTCTAGTCACCACGTTGCATGCATCAGATGAGAATCAATACGTCGGACCGAAAATCTTCAGACATGCAAACACATGAAAACTTCTAGTCGCCCCTTGCTTTTTGCATGCAGCCGCCAGGGACAATCTAATCTTACGGTCTCACCACAAGGAACAATCCGCCCCAGGAAATAATCCACTTTAGGAAAGAACAACGCCCGCCGCAACAAGAATTAGACGCATAATAAACTGCGCTTCAATACAATCGCAATAGGGCGTGATGCACACCGCCACCAGACGTCCAAAGAATCACGTCGCCAAGCCTTCAATCCGCAAGGAAAAATCTCACGCATACAAAAGCACAATGGCGAGAGCAAATAACGTCAAAGCATCAAGGCGCCAAAGACTAGATGCATGCAAGACCAATGACGTCCAGGCTTCTAGTCGCATGCACCGAAGCAAGAAACAAGACGTCCGGCCACCGAGAATAAAAACTCTGTCGCATGAAAAACGGCTGAACTCACAGCCGCCAGGACAAGCAATATTATTGATCAGGTTTTAAAGTCCTTTTATACAACTCAAAACCCTAACACATGTATGCATATCCACCTGGCCCAATACACATGGCCCAATATATGCATACAACCCAAAATTCACACATGCACACGTACGGCCCACCTACCGCACTTACGTGACTAACCAGCCTTTGTGTGCACCGTTCTCTAGCCCGAACGTTCCGCATGACATCCTCGACCACTAGGACCTCGATTCCTCCCTAAACCTAGTCCCGAACCTCAGTTCCTCCATGAACCTAGTTCCGGTCCCGTCATCGACCACGTTCGCCCTCGAGCAACACCTGCACACGAATAAACAAACAACGCATCCGAGCACAAGTCCACGACTTGACTCAAGGTCAATCCATGCAACCACTCACATGAGTGCATTGCATCAAACAAAATCCATTATGCTATCACTAGCATAATAATCATCTCAACATAGCACATGCACAAGCACCACACATGCTATAACCAAAGTCACTTTACAATGCCAATTTCACCATTCAACCAATTTTTCATCACATGATCTCACAACATCTAAGGGTGGTAGATGGCCCAAGAGCTGTATAAATATGGAGGGATGCCTCCCTCAAGTGGGTGGTTGGTGGGGATCCCAGAAGGGTTTTAGAGGTTTTGAGTGCTCTGTTGAGCTTTGCCCACTTTTGTGTGTGTGGCTTTGTAACCTCCCTTCCAGGAATACAAGATACATATCAAAGATTTCAATACTTGCATTTTACCTTCTATCATTTACTTTATGCAAGTTACTTTGTGCAATTTAAGTTACGCAATTTACTTCACTCAAGTTGATTCTTCCGTCTACATTCTTTTATGCGCCTTTTTGTGTTCTTGAGTTGACTGATCTTGTATTTCATTCCTGTACCCTTATAGCTTGCTGTGATTAAACTTCTCAGATCTTTTCATTTTCGAAATCAGGAGCAAGTTTTACACTGAATTCCCTATTCTTTCTGCTCTTCTTAAAGTGTTCATTCTTCTCATACAGAAAGATCGAATCTTTGATATCAATCTCGGTGATCGGTTCAGGAATCAAGTTTCTTCGTGAATCAAGATCACATCTACCAAATTTCAGCGAATTTTATCGAAGCAATCTAAAGGTCTTGTGATTCTTGTTCTGGTTGAGGCTTCTGTTCATGAGAAACTTTTAGGTCTGGTACTCTCACCTACTCCTGTAGGGTACTACCAGCTTTTCTTCTCAAAGAACCTTCACCCATTTTGAGTGATCTTTTGTGTTAATCTTTCAGAATACTGTGTGTGGGAAAATTTGATTACGACCATTCACCCCCCTCTGTTCGCCATTCCGATCCTTCAATTGGCATCAGAGCCGGTTCTGCTCTTTTCATAGATCTTGACCGGTCTCGAGCCATGGCAACAGACAAGTATTCCACCAAGCCTCCCATTTCTGTGGCATTGATTTTCCTTTTTGGAAGTCGAGGATGGAATCATACATCACTGCCTAGGGCTTCCTGATTTGGCAGAAGGTGAAGCTCCCGTATGATGTTCTTGCTGATGAACACGTCACAGTCGGAAATATGGGTGATGTGGAGGCAAATGCTAAGGCAAGAAACATCCTCATACAGGGACTTAGCCGTAGTGAGTATGACAGGATCTCTCATCTGCAATCCGCTCATGAGATCTGGGTGACCCACGATGCTTACCATGAGGGTACTACCCAAATCAAAACTGTGAGGCAGGATCAACACAAGCGTGAGTACAACAAGTTTGAACAACACGCTGGTGAGAGTCTTGACCAGTGTTTCGATCGATTTACAAAAATTTTGAGTGATCTCCGGGCAGTTGGTTGTACATAACCTAACTCAGATAATGCTCGTCATTTCTTGACCGCACTTGATCTTTGTATTTGGGAAATGAAGGTAACCACCATCAAAGACACAACTGATTTGTCGACCTTGACTCTTGATGGGCTTTATTCTCGTCTCAAGACTCATGAGATCGACGTCGTCTCTCGCAAGACGAAATCTCAGTCGATGGCCTTGGTTACTGATCCCATTTGTTTCTCTTCTTTCGACTCTTTTGCTATCTTTTCTCTCTCAGCCCTTTGTGAGCTAAGCGATGACCGTCTGGACAAGTTTCCAGAAACTGAGCTTACTCTTTTAGCTTGCAAATTTTCTCACGCCTAGAAGATGGTGAGAGAGAGAAAAAGAGGAGGTGTGATCACTTGTTTTGAATGTGGTGGCCCCAATCACATTTGAGCAAATTGTCCAAAACTGGAGACGGGCAAAAATGACTTTGGCGGTTTCGGCAAGAACGACTACACCAACAAGAACCGCAACAAGAAGCCTCTAGTTCGCGAGCCGGCGCACGAGAAGAAGTACCGCAACTTCTCAAAGAATAAGAAGCTATTCCACCGCGTCCTCGCTGCCCTCGATAACATCAACCTCTCCGATATGGAGACATGGAGCGACGAAGGCGAGGATGATCTGCAAGAGAAGAAAGGTGGCGACAATTTCTCCAGAATGTGCTTCACGGCAGACACCAACGACGTTAGTGACTCCGAGCTCTACAGCGACTCGGACGAGGTACCTTCCTATGACCAGCTCAATGAGGCCTTTTGCAAATTAGGAAAATTTTATGTTAGAGCTAGAGCTAGGTGTATGGATCTTGAGAAGGAAGTAGGTATCCTTACTCGGGAATTAGCTTTTCTTAGATTTTCTCCCTCCCGAATCACTGATGATTGTTCCTTGTGTGATGCTCTGCTTGTGGAGCTTGAGAACCTAAGGACCTTGCATGATAGTGTGTAAACTGAACTTGAAAGCCTTAGGTCAAAGAATGCTAGCACTCGGACTGATGATGCTTCCTCTCTAGATGCTAGTTTTTTTTATGCTCATGCTACTCCTTCATGTGATAATTGCCTTAAATTATTTGCTGAAATAGATGCCATGAGCGTTCACCTTAGGAAGCTTTCTTCTAGAAATGATGAACTTGAAATGCATGCTTCTAAGGACCCTGTCAGCTCATGTGAGGGCTGTAAGCAACTAAAACTTGAAAATGAAGTTTTAAATGTCAAGTGTGCTAAACTTGATAAGGACTTACTAGATAAGTCACTTAAGAGTTGCTTGCATTGTTCTGTGATTGAAGGGGATTTGGACAAAATCCAAGTCAAGCTTAGAAAGAAATTAGAAGACCAAGCCCAAAGAATTAGAGAAGCTCCCTGCGTTTCTTGTGAGGCCCTCAAAATTGAGGCAGCCGTGCTGAGGGAGAAAAATGCACATGATGGTGCTTCTTCTTCTCTTTCTGGTTCTTCTTCTTCCACTCACCCTTGTTCTTCTTGTGCCTCACTTTTTCGAGAGTGTGAGTACCTCATGAGTACTCTTGAAAAATTTGTAAGAGGTAAGAAGAAGCTTAATCTCATTCTGGACCAATAAAAAATTAGCAGATTTAATCGGGGTCTAGGATTTGACTCCTTGGAACACGCTAGGACTCATCCTCCTACCATTGTGCATGGATCCAAGAGTGGAGAGATTATGGTTGCTCCCAGGGTGAGTACCACTATGTTTAGATTTGCTAGGATTGTCCGTGGGACTTCTAAGCAGAAGAGTGCTCCTCATGTCACTTCAGCCACTAGTAAAGCAAAGTATTCATGCACCTTCTGTAAGAAGGATGGTCACCTAGTAGATTTCTGTTACAGGCGTGCCAAAATCACGAAACGTAAGCATGTAGATGCTCCTAAGTGTATTCAGGATCATTCTCAGGTTCTGAGTGCATCTAAGACACACATTGCTACTAAATAAATTGAAAAATCGTTTGTTTTTGGGCGGCGTCCAGGACTCAATTTTTATGTTGTTCAGTCGAATTTTGGTTTTGGAGCTACTCGTGGTCAGTCTTTCCGCTGTCCCTTTGATATTTCTTATTTTTCCCATCGAGATAGATATCAGCGGCGTGAGGTGTTTTCAGGTAGGAGATTTAGGCAGCCTCATTGGGATGGTCCAGCTTTTGCATCACGGCGGGCTAAACTAGTGATAGCTCCCAGATCTCCTACTAGAATTGTTTCTATTGATCTTGTGAGAGTCGAGCATGAGACAGACACTAGAGTCCAGTCTTCTCCTTCTGTGGCTGGCACTTTGAGATGTCGTGTGATTCAGTATTAGGTTCCCAAGTCCTCACTTTATCTCAGTATTGAGTCTTCTCTCTCTCTTTTGACTTGATCAGGTCCATCGAATGGGGAAGGGAGAAGTTTGGATAGTTGACTCCGGTTGTTCTCGCCATATGACCGGAGACTCTCATTGGTTCTCTTCTCTAGTCCGAGCTCCCGGTGATGAGTTGATCACTTTTGGGGATGCTTCTTCAGGTAGAGTTATTGCTAAAGGTATCGTCCGCATTAATGAAAATTTTATTCTTAAGGACGTTGCCTTAGTAAGTAGGCTGCAATATAATTTGTTTTCTGTTTCTCAGCTTATTGATGATTCTTTCTAGGTAAGCTTTAAGAGTAATGCTTGTAGAATCCTTGACTTATCAGGAGAGTTGGTTTGCGGGATTTCTAGGTTTGGGAGAGTCTTTCATGCTGATTTTTCTATTTCTTCTGGAGACTCTTTTCGGTGTTTGATTGCTTCTGAGTCCCGTCATCTTTTCTTTTGGCATAGGAGACTTGGTCATATTGGCTTTGATCATTTGATTAGAGTTAGCAATCACGATCTTATTCGTGGTTTGCCCAAGCTCAAGATGGTCAAACACTTAGTTTGCTCTCTCTGCCGACATGGCAAGATGGTTACTACTTCTCATACTCCAGTCACCGTAGTGATGACTAATGCACTAGGATAGCTTTTGCACATGGACACTGTTGGTCCAGCTAGAGTGCAGTCAGCAGGAGGGAAGTGGTATGCCCTTGTCATTGTTGATGATTTCTCGAGGTATTCTTGGGTTTTTTTTCATGGCCTCGAAGGATGAGACTTTTTCTCACTTCAAGGGATTTGTTAGTAGGTTGTCTATTGAGCTCCCAGGTGCGTTATGAGCTATACACAGTGATAATGGCACTGAGTTTAAGAACTCCTACTTTGAGAATTTATGTGTGGAGTTTGGCGTAGAGCATCAGTTCTCTTCTCCCTACGCCCTCAGCAAAATAGCGTAGTGGAAAGGAAGAACAGGACCCTGGTTGAGATGGCCAAGACGATGCTCGACGAGTACAATACTCCTAGAAAGTTTTGGGCTGAGGCTATAGCTACTGCTTGTCATGTTTCCAATCGCGTTTTCTTGAGAGCACATTTGCATCGCACTTCTTATGAGTTGAGGTATGGGCGAAAGCCTAGTGTTTCTCATTTTCACGTTTTTGGTTGCAAATGCTTTGTTTTGAAGTCTGATAACTTGGATAAGTTTGAATCTCGTTCTTCTGATGGGATTTTTCTGGATTACTCAACTTCTTCTCATAGCTATAGGGTCTGGAGTTGTGATGCGAATAGGATCATAGAGACTTGTGACGTGACCTTTGATAAGGCTAGCCCAGGAGCTAGACCTGATATTTTAGGCTCTTCTTATCCCTCCGAGACCATCTTTGTAGAGGATGATGAAGATGTTGGTGTCTCACCTGATCCAATCTCCTCTACACCTGAGGTGCCTCCTGTTTCCTACTCTGCACCTCAGGAAGACCAGTCTTTGCCATCTGACTGCTCTTCTGCAAGTGGCTCTGTTCCTTCCTCTTCTGCTTAAGAAGTTGATGTCACCTTTGCTTTTGGTCCTCCTTGCCACATTCAGCGTTCTCATCCACCATAGCAGATCATTGGTGATCTATTTGAGTGTGTCACGTGCTCAAAATCAAGCTTATCTTCTTTCTGCCTTCACTCTACCTTTGTTGCCTCTTTTGAGCCAAGGGATGTTACTCATGCATTGTCCGATGAATCATGGATTAATGCTATGCATGAGGAACTGGATAACTTTGAGAGGAACAAAGTCTGGCAGCTTGTAGAGCCCCCATCTGGTCATAATGTTATTGGGACCAAGTGGGTGTTCAAAAACAAGCAGAGTGAAGATGGGATTGTCGTTTGTAACAAGGCTAGGCTAGTTGCATAGGGCTTCACTCAGATTTAGGGTCTTGACTTTGAGGAGACCTTTGCCCCTGTAGCTAGACTAGAGGTAATTAGAATCCTGCTTGCATTCTCTACATCCCAGGGCTTCAAGCACTATCAAATGAAAGTCAAGAGTGCATTCCTCAATGGCTTCATTGAGGAAGAGGTGTATGTCATGCAAACCTCCAGGATTCGAAAACCCCAAATACCCAAACCATGTCTACAAGCTGTCCAAAGCCTTGTATGGACTTAAGCAGGCCCCTAGAGCTTGGTATAAGAGGCTTAATTCCTATCTTCTCAGTCATGGTTTCAAAATGGGTATTGTAGACAAGACTCTTTTCATCAAGCACCAAGATTATCATTTCCTTCTCGTCCAGATTTATGTGGATGATATTATCTTTGGTGGCTCTTCTCATTCTCTTGTATCTCAATTTTCTGAGGTAATGAGCATAGAGTTCGAGATGAGTATGATGGGCGAGTTGAGCTACTTTCTTGGCTTCCAAATCAAGCAAACTCGGGAGGGTACTTTTCTGCACCAAAGAAAGTACACTCGGGACCTACTAAGGCGGTTTGATATGTCCGATGGGAAGCCTGTGATGACTCCTATGGCCACCACTGTTGTCCTCGAGCCCGATGAGGATGGTGGGCCTGCTAATCAAAAGGAGTACTGGAGCATGATTGGCTCTTTCTTGTATCTCATTGCCTCTCGGTTAGACATAAACTTTGTCGTGTGTATGTGCGCTTGCTTTCAGGCTTCTCCTCGCGTCTCTCATCGCCAGGCGGTGAAGCACATCATCAGAGAGGTCATCCCCGTGCTCGTCAAGAAATCCAACAAGAAGTGGCGAATGTGTGTCAACTTCACTAACCTCAACAAGGCCTGCCCAAAGGATCTGTACCCCTTGCCACGCATCGACCTGATCATGGATTCTACGGCGGGGTGCGGGGTGCGAGCTACTGTGCTTTTTGGATGCGTACTCCGGGTACCACCAGATCAGCATGGTGAAAGAAGATGAAGAGAAGACCGCGTCTGTAACTCCTATGGGTGTTTATTGCTACATTCGAATTCCATTTGGGTTAAAAAATGCCGATTCTACTTATCAGCGTGCCATGCATGCCACTTTTCGATCATAGGTCGGATGGAACTTGGAGGTATACGTCGATGACCTGGTGGTGAAGTCTGAGAAGAGCGAAGGGCTGATTGAGGATCTGAGGGAAACCTTCGCTAACCTCAGGAAGAATCACCTGAAGCTTAATCCCAAGAAGTGAGTCTTTGGCGTACCCTCTGGGAAGCTGTTGGGATTCCTCGTATCCAGTCGGGGCATTGAGGCCAATCTCGATAAGATCGCGGCTATCGAACACATGAAGCCACCGACCAGACTCAAGCATGTCCAGTGTCTGACTGGCTACCTGACATCCCTCGGGCGATTTATCACCCGCTTGGGAGAAAAAAGTCTCCCCTTGTTCAAGCTATTGAAGAACACCAACCACTTTGAATGGACGTGTGAAGCCCAACAAGCGTTCGAAGACCTGAAGAAATACCTCTCATCCCCGGTGCTAGTTGCTCCTACTCCCGGCGAGCCGCTGCTCCTATATATCGGGCTACCCCGGCGATAGTGAGTGTGGTGCTGGTGGCGGAGAGGGAAGGCGTCCAGATACCAGTCTACTGCATCAACAAGGTGCTATCCAACGCAGAGACCAGATATCCGCAGGCCCAGAAGATGCTCTACGCTGTTCTGGTGGTGTACCGGAAGCTTCGACACTACTTCCAGGGACGGGAGATCATGGTGGTCACAGCCTACCCACTTCGAGAGGTACTCCACAACCGTGAAGCAGAAGGTGGCGTCGCTAAGTGGTCAGCGGAACTAGGCAAATTTTGCCTTAAGTTTTGCCCGTGCACTGCCATCAAAAGTCAGAGGTTGGCCGAGTTAAATGCCGTGGACTCCCTCCACTCGGTGAAGAAACACCGCGCTCCCCGTGGACCATGTTCTTTGACGGCTCTTTTTGAATTGGGCGCAGGGCTGGTTTGTTCTGGTCTCCCCGACCGGGGACATCCTCCGGTACCTGATCATCCTGGACTTTAAGGCGACCAACAACATCATCGAATACGAAGGGCTACTAGCGGGGCTACGCGCCACCGCCGCACTCGGCATCCGGTGTCTGCACATCAAGGGCGACTCTCTACTTGTTATCAACCAAGCGCGAAAGGAGTTCCAATGCTTTGATCCCGTGATGGCTGCCTACTTGGCGGAAGTCAGGAGGATGGAGTGCCACTTCGAAGGGCTGGGGTACATCCATATCCCCCGGCGCGATAATCATTTGGTGGATGAGCTTTCACAGCTCGCCTCGTCAAAGTCTTCTGTTCCGGTTGGAGTCTTCGAAGAAAGGCTTGCCCAACTGTCCATCGTTGCCTCCAACTCCGGCGGGACCGATGGCGCTATTATTCCAGTCCACCCCTCCGAAAGGAGTCTTGCAAGACCATCTATTGCTTCCCCGGTCTTCGGCAGGGACGATAGTGCCCGACAGTCCATTATCACCCCTGTCTCCGGCGGGGCCAATGATGGGTCAGTTCCGGTCCAAGTCTTCGAAAGAAGGTTTGTGCAACCGTCCATTGCAACCCCCAACGCCGGCGGGGTCGACGACGCGGCTGCTATATCCCTCGGTTCCGAGAGGTGGAACGGTAACACCGCCAAGGCGGTATTGGTCAAAACGCCTGGCCAGGCGAAGTACCCAGGCGATCACCACGAGATCGCCACAATTGGTCCAGGGGGGGTCAGTGGATGGATCCCATCCTGGCCTTCCTGTGTGATCAAGTGATCCCTGATGATGATGCTTCAGCTGAGAGAATTGCACGCAAGGCCAAGTGCTATACTCTGATAGGTGGGGACCTATATCACCAGAGTAGAAACAAAATTCTCCTAAAGTACATCACTCGAGAAGCAGGAAGCAAACTGCTCTCTGATATCCATGGGGGCATGTGCGGGAGCCATATGTCCCGTCGGACATTGATCGGTAAAGCCTACCGCTAGGGATTCTATTGGCCTACTACCCTCTAGGATGCTTGTGAGCTGGTAAGGAGTTATGAGGCATGCCAATACCACGCCAAGCAGACCCACCTTCTGGCCCAAGCTCTATAAACCATCCCGCTCTCCTGGTAGTTCACGGTCTAGGGGCTAGATGTCCTGGGTCCATTCCCGCGGGCCACAGGGGGCTTCACCCACTTGTTCGTCGTCATCGACAAATTCACCAAATAGATAGAAGCCGAGGCAATGCGCGCCATTACGGCCTTCGCTGCCGTCAGGTTCATGTGCGGGATCTTCACTCGTTTTGGAGTTGCCAATCGCATCATCACCGACAACGGCACCCAATTCACCAGCGCAACATTCCTGGATTTCTGCGAAGAGATGGGCACCAAGGTGTGTTTTGCCTTCGTGGCCCATCCATGAAGCAACGGACAAAGAAGGCCAACGCTACCTGGTCTGAGGGGCCTCAAGACCGTAGGCGTTCGGCAGGCTCCCAGCCGCGAGCACGATGGGCGGAAGAGCTTCCGACGGTGTTGTGGTCTCTCCGAACCACACCCAGCCATGCGACCGGGGAGACTCCGTTCTTCCTGGTCTACGGTGCCGAAGCGGTACTGCCCTCTGAGCTCTCCTTGGGCTCGATGCGCGTATTGGCCTTCAATGAAGAAGAACAGGAAGACCGACACCAAGATGACGTCAATTTCCTGGAGGAAGTACGAGACCGGGCGATGATCAGTGCTGCCCGGTACCAGCAAAGTCTTTGGTGCTACCATGCCACTTGGAGTGCGTGAGAGAACATCGGCGATGGCGACCTCATCTTCTTGAATTCGCCTCGGTGGTCGCGACAAATGTCTCCCGTTGGGAGCGCCCCTTCAAGGTGGTCTCTATCTCACGACCCGGGGCGGTTCGATTAGCCGCGGAAGACGGTCGGGAGCTGGCGAACTCCCAGAATATAGAGATGCTGCGAAAGTTCTACCCCTAAACTCGTCTCATATGGATGTCATGCGTGCTAGCATCTCAGCGGCTCCTTGGCCATAACATGGACCCCCAGCTCCTGCGCTAGGCCCGGACAGGCGCTTAGCAGGTGCGTGTGGCTTGGTGTACTGCGGCCATGCTCCACCCACCATGGTGCTTCGCGGCAAAGCTCCGCTCACCACTTGCCCTGCCTCTAGCGACCTGCTCCCTAGCCCCGCAGTTCTCTGGCTTGGTCTCATAAAGATGGCAAGGGCGTAAGTTCCGGGCAGCAATGGGAAATGACAACCCAGCGAGCGATGTTCGACATACTGTAAGTTTTATGTGGCCTCGCCCCGGGTTAGCCAACAGGTTGTTGCACTCTTCCCTGGCTGATCCCTGCCATCCCAAATGCTCAGTATGTAGTTGATTATCATTTTGATCCATTCAACATGCTTAGGCCTATAGGGTTTGTGTCATACTTGGTTGTCATAAGTACTAGTAACCTGATAGCCCCTTGGCAATCCCTTTAAACCCCCAGCTTCTGCGCCAAGCCAAGACAGGCGCCTAGCAGGTGCGTGTGGCCTGGTGCACTACAGCCATGCTCCGCCACCATGGTGCTTCGTGGCCAAGTTCTGCTCACTATTTGCCCCGCCTCTACGCAACCTGCTCCCTAGCCCCGCAGTTCTCTAGTCTGGTCCAAAAGGATGGCAAGGGTCCCTTGGCAATACCGTGGACTCCCAGCTTCTGTGCTGAGCCCGGACGGGCGCCTAGCAGGTGCGTGTGGCCTGGTGCGCTGCGGCTATGCTCCACCCACCATGGTGCTTCGCGGCCGAGTTCTGCTCACCATTTGCCGCACTCTCTGCGACCTGCTCCCTTTCCTCACAGTTCCCTAGTCCAATCTTGGTAAAGTACAAGGGATTAAGCTTTGAATGGCAATAGGAAAATGATAACCTAGTATGCACTTCCTGCCCACTCGATGGCATGGACTTAGACTTTGCATGCCTATTTGCCTGTTTGTTCCCAAACAAACGTGGTTTAACCTTGACTCGTGTTTGGAGCGGTTTTGTGTGATTGCAGAAAAGACTCCTAAATGTCGATCCATCTAGTAATCCAGAAGGGTCCGTGCAAATGCTCGGGAGCTGGTCATCTGGCACTGAATCGAACAAGTCACGAGCAAACACGCAAAGTGTGGGCAACAGGTAAAAGCCGACGATAGGTAAAGGCAAAGTATTTTCATTCATGATGGTCGAAAGGCCTATGTACATGTTTACACAGAGGAAGAAAAGAAAGAAGACGGCAAAGGTAGTCGCCCAGACTAATCGTCAGCAATCTCAATATTGCTGGTGTCCTCCCCTGCTTCTTCCTCCTCCTTGACAGCGGCGTCGGCGGGCGGAGGCACCATCTCCATCAGCCCAGCTACGTACTCCGCCGCCTCGCGTACCCGCGCCGGTGCCCGGCGGGGTCACACTCCACCCCGATGACGGTCGCCAAGGGGTCGAAGTAGTCATTGCAAAGGGTGCAGCACATCAAGACGAAGCCCGCTATGGCGATAGCGACTGCCCGCCCCTCCCGGGCGGAGCGGTCTGCCAAGGCGGCAGGAAGGCCGATGAGGGCTTCAGCGACAAGGGTGATGCTGTGGGCATAGTGTGCCGCTGATTCTGCTAGCGGACCATTCACCGTCACCCCCAGCGGCTGTAAGCTGCTGACCATGTGCTTAAACGTGGGGCGGAGCATGGTGACAAGGTTGCGTAGATTGCGGCCTGTCTCTGCGGCAACGCGTCGCATTTCTCCTCGGCACCCTTCGCCGCACCTCAGCAGCTTTAGCTCGGGCCACCAGTGACATCTTCTCCGCCTTCACCAAAGCCAGCTCCTCCCGCAGCGACGTCGTCTGCTTGTCGTGGAAGGAGGTCGCCATGGCTAACTCGGCGACCAAGCCGGCGAGCCGGGTGTAAGTTCAACCTTCATTAGTTATGGTTTTGGTGTTAATGACAAATCTAATCTTGTGTTAATGACAAATCCAATATTAAGTTTATCCCCTAATGCGATATTGTTCTTAATGACGAATCTTATATCGAGACTAACATGTTTGTTTAGAATATCTTTGTTTAGTCTCATCGCATTGAAAAATGGAAAACCCAAGGTATGTTTGCATATTCATCTTAATATTAGTTGCATACTTTGGAGTCAAGTTAAAGTATGAATATCCCCGTTATATTAACCACAAAATGTGCATCATGTTTCCCAATCCATATATTACATGGATGCACATATTTAGGAGGAGTTCACACTCTAACTTGAAGAATCAGTTTAAATGATAATTTAAATTGAGTTCATTTGTCTTGTTAATCGTTAAAGAATACTTCATCATGTGTTGATGGTGTTTTGTGATTAATTAAGGACAAATGAATAGTTCTTAAGTATAATAAAGCATGAGTTGCATTATTGTACTTAAGACACAATTAAATCATTTCAATTGATTTAGGTTGTGCTCAATTGATCTAAAGGCATCCATTATGTGTTACTGGAGTGCCAGAGATAATTGAGACAACCATGCATCTTGGACTAACTATTTTATGAGTTGTGATTGAGTTAGGTCCAAAGATGGATGAGATGATGAAAGGGACAAGGGCGGCATCATGAGTTGATGGGCGTCAAGAGGATCGAAGAGGAGTCGAGTAGAGATCCCGAGGGAGTATCAAGCGATGATCATAAAGACCCCAAAGGGGATTGCTTGCACGCGGCGACAAAGGTATAATTAGATAGGCTAACGACTTTGTAGTCTTTGAGTCTAAGGTTTTTATCGCCGTGCTATTAAGAGGGGTCGTTCCCAAGCTTGAGCTTCATCATGTGTTGGTGATCTCATTCCGCGTTCACTCGAGCTCAAACCATTTGGATTTGGTTTTTGCATGAGGGTTAACCATTTGGCATGTGTTGCGAATGGGTTAAACTTATGCTTGGTTGTATTTGGTTTTAGCATTATGCTTTGATTTGCATGTATTGCAAATAGGATAAGCTAGTCGTTGGCTTTTTGTGTGAAGTTCACTTTTGCATGTGTTGCATTAGTTGGCCTTCATGTTTTGGTTATAAAACAATCTTTCTAAAATCGTGTGGTTGCTTGGGCTAGACTTTTGCATGTGTTGCAAAAGGAGAGAGCTCAAGCATGATTTGGTGTTTATGTGTTTGTATGGAGCTAGAGGCTGCATGTGTTGCTGAGTAAAGAGCTCATACGATTGAAATAGTTTTGGTTTGAAGTTTGGTTTAGTGTTGCATTGAACTAGAGAATTGCATGTGTTGCAATTAGAGAGTTCATGCATCTTGATTTGATGTTGCTTGGAGCTAGACTTTTGCATGTGTTGCAAAGAGTAGTGCTCAAGCATGAAATGGTTTTATTGCGTTATTTGCAAGTTAGTTTGTGCGAATAAACCGAGGTTTATGAGTCCGAATTCGAGAGCATGTGAGTGGGGCTTGCAACGGGAGTTGGCAAGTTGACCGGATCTTGTGTTGACCTTCACATGGCTAGGGGGATTAATCTCATAAACTCGAGTTTGATTTGCTTAATACGATTTGCGAATAGTTCTTGAGTCAATTGAGAAATCGTTTTTGCAATTTGGGTTGAATTCTTTGAGCATGGGCTAAATTGGTGCAAATGTGTTTTGCACGGGTGTATGATCATGTGTTGATCATCTTGAGGCTCAAAGAATTGCATTTGGATCTTCGGAGAAAAAGTTTGTGAAAAATCCTTAGGGGTGGTGCGACCAATCGTCGTGTGGTGTGACCAACCATAGGGGTGGTGCGACCAATCGTCGTGTGGTGCGACCAACCATAGGGGTGGTGCGACCAATCGTCGTGTGGTGTGACCAACCTTAGGGCTTCGGTGCTTTTTCTCCAGAACGGCTGAGTTTTCGGATTTTGCCGGGCGGTGCAACCGGTTGAAAGGTGGTGCGACCGCCAGGTTGGTGCAACCGGCGTGCATCTGGCTTGCTGCGGTCTTGGTGGCGTGGGGCGATCTGCGGCCGGCCCGGCGGTCGGACCGGTAAATGCGGTGCTTGACCCCAGGCGGCTTGTTTTTCGAAGCTCTCATTTTCGGTGTTTCTTGACTTTGTGAAGGCGGTCGGACTCTGGCTTGCGGTGTGACCGTGACGCAGTGTGACCGGCGGGTTATGGGTCTGACATGCGAGTGCTATGTCGGAAAGTCGACCAGCTTGCCTGTGAGGGCAGTCGGACCGGGTGAGTCCGGTCGGACCGGGTTTGTCTTGATTTTCCTGTTTCGACCCCAACGGCTAGTTTTGGCATGGAGGCTATAAAAGGGGACCTTGGGGGCATGGGCAAGGTGCTGGTGTTATTGAGAAGTGTTGTGGCTCTTGTGTGAGTATTTGGGAGAGGTGTTGCATGTGTTGCACACTCTCATTTGGTTCTTGAGCTAAAGAGTGAACTAATTGCATGTGTTGCAATTAGGAGTGGTTTGAGAGGCTCTTGTGCATGTGTTGCACTTGAGTGAGGTCCTTGTGCATGTGTTGCACTTGGTGATCACCGGGAGCGCATTCGTTGTGCTCGGTGAAGTTCAAGCGAGGGCGGCTTGTTGCTCTTGGAGGTTGCCGACTCCTAGACAGCGTGGGCGTCGTCTTGGAGCTCTCGAGGTGTGAAAGCCCGGCAAGTTTGTGAAGGTTCGGGTTGAGCCTACGGCATAGCGTGAAAAACCACGACTAGTGGAAAGAGGCGGTGCTCGGCGGGAGCCGTCAAGTGTGGGCTAGCCTCAACGTGGACTAGGGGAGACCGGCAAGTCTTCGAACACCACGGAAAAACATCGGTTGTCCCTTGTCTCATTTACATTCAAGTATTTACCTTTTGCATATTAATCAAATTGCTTGATTGTGGAATTGCTTAGTATTAATTGTTTGATCAATTTAGCAATTCTAAGTGTAGAGACATAATTTAGTTAAGTGCACTAGTGAGCCTAGTTGATTTAGGCTTTAATTGTCAAAACCGAGTTTATCGCTTCCGCATTATAATTGTGTAGGTTTTGACATAGGGGTTGATTAGAGCGAATTGATTAGAGAGCGATTAATTTCGTAAAACGCCTATTCACCCCCCCTCTAGGCGCATCCTCGACCCTACACCGGGTGGTGAGCACGGAGAGAGCGGATGGAGTGGCCGAGCAGGAGGCGACCACCCCGGTGTGAACAGCTTCGGTTTGGCCCAATGGCAGGGCAGATGGTAGCTACGGGGCGGCAACCCCAGCGGTAGCAGACGGCATGGTTGTCCGACCACCTACACCGCCTTGGGGGCCCGCCCTGAAGACACTAAGAAGGGGAGTTAGCACCAGCAAATAGAAGAATACGCCAAGAAAAGAAGAGAAGAAGCTTACATGGCAGAAGTGCCCCCAAAGCGGACGGAAGAAGCGCAAAGCGCTAGCCCACTCCTGGGCCCAGTGCTTTGCACCATTGGTACCGACATCACCGCTAGGCACTGATGTCGGTGCCGGAGGCGGAGGCGGTGGCTGTGGCGCAGCGTCCTTCCTAGCGGAAGGCGCTGTGGCGCCAAGATGTGAACCCATCCTGTCGTGCTCGATAGCCGCGAAGAAGTGGGAGTAGAAGAGATGCCGCATGACATAGGGTCTCTTGGTCCGGGCTGAAAAAAGTCGGCGGTGGCCGACCGTTTCCCTGCGCTCCAGTCATCACCAGGAACCGGACTCCCCCTTATCGTCAGGGGGCTCGAGGTGGTATCACAGCCTTCTCGGTGGAGTCCATCGAAGAGAAGCCCGTGATGATCGCGAGCCGCTTTGCCGATGGCAATTGGGAAAGCAGCTGGGCTTTGGTCGGGAAGACCAGGCTGCTCAGCATTTGTAGAAGCAACCCGGTCATCCAGGCCTCGACCCCGGTGGCGCTCAAGTTCTGGCTCCTGGCAAAAGACAAAAGACATCGATCAGCTATTGGCGACCGTGAAGGCAAGGCAAGCAAAAAATAGGTGAAGACTTATGGCCTAGGTACGTGCGGGTCACGCCGTCGTCGCCGGTGTACTGCCAGGCCGGCTTGACGCGTCGTCGCAGGGGGCTGATCCGTCGGGTCACGAAGTCCCCGACGACCAGCACCCTGGTCAGTTTGGAAGCCCACAACTGGTCGATGCGGGCCACCATGGACCAGAGTTCCACCGTCTCCTCGACGAGGAACCCGATTATCGATGGCGGTGCCGCGCCGAGATGGCGCTCGGGACGTCGAGCCATTGTCGTCAACAATGTCTGACCACTCGTTCCGCCACATCTTCCAGGTGCTCTTCATTTGGAGGGGGATGTAGCGGATCCTGAGCCATCGCGGAGGCGAAAATGGCAACTCCCCACGACCCCACCATTGGTGAGGCCGTGGAGAGTATAGAAGTATCAGAAGAGAGGAAGATTTGGCATCACCCCCACGAACATTTCGTAGAAGTGTGCGAAGATGGAAAGGACGAGGATGGAGTTGGGGTGATGAGGACATCACTACTATGGATATGTCTACACCAAGTTGTACCAACTCCATCACATCACCCATGGGCCAAGAAGACGGTGATATCAAATCCATCACGTTTTGGAATCCAATTCGGCCTCCCAAAATAGCCTGAACTAAAATGACCATAACTTTTGATTCCAGAGGTTTCTGGAGGACCATGAGTACACGTTTGAAAGATCTCGGAGTCTACTTTTCAACGGATCTAGCCTTACTTCAAAGCTCCTTCAGATGGGTCCAGAAAGTGCCAAAAACCAA
This sequence comes from Guadua angustifolia, assembly GCA_036346375.1. Taxonomy (NCBI): domain Eukaryota; kingdom Viridiplantae; phylum Streptophyta; class Magnoliopsida; order Poales; family Poaceae; genus Guadua; species Guadua angustifolia. The sequence continues at coordinate 11,459,877 of CM070501.1, forward strand.
ACATCACTTTTCTAGTCCGAATTGACATGGGCCTTGGGCCTTGTAATTTGAGTTGTAGTCGGCCTCCAACTGTTTTGACTGAGTTTCCATGCCCCCTATCCTCCTTAAATAGGAAGCCACACCCTCATCTAGGGTTTGGTTGGGTTTTATTTGATTAGTTTAGGCAAGTGCAAACTTTAAGTCTTCAAGTTGTGCTAGACAGCCACCTTATCAAGATCTTCAATAGAACCCCACCCCTTGTTTTTGCCATCATTCATATTTGCAATTTCAGATTGCTTTACCATTGTTCTTGCTTGTTCTTCGGTTGCATGCAGGAATTGAACCTCGTGTTCAAGTTGATCATGCCAATGGTAAGATCAATAACTCTCTGGAGTTGGTTTAGTGATTGCTAAGGCGCATCGTCGTCGTACGTTGTAGTCAGATCGTCAAAGTCAACTCCTCCAAATTAAAGTTATCACTCTCATCGAAAGATCGGGACACCAAAATCACATCATGGGGGTGACATGAAGAAGATTGGATCTCATAGAAGTAGAGAATGATGAGGAAGAACTCGGAGTAGGGCGGCATCGGACCATGCTTGGCCGAGACGAAGGTAATTACCTCCCGGGTTGCATTTGGTCTTGCGGTGCCATACTGAAGCGGAGGGCCCCTTCAGGGGCCAAGAGAAGAACATTCCCCAACCTTGACTCATCCATCGCCGAGGGGGGAAAAGGCTGAGCCATGTGGCTGGAGTGCTGCTTTGGTGCCGTGACTAGAAAGAAGACGAAGGAAACAAAGAAGCCAAGGCAACAAAAGCGACAGGAGTGCAGATCGTGGAGGGGTGGACATGCCTATTTATAAGCCGTGCGCAGCTTCAGGAGGCGAGGAGTCGCGCCCCCACGAACCGATGGTTCGTAGAAAGATCATAATGACGCGGGTCAACAGGACCTGAAGAGTTGCGGCGGTTGCAAAGAGAATTTTTACGGTTGCATGTACAGGAGTAGGACTCGTCCAGGACCACGCCCAGGTCAAAGAATATCTTCGAAATCTTCTAGGGTGTGCTCCAGGGCAGATTCGTGGGCTACAGTTAGTGTATTCTATACCAGGGTACTCTCTCCACCGCTGTCAGGTGGGACCGCCTATGCGAGATACAGAAAGAAGAAGGTCCTGTGCAAAGGACTCAACCCGCTAAAGAGAGGCTTGGCGGGCGACCAGGACAAGTGGGCGCCCGGCGGCGATTAACGACCAGGTCCCAGGCTGGCGACGGATCCGACCGCGAAGACCATGACACGTGGGCGCTCGGCGAAGCGATCGGGCGACCGAACCCGTGTGGTGCCCGACGAGTAGGTGAGCCCTTTTCGGTAGCCCACGAGAGCGAGTGGGAGGCTTCCGCCTGAAGCCTTCGCTAGGATCACAACGTATCATAGCCATTAAATGTGCATGAGAGCCATTAAATGCGTGGGGAGCCATTACAGTGTTCCTGGAGGCCATTAAATAGGCGTGGCTCTCTAACGCCATGATGACCTGTCCCTCCAACTAAGCCAGCTTCACCAACTCCCGTTCCATCTACACCGCCCAGGGTGAGATGGGGCGACACGTGTACTAGGTGTTTGTCACGCAGCGTCCAAACCCCTCCTCTCGGGCGGTCTGAAGACAGGCGACGTTAAGCAACGGCGTAGACAAAGAGGCTCCGAGGGACAGTAGCGACAGGACTAGACACAGTCAATATAATTAATGTAAAACCACTCTCTCTGCTCGCCCTAGCTAGTCCCGGGAGTATATAAGGGAGCTAGTGTGCATGAGGTAGAGGAGGTCGGTCGTCGATTCTATGAGAGAAATCCTAGCTCGAACGATCGAAAGATCGGGCAAACTAAGAGCAAGCAGAATACTAGGGCAACACGAGCTTGAGCAGGACGTAGGGCTGTTACTCGCGTTGGGGGCCCGAACCTGGGTAAATCCATGTGTGTTCCCTATGTGTTCTTGAGCTTCCTATCCCGCTCATCACCCGAAGAGAGTAGAGAAGAGAGCCGAGAGTGACGCATCTGCGAAGACCCCCCTAGCGAAACTCAGTTATACACTCGAACCAATACTGTCTGGCACAACCACACCGACAAAAACCATGGAAGAAAACTCCTTGTTTGTGTTGGTTTTGGCTTAGCCCTTGCATGGCTGGTTGAGTGGGTTAATCCTAGGCCTTGATTAGTGCTCTAGGGTTGAGGGGCTCATCCAAGGGTGGTAGGTGACCCAAGAGTATTATAATTAGGGGTTAAGGGGTAGCCTTTTCCCCTTATAGGTTGTAGAAGTTTTCATGCTCCTTTGAGCTTTGCCCACTTTGTTGTGAGCCTTTGTAAATCTCCCCTTCCTAAAATGCAAATCATTTTCATTCATGTTTGAATTCACATTACTCATTTACTTTATGTCTTAAATTCAACATTTAAATTTCCGCAATTTACTTTCTTGCAATTTAGTTTTGCCTCCCCTCCTTCTAAATGCTGCTGATATAGGATGTCTTGAGGGTGCTCATATAGTTTTACCACTACTACAGAAATCATCATCACAGACAGTTCGTAAACGTCATCAGAGACGGTTTTGTGAACCGTCAGTAACAATAAGTCTGTGATGAAGAAGATCATCAGAGACGGTTTTCCACCCATTTGAGAAAATATATATCACAGACGGTTCTTTTAATAAGCCGTCGGTGATATTTAATTATCATAGACGGTTCTAATTTAAAACCATCTGTGATAATTAAATATCACAGATGGTTTCAAATCATAAAATCGTGATCTGAACTTATCCTGAGCGGTTACAAATAAGAACCGTCTGTGATGACCTTTTTCCCACCCCGGCAGAACCTCCATTATTTATGGTGTTGTTCAAAATTTCCATCAATATTTCTACTTGATATTTACAAGGCACAACCGAGTTATAGATGTTGTAATTGAATATCTACACTTCCTATATGCATTGTAGCATGATTTATACGTCGGGATAGACTTAAAATATAAACATTTGTAGCGCTTTTCTCCTTCTTATGATAATGTTGATGGAACTCGACTAATAAATCAACCAAGATCCGCCTAGCGACATGGCGAGGTGGCGGCAACCACGGTGCCTTGATCGAACTGACACCTTTGGAGTGTGTGATTTGCTTCATGCCATCTGAAGTGGCCTTGTGCGGCGTCACCATCGTGCCACGGTCGCGAGTGCAGGACGACATGCTCTTCAGCAGGCGTCACCGTCGTGCCACGGTGGGAGAACATGGTACTATGAAGTACATCTACAATTTTTCAAAGTACCATGTTCTTCCGCAAGTACGGATGGCGCAGCGTCTGCGTATCAACTGCTGCGTAACATACAAGGCATGAATGGCATGAAACAAATCACACACTCCAGTGTTAGATCGATCAAGCGGTAGTGATTGCCATCACCTGCATATTGCGTGCGGGTTCATTTATTAGTATTCAATTACATTACATCATAATAATCATGTCGTAAATATTGATGCGAGAATACCTAAGTAGATGAAAATTTGAACAACAAACCATAAATAATGGAGGATTCTTGAGTGTAGGAAAAACATCTAGTTCAACAAGCAAGACATTGTTAAGTTGTTGCATTCAAGATGAGCAAATATGTATTAAGGATAATATCATGTGACAATACAATGAATCGTACAAACAAGAATAACACAAGTTTTTGACATATTTTCGAATGAATACCATTTGACAATTGTACAACTCGAAGTTATCAACTGCGTGGAGCAGCGCCTTTTTATTTATTACTTGGTGGCGAGGAAGTAACAAACTCTCCCTCTAATGTTGCTCAAATGGGTCTCGATCCAGCGATTTACAACCGTCTTGCTATTTTTTGTATTGACGATGGTTTGCATGTTGTGGCAAACATAAAATCCACATAGGTTATTTCCCTGACCTTGCTAGTGGCACTACAAATAAAAAATAGATTAGTTCTAGAGTCACTATTACAGGGTTTGATATAGGATTATTGTGTATAGCGGATCTGGGAAGGCAAAATCATCTTGTAGTTTAGTCGATCCTTCAACACTTTGAGCAGCTCTCTGAGATTGCAAAAGGTTAGACTAAGCCATTCCAATAGCAATATAAACACGGAACAACTTACACGACCACATGCGTAGGAAGCGTGATTACAGTGAGTAATTTTGCGATAGGTACCAAGTCGTGGTTTACGCCACGTCAGGAATCAAGGTACTTAACCGGTTTGTGGCTGGTTCAATTACAATTAGAACCCGATGAAATCTACATAGGTATATCACAATAGACAATGAGCGAAAGCGAGTTGTGTATGCAGTACAAACCAAAGTATAGCATGTGGTGTAGCACTTACCAGGGTTATGGGGTAGAAGTATGAATTCTTTATCTTTTGTGCTAGCAATACACGTATCACGTATTCTCGACCATGCTTATATCTTCATTCATTGTTTGCTTTGAGACTATATGTGGGTCGAGAAACCCATCGATTGTTTCTTACGTATGCTTCAAGTACCATGTATCTATATATACAAAAGCGAATTATATATATATTGGAGGACATTTATCACTATTAGACGAATGTAGACTGTGATAGCACACACTTACAATGTCCAGCATCTCATGAGTGCGGCGTCGAGGGCGTCGAGGTTGTAGAGATGGAACAAGTCCAGAAAATCGACCGCGAAAAAGCCCCCCGCTGAGTCGTTGAATAGATGTTCATACTTGAACTAAACCATGATACTTGTTGTACGTTCATGCTCTGGCTTTCTAGCTTGTTGGGTGTACCATAAATGCAATTTTTTGCAAGACATACTAAGTGAAGTTACGCTGTCTTTCGTTAGTATTGTATTGTTTAGCCAACTCAGCAGATGGATAGTCGATTTGTTCTTGCCTTCCTTTCTTCTGTTTGTCCTTGCCTTTCTTTGGTTTGTAGGAAGCCTTCACGGGAGAGGAATGGGCAGAAAATAAGTCAACATTATGTGCATCAAGTGGAGTCTGGGCTACGACTGCTGATTTGGTAGCCAACGATCCAGATACAACAGGCGAATCAGATCGTTGCGGTTGTTGCATGACAGAAGGGACGACTAGGGAGATGTCGCTGCTATGCCATTAGATGAATGTGCCAATGGCATCTCCTAGTTTCACGATCTCGTCGTTTGGCAGCTTCTGTAGATCGACAATCTTGAAACTATCAAATACCTCGTCCACATTGACCTTGGTGAAACCCGATGCTATCATGGTACCGTGCACCATGGTCCCCTTAGTGGATGGATACGCCATGCCCCAAGCAGCCGTAAGAGGAATGGTGCCATTGTTAATTCTCACTTGGAGATTGCATTGTGTGGCCACCTTAATGTCACATACAAGATAATTCCCGCTATGTTCATCTATGTTAGGGGCGGATGCACAGCTGCTCTTATGGATAGTGGGGCTGACTTGCGGATATACTTCTGGGGCTTGTGCAGTATTTCTTTCTTGATTGCTGAGCCTTTCCTCGAGGCTTCTTATCCTATCATAAAATTCTTCTCTCAGTTCTCCCCTTAACTCTTCTCTCAACTCTCCTCTCAACTTCTCCTCCAAATTCTTTATAAGCTTTGACTTCGCTCGGCTTTAGTTCTCTTCTTATTTAGGTATTTGTTAAGTCATCAGGAATCCGTTTTTCATGGAACAAAAACCCTTTGCCTCGTGTACGACCGAGGGTGTTCCTTGTTTCCCAAGGCTATGGGCGGTGCATCTTTCTCCTGTCTGGCAAAAAAGAGCCATCGCTTGATTGTGTACTCAACGCTACTGCAAGATCCGACAAGTTATTTCACTTATGAAGTCATGGACTAATTATGTAAAATTGGTAGTTCGATTTATATATTACGGCGTTGGCGAACTTCCTCGTCATGGGGTTTACAAAGGAGGCAGTTGCGAAGGGCGTGGCAATGACCTCGCTCTTAGCGATCTCAGCACGTTGATCTGTGATCGATGCAAATGGCGAATACCCTCCTCGTCCTCCTGTCCCATTCGCTCTCTTCCCAGCGTAGCAGCGGTGCGAGTGCGTGGGGTGAGTGTTCCTTACTGCAAGGCCTTGTTTGCTTCACTTTGGCCTTGCAATTAAATGCATCGACTTCATCTCAACAAAACACATACACCTATCCTCATCAATGAACCCATACTTAGAGTATGGAACCATATCCTTCTTGGCGTAGTCTATGAAGCGTGTGCTTGAAGGTCTTCCATGCCTTTCACGCCACTAGCGGTGCATCTTAAATCGCACTAGGGGAGGCGGATTCTTTGGAATGTCGAGCGATGAAAGAATTTCCGTCGACAAGGCATTGCGAGTCTCAATAGTCGGCAACCTCCGGGAAGATAAGCGTGATCGGAACCCGTTCGTGCTACTATCCACACATATTCGAAATGCATTATTTGCCATTTTTGGCTTTGTAGGGGTCCCATCCTTTGGATCGATCTCCGTAATGGTATATCGGTCTGTTGGCCTTTTGTTTGGTCCTCTTGCAGCGCGGGTCGATTTTTCTTTTGTGGGCACATCATTTCCTTCAGACGATGGATTAGATGACGACATCTTCTTTGTTAGTTAAAATAGTTTCAGATGAACTAAAAGAGAAGAACAAATAAAATCAAATTAGAGTGAATAAGTTTGTGGATAGGATGGACGAACAAATAAGTTTCAGGCGAACGGAGGGAGTAATGGTGAGGAGTGAGGAGGTGCGCCCTAGCCCACCTCTGTTGTGACGAGGAAGCCGTGATGTGCATCGCTGCGACAAGGTGGCTAGGGCGAGTCATAGAGGAGGAGGAACACAAGAGTTGAGGCAATTTTCTTATTATCCCAAAGGTAAGTGCTTAGCCCTCTTAAATAGAGAGAGCCCCTAACGAGATAAGGTAACAACTACTATATGGAAGGAAATATCTTAACAAACAAGGAAACTAATAGATTAATTCCAACTAATCTTGATTGAAATCAGGCTATTCCTTATCGACTATAAACCGAATTCCCACGAAGATCGGGGTTGGTATTCTTCTTGTGCCGACCATATGTAAGGCCCGCATGACAAAAACAAAGCGAACTAGGAGGTTGCTTAGAACTTAATAAAAATTTGTGACACCTCCTAAAACTAGGACATCCACACAATGAGACAAGCGAGAAATAAGTGCAGTATAAGAGCAAGACTTTGTTTATTATTCCTCTTAAGCATATATATGAGAATACATAATTCACACACAAGAGGTATGACATAAACAAGATAACACAAAGGATTGTTAAACGCGAGAATCTGTTGTCCCAAATCTTGAGAAGAACACAGCGTCCACCTCGTGGCCACCGGGTACCAAGCCGAAAAAGGCAATGGCAGAACCACCACCTCACGCGTGCACCTCCAGGCACACCACCAACACCACCACCGGCCAGAACTTGGCCGGGAGGCGGGTAAAATCTGGGAGGCGAGCGATGGGGAGCCGTCGCGTGGCGAGAGGACAGGGGAGGTCGATCTTGGGGAGGGCGCCGAGAAGGAGGGAGGAGGGAGGCCGCCCTGGCTGCACGTCGTCGAGGGGGAGGCCGCGCAGAGACAAAATGTGACGAGAGGGTTAGGGTTTGGCCTTGGCTGTGAATGAGGTCTGCTGGCGGGAGGTATATGTAGGAGATGACATCACGAGATGGTTATAAAGAAGCGATGCGTGATGTAGTTATCCTGAGCGGTTCTATAACATAACGATGCATGATGTTAATATCCTGACGGTTATGTTATATAACAAATGCGTGATAAAGATATCACGAGACGGTTATATAACATAACCGTGCGTGATAATAACATCCTGATTGTTATGTTATAGAACCGTGCATGATAATTAACATCATAGACTGTTATGTTATAGAACAAATGTCTATGTCTCTTTCACTCCTTTGTGAGGTTGAAGATCGATTCTTGTTCGATTCGGTCTCTTATGCATGATCACTTTGTTGTATCTTACGAGAAAGTTGTCTTTAACGAATATAGGCATCTATGTGGTCAAACCCTAAAATCGAGAGCAATCACATACAACTATTTCCATATTACCAAAGTAGACATGATTACATTCTTGTTTGCCATAGTCTACATAATTTATTTCTTCTCATCAATTATGTCGAATGGCCATCTTTGAATCATGTATTTGGAATCATATTGATATTAAGGAATAAATACTTGCTCTTATACTCGCATCTTTTCCATCAATCCGGATGCTTCTGAAGCTACTTACAAAGATCATTACAATCCTATATACATAATTAGGATGCTTCTGGCTACTTACAAAGATCATCACAATCATATGTACAAAGCATGATGGGTCGTATCATCTTTACAATAGCATTAATGTAATATTATTACACATGAAAATTAGTAAACATGATGACAATGCACCCTTCTCATAACTACATACCACATGCTTATTCTTTTGTATGAAAATTAGCCCTTCATGATGATCGGCGTGTGTGTAGCTTGCTTCCTCATGTTGTTCTTACAGGACGGGATGTCATTTCCTATAGGTGGCAACTCATCAAATTGATTGTACTCTTCCTCATCTACTACATTCTCAACTCAGACAATTCTCCTTTTCCCTGAAGAACTTCATTGGCGCTTCTTGTTGGGCGAATTGATTACATAGAACACTTGAACAACTTGGTTAGCGAGTATGAATGGTTCATCTTGGTATCAAACCGTTAAAGTCGACGATAGTGATGCCATTCTTGTCAACCTTCATGTCTTTGGAGGTGGACCCAGCGGCACCGAAATAGGGAATCTTGAAAAGTCGTGTAGTCGAGCTCCCATATCTCCTCTATGAACCCATAGTAGGAGCTCCTCGTCAACCAGTGGTATTATTGAATGCATCTATCACGGACAGTTGTTTTGGTTTGTGCTCTTCATATCCTGATCTCTCATGTAAAATGTGTACCCATTTAAGTCATATCCTTTCCATGTGACAAGCTGTAAAAGTTGGTCCTTTTGCCAACCATGTCGGCGTGTCATCGGCGAGCTCCCAGTGATAGGTCACTCCTTCAACCATTTATTGAGCTGAAGGTTATCTTTGTCTCGTGATCCAAGACTCTGTCGTCTTTGGATTCTCTTGCCTTAGCCATTGCTTGTTCTCGGCGATATAGGCGGACACTACTGACCATGTGTTGCAAAACCGTGAAATGGGCTCGAGCATCATAGCCGAATCGAGCGTGATTGCTTTCCTTCCGATGGTCACGATACCTGGAGCCTCCCCTCATGGCGAGATCGAGGCACACCTATCGGTTCGACTGGGCCATGTAATCGGCCTTGAGAACTTCGGCGGCCTCTTACATTGCATAACCTTCGACAATGCTACCCTCGGGACGAGATCGATTTAGTCGTAAGACTTAAAATTCCCATGTACCTCTCGAGCGGGTACATGCTATGTAGGAACAACTTGGCCGCATATCTTTATCTCTGTCACAAGGTGAACAATGAGATGGACCATGATATCAAAAAATGATGGAGAAATACATCTCAAGATTACATAGAGTCATCACCACCTCGACTTGCGAGCATCTAGTCGCCGGGATCGATGACCTTCGGCGATTGTGTTAAAGAAATAACATAGCCTAGTGATTGTCTCTCGGACCTTGACCGGCAAAATACTTCTAATTGCGACAAGGAGCATCGTGTCATCGACACATGACAATCATGAGACTTCATGCGGTTAATTTCAAATCTTCCAGCGAAACAAGTCTCTTCATGTTGGAGAATAGCAGGATGGAACTTTCACTCCATGCAAGCAGCAGCGATTCAGTTCTTCGGCCTTTGTGAGTATAACAAGCGAGTTCCAAATGCGTCGGCCTTTATCGGTCTCTTTCGGTGCTAACTCGGGTCTTATCCCCATATCGACCAAGTCAAGCCGTGCGTTGATACCATCCTTTGTTTTACCCTTAATGTTGAGTAAGAGACCAATCACGCATCACGGACATTCTTCTCTCGTGCATGACATCGATGCAATGGTGAACTTCTAGGTGCTCGATAAGGTAGGTCCCGAATATTGATCTCTTCTTCCACATGCTCTTTTCACGGTACTTGATTCACGTCCCTTTCCATCGCAATATCCAAATCCTTAACAATGTCATGAACATCTCTCTCGCTCAAAGCGCCTTGGAGCTGAACCGTTTCGTTCCTTCCGTCGAAAAGTTGCTTCATCTTGCGATATGGGTGATTCCTTTGAAGGAACCTCGGTGGCGCATGTACATGCAGTTTTGCGGGAGTGAATCGACCATAAACTCTCGGTATCATCTAGCGGTGAGTGCAAGCTTTGGTTCTTTTTGTACTCTGGCACAGCAGGTTAGCAAGGTAGGGTAATCATTTATAGTGCGAGAACAACAAGCGATGCAAAGTAAAGTTCTCTCGTTTATCGCATCCCATCGTGTACCTGGTAACCCACAGTGTTTTAGATCTTCCACCAATGGAGCTAGGTACACATCAATATCGTTCCCGAGTTGTTTTGGTCCTTGGATAAGCCTGAGACAACAAAATGTACTTCCGCTTCATACACAACCAAGGAGGAAGGTTGTGAATCTGATTCTGGGCCAAGTGCTATGTTGGTGCTCATGTTACGAAAGGATTCATTCCATCTGTACTCAATCCAAACCTTATATTTCTCGGATCCGCCGAATTCTTGAAAACTCCTATCGATGTTTCTCCTTTGGATGGAATCGGTAGGGTGCCTTAGCATTGCATCATTCTTCGCTCCTCAAAGTGCCAGCATAATAGTTTTGCCTCCTTTGGGTTCGCAAACAAATGCTTCAAGCGAAATTCTGGCAGATCTGATGCCACCTTAGCGAGAGGTCCTTTTTCACCTCAATACTCTCGCCATCATCATCTGAATGACTCTTACGCTTATCTTAGGGATCGTTGCACCGGACATATATCAAGTTTGTGTACTCTTTGCGGTACAGGATCTGATCGTTTGGACAAGCATGTATTCTTTCTACTTCCATTCCCAAGGGACAAAGAACCTTCTTGGCTTTGTAGGTGGTTGTCGGCAACTCGTTTCCCTCTGGAAGCATGTCTGCCAATAGACGTAACATCGTTATGAAACTCTTGTCGGACCAACCATTGCTTGCTTCAATTTGAGTAGTTCAAGCACGGATGATAACCTTGTGTATTTCAACTTGCACCCTGCGAACAAAGGTTTCTCAGAGTCCTCCATCAAGCCTTGGAACTTTCCATATTCCTGTCATCAAGGTTTCATACGCATCGCGCGACATCTGATCAAATTGTCATCTTGCAACTTTGTCCTCATCGGAAGCTTCAATCGATATGATCATCAGACATATCATTAACCGTCGACAATATTAACACTACTTGCTGCTTCTGTATATTATGCTCTTTGCCATGGTGGTCCAACATGTATAGCCCTTTTGAAACCCTCCAAATCAAGTGTGCTTGATCTGCCTTGAGTTTGAAACATCTTGATTTTAGCAATCAATGCACGGACATGACATGAATTGCACCCCTTATTAAACATATCCTCCTCTGCGGCTCTTTTGAAAGTGGAGCGCCATTAAGGTCTTGAACACTCAAATGCGGTTCTCGGCGTACATCGACTTCGATCCATCTCGCTACACATGTAACACTTAGTGTTAAATATTAAGTGCACCGGTGTAGTGCGTATGCACACATTCTTAAACTAATTATGCAATTACATACCTTAATTACATCACAAAGAAATAATTAACACAATTCAAATTAATCTTCAATATAATAATGAAATTAGAACCCATTACTAACCTTAGATCACCAAAAGACTTGAATTGATCTATAAGCTAGATCTAAACAATCTTTAAATTCTATCCTTAACAAGCTAGCTAGCTACATCATGCATGATCGAATATAATATTATGCAAATAAAACCATTACTAGCTAACCTTATAGATCAAACAACCAACACATGGTTCTACAAGCTAGATCTAAAAAAATCATCAAATTCCTTCCTTATCAAGCTAGATGTTGAATATAATGCAATTAAAACACATTACTAACCAAATATCACAAACAACATATGGATCCAGCTAAAATTAAGCTAGATCTAATCAAACAATCTTTAAATTAATTCTCTCCTAACCAACCTAGATATTGAATTGGATGCATGCAATTAGAGAACTCATTACTAACCTTAGATCACCAAAATCAAATGAATCTAATATCACCCTTCGAAATCAATGGCCTTTTTTCAAAAAAAAAATCGCCTCACTTCCACAGCCGCCAGTCTCAAGATAGAAACCGAAACCCTATAAACGAAGTGGATGGATCGAGGCTCTGTTTTTACGTGTACAGATGGTTTTATCACAGACGGTTTTATATCACAGCCGTCTGTGATGTAAGAAATATCACAGATGGTTTCTAAATATAACGATGCAGTAATGATTCTTGTAGATATTACGAGCGGTTGTGTTATATAACCGTTTATGATTTCCTGAGCGGTTTTACTTAAGAAACCGTCATAATAATCTTGTAGCCATCACGAGCGGTTATATTTAGAAACCGTCTGTGATATTTCTTCATCACAGAGCGGTTGTAGTATAAAACCGTCTGTGATATCTACATGACGGTTTGATACATAACCGTCTGTGATGTTCCATATTCTGAGCGGTTTTCAAAACCGTGCGTGATCGTCGTCGATATAAGCCTCATTTGTAGTAGTGTACATCTCTTTTGCACCCTAGGATAGACTAGAGATCAAGTTTTTCATCAAATTGCAAATCTCTCAAGAACTTGTTCTTCGCGCAGCAATCAATATTTAATTTTTAGACAAATCAAGAAAAATCATTTTGGAGTGATTCTTCTCGTGGAAACATTTGGGAGTCCACTGGTTGCATCGTGTGGGATCCATGAGGTGAATGCTGAGCCCTAAACTTTCTGTTCGAAGTTCCTAATAGTCTATGGTTTTTGAGTTTTCTAGATTTTTCTATAAGGCATTTTGATGTGGTATTTGGTGAAGTGCTTCATGACTCATTAGTTCATAGGGAGAAAAATTTCCAAAAATACTAAAGCAACAGAATTCCACTAACCACCTGCTCCAATTAGGATAATTTTTGGAAAATCTGTTTTGCTTTTCTAAAAGTGACTTTGGTGATTTGGCTTGATCTCTGTTTAAAAGCAAGGTTTGAGTTGATTCCTTTTTGTTTGGACACTTGAAAACTAGGATTTTGATTCAAAAATTGCCGACATATTCCATGGTCCTCATCCATACAAGCTAGGGGTACACATAGTTTTCTAGTTGTTCGGGTTTTGGAAGGTTGGTGAATTTGAGGTGCGTCGATCCGAAGAAAAATCTTCAAGGCGACCATTGACCCCCCTCTGATTGCCATCTTGATCCTTCAATAATCACTCACTTGTGTGGTGTATGGTTGTATCATGTGGGTAAAGTACATAGCCTCTGCAGAGCGTAAATCTATTCGGATTGTCGTGCCAGCGGTATCGAGCATAGCTCAAAAATTACAGTCAAGGGTTAGTTAATAAAATGGAAACTGGATGGGATGGTAGGTTGCCATATGGAAGGTTGGAAATTGATTTAGGTTTGGAAACTTGGTTTATTTAGAAAATTTGAAATTATTAATTATCGTTATTTGTTTTATTGTCCTTTCAATCTATTTGTTGTACTTGTTCATGAATGCTGCTTTGTTGCAAAACAACCATGGTAGCATTTTCTTTTGGAATAAGCCTTGCATATAGTATGTTAGGATTGCATTCTGTGCACAACTTGTTGAGTACTTTATGTACTCACCTTTGCCAACACCAACTAATCAATAGTTGAGGAGTCATCGCCTTGTTGGAGGAGAAGTTCCATAAGCATGCGAGTCACTAGGCCCAAGCCTTATCAGTTGTCTGTGGTGAACTAATGAGTCACCAGCATCTTCTATTTTCTACTGCATTTGTCTTAGTCTTTATTTTCAAGTCTAGCCCAACGTGGTTTAATAATGTAAATTGGTCGTAAGATCATACACTTAGTTATATCAATAAATGGAGTCTTACTATTATTATCGTTGTGTATAATGTGATACTTGCCAACGTTGAGTTGTGTACACTAGCATTGATCCAAGGACTAATGCGGTAAACACAGTGGGCTCGAATTGGTGAACTTAGGTCCCAACATCCACCGCGTTCTCACCGCACTTCGTCACATCAACCACTCCGACACGGAGACATGGAGTGATGAGAGCGAGGTTGATCCGCAAGAGAAGAAAGGCGGCAACGACTTCACTGTCATATGCTTCATGGCGGACACCAATGGCATCAGTGACTTTGAACTCTATAGCAATCAGATGAGGTACCTTCCTATGACCAGCTTAATAAAGCTTTTTACAAATTAGAGAAATTTCATGCTAGATCTAGAGCTAGGTGTATGGAGCTTGAGAAGGAAGTAGGTACCTTGACTCAGGAGTTAGCTTCTCTTAGATCTTCTCCCTCCCAAGTTTCTGATGATTGTTCCTTGTGTAATGCCATTCTTATGGAGCTAGAGAACCTAAGGACCATGCATATAGTATGCTTTCTGAACTTGATGGTCTTAGGTCAAAGGTTGCTAGCGATTGTTCTATTAATGCCATTCCTATAGATGCTAGTTTTCTTCACGCTCACTCTACTCCCTCGTGTGAAAATTGCCCTAAACTGCTTGCTAAAATTGATGCCATTAGCACTCACCATAGAAAGCTTTCTACTAAAAATGATGAACTTGAAATGTATGATTCTAAGTACTCAATTAGCTCGTGTGAGGGCTACAGGTAACAAAAACTTGACATTGAATCTTCAAATATAAAGTGTGCTAAACTTGCTAAGGACTGACTGGATAAGTCATAAGAAAGTTACTTGCGATGTGCTGAGATTGAGGGGATTTGGATAAAATCTAAGTTGAACTTAGGAAGAACCTAGAGGTCCAGACCTTTAGGATTAGAAATACCCCTTGCTTTTCTTGTGAGGCCCTCAAAGTTGAGGCAGCCGTGCTGAGGGAGAAAAATGCATGTGTTGTAGTTCTTCTCTTTCTAGTTCTTCTGCTTCTCCCTGTTCTCCATGTGCCTCTTTCTTCCGGGAGTGTGAGTATCTCATGAACACTCTCGATAAGTTTGTAGGAGGCAAGAAGAAACTCAATCTCATTCTAGACAAATCCAAGATTAGTCAATTCAATCAAGGATTAGGATTTGGCTACTTAGATCATGCTAGGAATCATCCTTCTACCACCTGCGTGGCTCCAACAATGGAGAGATTGTGGTTGCTCCCAGTATATGCACTACTTTGTTTAGGTCTACTAGAGTTGTCCATGGGACTTCTAACTAGAAGGTTGCTACTCATATTGCTTCTGCCACTAGCAAGGCGATGTGCACATGCACCTTCTGTCAGAATGATTGACATTTGGCTGATTTCTACTTTAGGCGTGCCAAGATCACAAGAAGTGAGCATGTTGTTGCACTTAGGGGTATTCAGGGTCATCTCTAGGCTCCAAGTGCTCTTAAGGCATTCACTGCTTCTAAATAGGTTAGAGGGTTGCCTGTTTTTGGGTAGCGTTTAGGACTCGGTTTTCATACTATTCAGATGAGTTTAAGTCTTGGAGTTACTCGTGGTTAGTCTTTCTACCATCCTTTTGATATTCCTTATTTTTTCCATCAAGGTAGATATCAGTGGCGTGAGATGTTTTCTGATAGAAGATTAAGGTGGCCTCACTGGGATGGTGCGGCCTTTGCACTACAGCGGGCCAACCCAGTTTCAACTCCTAGATCTTCTACTAACGTTGTCTCTGATCTTGTGAGAGTTGACCGTCATGGAGACACTAGAGTCCAGTCTTCTTCTGTGACTGGTACACTGAGGTGTCGTGTAGTTCAGTATTGGATTCTCAAGTCTTCCCTTTATCCTAGTACTGAGTCATCTCTCTCTTGTGTCTTGATCAGGTTCGTCGGATGGGGAAGGGAGAGATTTGTGTTGGAAATATGCCCTAAAGGCAATCATAGATGTGATTATAAACTATGATATTGTTCTTTGAATAACATCATGGATATTGATTAACAAGTACGTGACTTGTTTGTGAAACTCTATATTCATCTCTATGATGTTCATTCTAAAAGGGGTCCTTAGTCGATAATCATATGAGGACACATAAGACTAGACTGGCATATGTACTGGTCGATGGCCACGTTTCACAGGTCATAGATATGGAGATATCAAACCAATAATATAGACAAATGTTAGAGAACATGATGTTGGACATCGACTCACTATGAGACATTGCGAGAACATTGTATTCTTTCATGTCATCAGTTGGTCTCATATACGATGTGTATACTATATCCTTCGACTTGAGATTGTCATAGGTTCTCAAGATGCGTAATGGCTTACTTAGGGGTCGTCAAACGCTACTCCGTATCTGGGTAATTATAAAGATCGCTTTCAGGTATGCCATGAAACATGCTGATGCGCACGGTGGCCCGATCTTCCGACAGGTAGAGGTAAGTCGATTGGTGGAGACTCGACGTTGACGATCCGGCTTCCGATCAGAACCGATCCGAACTCAGCAATCGCTACACCACGGCTCCGTTGGTTATCAACCTTGCACAAACACAGTTGACCTCGCCAAGAAGGCTTATCCCTGCATGCGAATCGAGAACACAAGCAAGAACGTAGAAGAAGCAATCTGAAATTGCGAATTATATTAAGCACACGAGTTGGGGTTCCACAAACCGATGAGCAGCGTCTTGTTCAAAGACAGAATTGATCTAAGCAAAACCCAAGTCCTAGATGAGGGTTTGGGTGGTTATTTATACTAGGGGAGCAGGAGGGGGTCGTCCATAGCATTGGAGATCTAATACAACTCAAATTGAAAGCACCAAGCCTACTTTGACTAGAGTTTGACTCGGACTGAAAAAGCAATGTTTGGTTTTTGGCAGTTTTCGGACGCATCTGAAGGAATTTTGAGGTGAGGCCGGATCCTTTGGAAATTAGACTCCAAGATCTTTCAAACGTGTACTCATGGGTCTCCAGAGCCCTCCGGAATCAAAAGTTATGGCACTTTAAAGTCAGTGCTATTGCTGAAGCCGAACTGGACTCGAACTCGGACTGAAAAAGTGTTCTGGATTGTTTTGCGTATTCCTATTGACTCCGAAGTCCAATTGACCTGAAGCCAGTGCCATTGGAAAGGTTGTCTCCTTAGCTTTCGATACATATGTGGATCATTGAAATTGGAGTCCGTTTGTGGCCTGGGCGACGATTTTAGTGAACACTACTCCTGGTGGCCGAGGTAGTCGACTCCGAGATGAATTGGGACTCCGACTCCGAGATGAATTGGGACTCCAACTTGACTTGGACGCCCTCCTTGCCTCCCTCCTGGCCCTTGCTGGTTCCCAAGGCCTTCATGATCCTCTCCAAAGTTCTTATTTGGTGGTATCCACTCATAAGTCAACCTTAAAAAATTATAGATATAATCAATAATATCATTAGGTAACATATCATCCTCACAAGTATATACCACGGGCACTTAGGAACAAGCTCACTGTTGATTCAATTGCCGTGCTTGGCGTGCTTTCTGTGATGGGTCCTTGCATCTCAAGCTGGAGAAGTCTCGGTATGGGTGGGAGTCACGGAGGTATCTCGGCGGGAAAAACATCGCATACTCCTGCAAAAGGTTAGTGACAATGAGGAGGCAAAGTGGGCATATCATCCAATGAAAACAACGCATCTTTGCATATCAAAGCATAGCATGGTGCATCATTCTCATTAATTTTAGCAAGGTCACATTTTGTAGCAAGCATAACACCACCCTTCAATTTAATTCCCTCGGACCTAGAACTAGGTTCTTTCTTGCCTTTATTAGGTGGGAAAACATTTTTAACAACTTGCTGATTTTTTAGATTCTAGCGCACTCTCCTTTCTCTCATTTTCTCTCTCTTTGTCACATTGCACAATTTTAGTAGGAGTCATAGGAAGCAAAGTGATTTTCTTCCCCTTGTGCATAAGAGTGTATTTGTTACTTCTACTGGTGATGAATTGCATCGATATCAAATTCCCATGGACGGCCTAACAAAAGGGAACATGCTTGCATAGGCACTACATCAAAATCAGCAAAATCATGGTATGTACCAATGGAAAATTGCACTCTCGCGGTTTGTGTTACCTTCACCTTCTGCTGTTATTGAACCATTAAATATGGTAGGGATGAGGGTGTGCCGCGTGTGGGCAAGCAAAGCTTCTCCACTAGATCTGAACTCACCAAGTTATTGCAGCTCCACCATCAATTATGACCACGAACACAATGTCCTCATCATCCTTCCCTCTTGAAGTGGAGTCATCCTCGACTCAAGCTCATCTTGTTCTCCCATGAGCGGTTTCAAATCTAGGTGGTGGAGTGTACCGCCCTCGGTTTGGCCGTCGGTTTGGGGATGACATGTTGTTGAAAACAACAGCTTGGTCCCCAATTTATTCCATAGAGTTCTCCAAAAGTGGCTCAAAAACTTGGCATCACGATCTGAAACAATAGTAGAAGGCATACTATGCAAGCGAATGATTTCTTGAAAGAAAAGGTTAGCAATATTAACAGCATCGTCGCTCTTATGACAAGGAATAAAGTGAGCCATCTTAGAAAATCTATCAACCACCACAAAAATACTATCCCTCCCCTCTTGATCCTAGGCGGTCCTAAAACAAAGTCCATAGATATATCCTCCCATGGAGTCGAGGAACAGGAAGAGGCATATATAAACCATGTGGATTCAATCGTGACTTAGCCTTTTGACATGTAGTGCAGCGGGATACAAACCTCTCAATGTCTCGCCTCATCTTGACCAAAAGAAGTGAGCGGACAACCTGACCTCCGTCTTCTTGGCACCAAATGACCCATCAAACCTCCTCCATGAGCCTCTTGTATCAAAAAGAAAAGCAAGCGGATCCAAGCGGAATGCATAGGCGGTTAGCTCTAAACACAAATCCATCATTTATCACATATTTGTCCCATGTTCTTCCCTCTTTGCAATGCAACAAGACATCCTTAAAATCATCATCATTAGCATATTGTTCTTTAATTGATTCCAATCCAAGTATCTGACAGTCAAGTTGGGACAACATGGTATATCTCCTAGACAAGGCATCGGCAATCACATTATCCTTCCCTTTCTTGTGTTTGATAACATAAGGAAAAGATTCAATAAATTCAACCCATTTAGCATGTCTCGATTCAATTTCACTTGCTGCGAATATGTTTTAGTGACTCATGATCGGAATGAATAACAAATTCTTTGGGCCAAAGATAATGTGCCACGTTTCTAAAGATCGCACAAGAGCATACAATTCTTTATCATCGTGGAATAATTCAAAACAGGACCACTCAATTTTTACGCTAAAGTAAGCAACAGGGTTTACTATCTTGCATCGAACACCACCAATTCCAACCTCATTAGCATCACATTCAAGCTCAAAGGTCTTATTAAAATCGAGGAAGTTGGAGTAAAGGTGCATTAGTAAGCTTATCTTTCAAAAGGTTGAAGGCATTCTCACGCATGCTTGCCCCCAATGGAACACAACTCCTTCTTCGTCAACTTTCGTTCAATGGGGCTGCAATGATGCTGAAATCCTTCACAGCGGCGGTAAAATCCGCAAGTCCATGGAAGCTCCGCACTTGTGAAATAAATGCGTGGGTGTTGGCCAACTCTTAAGCGCGTGCACCTTGGCTTCATCCACCTCAATTCCTGTGGAGTCACAACATAGCCAAGAAGCGATACTGATTGGTTGCAAAAAGTGCACTTCTCGAGGTTACCAAATAAACATGCGACCGCATAAGCATCAAAAACTGCGTAGATGATCAAGATGTTCATGTAACGACTTGCTGTAAATCAATATATCATCAAAATAAACCACCACAAATTTTCCAATGAAAGCTTGTAAAACCTCATTCATTAAGCGCATGAAAGTGCTAGGTGCATTAGTTAAACCAAAAGGCATGACTAACCACTCATACAATCCAAACTTGGTTTTAAAGGCTATTTTCCATTCATCTCCCAATTTCATTCTTATTTGGTGGTATCCACTATGCAAGTCAACCTTAAAAAAAATTATAGAACCACTTAACTCATCAAGCATGTCGTCTAACCTAGGGATAGGATGGCGGTACCTTATTGTGATATTGTTAATGGCTCTACAATCTACGCACATGCGCGCCTAACCGCCATCTTTCTTAGGAACCAAAATAACAGAACAGCACAAGGACTAAGGCTCTCACGTACATACCATGGTCCAAAAGATCTTGGACTTGGCAATGAATCTCCTTAGTCTCCTCGGGGTTGGTCCTATAAGTAGCTCGGTTTGGCAAACTCGCTCCAGGTATCAAATCAATTTGGTGCTCAATCCCTCGTATGGGTGGGAGTCCTGGAGGTATCTCGGCAGGAAAAACATCTGCATACTCATGCAAAAGGTTAGTGACAGCAGGAGGCAAAGAATGGGCATATCATCCAATGAAAACAACGCATCTTTGCATATCAAAGCATAGCACGGTGCATCATTCTCATTAATTTTAGCAAGGTCACATTTTGTAGCAAGCATAACACCACCCTTCAATTTAATTCCCTCGGACCTAGAACTAGGTTCTTTCTTGCCTTTATTAGGTGGGAAAACATTTTTAACAACTTGCTGATTTTTAGATTCTAGCGCACTCTCCTTTCTCTCATTTTCAGCTCTCTCTTTGTCACATTGCACAATTTTAGTAGGAGTCATAGGAAGCAAAGTGATTTTCTTCCCCTTGTGCATAAGAGTGTATTTGTTACTTCTACCGTGATGAATTGCATCAGTATCAAATTCCCATGGACGGCCTAACAAAAGGGAACATGCTTGCATAGGCACTACATCAAAATCAGCAAAATCATGGTATGTACCAATGGAAAATTGCACTCTCGCAGTTTGTGTTACCTTCACCTTACCGCTGTTATTGAACCATTAAATATGGTAGGGATGAGGGTGTGCACGTGTGGGCAAGCAAAGCTTCTCCACTAGATCTGAACTCACCAAGTTATTGCAGCTCCCACCATCAATTATGACACGAACACAATGGTCCTTGACGATGAGGTACATCTGAAACAAATTATGGCGTTGTAGCTTGTCCGCTTGCTCCATTTGAGCACTCAACACTCGTTGCACAATGATTGTCCTATAATTCTTGGTGGCAGCGGTCCCTAAAATCTCCTCATCATCGTCGTCCATCTCATGGTCATCCTCATTATCTGCAAGGTTAGCTACAAGAGCATATTCATCCTCAACATCACTAGCACTCATGTACCCACCTTCTTCTGTTGCAATGTACGCTCGACGACTTGGGCAATCCTTCATGACATGGCCCATCCCCTTGCATCGGTGGCACACAATTTCCGTTGTTCGACCCGTGGAAGCCACCGATGAAGAACTCTTTGTTGGTGCCTGCACATGGTTAGATTTACTCACCTCAGGTACTCGTGATGGCGGTGATGGTGCTGCTGGACGCGCCCTACTCATGGAGGGGGCAGCAGACCGAACACAAAGGGGTGGAGCTGATTTGGTGGTCCCGCGTCGTCTTTGGTGTGGGTATGTTGCCGAAATTGCTCCTTGGCCTTTGATGTTTTCCCTGCAATTCTTTTTCTGCCAACATAGCAAGCTGGAACAATCTATTGATAGAATTATATTCTTTGTAATCAATTATGTCCTGAATCTCACGCCGTAAACCCCCATAAAAACGAGCCATCTTATCCTCCTCATCCTCAACTACCTCACAATGCAACATACCTATTTGTAGCTCTTGGTAGTACTCCTCAACAGATTTATTATTTTGATTTAAGCGTTGCAATTTCTTGCGCATATCACGTTTATAAGAAGGAGGAACAAATCTTCTACACATGGCTTGTTTTAATCTATCCCACGTGTCGGTGCTAATCCAAGCATTTACTATTTCATTCCACCAAATGATAGCAAAATCTTTAAACTCACTAGTAGCTTGTCTAACTCTATGTATCTCGGAACAAGATGGGAGTTAAATTTTTGTTCAACTGTCATTTCCCAATCTAAGTAAACTTCAGATCATAAGTACCGAAAAAGATGGTATGGTAAATTTAACCCTAGCAAAAGAATCATCATGTCCACGACCATTACGAGGATTAAAATTGTTACCTCCCATACCTTAACGGTTGTTATTCAGGCGTTGTTGTTGTCGCACATCCTGTGCAACGGCGCGAGTGGCAAAGGCATCGTGGCGCTCTCCATCCACATCATCTCCGTGTGATGACTCTTCTTGATCTTCCACTCTGCGAGCTCCATTGGGAGGCGTTTGTCTCTCAAAATTTTCCAACTTTGGTAAGAAGATTGGCAATGCTTCGCTCTATCCTCTCCAATCTTTGGTCGTTATCTTGGCGATCCTTGCGATGTTTGCGTTGATGTCATTGAGCGCGTTGTTAAGCTCATTCCGTGTAACACACTCATCTTCCTCATTACCCGCCATTGTTAGTTGAAAGAAAGACAAAAGAAACAAAAATAACCGTGGTATAATCCTATCAACTACTTTGGCGGCGAAGGTGGTTTCACTCACTCTCAAGCATCTTACCATGCTCTTACAAGTGTTCTTACCAATGCAACAGGTGGTACAACCGTGGTGGTTCGTGATACCGTGATAAGCTTGAGTGTAGCGATTGCGAATTGAACTGAATCGATCGAAGAAAGGTGGAGCTTGGAAGGCAAAGTATAGTAGCAAGGATTAGCAAATTTCGAAAACAGTTAGCAAAGCTGAATAAAGATTCAAAGTTCTTGTCACAGTTGCTGGCCTAAGCGTGCTCCTAGAACTAGTTCAACCTGGCAAGGGATATATCAAAGCACAAAGGACTCAAAGGATGCAAGCAATTCTGATTTTCTACTTCTCTTTCTCTTCTCTCTATTTTTTTAGGGTCAAAAATTGTACAGGTATAAAGACTTGTGGAATTTTCAGATGCGCGTCATCGTCCCCTTCAAAACAAAAAAAAGTAGACCCAAATCGGAGTTCGTATGCTAAAGTTAAGCCAGTTTTAGTGAACACTGCACAATCTGGAATTGCTCGCGAATTCAGATCTTTCTCCCGGTTAGGCTAGAATAGGATTAGGTTTGCAGGTGAAAAAGGATGGCCAGCGGTGCAAGGCAATTGACACAAGGCAGCTCGTGACCTATCTAGGGTTTGCGGAATAGGTTTTATAATGCAGAGCAGCGGCAAGGACCAACCGAGAAGAATTCGGTTCGGTTCTAGGGTTGGCGACGATGGGATGATAATTGATGCAAAACAAGAACTAGGGCAATGGACGGGACAACTAGCAACTAGAATCGCGACCTCAAACTAGCAACAAGGCGATGACTATGGATCAATACTCAACAATACGATCTCGAAAACAAATTGCAAGGCTCAATGGGTTGTAAGACAATGGAATTGATGATGAACTTTTGTGGGCGGTTTTTCGGACTCTAGGGGCGATGGCAAAACAAAACTAAAGGGATACAATGATACTGATGGGAAACCAAGGCTCGATACCACTTGATGCGCGGTGGCCCGATCTTCCGACAGTAGAGGTAAGTCGATTGGTGGAGACTCGGCGTTGACGATCCGACTTCGATCGAACCGATCCGAACCCGGCAATCGCTACACCACGGCTCCGTTGGTTATCAACCTTGCACAAACACGGTTGACCTCGCCAAGAAGGCTTATCCTGCATGCGAATCGAGAACACAAGCAAGAACGTTGAAGAAGCAATCTGAAATTGCGAATTATATTAAGCACACGAGTTGGGGTTCCACAAACCGATGAGCGGCGATCTTGTTCAAAGACGAAATTGATCTAAGCAAAACCCAAGTCCTAGATGAGGGTTTGGGTGGTTATTTATACTAGGGGAGCAGGAGGGGTCGTCCATAGCATTGGAGATCTAATACAACTCAAATTGAAAGCAATGACTAGAGTTTGACATGTTTGGTTTTTGGCTTTCGGAAGATCTTTTGAAATTTTGAGGCCGGATCCTTTGCAAAGTAGACTCGAGATCTTTCAAGCGTGTACTCATGGGTCTCCAGAGCCCTCCGGAATCAAAAGTTATGGCACTTTAAAGTCAGTGCTATTGCTGAAGCCGAACTGGACTCAAACTCGGACTGAAAAAGTGTTCTGGATTGTTTTGTGTATTCCCGATGACTCCAAAGTCCAATTGACCTAAAACTGGTGCCATTGGAAAGGTTGTCTCCTTAGCTTTCGATACATATGTGGATCATTGAAATCGGAGTCCGTTTGTGGCCTGGGCGACGATTTTAGTGAACACTGCTCCTAGTGGCCGGGGTAGTCGACTCCGAGATGAATTGGGACTCCGACTCCGAGATGAATTGGGACTCCAACTTGACTTGGACGCCCTCCTTGCCTCCCTCCTGGCCCTTGCTGGTTCCCAAGGCCTTCATGATCCTCTCTAAAGTTCCTAAGTACGATATAATCAATAATATTATTAGGTAGCATACCATCCTCACAAGTATATACACGGGCACTTAGGAACAAGCTCACCTGTTGATTCAATTGCCGTGCTCGTGCTCTTGTGATGGGTCCTTGCATCTCAACTAGAGAAGTCTCGGGCGTATGCATAGGAGTGATGTCCTCATCACATCCTGCAAGGCGTGGTCGATTAAGATAGGATTTGCTCCTCCATACAACGGGAGAGTTATCTCTAGGCCACTCGAGTGGTCGGATTCCAAAAAATGTGTGGCCATGCTACTTGAATAAAGAGTTAATCGAGTCATCGAGTTAAAGAGATAACTCGATGTATTCGGGGAATCCAAGTCATGACATCGAGAAAGAGTGGTCGAGCTATGCAAACAAGGATGACAACAACTCACCTTGAGTTTGACCGATATTGTGAGGCAAAATAAAATACATATAGGACATTGTTGAGGTTCGTCCAATCTTTACATGTACTCGGGAGTCAGTAACTCTTGGTAGAGGCAGCTATTGACTATTGGTCAAACACTCGATGATCGAGTAGTACCCGATGGTCGAGTAGGTGGGTGTACCGTGATTGAGTATAACCAATAGGGTTTCGGATAAGCACATGAACCTAACACTATAACCAATTTGGATAAGGATCAACACTACAAAATTGTGGGTTTTTAAATTGTGGGTAAAAAAACCCACGCAATTTATATAAATTAAATGGGTTTATAAAAAACCCACGTATTTAATTAAATTAAATGGGCAAAAAACCCATGAATTTATATATTTAAATTAAATCGGTTTATAAAAATACCCACGAATTTAATTAAATTAAATGGGAAAAAAAACCCATTTAATTTATTTTTTTAAATTAAATCGGTTTTTATATAATTTACTTGCAATTTATATAAATTAAATGAACCTTTATTACTCACAATTTAAAAAGATAACCCTACCTGCAGCCGCCCTCCTCATCTCTCCTCTCACTCTCTCTCTCTCCTCTCTCTCTCCTCTCGCCCTGCCTTGTGCCCGTCGCTTCCTTGCCACCGCCCTTGCCGCCCTTGCCATCCGCTTGCCCGCTTGCCGCCTGTGTGCCCGCCCTCGCCCTACCGCCCTTGCCCGCCCTCGCCCCCCCTCCGCCCGCCGCCGTTCTTTGAAGGTCCCGATTTCGCGCAAGCGTTCCTCAGAAATTGATTTCTGTGACCTTACTTCCCTTGCTTTGCATTCTGCAATGTTCTCACTGCTCACAGGGCTGTACAACCGTATAAAGATCATCTTTAGCATTTGCATTACCACTGGTATTTCTATTCTCACGAGATGAAATTGCAAATAATTTCGGGAAGGATGATGATTGGAAGATCTCCGTGGTGTTTACCTTTTATTGGCATGTTGTTTGGTGCAATATCGCAGCTATTGCCATGCAGTTAGACCTTGGACCGTAAGTAAAGTTTTGTGACCTAGATCTTCCATATAGCTTCATAGTAATATCAATTCATCGTATTTGTAACCATTGTTCTAAATAACGGTGAATGGTTAACAAATGATCACCCAACCTTTTGGCGTATACACGATGCTTTTGTTAACGGATATGTTTGCAGTAAAAAAATAAGTATATATTCATCTTCTTTCCTGAATATAGAATGGAACTACCAAGCTCTCAGCAATTGTCCATTGTGGTGACATAAAGAAAAGAGATTTGACAATTTCTACACTTCTATTTGCTAAATTCTTAACAAATCCCTGCTTTTAAAATTGGTTAATATATTTTCTTGTGTGGATACTTCGTTAAACCAGTTTCAACCCAGCCTTGCTAGTTTTATTTTTTGTTAGCATCTAATGCTGAGAATATCAACATTTTAGTGCTTAGTCTATTGCATCTAAGTTCTATCATATACCTCTCCTACTTGTGCCTTGGGAAGTAAAATGTTTTCGAGATGGCATCGTATTTTAAATTTATTTCATCACAATCTTTCTAGTTAATCCACCAATTTTCAGTATATGTACATAACAATGAAATTACTATAACTGTATGATATTTGTTGTTCTATATTGTTGATAGTTTGTTTTATGTGCAACATAGACAAGAAATGCTATATCTGGGACTTACTCAGCGCCTCAGAGGTCTTCCCCACTGGTTCGTTAACATTGTTAATTCTGTGTATTTCTATTTGGTTTCGGGATGAAGTTAGTCTTAGATTTTTTCGACAACATAGGTCTTTCGACTTAAGTGCCAAAGAAATTAAGAAATGGATGCCTAAGATCGGAGGCAATTTGAACTCATTCAAGAAAGGTAATTTAGAATAATTTTAATTATACCATGGTTGTATCAGAGCTCTTTGAAAGTCATGGGCTCATTATCTAAATTTTGCTCCTATTTGTGTCTCAGCTACATAAGGGAAAAAAAATGGAAGAGGAGGTTGAATTCAATGGGTAGAACCCATAAATAATCATAGCTTTGCTTGATTTTTGTTCAAACGAAATAAAACTTGTTCTGTGTGTTTATTTTGATGAGTTGGAAGAAGCTTTGACCTTTTAATTAACTAGCTTGTCGCTTGCAATTTTTGGCCAAGAGATTAATAGCTATATACATATATAATTATAGAGTTCTTTGTGTGTTTTGTCTAGATGCGGATGCTTTGCTAATAAGAGATTAAATTCTATAATTAGTAATATTTACATTTGAATCCGGTTGGTGATGTTTAATTGATGGTTTATATGTTCATGATGATGATGGCTTGATTGCGTAATTTTGGTATGGTCAAGTTATTGCTTTAAATGGGTATAAATGCTCATTGTCCGGATATTGTTTTATTTGCATTACTTGCTCTCAGTTATTGCTTTAAATGTGTATGAATGCTTGTTGTTCGGATATTGTTTTGTTTGCATTACTTGCTCTCAGTTATTGCTTTAAATGTGTATGAATGCTTGTTGTCCGGATATTGTTTTATTTGCATTACTTGCTCTTAGGGCATGTACAGTAGCATTGAATATATCGTCTATTAGCTGCCACATCAGCGTCTTGATCCTTCGTGGCAGCGAGTAAATGAGGAGCGAGAGTGAAGTCATCGCCTCACTACGGAGTCCTGTACACCGCGTCGGTCCTCGCGTTTGATCCCGTACAGCGGCTCCTCGCCGTCGGAACACTGTGAGTTTTCCAAGCTCGATCGTCCTGTCATGTATCTACACACTTTTACTGTAAAATAAACCACTCGCACAAACTCAATTTCGTGTCAATGATGGATGGCATTCCACTCAGATGAAATATTCTCGCTATAAATTGATAGTTTGGTGAAACTATATTCCTCTGAGCAGTGAGAATAATTAATTATCATACAACAGGACAGGGCAAAAAAGGTTCTTTCTGAAGCATGGAAAATGGTCATTCAAGTGTTTCATCGATGTTATTCCTCAAACCTTTAGTGCAATTTAGTCTTGAAGTTAACACTAGTTACCTAGGGTGCGCCTCTTGTTGACTACATGGTGACTACTTTTACGCACTTGAAACTGCAGGACTCCATGTAAGCTACTTGTCCGAAGGACATTACGCACTTTACTTTGCTGTGTGACAATTGTGTGAATATTGCATATGCCTCTTAGAAGCAATTGTAGCCAATTTCCACGATAAGCTACTACGCATGATAGACTAACCGAGTAACTAGCTACTTTGTTCTTGCTAATGTATAACCTCTAAATACATGTTACGATTGCTACCTTGAACAAAGCAATAATAAATTGCTATTTGTTGCGGTTTATACAAAATCGGGAGTTCTTTTTGCCATTTCTAATGAGAATGAAATCCGGTATGGCATTGAGAGATAAAGCTTTGTTGTATTCAGTTTAGTTTTTTCTTTTACTTTAGATACTACACTACTCTTATATGTTGAAATAAGTTATATGTCTCTTCTCTGTTGATGCATTAATTCTCATGCAATGGTACATACTCCAATTTTTCACAACATATATTATTTAAATACAACCCGGAAGATTCGGTCTCAATTTGGCATGTTGGAATATATGATATGAATTGATTTGGGGAAAATTATATCTTTGGCAAGATGCCTTCTTCGGAAGGAGGCGATAGAGGGCTCGAGCCGTTACTAGAAGAGGATTTGGTAATGTGGTTGACTGTTCCTCCATAGATGTGTATATATGCAAGTCAAGAATGGGCGGTCACATGTGAAATTTTATTTTAGAAGTGCAATTATTTCTTTTCATAGGATCCTTTGCATGTTTAATGGATCTTCATTCGATAACTTCCATTTCGAAATTCTTCAATATGTTTGAGGCTTAGGCTTTTCACGAAAACTAAGCATTGCATGGAGGTATGTTTACTGCAATTTCTATCCTTGTTTTGAGTAATGCTGGATACGTATATCCTGGATACTGAATTTGGGTTGAATGCTTTCATCATTCTCAGCAGTCAGTACTAAAGGTGTTTTACTTACGATATATTGGGTTTATTATTCTCGTGTACTTTGCTGAGTTTAAACTCACGCTTGTTATTTAATGTTTGTAGGTGTTTTGAAGCCGGCATGCATGGATGGGGGTAGTAACACAATCACGTTGCATCACCATCATTCCATCATATCAATTATAGTTCTGTTCTAGCTCATGCAAAATTTTTGTAAAAGGTTGTTTGCGGTTATGTTTAATAAATTCCCTGTCCTGTAATAATTATGTGGTGGAGTTTATTAAATTTCTATAGGATGTGTGATTGGTTAACTAAGGACCTGCTAGAATGATATCATATACTGTAAATGTTTTCTGCCTGCTGAGTGGATGTCCTAGTTTTAGGGGAGGTGCTGCCGAAATTTTTTAATAATTTTGACAACCTCCTAGTTGTTCGCTTGCTTTGCGAATATTTATTCTTAGTGATTTGTAATTTCTGCTGATATTTAGGGATGCACTGCCAATATCTCTTGTGGTGATTGATGAAGCTCACTGTATTTCTGAATGGTGAGTTTATTTCACCATTGTTTTGTTTTCCTAGTCTATTATGTACTTGCTGTTCACTGTATAGTGTTAGTGTAGCTAAGTTCATGAACTAATCTTGACCAAATGGACAGGTCTCATAATTTTAGGCCTTCATATCTAAGGCTTCGTGCATCACTACTTCGGAGAAAACTTAATGTTCAATGTATTCTTGCAATGATCGCAATCGCAACAATCCAAACCTTGGAGGAGATAGTGAATGCCTTAGAAATACCATCGACAATCTCATTGAGACGTCTCAAATGATGGAAAATCTCTGACTCTCTATCGGCGTGAGTGATAATAGGTAGGTCACTCCTACTCTTGATTTCAACACCGGTGTAATTTTTTTTGCGAGGACAATACGAGTCACTATAATATGGTTTACATGCCAAAGAAGGCATACTACACGGTTTTCGTGGCATTGACACATTATCTTTTGTGACACGAGACTAAAGGATTTAATGTTATTATTGAAGTCTTCCCTTTTGTTTACATGAGAAGTATTATTGTCTATTGCAAGTTTCGGGTTAGACTTTCTCTTTTCTAAAGATGGTTACACATCATCCACTACTTGTCATTTAGGTACAACACAATTGTGAAGATGTATCATTTTTTCTTGTATTGAGCAGTGAAACCGACTTCGTTTGTAAATACTTATGCGACAACAAAATAAGAGCAGGAGCCGTGTGCAGAGCTCTCTTTGCTCTAACAAAATAAGAGTGGTATATGTTTGCTTATCTAGTTCTTTGGTCGTACCTATTTCATCAAATGCGTTTGGTAGGTGTAGATGTCTAACCTTGTTTCCTCCCTCCCCAAGCAAAGGTTGTTGCAACTGTGGCGTTTGGCATGGGTCTTGATAAGGGTGATGTTGAAGGGGTATGAATATATCTACATTATTATGTTTAATCTGCATGGGAGTTGCAATTGCTCCTTGTTTTAAAATTTTGAAGAATTTCTATGTTCTTGGAAATGTGATAGCTTATAAATCCAAGCAAAATTAAATTGCTGCTATCTTGAACTGATTCAAGCATTCCTCCCTTAAAGGTGATTCATTATAGCTTTGCCGTAAAGATTAGAAGAATACATCTGGTAATTTATTGAACTTGTTGTGAGAGATGCTTTTCCATTCTCCTCTCTCTTCTTGAGACATCTGGATATGCTCTTTCCAGAAACTGGCCGTCTTTGGAAGGATGGGCGGTTATCACTGCTGTCACACCGCTTCTTGATTCAGCAACATTCTATAAGATCCGTAGTCTATCACATGTGGATCATTTTTCTTGTTTACATGTTACATGCGCCATAAATTTCCTATGAAATGACTACAAGCAAACTTTTTGGCGTTGATGGTGTTGATGAATATGCAATGAGCAAATTTCTTTACCGATATTTTCATCGATAACACAACAGTTGCATTTGCTCCTTGGTTAAAGAGTTGACGTCACGCATAAGTTTGATATAAAAGAAGAGGTTTGCACCGCTTCATCAGCCCAATACACCTAGTTTCTTTTGTCATGCACTTATCCTCGCCTATCTGTGGCTTAAAAGTTCACTTGCACATTCTAGAGAAATTGTCCAATACATATCTACATTTTGAATAGATGTACCATGCTGATGGTGGTTACTGGTACTGGTTGTTTGATGTGCTCCGTAAGAATTAACCATTTTCATTAAATTTGATTGCCCGTCTTATATGATGGTTTTTTTGTTTTAGTAGATATACTACCTAGCATTCTGTTCCAAGAAAATTTCAATGCTTAATTTATGGCAGTTGTTTCCACTTTTGACGTGCTATGATTCTTGTGATTGTTCTATCTTCTATATCGCAACAACCTTCTGTTGCTGCGTGTGATGGACCGCTATTCAGGTTAGTATAGTTTCTAAACTAAAGGCAAGTTAACAACATTAGTCATGAAAGTACTATTAAACTTACATCTCTGATGCACCCATCTCTCTTTAAATATTTCAGGCAATTGACACAAGAGATGCACTGGCCAAATCACTCTACGCCAGTTTGTTTGAGTGGCTTGTGGAACAAATTAACAAGTCTCTTTCATAAGTAAGCGTCAAACGGGAGATCAATCAAGATTCTTGATATCTATGGCTTTGAATCATTTGATGTAATGCACTTACTTTTAGCCTCAAATCATCACATTTTAATTGGCAAATGGTTTCTCATGACATGCTACAAATTTGCGAGAAAACGATTTTGAATAGTTCTGCATTAACTATGCCAACGAGAGGCTACAACAACATTTCAATCGCCATTTATTTAAGCTCGAGCAAGAGGTGAGCTATTGCTATGGTTTTACTTCGAGAATCCATGTTGAAAGCTTGCACTTATTACTCGATTAATACCGGTAGGTGTACTTTTTAGAGTAGAGGTTGTCTACTTACCTTATTTGTTATGGAGTTTACAATAATTAAACATTTTTGTTGCTACTTTTCTCTGTTAAGCTTGCTTCTTGGATCATAGCTCCACAAATATTGCATTATTATAATGTTTTACACTAGCGGTGTCACAAGCTCTGTTGTTCTTCAAGTATTGCATGTGCTTTCTTGAACTCGCTATTTTACGTCCTCTGTGTTAGCTAAATGGAAGACCCGAGAGTTGTTATTTATTCACATCACGATTTCGGATATTCTGTAAAACTTCTCTAAATAAGAACGCGATTCAGTGAACAGGAATATGTTGAAGATGGCATTGATCGGGCAAAAGTTGAGTTTGAGGACAATCGGATTGTTTAAATCTCTTTGAGAAAGTATGAGCCATTTCATCCTTGTCCTTTGCTTGTCACTAGAATTATACAAGTCTAGGGGAATCTGTAAATTCATAATGCAAATATCAATATGCAAATATTTTCATTGAGAGAGATAAATGGGCTTCTACAAAACTTGGTCAATAGTCTTTGGATTGACTCGTTTTAGCATGGACTCAATAGTTCTAGAGAAGAATAGAGATTTGTTGCACATGGACTCAATTCAGCTCCTTGCCAAATGCAAATCTTCTCTACCTCAAATATTTGCATCTAAGATGCTTGTTCAATCCGAGAATTCAGTATCCATTCCATATAGATCTAGTTCTGCTAATTCACAGAAGTTAAGTGTGGCGATGAAGTTTAAGGTAGTAATTTTTGTGCTGCCAAATAACCATTTTACTAGATCTTGAATCAGCCAGATCAAACTTTGTTGACGATGTGTTAACAATTTTGTAGGGACAATTGTTCCAACTTATGCAAAGACTCGAAAGTACAACACCACACTTTATACGTTGCATTAAACCCAACAATTTACAACTCCCTGCAATTTACAAACAAGGACTTGTGCTTCAACAACTCAAATGTTGTGGGGTTCTTGAGGTTGTCCGAATTTCAAGATCCGGGTATCCAACAAGAATGACTCATCAGAAGTTTGCTAGACGGTAAATCAAATTTCTGAATAGTAGTTGCATTAAATTTCTGCCAAAATTTTTTCCTTTCTTTTTGCAAAAGTTAATGATTCAATGTATCAGGTATGGCTTTCTTCTTCTTGAGGATGTCGCATCTCAAGACCCCCTTAGTGTTTCAGTTGCAATTCTTCATCAGTTCAACATTTTACCCGAGATGTATCAAGTTGGCTACACAAAATTGTTCTTCCGGCTCGGTCGGTCACTAAGCATCTTGCTTTCATCTATTCATTTCGATAGTAATGAGTGTATTCCAAGTAAGTTGTTGGCCTCTGATGTTTCCCTGGATGAACATTACATGTTTAAAAACTCCATATATTTACAGTTTCTCTGCAAATTTTGTTAAGCATATTGTTGTGTTGTCCTGGAATGTTTATCTATTAAATTTATTTGTTATTTTGATGGCAATTACCTTCATTCTTGCTTCTTTGATTTTGCGGGCGAAGATGGGCAAACTTGAAGATACTCGGAATCGTATTCTTCATGGTATTTTAAGGGTTCAAAGTCGTTTGAGAGGGCATCAAGCCCGTCTTCATGCAAGGAGCGGATAAGAGAATTTGGATCTTCAATCATGTATTTCTTCCAAACTATTGCCTTTTTGTATTTTTTTGTTTTTGCTTGTTTCTACATCTTTTAGTACTACCACTTCTTTGTATGGATCGGACTCACTATTCTTAAGAATGCAAGACAAATGCGAAATTTTGTATATTTTGGTGACTTAGTTTTTGTTGAATTATGATCCAAATTCGTAAGAAGGCTAACTTCATTTGAGGCGGAGGCGAGAGGCCGTCACGGAGGCTTGGGCTAGTAATTCTTTGCTATAATTTGGGTATCAAATTACCAAAATAATGATCGGTGACATCAATGAAATACAAGCTAGATGGGTGGTCAATCACGGATATATATATATTTTTTGTATAATGGCTAATAAATTAAGTGGGCCATATAAAACCCACAATTTAACGATTAAATTGTGGGTTTTATTCAAATTACGAATTTAATTAAATAAATGAGTTTTATTCAGCAATTTAATTAAATTAAATGAGTTTTACCAACCAATTTAATTAAATTGTGAGTTTTTACACTTACGAAATTAAATGTTAAATTAAATGGTTTTTTCAAACAATTTACTGATTAAATCGTGGGTTTTTCTAGTAACCCATTTAATTTAATTTAAATTGTGGTACCCACGAATTTAATTGATTAATTTCGTCGAGTTAAATTCGTGAACTAAATTCGACGGTTTGCCCATGAATTTAACTTAAATTCGTGGGTTTTGGCCTAAATTCGTGGGTTTTTGGCCCACGAATTTTTCCCTGTTTCTTGTAGTGCAAGTTGTAATGGGCTTAGAGTTCCTAATGGGCTTCATGGGTTGAAACCTGTTATGGGATGTTTATATATAGGGAGGAGGTGGTGGCTTTGATGATAGATATAGATATATGAAAAGAAACAATAGGAATTTGGAATTCCTAAAACCTTAGCCACCACTCCTCCGCCTAGAACTGCACAACCAATGCTAGCACTTCGGCGTGTGGTGTTCCTGCCCTATACGTGTGGATACCTTGGAGGCGTTATTATGAACCTTGAACACGAGGATGACCCACAACCAGCGATGCTCACAATAAGCTGTTGGAGGAGGCACGAGGCTAGTACGACTACATCTACACCACCACGCTACATCGACTCTACTTCCACTACGGGTCTGTGTGTCTAGTGGTAATTCTATGATCTATAACTTGAAGTGGTCTTTTGGTTATGCAGTATTGTGTTGGTGCCGGTCTTTAATTGAAACTGACACAAATAATGCATTATTTGTGTTGGTTCC
The DNA here is from genome assembly GCA_036346375.1 of Guadua angustifolia. Taxonomy (NCBI): domain Eukaryota; kingdom Viridiplantae; phylum Streptophyta; class Magnoliopsida; order Poales; family Poaceae; genus Guadua; species Guadua angustifolia. The sequence continues at coordinate 11,494,561 of CM070501.1, forward strand.
AATTAAAACCGACGTAAATACATTTGTGTCGGTTCTAAATTGGAACCGATATAAATAGTCCAATTTTTTGTGTCAGATCTAGCCAAAAACTGACAAAAATAGTAGTCATATTATTTGTAATGGTTCTAGCCAAAAACCAACACAAATAATATTATCTGTGTCGGTTCTAACCAAAAACCTACACACATAGTCTTCGTCTCTGCACCATTAGTAAAAACATCATAACTTTTGACTCGTAACTCCTATCAGGGCGTTCTTTGGCTTATTAGAAAGCTAACAAGAAGCTCCATCCAAAAATTGCTAAAGTCCAAAAATCACCAGGTCTTTCAATGATTATTTGTGCGAGTGCGAGTGTGGCGACAGAATTCCAAAAAAACGTTATTTGGGACCTCAAAACGGCCTACTACAAAACAGCACATAGGTGACACTCTATTTGTGGTGGTTTTTCTAGAACTGTCACAACCAGTATTATCAGTGGTGGTTTTAAAAAATTAGCAGGAAGACTATTTGTGACGGTTTTTAGTTGGAATCATCACAAATAATACATTATCAGTTGTGGTTTTTCTTTAGAACCATGACAAATATACCTGTGACGGTTTTAACCAAAAACCACTACTAATAATATGAGTATATCTAGTGATTTTTGGCTAAAACTGCCATTGATAATACTATCTATGGTGGTTTCAATTTGAAACCGCCACTAATAAAAAAATTAAAAAAAAATTAAATATTGCTAATTATCTCTCCTGCCTTCTAATTTGAAAGAATTGAAATTAAATAATATTACATTTGAAATAATTGAAACTAATATTCCATTGGCAATAATTGAAAAGAACGACCGAAATAGATTGAAAACTTCAGAGGCCGTTTTGAGGCCCTAAACGACGTTTTTTGTAATTCTGTCACCACGCACGCACTCACACAAAACATCAGGATTCGGCCATCTGATTTTTGCTAAGCTTATGAAATTCGGGTGCTACTTTTCGTTATCTTTCCAACGAGCCAAAGAACGCCCTGATCGGAGTTACGAGTCAAAAGTTATGGCCATTTTAACAAACGTGCTCGAATTTCATATTTGCAAACTAGAATCGGTGCCCAAAAGAATATAATTGGAGAGCTCATCGTGTGATGGTTCTGAAAAGTACAAGAACACCAAAATCGAAGGTACGAGTCAAAAGTTATGGTGTATTTACAAGTTTCATTAATAGTGTAATGGCACATATATTGCAAGCATCATTAATAGTCAAAAGTGTGGAAAATAAATTGGAAAGTTTTAAATTTTGCTAATTAACACCATAGTTCGCTAATTTAAAATAATTGGAAATTGGTGTTTGGGTGCTTCACGAGGTTAAGGGGAGGAGGGACGCATTATATGTCAGATGTGATCATACCACCACTAAAGTATTGGATCTTATAAGAATTCTAAAGTTAAGCATGCTTGGGCGAGAGTAGTACTAGGATGGGTGACAGAGTAGTACTAGGATGGGTGACATCTCGTTAGAACTTGAGTTAAGCATGCTTAAGCATGTTTGGACGAGAGTAGTACTAGAATGGGTGATCTCTCAAGAAGTTAAGCATCCTTGCTTGAGAGTAGTACTAGGATGGGTGATCTCTCAAGAAGTTAAATCCGCTAGATCCTGTTAGAACTTCAGAGTTAAGCATGCTTGGGCAAGGGAAGTACTAGGATGGGCCACGTGAGGTAGACGTGTAGCACAGAGCTGCCAAATCTCACACAATTACAAATAATAATAAATACATTTTTATCATATTATTTGTGTTGGTTCTAGCCAAAAAAATGACACACATAATACTATTTGTGTCGGTTCTAGCAAAAAATTGATAAAAATAGTCATATTATTTGTGTCGGTTCTAGCAAAAAACCGACACAAATAATATTATTTATGTCGGTTCTAGCCAAAAACTAACACAAATAGTCTTATTATTGTCGGTTTGAAAACCGACACAAATGTTGGTTTTTAAGGTAGTGTAACCTTGTGATTATTATTCAGAAAGTAATCCCTAGTTGATGAACATATGAAGACACATATGAATAGACTAGTATATATATTGGTTGATGACCATGTTTCATGGGTCATGGATACGAAGATATCAAACCAATAATTTGGACACATGTTAGAAAACATAGACTTGGATCGACCAACTTTGAGACACTATGAGAGCATTTTAATATTTCTTGTCATTTGTTGGTCTCATATACAATGTATATGCTATATCCATAGACTTGAGGTTGACGCATATACTCGAGATGTGTAATGACTTATTTAGATGTTGCCAAATGCTACTCCGTAATTGGATAGTTATAAAAGTGGCTTTCGGGTTTATTGTGAAGCATGCTGGGAGGCGTGGTTGATCAAGTCGGGTATATTGTGAAAGCATGCTGGGAGGTATGGTTGATCAAGATGAGATTTGCCCCTTTATACAATGGAAGAGATATCTCTAGGTCTCTCGTGTGGCTGGATTCCAAAAATACATATTCATGCTACTCGTGGTTAAAAAGTTAACTGTAATCAGGGATTCTAAGTCACATAACAGAGAAAGAGTGATTGACCTATATAAATAAGGATGGCACATACTTGTCTTGAGTTTGACTGGCGAGAGTAGTACTCGGATGGGTGACCTCTCGGGGAAGTTAAGCGTGCTTGGGCGAGAGTAGTACTAGGATGGGTGACCTCTCGGGGAAGTTAAGCGTGCTTGGGCGAGAGTAGGACTAGGATGGGTTCCCTCTCGGGAAGTTAAATCCGCTGGATCTTATTAGAACTTCAATGTTAAGCGTGCTTGGGCGAGGGTAGTACTAGGATAGGCCACGTGAGATGGATGTGTGGCACAGAGTTGCCAAATCTCACACAATTACAAATAATAATAGATACATTTTTTGTCCTATTATTTGTGTTGGTTCTAGCCAAAATCTGACACACATAATACTATCTGTGTCGGTTCTAGCCAAAAATTGCCACAAATAGTCATATTATTTGTGTCGGTTCTAGCCAAAAACCAACATAAATAATATTATCTGTGTTAGTTCTAGCCAAAAACCGACACAAATAGTCTTATTATTGTTAGTTTGAAAACCGACACAGATGTGTGTTCCAAACTAGCACAAATGTTGGTTTTTAAGGTAGTGTAACCTTGTGATGATTATTCAAAAAGTAATCCCTAGTCGATGAACATATGAAGACACATATGAATAGACTTGTATATATATTGGTTGATGACCATGTTTCATGGGTTATGGATATGAACATATCAAACCAATAATTTGGACACATCTTAGAAAACATAGAGTTGGATCGACCTACTTTGAGACACTATGAGAGCGTTGTAATATTTCTTGTCATCTGTTGGTCTCATATACAATGTATATACTATATCCAAAGACTTGAGGTTGACGCATATACTCGAGATGTGTAATGACTTACTTAGAGGATGCCAAATACTACTATGTAATTGGATAGTTATAAAAGTAGCTTTCGGGTTTATTATGAAGCATGCTGGGAGGCATGGTTGATCAAGAAGGGATTTGCCCCTTTATACAATGGAAGAGATATATCTCTAGGCCTCTTGTGTGGTTGGATTCCAAAAATACATATTCATGCTACTCATGGTTAAAGAGTTAACCATAATCAGGGATTCTGAGTCACGTAATAGAGAAAGAGTGATCGACCTATCTAAATAAGGATGGCACATACTCGCCTTGAGTTTGATTGATATCATGAAGCAAAGGGAAATGCATACAGCTAAGCATTGCTAAGGTTCGTCTGATGTGATCTTTACAAATACTCGAGAGTTGGCACATCCAGCTAGGGACTGATACCAATTAATGATTGAGTATGAGTATTCAGGCTATGTCCAAGTATACGTGAACCTATAGAGTCGCACATTTAAAGGATTTGGACTTAATTTGGATAGTGATCCGAATTAGGATGGGTTTTGAGTTTCTAATGGGCCTTTAATGTAGAAACCCATTGTAGGGTGTCTGTATAAAGGGTGGGTGTGGTGGCTTTAGGGTTAAGAGATGTCGAAGGTTAGTGTTTGACAACACATTTATATTCAGGTATCTTCGAGATTTGCAGGATCAAACACGCAAGAGGGAACACGTGATGTAGACAGGTTCGGCCTCGTCGATGAGTAATACCCTACTCCTGTGTTGGCGGTGATTAATATCGATGAAGAAATTATAGATTGATGGGGGTATCCCTAATTAAAAGGAAGAACTATGAATATGAGGGATGCCTAGACCACAGCTTGTGTGTGGCTACGCTAGATCACTAAGGGTTGCAATGGCTTCTTCAAGCTTGCGGACTTGCTCTAGCTTGTGCTGCTTCGATTGGCCTCTCTCCCAAACGATGTTGTCGGCGGTTTTTGCCGGCCAGCTATTATGCCTCGACGGAGTCCGAGGTTCGATATAGGGGATCTTCACGGACGGACACCTACGAGCTCTCTCGAGGGATCTACGCAGACAAGGGTTCAAGGATACGTCGATATACCCAGGTTCATGCCCCCGATGTGGGTAACAGCCCTACGTCCTGCTTCTACTCTTGTTAATGTGTTTTGGGGGATTACAAGCGCACAACTTACACTCCAGGTTCTTCTTGAACTCTCTTAGTGCTCTCCTTCTCTTGTTCTCTCTTAGCTTTCTTCGGCTCTAAGTCCACTGGTCGTTTCTTGTCGTTGTTCCTTTTTCCCCCCCTTCTCCATGCATCGAACCCCCCTTATATAGATCAAGCTGGCTTGGGCATGTGAGAAGGATGACATCACAATGATTACACTTCATTTATTACATCAGTCACTGTAGCCCCATCCTCTGGCCTCATCCTTTGCACTATCGTCCAACTCTGCCCGGTCTGCCCGGGAAGTGACTTCTATGGGATAGGTAGGTGCAGGACGACAGAGAGATAAGCTATCGTGCCGTCAATAGAGCCTTGCACATTCAATGGTTCTGACACGAGGTGTCGGGGGAGAAGACTTGTGGGGCGGAGCTCCTCCATTCCGTCAATGTACGTCTTCACGCCTGACCGGCAGCGTACCCCCGAGTACCTTCGGGCTCCATTGACTGACCACGTAGCCCAGCCGCCTAGTGTCAGGGCTTGCTCACCGCCCACTTGTGCCTGGCAGCAGGGCTTGATCTCCCACGTACTCGCCAGGCCGCCACGCGACGCGGTCATCCGGCAAACAGGCTCGATCGCCCGTACTCGCCCGAGCCACCACGCGCGATCGCCCGCCCGCAGTAGGCCCGATCGCCCACCTACTCGCCAGGCCGCCATGCGACGCGGTCTCCCGGCAGCAGGGCCTGATCACCGACCTGCTCGTCAGGCTGCCACGCGATGCGGTCGCCCGACAGCAGGGCCTGATCGCCCACCTGCTCGCCCGGCCACCACACGACGCGGTCGTTCGGTAGCAGGGCCTGATCGCCCACCTACTCGCTAGGCTGCCACGCGACGTGGTCGCCCAACAGCAGGGCCTGGTTGCCCACCTGACAGTGGCGAAGAGGGTACCCTGGCATAAAGTATGCCGACAGATGTCCTCCCTGGTCCTTATATAGAGGATGACCATGTCATGGTCGATGAGGAGTCCTTCTACCGTTATAATCCCCATATCGTATCTAAACTTCCATAACTGCTAGGCATATTCGAGTAGATCTCCTTGTATCGGTAGTAGGATTCGGAGCTTTCCCTATAGTTGATATCCTTTTCGCATATACCTTATCCCGTAGACTCAGGCTAGAGATATACAGAATATCCTTGTATTGGCAAGTATGTACGTGACATGATATCTGACTTTTTGGTGCATGCCCATACCCCATATTTGGATATTCGACAGTAGCCCCCAAACTTCACTCAGCAGAGGGTCCATTGAGTGCTTGGTTGATTACCACCAAACTTCAAATAATGCCTCACCTGCTTCTTGTAGAATACTTCGAGCGAGTAGGAATCGCTAAGTATCGAGTAAATTGTGCGGGGTCAAGCACCCTACGACAACCCTAACTCGAGTACTTAGGGTAGCCCTGCGCTACCTGGTATTGCCCAGTCAACCTGACACTAAGCGGAGTTTGAACTGTTATCAGAGATTTTGATTGTTGAGCAGTTGAAGCATTTATTGCTCACATTGCGGTGATTACGACGCCATCATCTCCACTTTTTTCAGTGATCATCATGCCGTTCGAGCCGAAAATGAACTGTTGTGCCTGGACACCTTTTGGCTTATAGATCTCTGGATTTGGAATTGTAGTCGTTCATGCTTTTGTCTTTGGCCTTCCTCTCAAAGCCTTTGTTGAGCCCTTGCGTTGTGTCCTTAGATTTTCCTCTTCTTGTTCCAATGGCTTTTGGTTCTTCTGCCCACCCCAAGGTCATCATCCCAAAGAAGGAGGTTATGGCGGAGCCCATCGAAGATCCAGCCTACAATGACAACACGTTCCGGCAAGTGTGGCAGATGTCCACCATGACGGAGAAATGCTTAGTGGAGTTAGAGAAGGATAGCCTTATTCCTCCTTGAGTGTTCTTCCATTGGAGGCCTTCCGCTGGTGAGAAATATCCAACTAATATGAATGAGGACGAGACTATTGTTTTCGAGTCCTTTTTTCGCGGCGATCTCAGCTTTCCCATTTCCAAATTTCTGCTTGATGTCCTGGACTTCTACGAAATCTAGCTTTTTCACCTGAGCCCCAATTCCATCACAATGCTCAGCCTCTTTGTTCATCTCTATGAGGCCTATTGGGCATTCGACCCAGCCTCAACTTGTTCTGCCATTTCTATAATCTGAAGAGGTCGACCAAGAACGAGGTCGTCGGGGGCGCTGGCTTCCATCTTCCCAATGGTGCAGCTAGTGCTTATATACCTGTGCTGGTAACTTCTTCCTGGCAATCGGACTAGAAGGAGCGATGGCTTTATATCATCTCGTTGGACATAGTTAATTTTCGTTTATCTTACAAATCTTCCTTCCCGGCCTTTTCCGAGCCTTGGACAAAATTCCCTCCATCGACTCAGCGGAATGCATGCTTTCTCGAGAAGATTGAGGAGCTGAGGAAAAGGGGTCTCTCTGGGTGGCAAGTCTCCCAAGACTTCCTGACGCGGTAGTCTAGACCGCTGAGGTGCTAGGACCATCTGGCGTGGGAGTACTCTGGGGTGAATGATGCGACCAGAGATTCTTCCGAAGGTAAGTGATACAAATCTCTTTTGTTGCTGTTCTTTTTCTACCATGATTAGTGGCTGATGAACCACTTTACTGACTAATAGTCCTAAAAGAGGCAAATATTTCTACTCGATTGAGCAAAATTTTCCATGGATCATCTCCTGAGCCTTGTGGCATAGAGCCCTACTCTCTCACCAACCCTCGACCAGAGGTACGCATCGAGTAATTACACTATTGCCGCTCTAGGGCAGCTATCAGGGCTTAACTCATTTTACCTCTTTTGGAGATCGAGTGGGACGAGCACATCGAACCACTGGAGGGGGCCATAGACCTGGACGACGATCCTGCTCGAGACGGCGAGCATGCATCGAGCTCAGGCCCTACTGACGTGGGTCCGTCTGCAGAGGACACGGCGCTTGCCCTTGCTCCCTGCGAGGTCGAAGCATCCCAGGAGCAGGAGGCGGCGGCTTCTCCTTGACCGGGGTGTTTAGCGTTGCCATCACCTCTACCTCGGTGGAAATGCCGCCGAGTGTCGAAGATTGCAGATCAGGTGACATTCAATCGATCACTCGGGTGTTATGAGGATGCTGCTAACGTAGTTTGGCAACTTTTGGAAGAACAGCGGGACACCTTAGTAGCTGATGCGCAACGCTTGGCTGTGACTTCGTAGGCATCGCCCCGAGAAGTTTCTTCACCAATCAAAATAGTCGAAAGGGTAAAGTGGCTATTCCCGATCGTTTGCCAGGCTAGTAGTCTGAGTCGATTGCTGATAATTTCCCTGCACAAGCAGGCTGCTTCTCTAGTCGCTAATCTGCTGGCGCCACCACTTCTGTTGATCGAGCCAGCTAAAAGGGCAGCCACCAAGGCCGAGCTTGTGCCGAAGAAAAGTTCTCACTCACGGAGCGGGTTAAGAATGGTGTTGAAGACCAAGAAGTAAGATTACCTATTCATTGCCCTCCAGTGCTCTTTCAACCAAGAAGTAAGATGTCGTGCCCCGAATTTACAATTTCGGACATTCTGTGTATTCTACACTAGTCCAGGATCGCGCTAGTGCACACAGGCTAAACAGGGTATAATATCACATCATACATAGCGGAATATTAAATATGTATTTCAAACATGTATATAAACGAGTGTACGACCTTATGGTCATCCTTACAATAGTCTGCCACACAGGGCTTACAATAATCAGAGTAACATAGTTCAATAGCGGAATAAAATAAATCTTCGTGGTGCTCCATCTTCTTCCACAGACGCCCTGACTGAGGCTTGATTCCCTAGTTCTCCGGCCCTTCAACAAACTCCTCTTCAAATGCAGGTGTAGTTTCTTCTTCTGGTAAGTTTGTCCGCAAGGGTGAGTACACACCGTACTCAACAAGTCATGCACAAATGCAAATCTATTTACTACATGCATGGCTCATTATGAAGGAAAGGCTTTTCTGGTTATTTTGCTGTTGCAACCATATTTTAAATTATTATCTATTTTAGATTAAAAGCATCAAAACTATATAATCATTATATATCCCAAATTATTTTTCCACAATAGTTTGGACACACAGTCCCTAGTCATCTTTCTTTGACACACAGTCATCCCTCCCATTTTATTTTCAAACACTACCCCTTGACTATAATCCTCGAGCATTGTCCAGTACAGTGGACTTGGCTATTCGAACAGTTTTGACACTCTGCAGAGGTTGTACACTTTACCCACAAGATACAGTCACACACCACAAAGGTGATTAACCGTAACAAAGCTTTTCAGAGACTTCTATCTTAGCCTAAGAACCTCTCCGTGTTGTCCTCACTATCACTTCCCTCACTCAGAGCCGAAGTATAGGACAGACAAACACCGTTGGACGAGTACCAAGCCAAAGCACAGGCATGCTCCCCCGTACAGTTACCCCCGTGTAACTGCCACCCCGAGGTATCAAAGGTAAGACATCGGAACCCTACTAAGTTAGGTCTTCCCATTCAGACATGTGGTTGTACGAGAGACTCAGGTCAAAGGCTTGCAAGGTAAGGTCCTTAACTGACCAAGGCAAGACTTCCTTCTCTCAGATTGGCACACAACCCTCACAACACTCATCCCACCCCCAATTTCCACACAGGCCCACCTAGCACGAAGCCTCGGTCCACTTGCCCCAGTCTAAATCAATTCCATCCTAAGTTGTTAACAGTGCAACTCATGCTCATATTCATCTTTCACGTAGAACCACATAGGTCTCTACATTCCAATGTTAATACCAACATCATTCCACATTTCATTAAAAAGCATTCACTATTCTTTAGTCAATGTTGATTTTGTAATCCAAATAGAATGGTTCACGTACATGCATGGCTAAGCAACTATTCACGGTCTAGCCTCCCGTGCTGGCACAATATCATCAACCAACTAAATTTACCCAACTTAAGTTATCAAGGAATCATGGCATACAAATGATATCAAGGTGGCATAAACAATTTGGTTGGATAGCTAATTCACCCAAAATAATTAAAGCCATTTTTAGTTGAATTAGCATGCATAGTTTTAAAACAAAGTATATTTCACAAATTAGGAGCAACATGGTCAAAGCATAACTTGCCTTCAAAAAGTTGCTGGTCTTGACCTGAAGCTTGGTCTTGCTCTAGAAATTCCCCCTCGTAAGCCTCCGGCAAATCAACGTCTAATTAAAAGCAACGTACACATAATAAATTCATTTTTCTAGAGAGCAACTCAACTCTCAAAACTGCACAAAATTCACCAATAAATAGATCTTGATTTTAAAAATTTTTAGAAATTGGAATCACTCGAATCGGAGTTAAAACGCATAAGTTATAAGCATTTGAAGTTTTAAAATAAATCAAAAAGAATAAACCGAATTTCTTTATTTATTTTTATACGGAAAAATCCAAAATTATGACGTCAGCATCACTATTTATGACGTCAGCACCGAAAACATTTTCTACCGAATATATTTATTTACGAAAAACCGGATTTATGACGTCAGCATGACATCACTGCTGACGTCAGCATCGACCGTCACTATACCATGACACACATTTGCCAACAATTAATAGTCGCGAAAGGTGGTCTATTGCTGTCAATTTATCTGTCGGCAAAGGTCCAACAATTTCCATCATGTAAGCTGTGGGGATTGGTCGCTTATGTCAACAAGTAATCTGTCGGCGTTCATATTCTGACTGATAAACTGTCGGCATAGGTCTACCCACATATTAAGTGTCGGCCTTTTCATAATACTCTGTCGGTATTGATATAAAAAAAAAAGCGCGGGAGGCGGAAATTTTATGCAGTTGCCAAGCAAAACTGCGCCCGGCGAGGCGGCGACCGATCTTGATTCTTCACTCTTGATCTTGAGCCCCTAGGGCAAGCAAGCGGCTTGCGCTTCGCTTCGGTTTCTCTTCTCCGCTCGGTGCCCGGCCTTGACCCCAGATCTGAGTTCGGTTCGTTGTTCGGTCCGGACTCGGCGTCTTCCCAGTTCCCCAGTCCCCAGCGCCAAGCCCGACGTCTTCCCAGTCCCCGGCCCGGCGTATTCCCCGATCCCCGAGCCTCGGCGTCTTGGCGCCGGCGCTGCTCCCCCGCTCCCGCCTCCCGACCAGTGCTCTGGTTCCCCAGTGGCGTCTCCCTCAACTGCGCTCCGGCCGTGGTCCGACTCCCGGCGATGGCCGATGGCCCCTAACTCCGATTCCTCCCTCGGCCGAGCTCCGATTCCTCCGTGGCTTCTTCCCACGACGGCACGACCTGCGCTCGACTCCCCGGTGCATGCTCTAACCCAAACTCTTCCTCATGCTTTGTAGTTCCTGTTCTTGGCTTTGTAGTTCATCCACAGATCCACTTACAAGTTGTCTAGGTCTTCAATGTTTGGAGGCGATCTTTGATAAATTGCTCTTTTGCTTAAAGACTAGAGAAGTAGAAAGATCAAACATATCAAGCTCTTGCTTTATGCGCCTTATTTAGTATCTCTTCTTGTGTCTGCTTTGTCATCGGCTAATCGCATAGTGTGGCAAGCATTAGCCTTGGCGCTTGTTCAATCTTGAGTGTTAGTTCTATCGATAGTCTATTTGATGGGAGAAATTGTGACCTCTGGTCATCTGCTTGTGTATTCTGTGATGATATGAAGTCGTGTGTTGAATACTCGAATATATTGATGTGCGATGCCATTTGTTAGCATCCTGCATACCTCTACTAAACAAAAGATTTTAAAAGTTGCTAAGTTTACCTAATTTCCTTGTTCGACTTCGGCGACAGAATCCAATTGCCCTCTGAAAAGAGTGGGCCAAATGCAACCATACAAAACGAGCTAAAGCACACTCAAAAGATGTCACGACATTTTCTTTGCATTTACAAGGAATGCAATTCACTTCTCCATTCAATTAATTTTCTTAAGTTGTTACGCTCTCAGTATTTTATCTTGATATGCTTGCCAAAGGAAAATCTTAACTTTCAATGGTATCTTGCTCTTCCACTTTTTCATCCCCCACATCTTGGCCCCAAGGAAATGTGTCCATATAAGGATTTTACAGGAAAAAAGACCAGATTTCTCCAAACCCCAGCTTATTCTATCCTGATCCCCATTTAACTCCAGCTCACCTAGCTGCATTTTCAGCTGCTCCCACTGGTTAACCCCCTCCACACAAGGTTTCTTTTAAACTTTATATCCCAATTTCCATTTCTCTAGAACTTAGCTACACTCACCTCTGGATCTTGACATATAGCAAAAAGTCTCTCATATTTTATCTTCAAAGGGCATTCATCTATCCATACATCTTTTCAAAAAGATGTTCTTTTCCGGTTTCTAACTTTATGAATGGCACCAGATTGGAACAGATGTTTAAGCTTATGTAAGCTTTTCCAGAACTGAGAGCCTCCCTGTGAGAACTGAAAGCATTCTGTTTAAAGAGCTTGGCATTTGAGCTAACTGCTGCAAACTGAAAGCATTACGGGGCATGATAAGGTAGTTACAAGACGCGACTGTCATCTTATTTTGAGTAATTTATGAATTCATAGCTTGTATTGTGTTTACAGCAACTCAGGAATAATTCCGAGAAAGAAATTGAAATAAAAAGGAGGTTAGATCAGAATTTCACATTTTGTTAAATACCTTTAATATTTTTTATATCATTGTTGCTCCCATTCTGTAACATGTATTTGCATATAGATAGGATTACATGATTGTTATATTCTTCTGGCTACATGCTCGAAAATTGACCATTTAATGTATATAATTTAATAGACATCAAACAGGATGGAAGAGCTATGTAAGGAACTAAGTGAGAAGAAAGTTGAGTTGAGACATGTGCAAGATGAGTTGAATAGAAGGGAGAGCGGCGGTATCGATGCATCTCTTTAGAGCCTAAGAAGCATGGTGATGGCTCTCTGATGAGAACTCAGATCTTAAGGTCTCAAGTAATGGGTGACTATTTAAATGTTTATATGATGTTTAAAAAACAAGACATTATATATGTTATTGCAGGTTTATTAACATTGTTACACCAATAATATAACGAGAATAATCTTATGGCAATGGAATTTGATGACCAAAAATCTCTTCTGCAGACAGAGAAGGGCGGGCTTGAGGTAGATCTCATCCTGGATGAAGACTACTTTAGAGAAAATGATGACATGATTCAAATATTAACAAGATTCTGACTTGGGAGAGGTACAATCTTGTTGTTCAGCTTGAACTACATGTATAAAATGTGCAATGTAGTAGCTGATGTCTTAGGAAGACACATGAGATGATCTTTAGGCATTCTTTGGTTGAGTTGCACCATTGTTTGTGGTATTACTTTAATTTGTTCGAACATTAATGTGAAATCATAGCCTCAAGATGCATTCTAAATCGACTTTGTTGAAGTGAAATTTTCTCTGATGTTATCTAGCATCTTGTCAAAAGTCATGGGTTTGTACATTCAAGATGGACTACTGTTAGCTAAAATTATGGGCCGACAACGCGTTGTTTTGTAGTGTATAGTATTAGTGATGTTACTAAATGGTCAAGATAATAAAAATACTGATGTGCTTGTAGTCCCACCGTGAAGGTTAAGGAAGAGATGGCTTCATTGAAGAAAGCATTACAGATGCTTCCAATGAGCGAGACAAAGCATTGCAAGATTTGGCTCATTTGAAGGAGCATTTATTAGAAAAGGTAACCATTTAATCCTACTTCTTAATTCACCCACTTGCAATTTTAGCCACCTAATGAGATAGAGCAGGCGCATTATGTGTTCCCATGCTTTATCTGACTCTCTCGACCTAAGTTATGTGCAATATCTAACACAAAATACGACCAATTGCTTAAAAGGAATGATACGATGGATGATGCTAGCAAACTTACTAACAAATCGACATCTTATTTATTCAAAAGTGTAACAAGTATTTGTTTCTCAACCTCTTATTTGTTCAAGCTCAAGTACATAGCTATACCATTATATACATGAACTATATTAATGATTCCCACTCTCTATCATAAATCTTCTCCACTGGGACATCTTCTCTCTAATGAAAAGAACTCTCATTTGTTATATTTCACTAGTGCTGGTTTTGCTTTGTCACTCGCACATCATGTCATTGCCAAAATTTCATCGTTTTGTTGGACCCGTATTACAGATGTGCTGATTATTCTTTTTCTTGATCATGATAGGTGCACAGGCAGCAACTTACTGGAGTAACAACCTTTTGGCAGCAAGGAGTGTCACAAGTTTTTGGAGGGACACCTTTTGTGCAACATGAAAATAGTGATGTGTGTATGGTTTGAACTATTAACTAGTAGAGAGAAGGCATCCCTCTCATTGGGTCATGTATGCTGCTAATTACTAGGTTGAGACTCGATTTATAACATCACTATTTGTGCAGCAAGAAAGTAGTGTTGTTTATGGTTAGAAATGTTAACTAGTAGTTAGAGAAATATACATCCTCTCTTTTGTGCAGCAAGACTTAGCTCATTTTGGACGGACATGTATGCAACTTAACTTAATTATTTGGAGGATCTATCAAACCCTGTGGTGGAGATATATGCGTTGCATTATTTACATGTTGAAGTGACTATTTGAACTGTGATTGTGTATGTATATGGTTATATATGTGAGTGGCATCATTTGCATGTAAAGTGTGTATGTCAATTCAATGGTGGATAATGTGGAATTGGTTATGTATATATTGCATATTTAATTTGTATGTCATGTGTCTTTGGCACCTTTGCCGACACAAAACATGTGTAGAAAACTAGCTTTGGTCTATGAGGGAAAAGTAATTAGCCAACACATAAGCCGCCGGCAATTCATATTAGCGTAAACAAAGCTCCTCTCGTCGGCAAAACATTAATCGTCGGCAAAGGTTGAAACTGTAAGCAAAACTTAGATCTTTGTCGACACATAAACCGTCGGCAAAGCCTAAGCCGATCGCTTCTACCTTGATCGTTTATGTCTTGTCGGCTAAACCTTTATAACAGCTTTTGTGTCGGGGAAGGTGTCTTTTGCCGACTGTAGCATGTGTTGGCAAAAGTGTGCCATGGTGTAGTGGTGCCGGGTCTGACATGTGGGCCCCACTGCTGACATCAGCATGCCACGTGTCACGTTCTGACCATGACATGTGTCAGCACATTATCACCCGAGAGCACAAATCAATATCAACCGTCCGATTTCAAACGAACGGCTAAGATCAAACGACGGTTCGGCTCGGTTACTACGGTGACGACACGTGGCACATTCTCACCCCTCGGATCAAAATCCAACGGCGAAGAATAAACCGAATAATAATTCAATTCATCCAGTCATGCATCAAGATTCGTGCGGTGCGATCCACGGCCAGGATTGCACCGACACTTTTGAGCGTCACCACGGTGCTGACACGTGGCTCAATCATGACCATCAGATCTAAATCTAGTGGCGGCAATTATTCGGGTGACGTCGACCACAGCAACGGCTGCGTCGCCTCGATTCCCGAGCAACACGCGTCGACGCAAGACTGGCTCGGCGCGTGGCAAAATCTGGTCCGTTCGATTCAAGATCAACGGCTCGGATTGCGACAAATTTTCTACACTAATTAATAGCTACAGATAAATAGGCGACGTGGCGAATTAGCAATCACACGATCTGAATCTAACGGCTGACATTAGATAATGAGGTTTACTATTCACGTGGCTACGTGGCTAGTTCCTGATCGTCCGATACTAATCCGACGGCTATTAGCTAACGCGACTTCTAAGCACACGTGGGCAGTCCCTTCCTTGGGCACGTGTCACTAATCCTAACCATCCATTTCGATTCCTACGGTTGAGATCTAAAGCGCTACTGTTCTGGTCTCTAGCACAGAGGGATACGTGGACTCACCTCCACCGTTGGATGCTGATCGGGCGGTCGACGTTGGTCGCGAACTCGGCGAAGGCGCGGCGAGAAGATGGTGCCGGAGAGGAAGAAGATGACCTCGCGCACGGCGTTCCGGTGATGCTCCGGCGAGAAGAAGTAGTCCTTCGGTTGCGGCTCGACGCGGGCTTTACTCCGGTGGTCATGGCGACGGCGGGGAGTCACCGAAGCAGGCGCAAAACACGGCGGATGGCCACGGAACTACGGCGAGGACGTGTGCGTTCTACGGTGATTCTCGGTGTGCGTGAAAGGGCTCGACGGGTGCGGAACAAAGTGCTTTATACCACCGCACTGGCCAAGGAAGCGACGGAGACGCACGGCGGTGATTAATGGCGACGGTTCCTGCTCGAACGCGTGGCGGCGGCGGCGCTTCCTTTCGTCGGAGATGAAGCGGCGTGGCGCACATCCATCCGTCCATGCGAAATCCAACGACGCAAGCAACGAACCGACGCGGTTGAATCACAACCGTCGGATCAAGATCGCACGGTGGAAATAAATGGCAACGCTAGGGTTTCGGCGTGCGCACAGTAGTGGGCTCGGCCCGTTACTGTTCATCCAAATTTTAATCGTTTTTCGAATAAAAATAATTCTGAATATTCATTTAAATTAATTGAGGCACTTAAAATATCAGAAAAATTCTAGAAAAATTCCAGAAAATATTTTAGGACATTTTGAACTTAAATAAAATATTTCCATTTAAATTTTCCAGAGGCTTGATCATTATTTAATTAATTTTCAAATAAGAGTTAAATTCTAAAAATTGAAATAAATGCAAATAAATTCCAGAAATTCTCAAAAATTCAAAATAAATTATAAAATTCAGAAATAGCTAAATTTGAGGATGTTGCAAACCTCCCCCCTTAACGGAATCTCAACCCCGAGATTCAGGGCTGGCCAGAGAAGAGATTGGGAACTCCTTCAAATCTTCCTCGCGCTCCCAAGTTGCCTCGCTTTCTGAATGATTACTCCACTGAACCCTGCAAAAGCGGGTTGACTTGTTTCTGGTCTCACGATCCATGGTATCCAAAATCTTCACTGCATATTCCTTATAAGTTAAATCTTCTTGTAACTCAATGGCTTCTATTGGCGTTTGTTCTTCCGGTACCCTTAAACACTTCTTCATTTGAGACACATGAAACACATCATGTACCCCTGCTAAAGACTGCGGCAGTTCTAGCTGGTATGCAACTTCTCCTTTGCGACTCAAAATCTTGAATGGACCCACATATCTCGGGGCAAGTTTCCCTTTAGCATGGAACCTTTTAACTCCCTTTAACGGCGTGACCTTGAGATAGACATAGTCTTCTGGTTCAAAGCTCAATTCACGGCGTCGATTATCCGCGTAACTCTTCTGCCTGGATTGTGCAGTCTTCAACCTTTCTCGAATTAATGCGATCTTCTCTTCTGCATCTAGAAGTACATCTGGTCCGAAAACATGACGTTCTCCCGTCTCATTCCAGTTTAAGGGTGTTCGACATGAACGACCATATAAAGCTTCAAAAGGCGACATTTTTAAACTGGCTTGATAGCTATTATTGTAGCTAAACTTTGCGTACGGCAAGCATTTATCCCACGATGTGGTATACGATAAAGCACAGGCTCTTAGCATATCTTCTAAAATCTGGTTTACCCTTTCGTCGGACGAATGCATGCGTGGATGGTATCTCAGTCTTTGAAATTCAGACGAGTACCCATTGCTGAATGCAGCTTATCCCAAAATCTCGAGGTAAATTGAGTACCTCTGTCCGATACTATCTTCTTGGGTACACCATGTAAATAAACAATCCTTGATATGTATAACTCTGCTAACTTATCCCCTGAGTAGGTGGTCTTTACAGGTATAAAATGTGCCACTTTTGATAACCGATCCACTATGACCCATATAGAGTCATATCCACCCTGGGTCCTTGGCAACTCGGTGATGAAATCCATCCCGATTTCTTCCCATTTCCATTCCGGTATCTTTAGCGGTTGTAGCAGTCCGACTGGTCTCTGATGCATGGCTTTGACTCTTTGACATACGTCACATAATGCTACATGCTCAGCTACCTCCTTCTTCATGTTTGGCCACCAGAATCTTTCTTTTAAATCCTGATACATCTTAGCACTTCCGGGATGAATTGAATACTTGGAATCATGTGCTTCTTCCAGTATCAACTGCTTCAACTCCGGTTTATGGGGTACACAAATTCTGTTCTTTATCCACAGAGTACCCTGCTCATCTACTCTGAAGTCCTTGGCTAGATCCTCATCCATCTTGGATTTGATCCTGTTAATCTTCTCATCATCCTTTTGTCCTTCCCTGATCTGCTCTTCAAGGGTCGGCTTAACTTCCAAGGTAGCTAGGAATCCTTGCGGTACAACTTCTAACCTTAACTCCTGAAATTCTTTATTTAAATCTGATTGACCTTCTGCTGTCAATGAATTCAAGCTATAGCTCTTCCGACTTAAAGCATCTGCCACTACGTTTGCTTTTCCTGGGTGGTAATGAATTCCAATGTTATAATCCTTGATTAATTCTAACCATCTTCTCTGTCTCATGTTAAGGTCTGATTGTGTGAATATATACTTGAGACTTTTGTGATCAGTATATATTTCACATCGGTTTCCTATAAGATAGTGACGCCATATTTTAAGAGCGTGCACTACAGCGGCTAACTCTATATCATGAGTCGGGTAATTCTGCTCATGTGGCCTTAATTGCCTTGATGCATATGCCACTACTTTACCATTTTGCATCAGTACACATCCCAGTCCCTAACGTGAAGCGTCACAATATATGTCAAAATTATCCTTAGTATTCAGCAATACCAAAACGGGTGCCGAAGTGAAACGCTTCTTCAACTCTTGGAAACTCTTTTCACATTCAGGCGACCATGCAAACTTTTTCTCCTTCTTTAGCAATTGCGTAAGAGGTCTCGCAATTGAAGAAAATCCTTCAATGAACCGGCGATAATACCCCGCCATACCAAGAAAACTTCTGATTTGAGTAACTGACTTTGGTTGCTCCCAATGCAACACTGCCTCTACTTTCTTCGGATCAACAGCTACTCCTTCCGCAGTCATCACATGACCCAAGAACTCAACTTTCTTTTTCCAGAAGTCGCACTTACTAAATTTTGCATATAGCTGATTTTCCCTTAACTTTTCCAAAACCATTCTTAAATGTCCTGCATGCTCTTCCTCCGACTTGGAGTAAACTAATATGTCATCGATGAACATGACAACAAACTTATCCAAATATTCCATGAATACTTTATTCATCATATTCATGAAATACGCAGGAGCATTGGTCAGTCCAAAGGACATGACCGTGAATTCATAATGACCATACCTCGACGAAAAGGCCGTCTTTGGTATATCCTCAATCCGAATCTTTAGTTGATGATATCCGGATCGAAGATCTATCTTAGAGAAGACTCCCGCTCCTCTTAACTGATCGAAGAGATCATCTATTCTGGGTAATGGGTACTTGTTCTTTATCGTCACATCATTGAGTGCACGATAGTCTATACACATTCTGAAACTCCCATCCTTTTTCTTTACAAACAGCACTGGTGCTCCCCATAGCGATGAGCTAGGTCTTATAAAGCCTTTTTCCAAAAGCTCCTCGATCTGCTTTTTCATCTCTACTAGTTCTTCGGTGAACATCCTATAAGACCTCTTTGCAATAGGAGCGGTTCCAGGTACAAGTTCAATTACAAATTCTATATCCCTGTTTGGTGGCATACCAGGCAAGTCCTCGAGAAACATATCCGGATATTCATTAACTACTGAAACATCTTCCATATCAACAGCTTTTGCACCGTTAATCATTAACTGACTATCTTGAGTAGCAATTGCTTGAATCTCCACCTTCTTGCCATTCGAGCTCTCTACTGTTACTACTCTTCGTCCACAATCCAGCACTGCCTTGTGCTTGGATAACCAATCCATTCCCAGAATAACATCTATATCTAGTATAATTAAGTTCGCTAGGAACTCTATTCCATTTATTACTAATTTCACCCCGGAGCATCCTACTTTAGTTTGGAGTTTTGATCCAGGGGTTTGGACTATAAGTGTATTCTTAAGATTAACCATATCCAAATCATTTTCCATAACAAATACCCATGATATAAATGAATGTGAAGCTCCAGAATCGAACAAAATTGTAGCTAGTACTGATTTAACTAGAAACTTACCCAGTACGACATCTGTTGCATTCTGGACTTCATCTGCTGTAATATGATTAACCCTTCCTCGCACTACTGATTGTGGTGCGGCTCCAGCTTGGGCAGGTGCTCGGCTTCCACCTGAGCTGGCGTTCTTGTTGGTGTGTTACCCAGGTTTAAGCGAACAGGAGTGACTCCTCCTTTCTTGGGACAGACATTGGCGAAATGCCCCATTTCGTTGCAGTTGTAGCAACATCTCCCTGTCATTGACAGATTTCCAGCAGCTGGACTGATGGTTCTTGCAGGTGTTTGTGGGTTCTGACCAGTGCGTTGCTGTGCAGGTAGTGGTGTCCTCGCACTACTTCCCGGCTGGAATCTAGTAAACTGTTGAGGTACCACCCTTGGCCTCTGCTGACCCTGGCGTCCTCCCTGCTGTGCCAAGCGACGCTTACGATTGTCATCCAGCTCTTTACGCTTATCCTCCAAAATGAGTGCCTTGTTGACCAGCTCTTGAAAGTCCGGGAATGTGTGAGTGATCAGTCCCACTTGTAGTCCGGAATTCAGTCCCTTCATGAACCTAGACTGTCTAGCCTTATCAGTGGCTACATCCTCTGGCGCATAACGAGCAAGCTGTGTGAACTTGTTAAGATAGTCAGCCACAGATTGGCCTCCCTGCTTTAAAGAGCGAAATTCCTCCTTTTTAAGTTCCATCATACCTTCCTACATGGTAATCGACGAAAGCTACTGATAAACTCATCCTAGGTAATCTCCCCGAGGTCTGCTCGTGGGAAGCACAATAATTCTCCCACCATTCTGCAGCGGTACCTTCCAGCTGGTGAGAGGCATACAAAACTCTCTTGTTGCCAACACATTGAGATATGTGCAGCTTCCTCTCTATGGTGCGCAACCAGTCATCATCTTCTATGGGGTTGACATTCCTAGAGAAGGTTGGGGTCTAGTCCTCATAAAATCAGACAATCTTGATTGATTTCCATGGTGTACAGCTTGGTTGTTATGGTTGGTTGTGGCCTGGTTCTGCAACTGCTGCATCTGTTGCATCATAGTCTGCATGAGTTGAGTTTGAGTAGTCAAGAATGCCCCTAAGTTTCCCATATCCACAGGTGGTGCTGGTTGGGGATTATGTGCATTGCCTTGGCTTCCATCCTGCTGTGATCCGCTTCCTCCTGCTCCACGGTTTCCTCGAGTATTCACCATCTGGAGAACAAAAGGTTTAGGGAAAAGAGGGAATAGAGTGGACAAGTACACAAGAATCTTATCCGGGGAGAAGATTTGTTTGACTCAAATATCCGCACACAATTTTATTCAATACCATAAGGTTATGGCCGCTCACAAGTGCCTACAGCATTGCGGCGCATACCAACATGTATAGTCATAGAAATTGTTCAACAAAGGCAACCATAATAACTCATAAGTTCAACCAACCGTACTAAGGGTAGACTCAAATAAACTGACTCGAAATGACTTAACTTGATACTTGACTCCACATATGAGTCGACTCTGAAAAAGAAATAAAACACTCAATCGTCGAGCCATCTAGGCTTCGGCCCTCCTGGCGGATACTGCGGTGGGTGCGGCGGCATGGGGGCAAACTGGTTCTGATGCCCCACTACTGGCGGAACAAAGGAGCCCACCGACTTTCTTTGGCTCGGGGCGGCTGCTTTCGAGTCTTTGGTGGCTCGGCGCAACTGCGACAGTGCCTCTGGTGGTGCCTCCTGCACCGTCGGCCGTCTGCTGGGCTCGGCCTCCTCGGGGTCGGGATCGTGCAGCTCTAGCTCCGGCTCTGACTCGGGTCCCTCCAGCAGCTCCTCCAGCTCGCGAATCCTCTGGGTATACTGAGACATACCCTCCCTAACATCCTACAGCTGGGTCCTGAGCTCCGCAACCTCATCACGAGACCTCTGCAGCTCCTGGACTGTCTCGTCCAAGGTCTCCTCCTGAGCGATGGTGTATCTCACTAGGTGAGTGATCGTTACATCATCGTCATCGATCGGATCCCGGTCGAAACGGTTGTCCCGGCGGGGATGGTGACAGAAGATGGTCCCCTCCAGCTCAGCGGAGTAGGTGCGGGCGATCTGTCGCATTGCAAGGCGTGCGGTCTCCTGGATACCGGCCTCAAACGTGGACCTCCTGCAGCTGACGTGGATAGGACGACTGGCTCTCCCCCTGTCTCGTGGCGTGAGCGGTGACCTTCACGTCCCGAGCGATGTCCAGCCAAGACGTACCTTTCGAACTACCCACAGAGATCGGTCGAACAAAGCCCTCAAGGAACTGCAGCAGGTACCACAGCTCCGCTGCGAAGCCTCCAGTGCGCTCACCGAAAGTGTGGATCCTCCTCATCTGCCAAAATACACCTCGTTAACTAGGTTTTGAAATCATAAAGTAATAACAGAAAATTTGCAGCATAGGTGCGAATTAAGAAGAAAAGATTGGTCAAGATTTCATTCATAATCTTGTACAATTTTAATCTTTAGAAATTAACCTTATATAGATCAGCCAGTTTACCTAGGGTCAAGTCCTACAGTCGGTATGCTCTGATACCACCTCTGTCGTGCCCCGAATTTACAATTTCGGACACTCTGTATTCTGCACTAGTCAAGGATCGCGCTAGTGCACACAAAGCTAAGCAGGTATAATATCACATCATACACGGAATATTAAATATGTATTTCAAACATGTATATAAGCGAGTGTACGACCTTATGGTCATCCTTACAATAATCTCCGCCACAGGGCTTACAATAATCGAGTAACATAGTTCAATAGCGGAATAAAATAAATCTTAAGTGGTGCTCCATCTTCTTCCACAGACGCCATGGCTGAGGCTTGATTCCCTAGTTCTCCGGCCCTTCAACAAACTCCTCTTCATATGCAGGTGTAGTTTCTTCTTCTGGTAAGTTTGTCTGCAAGGGTGAGTACACACCGTACTCAACAAGTCATGCACAAATGCAAATCTATTTAATACATGCATGGTTCATTATGAAGGAAAGGCTTTTACGGTTATTTTGTCTTTGTTGCAACCATATTTTAAATTATTATCTATTTTAGATTAAAAGCATCAAAACTATATAATCATTATATATCCCAAATTGTTTTTCCACAATAGTTTGGACACACAGTCCTAGTCATCTTTCTTTGACACACAGTCATCCCTCCCATTTTATTTTCAAACACTACCCCTTGATTGTAATCCCGAGCATTGTCGATCTGGTGGACTTGGCTATTCGAGCAGTTTTGACACTCTGCGAGAGGTTGTACACTTTACCCACAAGATACTGATTCGCACACCACAAAGGTGATTAACCGTAACAAAGCTTTTCGAGACTTCTATCTTAGCCTAAGAACGTCTACGTGTTGTCTTCACTATCACTTCCCTCACTCGAGGCAAGTATAGGACGGACAAACACCGTTGGACGGAGTACCAAGCGAAGCACAGCACGCTCCCCATCTGATTACCCCGTGTAATCGCCACCCCGAAGTATCAAAGGTAAGACATCGAACCCTACTAAGCTAGGTCTTCCCATTCAGACATGTGGTTGTACGAGAGACTCAGGTCAAAGGCTTGCAAGGTAAGGTCCTTAACTAACCAAGGCAAGACTTCCTTCTCTCAGATTGGCACACAACCCTCACAACACTCATCCCACCCCCAATTTCCACACAGGCCCACCTGGCACGAAGCCTCGGTCCACTTGCCCCAGTCTAAATCAATTCCATCCCAAATTGTTAACAGTGCAACTCATGCTCATATTCATCTTTCATGTAGAACCACATGGGTCTCTACATTCCAATGTTAATACCAAAATCATTCCACATTTCATTAAAAAGCATTCACTATTCTTTAGTCAGTGTTGATTTTGTAATCCAAATAGAATGGTTCACGTACATGCATGGCTAAGCAACTATTCACGGTCTAGCCTCCCGTGTTGGCACAATATCATCAACCAACTAAATTTACCCAAGTTAAGTTATCAAGGAATCATGGCATACAAATGATATCAAGGTGGCATAAACAATTTGGTTGGATAGCTAATTCACCCAAAATAATTAAAGCCATTTTTAGTTGAATTAGCATGCATAGTTTTAAAACAAAGTATATTTCAAAAATTAGGAGCAACATGGTCAAAGCATAACTTGCCTTCAAAAAGTTGCTGGTCTTGACCTGAAGCTTGGTCTTGCTCTAGAAATTCCCCCTCGTAAGCCTCCGACAAATCAACGTCTAATTAAAAGCAACGTATACACAATAAATTCATTTTTCTAGAGAGCAACTCAACTCTCAAAATTCCACAAAATTCACCAATAAATAGATCTTGATTTTACAAATTTTTAGAAATTAGAATCACTCGAATCGGAGTTAAAACGCATAAGTTATAAGCATTTGAAGTTTTAAAATAAATCAAAAAGAATAAACCGAATTTCTTTATTTATTTTTATACGGAAAAATCAAAATTATGACGTCGGCATCACTATTTATGACGTCAGCACCGAAAAACATTTTCTACGAATATATTTATTTACTGAAAAATCTGGATTTATGGCGTCGGCATGACATCATTCTTGCGGCGTCGAAGATCGATCGTCTTGGGGTCTAACATGTGGGCCCCACTGCTGACATCAGCATGCCACGTGGCACGTTCTGACCATGACACGTGTCAGCACATTATCACCCGAGAGCACAAATCAATATCAGCCGTCCGATTTCAAGCGAGCGGCTAAGATCAAGCGTCGGTTCGGCTCGGTTACTACGGTGACGACCGTGGCACATTCTCACCCTCGGATCAAAATCAGCGGCGAAGAATAAACCGAATAATAATTCAATTCATCCAGTCATGCATCAAGATTCGTGCGGTGCGATCCACGGTCAGGATTGCACTGACACTTTTGAGCGTCACCACGGTGCTGATACGTGGCTCAATCATGACCATCAGATATAAATCTAGCGGCGGCAAAATCTGGTCCGTTCGATTCAAGATCAACGGCTCGGATTGCGACAAATTTTCTACACTAATTAATAGCTACAGATAAATAGGCGACGTGGCGAATTAGCAATCGCACGATCTGAATCTAACGGCTGACATTAGATAATGAGGTTTACTATTCATGCGACTCGTGGCTAGTTCACGATCGTCCGATACTAATCAAGCGGCTATTAGCTAATCGACTTCTAAGCACCGTGGGTAGTCCTTCCTTGGGCACGTGTCACTAATCCTAACCATCCATTTGAATCCTCTACCGAGATCTAAAGCGCTCTTGTTCGGTCTCTAGCACGAGAGGATCGTGGACTCACCTCCACCGTTGGATGCTGATCGGGCGGTCGGCGTTGGTCGTGAACTTCGGCGGCGGCGGCGAAGATCTTTGGGAGAGGAAGAAGATGACCTCGCGCCGCGGCGTTCGGTGATGCTCGGCGAGAAAAGTAGTCCTTGGTTGCGGCTCGGCGCTGGCTTTACTCCGATGGTCACGCGGCGATGGCGAAGTCACCGGCAGCGGCAAAACACGGCGGATAGCCCGCGGAACTACTGGCGAGGGCGTGTGCGTTCTCTGGTGATTCTCGGTGATTCTCGGTGTGCGAGAAAAATTCCAGAAAATATTTTAGGACATTTTGAATTTAAATAAAATATTTCCATTTAAATTTTCCAGAGGCTTGATCATTATTTAATTAATTTTCAAATAAGAGTTAAATTCTAAAAATTCAAATAAATGCAAATAAATTCCAGAAATTCTCAAAAATTCAAAATAAATTATAAAATTCAGAAATAGCTAAATTTGAGGATGTTACATAAGATTACCTATTCATTGCTCTCTAGTGCTCCCATCTTACTGGAAAGTGCCACACTAGAACTTCTTTTGTAGGAAGGATGTGCCTATCAGTGCCATCGAGGGTGCTACTGATGGCTCCTTGCCAACAACTGGCACGATCGAACCGGTTTCGGCTGGCACCTCGCTGCCACCGAAAATAGTTGCCACGGCCCTGATTGTTTCCTTGCCTTCGATGGTCACAAGCATAATCGAACTAGCTCTCGGCGCACTAGCTGTGCTTCCCGCGACCTCGTCATTGCCTCCACCTCCTTCGGCCCCCCTCGAACATTGGTCGCTCCTGGAACTAGATCTCTAGGTATGCAAACGCAATTGATCAATCTTATGATTCGAGTTCATTTTCCTTTTCGCTGCTTTTTCATCCTCTGTCATCCATCTTTCGAAAGCGGGCTTTGGAAACCCTGCATCACATCAAGATATTCTTCCTGCATGCCAAGCAAGATAATGAGCAGCTTTTGGCTTCTCTGCAGTGGGTCGTCCAGACGAAGAATGATGAAGAAACTAAGGGAAGCTCGGGTCGAATCTGAGGCGAGGGAGAGAAAGCTACTCTTGGAAACAGAGACGCTTAGGGCCATAAATTCTTCCTTGGAGGCGAACCTAACAAAGGTCGAGGAGAAAACTGCAACATACATGACATTGGCCGCTCTGCGGTCGAGGACTCTTCGCCACATGACCGATTCGGCTTGTCTTGCAATGTCATATCTACTTGCCATGGTGAAATCCCATTACCTGTAATTAGACCTCTCGCGCCTGGAAGATGGCTTTGCTTGTAAGGAGGACAAGGTTGACGACCTGGTCGACTCCTTCCAAGATCTGGTCAAGCGGTTTGTAGACGGGCTGGAAATGTCTCTGGATAGCAAGGACGAGAGAAGCCCTTGAGCTGCTAGCCTTGATGTAACAGAGCTTGTGCTGGTTCAATGCTTCTTTTTTGAATAAAGATAGTAACTATTTTGCTTGTTCATTCGTGTCATGCTTTTGATTCCTTGCTGATGAAACAAAAGAGAGAATGATAGATACAACTTAGGTTAGCTCTTATAACTTGGCTCTTGTGCTTCGGGTATACCTGCACACAAATGTTAAGACAAGATCCTGTTAAATTCTTGAGCCCCCGAGCTTGCGCTCGGAGAGGCTGTGCATAAAATCTGTGTCATGTGGACAGTGCTAGAAACTTACACGATCCTTTGCTAACCTTCATCGACCATACGGCTTAGACCGCGTAGCAAACTTGAGCTTTATCGGGCAATGCATGTAGAACTGACTAGAGGCCTCATCTCCTGCCGGCCACTAGGCGTTAGATGTCTGACAATCTGGTGCTCGTTTGCGCATAGGATAGAATTGCTCTTCGTCGGGTTTAGCCATGGCCGCGCTTTGGCTTCGTTTGTTGACCGATTGAGCATGGAATCGAGTAAATGCGTGCAAAGGGATTCACGTTTATAAAATACAAAATTTTCACCTATAGTGTGCTCTGCTTGATAGCCGTATCGATTAAAGGAGAACCGACATATTGCAAAAATTGAGCAAGGTATCGGGTTACTTGTGTACCGTGTGTCAAGTATCGAGTTACCTGTAGCCTCCAACTCCCTACTCAATGAGACTATCGGGTAGGGAGTAGAGTACAGTCGACATCATGCTACGCTTCTGCTCTTGGCTTCTACTCGATAATTGGATCGAGGTGTCAGCGGAGCGTTAGTCTTATGCATTTGCCGTGACTCCTGGTCCCTTACTCGCTGAGTGTCTCGAATCAAGGACGAGGCTACGCTGAGGCGAGAATTTGAGCGATGCTAATCTTCGACCTCTTACTCGATTGCTTGTTATGACGAGTAGGCATAAATGCCTTTGAATAGAACCCTCGACTGTAACCTCGGTGGCCGAGCCCCAGAGTGTACTTAGCGGAGTATCATGCTTAGTGGAAGCGCGACGTGGCCCCTGACTCTCTACTCGATCGGACCATCGAGGTGACAGTTGGATGGAGGCATTACGTCCGATATTCCTTGATCGTATGTCTGAGCGCACGAGCCCTCGAGCGCACCGTTTAGACTTATCACTATTTCACTTGTGCCTTTACGCTGAGGCCTACTGTAGCCGTCGCGTCGTTCGGTCTTCGCACGACTCATCATCACCTATCACCTACTCGGCTTTCGCATTAATGTGAAGGCACGACTGTCATGCTTCATAAACCGGAGCCGACATGGACTCTTATTGGCTGGCGACGCTTGGCTTGACGTGCTCCCGAGGCTATAAATAGATGGGACGCATAGTCTCCTGGCATCACTTTTCCTTCCTTCGGTATTGCATCACCTTTAACTTTGGACATTCTAATGGCTTCCTCGCCGCCCTCGTCTCCCTCCTTAGAGATCCTTGAGGGGGCTCCTCCTCGGGAGATCCCTGTCGAAATCCCTCCTCCACCTCCTTCTACGGGGCCCTCCCGGCACATTGTCATCGTCCTTTCCGATGAAGAAGACGATGAGATCGATTGGGACGCATTCGAAAAGGAGGTCTGGCCCGAAGAAGAGGAAAAGATCGATTGGGAAGCCATCGAGAGGGAGGTGTGGCCTAAGGAATGGGAGGAAGTGACGAGCAGGCTGCGCTCTGTGTCCCTGAAAGACCATGCCACCTCTACCCCTCTCTTGAGGACAGGTGTCGCCTCCTCCAACACCAGGGGAGAAAAAGGCGAGGCCACCGGCGGAGGTGAAGCTCAGGGCGGCTTCATCGATCCATTGCCTGCTCACCCTCTCACCTATCACGATAGCGCCTAAGGGCCATTTGGTGGTACAAGAGGTGGCTCCTTTGCCATCAACTGGTCTACGCCTGCTCACCGCCTCTTTCGGCCCTCTTTTGCGAGGTCGCCGGCCTCTCCCGAGGACAATAAGCTGCTTACCCATGAGCGAGGAAAAGAGAAGGCGAGACGCCTTCGATGGCAAGTAGCTATAGGGTAGCTAGGGTAGCCTATTCTAAAAAATGTAACAGAAGACTTTTGTCAAAGCTTTAAATAAAATGAACTTTTACTTACTTGGAATCCTTGCTTGTTCTTGTTTGTTCGACTCTTTCTTACGCAAAGAATTTCCTTAACTAATCAATGTTCCACGAGTTTTCAAGTGTCACGCCCATCTGCTGTAGATACCCACCGATCCTGGTCGAGTAGTCTCGACTACAACGTAGGGGCCTTCCCACTTAGGTGATAACTTGTTGCGGTTATCCTGCCTTTGCACTTTTCGCAGCACCAAGTCCCCCACATCGAGTTCTCTTTCTTGGATTTTCATGTTGTGATATCTTCGCAAGGCCTGTTGATACTTGGCTGCTCGAATGGATGCCCGATCTCTGTACTCTTCGAGTAGATTTATATCGATTGCTCGCTCTAGCTCTTGTTCCTTTTCTGAGTAGTTTTCCACTCGAGGTGATTTAAATATTAACTTAGTCAGGAGCACTACTTCTGCTCGTAGACCAAGAAAAATGGGGTTTCACCGGTGGCTCGACTAGTCGATGTTCGAATGGTCGAAAGCACCGAGGGAAGTTCTTTCACCCACTTAGCCGAGTAAGCCTTTAGCCTATCAAATACGCGGGTCTTTATCCCTGCAAGATCATGCCATTGGCTCGCTTGACTTGACCATTACTTTGAGGATGAGCGACAGAAGTGAAGCAGAGTTTGATTCCCAGTTGCTCATAGAAGACTGTAAAAGCACTACTCTTGAACTGGCTACCGTTATCGGTCGGGTAATGGTGCTCCTCATGAACCTCTTGGCTACTTTTGAGGAGATATTCCTAACGGGTTCGGCCTCGATCCACTTGGTGAACGTGTCGATTGCCACAAACAGGAACTTGTAACCTCCTTGGGCTCTCGGGAACGGTCCCAAGATGTCCAACCCCCAGATAGAGAAGGGCCAAGACAGAGGAATAGTTTGCAGGGCTTGGGCTAGTTGGGTAGTTTGCTTACCATAGAAGCCAGCGACTTCGCACTTTTCACCAAATCATAGCGTCTGGGCGGCGGTTGGCCAATAGAACCCTTGCCGAAAAACCTTTCCAACTAGGGTGCGATAGGACGCATGGTTGCCACAGATGCCTTCATGAACATCGAGCAATATTTTATTGCCCTCTTCTTGAGTGGTGCACTTCATCAAGATTCCGTTACTCCTTTTCCGATAGAGTTTGCCGTCTACCAATGAGTAGAGTTTGGACTTATGTGCAATTTTCTCTGCTGAGGCATCATCGTCAGGGATATCTCGACCTTCGAGGTAGGCCCGGAATAGAGTCATCCAGGTCAGCTCGCGTTCGAGTAGTGCAGTTTCCGTGTCTGCGAGTTCTGTCTCACTGACTCGACCAGGCTATTGGTCGAGTTGGGCAGCATCTGCTTCTCACGGAGAGGAGACAGATCGTTTGGAGAGTTTCTCCACGAAGATTCCCCATGGTGCAGGTGAACGGGATGAAGCGAACCTATCAAGTTCATCGGCGGTGGCGTTATCACTTCGCCGGATATACCTTACCTCGAGGCCTTCGAACTTGTGCTCCAGCTTGCGGACCTCGTTCAGGTATGCTACCATGTTGTCATCCGAGCACTGGTACTCCTTTTGCACTTGGTTTACGACTAGCTGTGAGTCCCCTTTCACGAGTAATCACTTGATTGCTAGTGCTACGGCTATCCGAAGCCCATTGACCAGTCCCTCGTACTCTGCAATGTTATTTGAAGCTTGAAAATCGAGTCGGATGACATATTTAAGTTCCTTACCTGTAGGAGATCTTAGCACAATGCCAGCCCCCGAGCCCTGGAGCGTGAGTGATCCATCGAAGAACATGGTCTAGTGGTCGTCGTTTGCCTTGGCTTCCCTTTCCTCGACGTTCGTCCACTCTCTAATGAAGTCCGCCAGAATCCCTGACTTGACACTGGTCCTTGGCACAAAATCAACCTTGAACTCGTTGAGCTTGACTGCCCATTGCGCAATCCGTCCAGTTGCGTCTCTGTTGTGCAGCACCTCCTTTAGCAGGTACATGGTCATTACCATGATTTTATGCACCTGGAAGTAGTGTCGTAACTTTTGGGAGGTCATCAAGACAGCGTATAACATCTTCTGTATCTACGAATATCGCAATTTGGCTCCATGTAGGACTTCGCTCACGTAGTACACTGGATTCTGGATTTTGGCCTTCTTGTCGGGGCAATCCCACTCGACCACTAGGACCGTACTTACTACTTGGGGGGTAGCTGCAATGTAAAGGAAAAGCTTCTCTTTTTTGTTAGGTGAAACCATAATTGACGGAGACGATAAATACCTGGCCATTGGTGGCTCTGTTGGGTGTGGAAGCCTGATTGCTGCCTTCGGATTTCTGGCACTTAGCTCTCTCATCGCCAGGGCTTTGGCCGCCGATTGGTCGAGATGCTCAGCCATCTCCATGCTCTTCTTGTCGCACCTGACCGCCGCACGCTGGTCGCCCTTGATCGTGAGGACTCCTTGTGGCGCTGGCATCTTGACTGTCTAGTATGCATAGTTCACCACCACCATGAACTTGGCCAGCATTAGGTGGCCTAGAATCACATTGTACGTGGCCTCATGATCCGCTACATCAAAGATCTTCTCTATACGGAAGTTGTCCAGCGTGCCAAATGTGACCGGCAACTTGATCTGACCCAGCGGGGTAGCCGATGAACGCGGGGTTATGCCATGGAACGACTCGGCTCCGGCTCTTATCTCGGTCCAGGGAATGATGTTATCCAACGTCTTCGCAAAGATGAGGTTCAACGAGCTTCCTCCATCGACTAAGGATCGAGCGACCTTGATGTTTATGATGGTGGGCTCAACCCCGACAGGATATCGCCCTGGATGCGGGACCGAAGTCGGATGATCCGTTTGGTCGAATGTGATTGGCATCTCTAACCGTTTAAGGAATTGGGAGAGCTGATGTGATCAGATTGACTTCTCTCTCAACTTCCTTGTACTGCCTCTTGGACTCATACGTGGCAAACTCCTCGAAGATGTGTGCCAGCTTGTGCTCAGCTCCTTGATATTCGAGTTCGTCGTATTCGAGCTTGTCTCTATCCTGCTCCATGCCACGCTCGGCAGGGGTAGCCTTGAGCTTCTGCTGGACTTTCTTGCTGATTACTTGACACTCGTCGAAGTCATGCTTGTCCGAGTGATGGACGAGATAGTATTTGCCTCCTCTACAGCTTCGACCTTTGTTGTCGCCTAGGTTGCGTGTCTTGCCCCTCTCAACTGCAGCCACAGTGGAGTCGCCTCTGTGCTTCTCCCCGTGGTTCTTGTTCCTCTTCACCCCTTGCTTGGACGACTCAGCCTTGTCGCTGCCAAGCTTTGGGCTACCAAAATGGTCTCGGGCTTCAGCGCGGATGGCATACTTGTCCGCCAGCTCGAAGAGCTCCTTGGTGATTCTGATCTTCTGGGTGGCGAGCTTCCCCTTTAAATCTCCATCCTTCACCCCGTTCTTGAAGGCAACAATCACTACCTCGTCCGAGATGTCGGGGATTAGGTTCCTTTTGTCGTTGAATCGTCGAATGAAGCTGCGTAGTGACTCTCCTGGCTTCTACACCAGCCGATGCAAATCACTGTGTGTACCAAGGCGTTCATACATGCCTTGAATATTGGCGATGAACTATGCCCGCAACTCAGCCCATGATGATATCGACTGAGGCGGGAGGTTGAGTAGCCAAGACCTAGCTGCCACATCGAGCGTGGTGAGCAGGTAGTTGGCCATCACCTTTTCGTTGCCTCCAGTTGCTCTCATAACTATAATATAGATCTGCAGCCATTCAATAGGGTTGATCTTCCCTGAATACTTCTCAACCAGACCGGGCTTGAACTTATCTGGCCATCTGACCGCATGCAATGCTGGAGTGAACGCCTTGCACCCCTCATCAATGTCTTCTGGGGTCATGCGGCACTGTCCTCTGCGTGCATCTTGCCGAGGGAGAAACCTGTGTCACGGCGACGAGCGGTCCCTAGAGGGGGAAGATCTACCACGGCGCGCATGTTGAGTCAGAGCTCGTCCTCTTGAAGACGAAGATTCATTGTCTCACCTTTCCCACTCTTCACGGTTTCGCTCTTACCTCCGATCTCGTAGGACTTCGTGCAAATCTCGACGATCATGCAGGATTCACTCTCGGAGGTCTCCAGGATATCTCTGGCGGGGTTGAGTGGACCGTCACCGAAGCAACGTGGCTAGAACTAGCTACCGTTGACCTTCTTTCGGCGATTGTTGTAGGATGGCCCGACGATCGGCCGGGTGCCCTATTGGCAGCTATCGAACACGAATTAGTCACTCGGCGATCTAGGCTTCTTGTTGTGTCGAGCAACGTCTTCATCTGGTCGAACACCTGCGTCATAGGATTGGCCGAGTCCAACGGTGGGAGAGACTTTAATAGCATGTGAGCGCACTGGACGTTGGCCTCAGGGGTGCTGAAGACGTCACCGGGGTGGCTCTGATGGGATGCTATTCTTGGAATGCGGCTGGGCACGCCATTGTCCTTAAGTTGCCAAAGGGTCTGTGGCCCCTGGAATCCTAGCGCCTCTGGGTGAGGTGTCGAAGGATTGCCTAGGTTGAGGTGGCTTTGATAATCTGGCCACCATCCCTGCTGTGGCTGCGGCTGTCGAGTCACGATGATGGTCCGCCGTGCCGGGAGCAATATCCGCGACTGCATGCACTGCTTCGGTTACTGTTCCAAGATCCTGGGGTGTGCTTGGAGGAATGTGACCTTCCTAGTTACCAAGGCTTTTGCTCCAGGAACCCCTCTTGGGAACTTCCGGCAGTTGTGCCTTTGCTAGCTCTAGACATGAATACGTGGCGATCTGCACGACTGCTACTTTGACTGCTGAGGTCATCGCTGCTGCTGTCACTATCACTCTCTATGTCCATGCACTTGAGAACACCAGGCTCTAGAGGATCAAACTCGATGAAGCACACCTCTCGGCTTGGGTCCTAAGAATAAGACTCGATGAAGTCGATATGCTCGAGGCTACTAGCCGGACCCCATCGGTATAGCATGGTTCCGAAGACAATCCCAAAGCCCATTGGCAGGGCTTGGCTGATGCCGAGAATTCCCACGCTGACACGTGCTGAAGACATGCTTAACCTGCAAAAATAGCTTAAGGCCCCTACTTGGCGCGCTAGCTGTCGAAGATTAGTGCTCGACAACACACTTATATTCGGGTACCTTCGAGATATGCAGGGTCAAACACGCAAGAGGGAACATGCGATGTAGACAGGTTCGGGCCTCATTGATGAGTAATACCCTACTCCTATGTCAGCGGTGATTGATATCGATGAATAAATTACAGATTAATGGGGTATCCCTAATTACAAGGAAGAACTACGAATCTGGGGATGGCTACGCTAGATCGTTAAGGGTTGCAATGTCTTCTTCAATCTTGCGGACTTGCTCTGGCTTGTGGTGCTTCGATTGGCTTCTCTCCCTGATGACGTCCTCCTTGGTCCTTATATAGCGGATGGAGCACTGAGTTGTGGTCGATGAGGAGTCCTTCAGCTGTTATAATCCCTGTATCGTATCTAAACTTCCATAACTGCTGAGCGTATTTGAGTAGATCTCCTTGTATCGGGAGTAGGATTCGGAGCTTTCCCTGCAGTGGATATCCTTTCCGTGTATACCTTATCCCGCAGACTCAGGCTAGAGATATACGGAATATCCTTGTATTGGCAAGTATGTACGTGACAGGATTTTTGACTTTTTGGTGCGTGCCCACATCCCATAGTTTGATATTCGACAAGAGACACTATAGTAATTTGGAATTATCAAAATCCTAACTGTCACGCCACTTTTACCTAAAACCGCACAGCCGGTGCTAACACTTTGTCACAAGGCATCCCTACCCCGTACGCATGGATACTTCGGAGGCGTTGCTATGAAGCTTCAATGCTAGGACGATCCTCAACCTGTGATGGTGATAAGTATGATCTGCAACATGTGATAGTCACGAGGAGCTATTGGAGGAGACATGAGGCTAGTACAACTACAAATGCAACATCGCGCTACATCGACTCTATTTCCGCTATGGGTCTGTGATTTTAGTGGTAACACTACAGGAATCCCGAAAATTTACATCGGCCACAGGCCAACGTTAATTACAATAACGTCGGCAAATGGCTAATTAACGTCGGCTACATGTGGCCGACATTAATTACTGTTGTGCCTCGTTAATTAACGTCGGCTACATGTGGCCGACATTAATTACTGTTGTGCCTCGTTAATTAACGTCGGTATTTGTTGGGTCGATGTTAATTATTAATTAACATTGGTCAGAGCCCGGCCGAAGTTAATTAACGCGGCGGGATAATTAACATCGGTCTAGATGTGGCCAACGTTAATTAGCCATTCGCCGGACATTTGCCGGATTAATACAGGAATCCCGGAATTACTAATTAACGTCGGCTACCCCTAGGCCGACGTTAATTACTTACTAATTAACGTCGGCTACCCCTAGGCCGACAATAATTACTGCCTAATTAACGTCGGCTACCCCTAGGCCAACGTTAATTATATATACCAGGGGCAACTTTTTTCTCCTATTTTCATGTTTTGCCACACAATTCAATACATACAAACAGATCACATAATATAATCAATATTGACATCATAATAATCAATCCAGCACAGAACATCCATATAATCAAGTCATCGATCCATCATAATATCTAAATTGTCATAACAACCAAAAAAGGCCAAAGTGACACAACTATCAAACAATCTACAACTATCAAACACATCCAAAGTCCAAATCGAATCATGCACATCCAAAGTGACACAACTATCAAACAATCTACAACTACTGGCCGCCATCTGGATTATTGGAGTTCTGGCCGCTTGATCCGGAAGCAAAGAGCACATTAACAAAGGTAGTTGCACCGTCGGTTCCCTACACAAGAAAATGCAAGATTAGAAATAATATAAGAATGAATGTACCATAAGGAAACAAGTAAGAAACGAATCGCGGATCTGTGGGCTCTGCGAGTCTTTAAGCGCTATAAAGTGAGTACTAAAAGCGGGGACCCATGTGCGATGATCCTACATAAGGCAACAATTATAGCTAGATTGATCAAATTTTACGAGATTTACAAGTTTTGACAAAGTTTAGCTAGAAATTAGTAAGTGTAGCTATATTGAGTAAATTTAGCTACATTGACAAAGTTTAACTAGAACGGACCAAGTTTAGCAAAAATGAACTAAATATCGTTAAATTCATCAAACTTAACTCTAGAGATACTTAGTCTTGCTAGATTCGCTAAGTCTCGCTAGAAATGACTAAGTTTAGGTAGATTGACTAAATGTAGCTAGTTTGAACAAGATTAGGTACAACAAACTAATATTAGCTAGATTGACTAAGTTCAACTCGATTCACAATGTTTAGCAAGAATACCTGAGCTACAGGAGGTGCCGGAGGATACATCCCCCATTGTGGCGGTGGTGGCGGCGGCTGGAACGTTGGAAAGACAATGTTTTGCCCCATCACCTGGAACATTGCCTACAAATGCAATGTATAAGTATTTTGAAGTAATAGATTCTCTAAATGCAATAGATTGAAGACTCGGACTTACTTGAATCGCCGATTGCTGTTGTGCATTGTATGAGCGTAGTACTCTTCTTTGCGCCCTTGCATAATCATCACGTTAGCACAGCTCCTCACAAAGATAGCAAGCTCCAACTCCCGCTCACGAGGGGCGGCTACCAACCCCGAGCTCGGGACGAAGAAGATCCCCTCTCAGCTCGCACCTCCGCCGAGTCGATCACTCCAGTGAACATGGAGTACCTTCAAAATGCGTGACCACAAAGGCTTGAGTACTTCAAATTATGACTTCATGAAATTTTAGAAGGTATGACATCTCACCGTCCATGCTTCTTGCCGCCTCCACTAGCATGCACAGCAACGCCGTCAATCGGTTCCTTCCTCCAATCATAGTCTTCACCATGGCGCTTGACCATTTCCTCGCCATATTTCTGCTACATAACCAAATCAGACAATTTAAATGGGAACTACAAATCAAACAACTTAATTTGAATTGGATCAAAATTGTGACCACTAACCAGCCGATCAATAGCTGTATGACTGCACAGCTGCTCAGGGTGTGTCGGGTCTCGACCTTTATGACCTTCCACCTACACTTCAATATCACTCGGCTGAACACCGCTCCGAGCAGCCTGTAGACATAAGTTAGGTGCATACATATACTTGGTAACATGTATTTTGCAAAAGATTGCTACGGCCAGACTTACCATGCGCTTAGCTTTACGCATATGTCCATCGGCGCCATACGTGTGCTTTGATTCTTTGCCTCGGCGACTTGGCGATGAACTCGAAGCCATTGCCGGCAAAGAGCACTGGTGAAGCCCAACATTAAAACAACATTACCAAGCGAAACAAAGAGCTGGTAATCTTCTAGACGGTCCCCAACCATGGAATCATGACTCTGCACAAAGATATTAATACATTAAAACAACATTACCAAGAAAGCGTTAAACTCGGTTCTTTTGACTTGGCGATGAACTCGGTGAAGCCCAACGCAAAGCTGAGCCCGTAATCTTCTAGACGGTCCCCAACCATGGAATCATGACCTGCACAAAGATATTAATACATTAAAACAACATTACCAAGCGTTAAACTCAAATAGCTCCAATATACCAATTCCCTGCCCGTACTCATCCTCGGTCAAGTAACTTTCTGAAGACCCGCGAGTCCAGTTAATCCGTTGCCCTTTAATAGACTTCAAGTAAATATTTGTTGCTTGAATCCGAGCATTAGACAATGCATCATTGGTCACCCGACGTGCATTTACAAGGAAAACTCTACGAGCATGCTCCATGTCTGCACCGTCAACCAAACGGTAATGCTTCTGCAATTGTTCATCACAAAGAATAGTTAGAATAGTAAAGATTACTTCATGCCCACGGAAAGGCCGATTGGTGTGCCTGTCCCTCGACATGAGGGGAGGTTGACTGGTAAAGGGACTAAGGGAAAGAAAAGATTCATCAACCATGAGTACAAGAATGTGGACCAAGCACATTTCACCGTCTTGCAATAGCTAAAGATAGTGGAGCTGTACGTGGAGCAACACCTGGAAGAGATTAAAAGAGAAAATCCAGGATGCCAAGTTGATTGGATCCTGAAAGAGAATAAGTGCATGTTTACCACATGGTTCAAGAACCAAAACATACCAGATGGTGAGGACGAAGATACAGAAACATTGAAAATGTTGGCTCATAGCCCATCAAGTCTGGTAACATCATGGCTAGCGTATGACATCAATGGGTACACGTTTTATACCATTCAAAAGGGCAAGAAGACGTTGGCCCAAAACAGTGGTGTTCGGGTAGAAGCCATAGTTGCGATAGGGGAGAAGAACACCTACTATGGAATTATTAAACAAATTTGGGAACTCGACTATGGAAGGGATATGCGAGATCCCGTATTTACTTCAAGCGGGTCAAACATCCTAATGGTGTGGAGGTGGACAACTATGGGTTCTGGCTATAGACCTCAACAATCTTGGACACAAAACTGACACCTGGATACTAGCTTCAAAAGTCTCACAAGTTTTCTACATAGCTGACCCCAGTAATAAGAAAAGGAACATAGTTGTTCCCGGAAAACAAAGGATTGTTGGAGTTGACAATGTACACGACGAGGCAGAATACAATCAGTTCAACGACCTACCGCCTTTCGGAGATCCGGAGAGGATCAAACTTGTAGAAGAAACCCTCGATATTTCAATGATGCCGTATATGCGTGATGATTGCATCGGAAAAGTTGTTAAAGGCAAATACGGACATGTTGTTATAAACTTAATATGTAATAGAACTTATATTTTTTATTGGACTTGAGTAAAACTGTTGCGTGAAAGTGCGAGGATAGTCTGTAGGTAATTAAGCTATTAGGCGGATCATCACATGGCTGAAATAGAGGCCCAAGGAAGCTAAGCACTATTAGTCGACAATAATCCGGTACGGTTTTTTCTCAACTTAATGGAACGTCCGGTATGTGAATCTTAGCTTCGAGGCCTCCTTCGTCCGCATTCGAGAGCAAATTTATCTTTTCTTATACGGATCGTCCGGTCTTCGTATTGTCCGCGCTCACTGTTATTGCGACTCTGCTAGCACACCGCTACACAGGATGATCCGATTCTTTTTTCCTCAGGTGGCCGGACCATCCTGCCACCGGGTCGAATAGAGACATCGATCCGGTCAGGTGATGTTTCGATAACGGATCATCCGGTATGTTGATCTGAAGTCTTAACCTTAGCCAAAAACACGCTTCAACATTCAGAGAACCGCCTGTGGAGCTTTAATATCGACCGCACCTAACTACTCCTCTCTCCACGCCTCCATGCCGCCTTGCGCCACAGCCCGTTTCCGTGCCTTGCGACGCCGTACTCCAATCCTTCACCCGCCTCGGCACCGCCACACGCTAGTTCGTGCCACCCGTTTTGTCGCCGCCGACAAATCCGAGCCCTCGGCTGGCAATCGACTCTCCTTCACTTTGTAAGCGGTGAGATCCACATCCCTCTGGTTTCTTTGGACTCCATTCAAATGCATATGAATACGATGCAAGTTCTTGACATTCAACCGTGCAACTTGCGTGATGGCGGGAAAAAGGAAGGAAAAAGAAGTTGTTGTCTTGGTGAGAAGGCTAAGAAGTCCAAAACACGAAGGCGGCGAAATGAGATGGCTACTGATCTGGTTTGGCTCGAGCATGCGGGCATGGCCGCCAATTGCAGATTAGAGACACCACAGAGTCAACAGCGGAGAATCGAGAGAGGAGGGGCACTCAATTCCTGAGGGTGGTGCGGCACCTCCTCGTCGTTCTAGCAGCGTTACTTTTCGTGGTGGTTCGACATCTTCCGAGCACTGCTTGCTAGGTAGGTGCGTGCTCGTCCCAACATAGTTCCGCATGAGGAGGAGATGGCGATGAAAAGGAAGAGGGCGAGGTGTACCATGTGCCACATCGTGACCTTGAGATAAGACTTAGAGACCTTGAACCTCTCATCCCGGAGGGTAAAGAGCATTCGTTTCTCGATGTCAATGTTTGGTTTCCATAAGCGGAGAATTTGGAGTTCATAGGAGGTTACGGGCGGTTCTTCAATGAGCTTCTTTGTTACGTCTGAAGAGCGGGGTCGATTGAGCATGCAGGATGCTCAACCGCCTCTTCTGCAGAGGGCATGGGTGGGGTGGGCGTTCGAGACACTTGACCATTTGAAGGTCTTACCGGTGTTGATAGAGTTCAACACGGTAGTGAAAAAGTAGGTCGAGACTTCTCGCCACAGTTTGGATCGACCCGAACACGATACATTCAATTCATGCCTGACGGAGAACCCCGGAGGGTGTATAGGTCCACTTTGCTTGAGTTGTTTGGTTTTGAGGAGGAGGCCGAACTTTACATCGGTGGTGTCTGCGAGATAGCACACCTTGCCTCATCGTGCTAAGGCGGAGGTGTTTCTGACAGATGACCAGATTAAGCTTTCTATTCCAGCAGACCATTCCCGTTGGATCGCCGTCATCTAGACCGTCTCCTCCACGAGGCAAAGGCGGTCCACATGGCTTTGAGAAGTCCTTTGTTGGCGAGGATTGGGAATGCCGAGGCGATCACTAGTTTGCAACAGTGGCTACTTTTTTCGATCCTATCTCACGGGCCGTTCGACATTCTCGACTTTATCATTTGTGAGATTGAAGATGCTATTGCAGATGCTATGAGTTTGGCCAGACAACAACCATTTGCGCATATAATTTCTTACATATGCAGTACCTTCGCTCCCGACAAGCATCGTGAGGAGTACCTGGAAGCGCGAGTTCATCTTCATTAGTACATGCCTCCATCTCTTGACGACAGACGCAGAGGCCAACGTTCCTTGAGGAGGGCTCAGTAGCAGATACCTGAGGAACTGAGAGAGACCGCTCAAGCGGAGGACCAGGCACTAGCAGAGGCTAAGGAGCATGCTGGGATGGCGTGGATCATTGATATTGACTAGGATGACGAGGAGGAGGAGGAAGACCCTGAGTACTTTTCACCAGTTCAAGCCCACGAGGCAGGTGGATCAAGCTCTATACCTGAGGACCGAGATGACTCAGCTGCACCGTCAGCAGCTCCTGACGTGACACCGGTGACTGCGGCTTCTGTTTCTCATCCCTCTGAACTTACTCACGTAATTGCTTCGATTGTTGAGTTGCAGAAGTCTCAGGCAGCTTCAATTGCCCAACAGCGGGAGACACAGACCCAATTATTAGAGGAGATGAGGTTGCATCAGCAGACGACCCAGGCAGTTTTGCTACAAGGTCAGATGCAAATGGTTCAGATGTTCACTTTCTTCTCAGGCTGCTTTGGTCAGTTGTACAATGCAGTTGGTCTTGCACAGCCTGAGCTACCAGCTCCAATTCCACCTCCCGCTACTGGCATTGCTGCCCCACTTGCTTCTATTGGGGGCTTCCTGCCCACTCCCGTGTCCACGTTCCCACCAGCACCTACGGTCTTGACAAGGATGTTCTCCAGACCAGCCGGGGATAAGGCATCCACTCCGTTGTCCACTACTCCACCTACTTTAGCGGATGCACCCACATCGACCATGCCTGCCTCGTGCTTGACTGATACCGAACATACGTGCATGCATCTTGACATGGTGATGAGATGGCCGCTCGAGTGTAGTATCATTGAGTTCCGCACCTATCGATCGTTGTCGACTCCTCAAGTTGGCGACGATCCGATCATTGCCTCGAGTGTGCTCTGTGAGTTCACCTCAGCCCTTGAGGCCCCCGATGAGGATAACCTTTGCGCCAACATGTACGCAGAACATTAGTCTCCGGACTCAACACACCTTTGCTGTGATTACTCAAATCACGAGAGAATATTAGCGTCTGGTGTTGTGGATCGACCTCCGAACTGACGGTGGGCATAGACAGGCCCATCGGACCCCCTTACCGGTGACCAGCGATTGCTCAATTCCCTTCACCGCGGGTTCACGGGCCCCGATGAGGAGACTAAAGCTACAAAGTCCTAGGAGGAGAACCTCGATGAGCCTACTTGCCAAGCGGTGTTGAGCACGAGGCTGATAGGGAAGACTCCAGCTCTGGCTCCGATCTTTTTGGTACTAGTCCAAGCATGGATGAGTAGTTCTTTGCTTATTGCGCCACTTGTCTTTTCGGTTGTTATGCACACTAACTTGCTTGATATGTCGTATTTCGATTTCACTGTGTTCGCCTAGATTGGAACGATGCATTTCATGATAATTTTATTTAACTTTGTACTCTTTCATGACAATCTGTACCGAAGGCTTTTTGCCAGTAGGATGGTCCGGTATACATATATTTACACATACCGGATCATCCTGATTTGTAGTTCCGTTGTAGCCCACGGCGAAAGTTGTACGCATAGAGGATGATCCGGTGCATTATCCTAACCACTGCCGGATCGTCCGGTGTGTGGAATCGGCTCCCGTGCTTGAGGAGAGCACCTAGCTAGACAACATGTGTAGAGCTTTGGTCTCCCGGCCAATCACTTACTGCTGTGATTGCTATGATCACAGAGAATAAGGCTGCTATGGGTTTTTAGGGTTCGAGGGTGGACCCTTTTAGTGCAGCAGAGACCACTCCCGAGACCCCCAAGCCCATGGCCCATAGCCTGCTCCTACGACATCACCGCTAGCCCATCAGTCCGATGGTGACGAGAGTAGACCATTTCAATATCATGACCTCCACGAGCTTGCCGGCGACTCTGTTGCAGAGCGTGAGGCTGATCCAGCTCCGGCTCTGATCTTTAGGCATTCCCAGCCCGAGAACGTACGGACACGTAGTGCTGAGTTGATTTTAGTGGTGTTAGCTCTTATCAGATCTTCATGTAAGGACGAGTTATCTGAATGTTGCGCCACTCGTAGTTGTTCCTTTCAGTGTAATTGATCGATCCATGTGAAATGTAGCACCCCCCGTGAACGATGTGAACATTTAGGACTGTGCGGGTGATTAATTACTTCAACACTAAATCATGTGCCGACGGTATGGCCATTTCGTTGCACTCTTTAAGCTTGTGAGTTAAGACGCAAGATAACTTCGAAGGCTTTTTGCTGGTAGGATGGTCCGGTATACATATATTTACACATACCGGATCCTCCTGATTTGTAGTTCCGTTGTAGCCCACGGCGAAAGTTTTACGCATAGAGGATGATCCGGTGCGTTATCCTAACCAGGGCCGGATCGTCTGGTGTGTGGAATCGGCCCACTTCCTAGGCGACGTTTCGCCTCACGCATAGAGGATGATCTGGTGTGGTATCCTAACCAGGGCCGGATCATCTGGTGTGTGGAATCGGCTCCACTTCCTAGGCGACGTTTCGCCTCACGCATAGAGGATGATCCGGTGTGGTATCCTAGCCACGGTCGGATCGTCCGGTGTTTGGAATCGGCTCCCCTCCCGAGGCGACGTTTCGCCTCCCGGTGGTCATATTTCCTTGTTTCCTTTGGCGGTTCACAAATTCTCCGTTCTCTACCTCCCCATGGCCAACAATGTCGTTATCCTCGTCCTCATCCTCCTCAGGAATCTCGGCGGAGACTGAGCCCGCCGCTAAGCGGGCTCGACTCCGGTCGCCGTCGCATTCCTTTGCGTCCGTCAATTGGGAGCCCCAGTTACTGGGAGCACCCGAGGAGGAGGAACTTCTGGTACCGCGGGTGGAGGAGGCCATCCGCGGAGGCAGCGGTGGCGGCGGCAGCGGAGGCGGCATCAGCAGCGGCGGTGGTACCAGCGGCGGTGGTACCAGCGGCAGTAGCAGCGAGGAGGAGGAGGAGGAAGGATTCATGTGGGTGGGGAGTGATGGCGACGGTGTTAGCGACGAGGACGCCGGCGACTACGACCCCGTCCTCTACCGCTGGGACACCTCCTCCTCCTTCAGCTCCTCCTCCGCCAACATGTTGTTATCGTCGGACGAAGATGACGACGACGATGACGATTTCTGGATGTAGATAGAGTAGTTTAGCTAGGTATCTAGTTAGCGCATAATTCCGATGTAATACTGGCACCCCTTTTGGATGTACTGAACACTGATTGAACATGAACACTGATTGAACATTTACATTTTGTGTGTTAGAATCTGTAATCTATTTTTTTTGAAAATGTTAATGTTATCTGCATTGCATTGTTCCCATGGATCGGATCAGTAATTCTTTTCGCATTGTGTGTTAGAATCAATAATGCTTTTTGTGTGTTAGAATCAGTAATGTTATCTGCATTGCATTGTGTGTTAGAATCAGTAATGGTTTTTGTTGGGACAATGGTCCGGTGTACACATATTTACAAGAACTGGATCATCCTGTCTGTACAATCCGAGGCTATGGGCAAGCAAGATACTTCGAAGGCATTTGGTCGAATGGATTATCTGGTGTACAAATATTTACACAGACTGGATAATCGTTTGGAGATGCCCGCCTGGTCTCTACTGATGCCACCTGAAGAAATCGTTTGGACCGCCTGTGAAAATATTGTGCACCGCCTGTGCAAATCCCTAACTCCTAATATCAATAGGCGGGAGATCGAATGCTCCCCCGGTCCAAAGCCAAATTCCCCTGTCGATGCCTCCACGCCTCCTCCCTCGGGCTCATGCCTCCGACAACCATTCCGCTGCACTCGGTGACATCTTCGCGGGCTCGCGCCTCCTACGACCGTTCCGCCGCGCCTCGGTGGCCACAGCCTGACCCTCGTCGACACCGATGCCTCCACGTTGCCTCGCTCGGTGACCTCTCCATGGCCTCGCTCCTGCGACGAACTTTCCGCCGGGCCGTCAACTGCCGAAGCCTCACCCTCGTCGACGCGGACGCCTCACCGACGCCAAGCAAAGCCCAAGACCAAGGTAAAAATTCTCCTGCCAACGCCACCGCGCCGCCTCGCTCGGCCTAGCAAGGCAAGTATTTTAGTTCAGGCATTTGCTCATATAATCTCACTAAAGAGGTTTCTTTTTTCTTAGTTGTTTCCTTTGAATCAACCATCCATATTTCTTGTTTCCTTCGATGTAGAAAGCATTCCCCTCATCTGTAGAAATAGATTGTCAGCGATTGATTCGGATAGAATTTTAACCAAAGAGTTTGACGTGCTAATTAATAAAACCATAATGAATTCCCACTGTAAATATTAATAGGCTCAACTTGATGTCATTGCAATCTGTTTTGTAGTAAGATGGGAGATAAAGAATTGCTCGCCAAGAAGGCACTTAAGAGGAGCCTGCTTGCAGAGCTTGG
Organism: Guadua angustifolia; assembly: GCA_036346375.1. Lineage (NCBI taxonomy): Eukaryota > Viridiplantae > Streptophyta > Magnoliopsida > Poales > Poaceae > Guadua > Guadua angustifolia. The sequence continues at coordinate 11,539,261 of CM070501.1, forward strand.
TGGTAATACGCCGCTGCAAGAGGAGGGCGATGCCGGAAGGCAGCAAGACTTGGCCGAGAAGGATGATGCAGCCACGCGGCGGGAAAGAACACCGAGCACATCGTTGTCCTTGGGCAGTGATGGTTCCTCGTCATCGTACAAGAGCCCAAGCCCAGTTCCATGCCCACGACCAGAACGACGACGTGGGGAAATCGACTCCGACTACGATCCCAATGAAGAGGTATTAAGAAGAGTGAGCTTGTTTTATTTGTAGCTTGGTGTGGACATAATTGCATTTCCTTATATTTGTGTATTCCTCGTGTTTATTTCTATGAAGAGGCCGAAAAGGCGATCATGCCGACTAGCTGCAGTTCAAGAGGTAATTGAAGATACCTCCAGGCATGTTCCCGTGGATTCCTCTGCTGCAACAACCACGACCTCGTATAAACGAAAATGGGGGGAACGAAGTAGGAACAAGTTACCGGCAGGCACTTGGTATATCACGGAGGTCTGTCCTTTAGGAGAGCCCCTAACACCTCGTGAGGCACTATCCAAGTTCGAAATAGTCTGCATTGTCTTGTCAAGGACAATGTCTCCATCACAATTGATAACTGGACAAAGGTGGCCGACGCGACAAAGGCACACCTTTGGACCGAGCTGCAGAAAATCATAAGGTTCCCCGCAGAGTATGAGGCCATCGCTAAGAAGAATGCCTTGGATGTGATGGGGAAGAGCTTCCGGAACTGGAGGTATGAGCTGAACAAGTACTTTGTGAAGACGGAGCGGACACCATTCCAGAAATATGGAAAAATCAACGCGGGTGAATGGGCGGAGTTTGTCCGGCAGAAGACCACAAGCGAAGCCGTAGCATTGAGCGAGGTGTACAGTGCCCTCACAAAGAAGAACAAGTACCCCCATCACCTGGGCACAGGTGTGTATGCCCCTAAGATTGTTGAGTGGAGGAGTAAAAAAGAAGAGGAAGCCCGTGCTGGGATAGATAACCCATTGACGAGTTGTAGCGAGTGAGGCAAAAATTGGGTCCTAGCTCGCCAACCCAGCAGTAAGAAGGGTCACAAAAGCACGGTGGACCCTGCGGTCCTGGAAGTTTCGGCCAAGTTGCAGAAGATCTCGCATGAGCAAGCGGAGGGATCTTTCATGCTAGACAGGGAGAATGACGACCTAACGACGGCGTTGGGAACCAAGGAACACCCAGGTCGCACTCGTGGCGTCGGAAGTCGAGTGGGCTTCAAGCATGGGTTCCCGGAATATCAAGACCAATACAAGTCGCGTCAAAGATATAAGAGGACCATGGCTGATACAATATGACAGCTGGCCCAACAAGAGTTTTTAAGGCGTGGGAAAAGAAGGAGGCGGAAGGGCGTTACAAAGCGGGTCGGATGACAACCCGAGCCCACCAGCATCCGAGATGGCGTCGGGTCTGCGCCAGTCCCAACGCCTCGATATCCTGTGGATGATATCACAGAGGCAACTAAGTGCAAGCTCTGTGCACATATGGAGCAAGGGGGCTTGGTCGTCGTGCTTGCGGAGGGCGTGGCATATCCGGGCACTGTGATACACAACCAACCTATCCCAATTGGTCATGCAAAGGTGCAAGTGGACATCGTGCTTGTTCCGTGCCTTGGCTTGTGGAAGCTACCATTCAGCACCCCTGATGACGTAGAGACCATCCAAGATGCAGTTGGGTCATTTATTGTATGGCCCAAGGAAGATTTTGCATTGATACAAGAGAGGTCAGAGACGCTAGCAGCAAGTCAAGACGTCCTACCTCTTCCAAAATTGCCTACACCACAAACCGCATCTTCTCCGTGGCGGCTTTCACCACAAATACAAGATCTCCGTTGCCGGTGCCTTCACCACAGCGCGCATCTCCGTCGCCGGCGCCTTGTGCACCGCATGCACCACCTCCATTGCCCCAACCATCACAACGCGCCTCATCCTCGGCGATGTTGTTGGTTGCAAAGAAAAACAAAGAAGTATATTGCAATCAACGGAGTACCACCAAGTCAAAGAGGAGTGCCAACTCCACTCGGGTACAGACCATGCCTTCACTAGAGACTTATGAGCATGGCAAGCCATTTCTCCCCATGGAGCAGATCAACGAAGGACCATGGGAGTTGAAGAGACTCCATGACTGGTACTTGAGGGCATCTCATCTTGGGGTGAAGGGCATTCAAGCCGCCGTCCCTCCAAATGTCTACAAACATGAGGATACTTGCTACGTCTGATCGATTTTGGTGACTTGCAACAGATGTTCCGTTTTGGAAAACTCGACATCAACATGATCAGCGTGTGGTGCTTGTAAGTTGGCCATTGACCTACCCCTATATTGTTATATCGGCTCTTGCAGTAGCAAGTGCCGATATAACAAATTATGACAGCATATCATCATATTGCATTCTGATAGCATAATAAAGAAAACCCCAAATGTATAGTAGTTGAGTGCCAAGTTGAGTTCCTGTTTATAGTAATGGTTTGTTAGATCATTCAAAAATTGGCAGAATCCATATAATTTTCACTAAATCGTAAGTTGGCCAATTTTAGTGGTTTTTTCCTTTTAAATAAAGTTAACTTCTACCAAATCTGTCGAACAAGATGCATTTTGCCAAAATCTGATATTTGCCAAAATGTCATGTTTCCCAGCATTCAGCATATAAATTGGCGCATTGACCATTGTCTTCTATGTAGAATGCAATATAACGATGCTAAAAAGATGGGAAAACGTGTCGGGTTCCTTGACCCCGCACGGATTAGCCAGCCGAGCTTAAGAGCTGTACTCAATGAAAAGGAGTTGAAGGATAAGGGGATGATGGAAATAGAGATAGAAGAAAAGCGATAGTCCCTGACCCGAGATCGCCAAGTAGATGTGGGGCTATACATATCAAAAGCAATGCTCCAGATGCAAGACAAGGACGTCATAATGGCTCCCTACAATTTTAAGTAATCTTCTCATTCGTCAATCGTTGCTAAAAGTTTAGTTTGCACCATAATCACTGTGAAACTTACATAAGTTTTCGTTGCGGCGATCACTTCATTTGTTTCATCTTTGTGCAAGCAGAAGCGGATATATGGTCCTTGACTCATCCGAACCCCACCGAATCTTACAATGAATTCACCCGTGTCTTAAATGCGTAAGAAATATATATACACAAACATACATAACATAACGTAATTTGTTTTATGATATGATAGTTACTTGTTGTTGTTGACATTCGAGTAGGGCTTTCAAGAATTACACGACCAAAAAAGGGGGGCAAAATGATCCTGCGAAGGGGTCAAATAAGATGCTTTGCTATGTCCACCCATGGGTAAGAAGACACTTGTAATGCTTCAACATAATTGCACTAGTAAGGAAGGGTATTACCAAATGTACTAATTCCATACATTATTATTTGATTTGAAGTGCCACAAGCAACCTCCAGGCAGTGTTCTTTGTGGATACTATGTCTGGGAGTTCCTCAGAATCAACGGGAGGTACAGAAGCAACCCCTAGGACGTAAGCCTATACAAATTGGTGATTCAAGATTATTTATTGTCTGATTCTCGATTTCACTATTGTTTAACCTCTTTATTTCCTACTTTATTATCGCAGGTGAAGATTGCAAAGACTACTTTGGCACTCACTGATGATGACCTTTGCAATGTGCAAAAGGACATGTGCCGATTCATTAAATCGTGAACTCATCCATGAGAGAGGTAGTTTTTTTACTCGGGAGGTGAAGTGGCGAAGCATTATAAACTTTGTAATTGGGAGACGAGGATAGACGGGCTGTGAACACTGATGTTTATATTTTTTTGAAAGACAATAGGGCTGTAATTTATATTAGATAGAGAATATCAGAGGAGTCCATGGCGCATGATACTGTACTTGGAGAGTTTTACAAGGAGAATATTAGAGGAGTATATATAACCTTGTGTACGTATATAACCTTGTATATATATACATAATGCAATAATGATTTATATGTGCTTGGTATATATAACCTTGTCATTGTTATGTATGGATTTGTGCTGAACAGTGATGTGATTGATAGAATGTATGCATTTATTAATATTATAATATAATTAACATAACAATATTAAAAAAAGATTCTCTAGATCATGCAAAGTGACGGCTTAAGCCCGCTACCGTGAAAATGCTTATTTATGCAGGTAATGAAATGCATTTGTACAGGGGTTGTTAAGAAACCGCCACAAATAAGCATTTGTGCAGCAGAGTTCTTAAAATCAGTCACTTTGTACAAATGGTATTTTTACAAGCGGGTGGCTTAAGAACCCACCTGCACAAATGCTTATTTGTACAAGCGGTTTCTTAAGCAGCCCACCTGTACAAATGCATTTTACAGGCGGTACTTAGAAACGCCTGTACAAATATACCGATTTACACAGACCTTCAGTTACAGGAGGGTGCAAAAACGCCTGTGAAGATGGTTTACCAACCGCCTGTACAAATGATTTCTGTAGCAGTGCGTAACATTACAGAATATTATAGGATGTGAAGGTGTTACATGATCTCGGAACCAAGTGATGAAATTGGGGCCCCCATTTATTCCATCCCGACGCATCGTATTAAGTTGCTTAGCAGTTGGTTGACGAATAGACGTCCAGTTCTGCTTATCGAATTCACTGTAAATGAAAACGTAAATGGATACATAAATGAATGATGTCTTCGGCAGCATAGCTTGATTGACATGTACAAAGTAAACACTTACGTGAAATATTGTTCCATCTCTTCCATATTGGAGTATATGTACAACAAAGCAGACTTCTTTTCTTTCGAAGTGTAATAGTAAGTAGTGCAACTACCAACGGTAGTGCCTCTCCATTAGAAAATCTGTAGGTCACTACAAGGTGTCTCTTCATCTACATGGTACCGCATCGTGGGAGCATTGACTTTGTATTCCTCTGCAAAGTATACACTCGAGAAGTATGATATCTCTTTTAGAGAAAATGCTTTTGCAATGCACCCTTCAACTCTTGCCTTATTGCCAACCATAGCTCGAAGTTTGTTTAGAGCTCTTTCAATGTGATACATCCACCTATACTGAACAAGGCCACCTACCTTAGCTTCGTAAGGTAGATGAACAAGTAGATGTTGCATTGGATTGAAGAAACCCAGAGGGAATATTTTTTCCATCTTGCATACAAGCACTGGTATCTCTTTCTCCAACTTCTCCATCATGTCTTTCGACATTTCTTTAGCACATAATTATCTATAGAAATAACTTAGCTCAGCTAGCACCTACCACACATTATCATTAAGATACCCATGAAACATTACAGGCAGGAGTCTTTCCATGATTATGTGGTAATGGTGGCTCTTCAACCCATTTAGCTTCCCCGTCTTCACATTCATAGCTCGTCTCAATCCCGCTGCATAACCATCGAGAAATTTCAATTTCTTCATCCACCTCAACATTTCTTTCTTTTCTTTAGGTTTAAGGCAAAATGGAGCGCATGGCTTACCCCCTGCTTCGGTGAGCTCAAGTGCTGGCCGGTTACAGATCTCTGCTAAGTCTCTTTGGGCCTTTAGGTTGTCTTTTGTCTTGTCCGTCATATCCATGCACGTGCTTATAATGCTTTCACCAACGTTACGTTCCTGATGCTTGACGTCAATGTTGTGCATCAGAATCAAGGCCTTCGCATATGGGAGCTCCCATAATCCACAAATGTAAGTCCAGTTGTGGTCCTCTCCAAACCCTTCAAACCCATCTTCTTTCTCCACCAATTTACTCAGCATATCAGCAATTTCTGGCCCGCTTAGATGTTTCGCGGACCCTTTCGACAAGCTGTGTCCTTACGGAAGGCATTCTCTGAGCCTAAAGGCGTGTCTCGAGGCGGTAATGCCTATGGCAATCGGCAATGATCTTTCCACCATTTACAAGGCGAAAACAATCGATGTCCGAACCACGATCGGACATGTCAAATTTCCATGAGCTGACTCAAATAAAGAAAAATACCATAGGCCATGAAATCATGGATGCACCACAAATATGCAACACGAAGGTTGAATTTACATTTCTTGTAGCAGTCATACGCCTCTACCCCTGTCCATAATTTTTTCAGCTCTTCGATCAAGGGTTTGAGCATCATATTGAGATGCTTTCCAGGATGTTCGGGGCCAGGTATTATGAGGCACAGGAACATAAACTCATATTTCATGCAAAGGGAAGGTGGAAGGTTGTATGGAATAGCAAAGACTGGCCAGCACGAGTATGATGCGGCGGTTGTGTTGAAAGGCGTGAAACCATCGGTCGCCAACCCAATGCGAACATTTCTCGCATCCCTCCCGAAGTCTTTGTCAAAGCTATCTAGAGCCTTCCATGCCTCACTATCTGATGGGTGCACCATTATTCCGTCGTTCTCACGCACACCTTCTTTGTGCCATCTCATGTGCCTGGCACTTCGTTTTGAGATAAACAACCGCTTCAGCCTAGGTGTGAGAGGCATGTACCGAAGTTGCTTGTGTGCAACATCGGTCGTTACCTTTTCACCTTCTTCGTTCACCACCTCGATAAATCTTGGTTTTTTACACACTAAGCAATGCTTCTCTTTCTCATGCTCCTTCCAAAAAAGCATGCAGTTATCCTAGCACACATCAATCTTCTCATACTTCATACCGAGACCAGACAACAACTTCTTAGACTGGTACATGTCTCTAGGCATCTTATGATTCGCCGGCAGTATATCAGAGATCAATTCCACGAGATCATTGTAACAATTATTGGAAAAGAAATACTTAGACTTAATGGCCATGAGCCGCGTCACAAAAGCAAGCTGGGTCACTTTCGTGTGTTCGTTATGACTCTTGAAGCTTTAAGTAGCTCAAAGAACTCCCGAACCTCACGTGTTGGCGGATCCTCCGAGTCTAGGTTAATCTCTGGATGCAAAGCTTCTAGCATCTCATCCATCCTATCATCGCCCGCCCTATCATCTTCCTCTTCAACCGCAACTTGAGGTCCTTAAGCACGTGACTCACCATGATGTACCCACAACTCAAAGCTTGGCATGAAACCGAACCGACACAGGTGCAGAGACATCGATTTCTTGTCCTGGCGGTGGAAATTACGGCACTTGCTGCATGGGCACTTCACCTTAATAGTACTAGATATAGAGAAGGCACGGTCGACAAAAGCGGTAGCCTTGACCGTCCACTCATTCGAGTGAGCCCCACTTTTCTCCCAACCTTCATACATCCATCGGCGGTCGTCACCCATACTTGAGGCTATATAGGTTAAATCAACAGTTATAAGGTTCATTTTGTTTCTATATATCACGACCCTACATCTATAGGAAAGGATATGTCCTAAACCCACCCAAGAGTGACTGACAAAGCGCGGATTTATGACGAGCCTGTAGAGTCCGAATGAAATTTCGGCAGCTTAACCCCGCTGTTCTCCACCTGCACGCCCGGATATGGTGCAGGGGAGAACAACAGGGTTATGATGCCGAAATTTCATTTGCACTCCGTGGCTCGTCATAAATACCGCACTTTGTCATCCACTCCAAGGCTGTCCAAAAAAGGGACAATTCCGGACCAGCACATCTCACATGTGAGACATGCCGATCCGAAACGGGTGACGCATAGGTTTCGTGACACTATGTGATTTGAAATCAACAATATATCAAATTTATCTATGTATTTAACTGTTAGATGTTGGCATCGACTTGTCATCTCAACCAACAAAAAAGATTTTCTCCTGTATAATACTTCCACAAAATGCTAATTATATGTCCTAAGTTAAGAGTATTGCTTGATGCATTTTGTATGGTAAAACTGTACGAGTTGAACTTATAGGATATCTTCTAAACCATTCTTTGACTATTCCACCCAACGCCATATCACAAAAAAACTAAGAAACAAGAAGTTTTCATTGCCACTGCAACCACATATGTATATGACTAGTTTGATGACACAAAATTATGGCTATCCAGACTGCTATATTTACCAAAACATTTGCGGGAGTTGACTATCTAGAGATAAATCACAAGCTCCATACCACAACCAATGAGATGATTTTCGGAAAGTGGCGATCTTGATTAAACAAGCATAAAAATGGTGATGATCGAGAATATCGACTATTCAGATAACTCATTAGTCAATTCACTTTTGCTTCTTCAACTGAAAGATTTGACATAAATAGCATATATCCATGAAAACCTAGACAAAGATTCAAGAGAGATGACTAGGTGATTTGATACAGGCTTCCGAATTTTTGTTGCATCAGCAGAGCTATGCTGCAAACTTGAATATTATTTTGTTGTTCATGCATGCGTAAGATGTGCAGCACAAAGCCCTTCATCCTCTTGCGCACAACCCAGTCTGAACAAACTGTTGTGCAATGTTTACTAGCACCCCATTTTTCAGAACTCTTTACACCCATAACAACAATTGTTCTTAGGATGGCTACGTGCTCGCAACCTATTCTGAACAGATTGTTGTGCATTGACTTCACTAGCACCCCAGAATTATTTACACCCATAACAACAATCTTCAACCAATCAAAGACAAAACCACATCACCAAAACCCCATCCCAAAACCTCATCACAGCACCAGACTTCTCTTAACTTCTGAACACCAGAAACCTCTCCTCTTCACAATACATTCACAGCCGAAACCAATCTTTTAAACATCACATTGATATTTTCTAGCACAAGCACAATGATATTATCTAGAAACAAAAGAAACAAGCACATTGATATTTTCTAGAAACAAAAGGAGCAACCGGTTGCTTTGCTTACATACCCGAGCGGCGGAGCCTTGGCGGCGGTGGAGCCTGGGCAGGGGTCGGGGCCGAGGCGCGGCTGGGGCGGCGGCGGGTCCGACGAGGGGCGGCGGTCGGGGCCGGGAGCGGCGCGGTCGGGCGCAGCGGCGCGGGTGAAGCGAAGGCGGCGCGGTCGGGCAGGGGCGTATGGCGCGGTCGGGTAGGGGCATGGCGCGCGGCGGCGGTGGCGGCGTCAGGGCGCGGGAAGATTTTGCTGTCGATTGGGCGCGGGGCGAGCGAAAAGAGCGGACTTATGGCTGGCCAAATTAACGTCGGCCAGGACTTTAGGCCGACGTTAATTAACTAATTACCGTCGGCCATCTAGGGCCGACGTTAATTACGGTTTAATTAACGTCGGTCCAAGACTAAGCCGACGGTAATTAATTAATTAACATCGGCCTTGGCCGACGTTAATTAATATGGCCGACGTTAATTTTCCTGTTTCCTGTAGTGTAATTCCAAGATCTATAACTTGCAGTAGTTCTTTGGTTATACAATAGAAAATTCTAATTTTACTCTAGAATAGCCTATCCATTTTCCTCGTCGACTTCACGCACTGCAGTAGTCACCGCTTCAGAAGCATCCATATCAACTATATAATGTACATCATGATCGAACACATCTAAATTCAACAAATGTGCGTCGTAAACCAAAGCTGTACATCATGTACGATGAGCATCTGATGATGAATAACTAATCAAGTACCAAGAAGTACTGCGAAACACGTCGACACAACAAGCAACGAGAGCAAGTAGAGAGCCGCCACGGCTGGCAGCGACAGGCCGGTGGCCACCCAGAACGTCATGGTCACCGTGAGCGCCATGGAGAAAGACCACAGCGCTACTTCCGCCACTTTGCCCAGTCCGTGAGACGGACCGGCAGCGACGTCGCACGCCCCCATCTTGCAGGCTGCCACGCACGACATGACGAAGAATATGCACAGCGACTCGGCGATGAGAAGCACGAACGTCCTCAGATCATGCAAGATCAGGTGGACAGCGAACAGTAGGCCGATCATGAGCACCACCAGCGAGAGGGCGTGCACCGGCGTGGCGAGCACACGGTGGTCCGCGGGCTTCCAGGACAATTTTTGCAGCGGCACCGGTGGAGGCGGCAATTGTTCCTCCAAGTCGACATCTTCCATGTTTCCCAAGTCTTCCATGCGTTGCAACAGCAAAGGTGTTGGTTGGCTATATATGGTGCCTAGTCCTTACAAGGCCATTGCTATCCTATATACATTTGTACATCGATTACTAGTGTTTTGTTGTTATCGTTAGTTGCTATCAGCAGTAGTAATCTAGCTCCATTATATATTAATTCCTTTGTTTCACTATATATATTTGTTTATGGCCATGGGAGAATCCGTTACAATATATTTATTCATTGAGGGAATTTTGAGTGTAGCTGTTGAAAATTTTCCACTCTCTACCCTTGCTTAAATGCTTTGGAAGAGATTAAGTGGTTGTAAATATGGTATATATGTATGATCATTTCTTATTAAGTATTTCTCAGTGCTTTAGTCTATACGCATGGTAGGCTATGGACAAATTCAAATAAACAGATGGAGCAGATAAAGACCGTAATTAGACAAATGGAGCAGCTGATTAAGGAAGAAACAGATGGATAATGTAACACCCCGGAGCCCAAACGCGCCACAGATGCTACCAACCCTTTAAACTATTAAGACCGGCTTAGAAACTAAGCCACCGAAATTTACAAAATTTCGGCATGACCTCTCTAGAACAGAGGACATCCACTCAGCAGACAAAAGAATGAATACAATCATAATGTATCAACCACTCAAAATAGGAAGAAACATACTAGCAGGTCCTTAGTTAATCCATCAAATCCCCCAATAGAAGTTAAGAAACTCCAAAAACGACAAACAACATATTACAACCTCATTAATTACATCCAGAATTATTGAATTTGCTAATTAAATTGTTGGAGAACGAATTCGTGCACGTGATACTACTCCCAACCAGACGAATCAGCTTCAAGATACCTAAAACAAGAAGCAAACAAGTGTGAGTCCAAGACTCAGCAAAGTGCAACAATAATAAAAAGGTAATGAATTCAACTGAAGTACTTGGAATCTAGAATTTAATATAGCCATTAGTAAATGGAAATCAACCAATAGAAGAAGCAATACTAACTTCACTTACCACGACCAATTCGAAAACATAACTAAATCTTACCCTCGCCTCAATAAGACATTTCCGGATGAGTCCACGCCTCAAACCTCAACCTGTTCTTCCCATTCTCATCAATCCCATTTATCAGTTGCAACACACAATGCAATGGAATGTATTCATGCTTTCATACTCAAGTGCACACAAGACATACAAAAGTAGAATCTTAAACATGATGCCTCATCGTAAATGCAATACAAATGCAAAACAAGGCCATTCAAAAGCAGAATATCATACCCATACATCACAATCAACTCATTAAACATGATGCCTCATCGTAAATGCAATACAAATGCAAAACAAGGCCATTCAAAAGCAGAATATCATACCCATACATCACAATCAAATCATTAAACATGATGCTTCCTTGTCAATGCAAAGCAGATGCAAATATGCTTGCATGCTCATATGCTCATTTCATTTCACAATTCTCATGCACACGATGCATTATGCATGCTCATCTCCTCTTTTTAGCACATACCGGTATGGCCGAGTGCACACCCGTCGGTGTGCACCCTCTCATTCCCCTTCCACCCCGCAGTGGAGGGCGCCTACTCTTACTGACTCGCTCCCGTACAACCACATATACGGGACTACGAGGTAGGACTTTCGCACTCACTACATGTGAGCACAGAGGCCCGCATCAGAATGGGTCACCTCTTCCATCATGAATGCACAAATGCAAATGACATAACAAATTTGCGAACTACTTTTATTTCTCACATTTGTATAGCCATAGCCAAATACATAAAACATCACCACTGCTCACATCCATAAATTACCCTTCACATCCTCGACATTCATAATCACATCCTCAACAAATATTCATACTCACATCACCAATACTCGAGTAATTACTAATTCCATCTATCTTGATCATAACTTAAACCATTTTTGCAATCAAATTCCATACTCCATCCACACATTCATTTATCATCAATACTTCATACAAAAACCATAACCTTTTATCATGAACACGAATTGAACCATTATACTTAACTCAAAACTCATGTCTTTGATATCAATAACACCCTAATCCTACTAGTGAGCACCAGCATGGAACATAAGTTATCACAACAAACCACAAAGACAAGGCACATCATTCTTCAATGTAGCACACATAGCAAATAACAAGGATGCACATGCAAAATTTCATTCTCTAATGTCATTCATAAGTATTCACATAGCCTACCCATACTCGTGTTGTCAGTATAACCACAATAAGCATTAGCGGTACACATATCAAATCAATCAAGACATTCAATCTACAATTCACAAAGTTCAATCAATTGATGCACTTGCCTTCAACTTCTCGAAACGGTGTGGCGAGACGAGGTTACCACACCTGGGGTCACACCACCTGCACATGGATATAACTCACTCAAAAACATGCCCATAAATCAACACATGACTCATACTAAGCCGGCTTCGCAACCCACTCGTAAAACCTGAAAACAGAAATCTGCCAACCCGGGACAGCACTCGGTAAAATGGGCATAACTTTTAAACGGCTGAACGAAACTTAGCGATTCTGGACTTCATTGAAAGGTAATTCGATTATCTACAACTTTTTCTATAGCCGACCGACCGGTAAAAACACCGATTATTCCCATATTTGCGACGAACAGCAGACAGCCGCAAAAATACTTCGCTCTGGACAGCACGAGGTAAAATAGTCATAACTTTTAAATGGCTGAACGAAACTTGATGATTTCGGTCTCTATTGAAAGGTAATTCAATTATCTACAACTTTCGTTATAGCCAAACCCCCAGGAAACTCTTGTAGAATTTTCGAACAGCAGCTCTAACAGGGGGCAAAAATCTGCTCGAAACAGGAATTGCAAATCACTCTAGACTCTAAATCCCTCAACTAAATACATTGCAAAACAAGAACCCTAGCTAGGCATTTCATCAAACACCATGCATGCAAGCAATCTCACCCCCAAAATTTCTAGGGTTTTACCTCGATCCTTCTCATGGAGGAAGAAGGGAGGTGGGGGAGCTGCTGCCACATGGGGGAAGGGTCGCCGGTGGCTGGCCGGAGGGGGGTCGCCAGGTGGCTGCCGCTGCTGGAGCTGCCCTTGCCGCTGCTGCTGGAGCTGCCCTTGCCGCCCAGCCGAGGAAGAAGGAGGGGCGCCGAGCCAGGGAATGCACAGCCAAGAGGAGGAGGAAGGGGCCTACGGCTGCAGCTTCCTCTCCTTCTGCCGCCGACTGAGGAGAAATGACCGGCGACGCCTGGGCTGGAGACCAGGGGAGGCGCAAGAAATGGAGCTGGCTCTGGTGGGGAACGGCTGGGAGGGCAAATGGGAAAAAGCAATGGGTGAGGAGTCGGCTGAAGCTTGGGGGAAAAAGCAATTGGCTGACATCTTTTTTTTTTCTCTCCTATGCATACTCCAACAACTGGATGCCACAAATCAACAGGGTTTGGAAACAAAAGAACTGAAGCTCCTCAATAAAACGAAAACCAAATGCCAACTTTAACCATTAGCGCGAACCAAATACTTTAAATTCTTGGCGCGAGATGGCGATTAACAAGAAACAAACTTGCCGCCAACTATACGGCTCGGAAAAAACACCTTTTATCCGAAAACTGACGGAAGAAATCCAAAACTTTTAATAAAAGCTTCATTTGCGCAACAATAAATAATTCCTCCCGAATAAACATCCTCGACTCATGAAGGAGAAATTCATTTCCGACCGAACACTAGCAAATGAGATCTTCGGTATTACACTCTTCCCCCCTTTAACAGAATTCGACCTCGAATTCTGAACACCCCAAAACTCACCCATAAGCGCAACAGAAACCGAATTGCCAAAATCAATACGCCCAAAAAGAACAAGCCGGGTACTTCTCACGCAAGAGAAAACTCCACAACTCAGACCACGGCTCTTGCCAAATAAAAGGAGTGAGCAACAAAACTCATTTCATCCATCAGCAAATCAACATTCACTCTAACTCCTTAACTCGCATGGTACAAAACTCGAAAACCAGGCCTTTCTCAAAGACCAACACTAATCTGATACTCAATCAACGTTTCTTCTCGGAAGATCATAATACTAACTTCCCAACTCAATTCTCATTCCTCCATTCAATTTCACTCACCCAATTTATACCTCCCCTCTAAAACTCCATACCGCAAATCAACCAACTCTAATGACAGAATAACACGAGTCACATCACTCTATTAAGCATCAACCAATTATCATCGAAACACCAAAGCTATTCGATTAAACAGCTAAATTCTAAACTTGGATCCTCTACTTAACCAAGAAAAAACAACGACTCGATCTTTCCTCATTGATTAACCTTTCTAACCAAGGAGCCACACACGAATTCTTTATTCCAACAAGTTTCTAACCAATTCAACATGTCACTATCGCTAACCATTTAACACCGAATCCTTTAAGAATCAAAACACAACTTTTATCTTTTCAACAGCTTGCTCTTGGAAACAACAGATCAAGAATCATCATTTACTATTGGATTAATTAGCCCCACAGGGCAACAATCAAATTCCCTCAACCAAAACCGGATTTGACCTTCTTTCAAACTTGTCTCATACAACGAGACAATCACTCAACGAAAGAATTGCAACCGAACCATCCATTTCCGACTGACCCACCTTGAGTCTAACCCACAAAACCGATAGTTCCGACAAACTAACGGAAATAAAGCATTTAGCGACTGATTCCAATAGCTCTCATTCAAGATCCTCCCAAATAAGCAAAATGATAAGATCACCAATCCCTTACTCTTACAAGGACACAGAACCTCAGTCCTCACAACTAGGTCTAGCATGGCACAAAACTCGTCTTCTTTGCCTCCACCCAAAGAAGGCAAAACCAGAAACCGACAAGAGGACAATCAGCAAATACTCAATTGATTACAGAACTAACCACTTCCCCAACTTGAAATCAATGCAATAAAATGCACAACTAGGAAAAACCCAACAGAGAAGAGGAACTTCACAAGCAGACACAAAATCGAAGAGAACTCCATTCTCTTAACAGCATGAACCAATCCTCCCACCTTGAGCCCTAAGGTGAAAAACTTCACAACAACGAATCACTCGATTAAAAAGCAACACACACGCTAATCCCAAAACCAACATTTTGGGAATAGCAAAACGATCCTGAAATCCAACATTTTTCATTACATCTATTTATTTCCTTTAAACGGCAAGTCCAAAGACTATCGTCACACTATGCCATAAGTATGCATTCTTTCTTCTTCATAATCTTTCATCCACTAACTCCACCACTTGGCAAAACAACTCATACGGCAATTTCAATTGCACACCAAACAAAATGCCTTAAACAAAAGGCAACCTTCCAAATAATTACACCGACAACCCAATTCCATAGGTAATTAAACCTAAGTTCATTTTACATCCCATTATCTCTAAAAGTTATCGTCCCAACTAATTACATCCGCGATCGGTAATGTCGTCACCAACATTAAACAAATTCTTCCCCATAAAACTCATCAACGAAAGCAGGTTAACTTTTATCCCAAATTAACCTACCCTCCAAAATTCCCATTCGCCAACCATATGACGAACACAAAGATCAATTATTTAAGTCTCCAATGATTTAGACAATTGAACCCTATCAACATATTTAACAAGCGCCTCAACCAAACTTATTATTACTTCTTTGACACAATCATTTATACCCTTACGCAAACACCATTTCTAGATCTTCACTTATAACCGTGGATCACCATGACCCACAAACTACTTCTTGTCATCTATCCAATTAAGGTCGACCACCTTAACCCAACAACACAACATTCTACTAATCCTCTACGGAAGATCTTCAATCACCCACAACTTACTCTAACCGCTTAATCTTCCTTTCCGAAAAAGCCAACGAAAACTTCCAAAGAAGCTCGACTCTCAAAGACTTAGAAAATGACAGGGCTCAAGCCTTGCCATTCAACAAAACTCCAAACCAATTATCAAACTCCAAAATCCCACGATGGAAAGGAGTTACACAAATAAATTTACAGAAAGGAAAAGCGACTCGGTCGAATAACACTTTTCCCTTCAAAGCCCCAAATCCAAAACTCCAACTTGAAGAGCGACAACACGGAAATTCCATAACTTTCTCGGCACAGCAACCGAAAGAGGTGCAAAACGATACTCTTTTCTTGGTCTTAGATCCGAGAAGTCCAAAGAAGATAAAACCCAACACAATTTCCATCAACTCTCTAAGTTTACGACAAAGGAACAATGGCTCTCCTCACCCAAGGTTATGAACCCTCCGGTGCTGGCTCTTAACTGCCACCCCGACTAACACGACTACACGACAAGGCCAACATACCTTCGGCACAAAGAGTCCCACCGGACCCCACAAAAAAAGACACCACTTAAAAATCATAGCCATTAATAATACCATAGCCTTAACAAGACTAACATATAACATAACCACAAGTATCACATATAATCAATAACAAATAAGCATTGTAGCACAATGCAACGATAGCCCATCCCTTTCCTACTGTGCATCAGAGTGTGTCAAGTTTAAATTATTTGACCATTCTACATCAAGTTTTATAGTTATTGCCCTAGGGCCACATTTTAAAGGTTCAACCTAAACCATGTTTCTACCTTCACACAGCAAAATTTTAATTCATTCTATAATTTCTCACTACATTCAAACACCACGGACCTGAAGCCCGCTCTGATACCAACTGTAACACCCCGGAGCCCAAACGCGCCACGGATGCTACCAACCCTTTAAACTATTAAGACCGGCTTAGAAACTAAGCCACCGAAATTTACAAAATTTCGGCATGACCTCTCTAGAACAGAGGACATCCACTCAGCAGACAAAAGAATGAATGCAGTCATAATGTATCAACCACTCAAAATAGGAAGAAACATACTAGCAGGTCCTTAGTTAATCCATCAAATCCCCCAATAGAAGTTAAGAAACTCCAACACGACAAACAACATATTACAACCTCATTAATTACATCCAGAATTATTGAATTTGCTAATTAAATTGTTGGAGAACGAATTCGCACGTGATACTACTCCCAACTGCATTTAATCACTTCAAGGTACCTAAAACAAGAAGCAAACAAGTGTGAGTCCAAGACTCAAAGAAAGTGCAACAATAATAAAAGGTAATGAATTCAATCAAGTACTTGGAATCTAGAATTTAATATAGCCATTAGTAAATGGAAATCAACCAATAGAAGAAGCAATACTAACTTCACTTACCACGACCAATTCGAAAACATAACTAAATCTTACCCTCGCCTCAATAAGACATTTCCGGATGAGTCCACGCCTCAAACCTCAACCTGTTCTTCCCATTCTCATCAATCCCATTTATCAGTTGCAACACACAATGCAATGGAATGTATTCATGCTTTCATACTCAAGTGCACACAAGACATACAAAAGTAGAATCTTAAACATGATGCCTCATCGTAAATGCAATACAAATGCAAAACAAGGCCATTCAAAAGCAGAATATCATACCCATACATCACAATCAACTCATTAAACATGATGCTTCCTTGTCAATGCAAAGCAGATGCAAATATGCTTGCATGTTCATATGCTCATTTCATTTCACAATTCTCATGCACACGATGCATTATGCATGCTCATCTCCTCTTTTAGCACATACCAGATGGCGAGTGCACACCCGCGGTGTGCACCTCTCATTCCCTTCCACCCCGCAGTGGAGGGCGCCACTCTATCGACTCGCCCTGCACAACCACATATACGGGACTACGAGGTAGGACTTTCGCAGACTCACTACATGTGAGCACAGAGGCCCTTGATCGAATGGGTCACCTCTTCCATCATGAATGCACAAATGCAAATGACATAACAAATTTGCGAACTACTTTTATTTCTCACATTTGTATAGCCATAGCCAAATACATAAAACATCAGTCACTGCTCACATCCATAAATTACCCTTCACATCCTCGACATTCATAATCACATCCTCAACAAATATTCATACTCACATCACCAATACTCGAGTAATTACTAATTCCATCTATCTTGATCATAACTTAAACCATTTTTACAATCAAATTCCATACTCCATCCACACATTCATTTATCATCAATACTTCATACAAAAACCATAACCTTTTATCATGAACACGAATTGAACCATTATACTTAACTCAAAACTCATGTCTTTGATATCAATAACACCCTAATCCTACTAGTGAGCACCAGCATGGAACATAAGTTATCACAACAAACCACAAAGACAAGGCACATCATTCTTCAATGTAGCACACATAGCAAATAACAAGGATGCACATGCAAAATTTCATTCTCTAATGTCATTCATAAGTATTCACATAGCCTACCCATACTGTGTGTTGTCAAGATAACCACAATAAGCATTAGCGGTACACATATCAAATCAATCAAGACATTCAATCTACAATTCACAAAGTTCAATCAATTGATGCACTTGCCTTCAACTTCTCAAACGGTGTGGCGAGACGAGGTTACCACACCTGGGGTCACACCACCTGCACATGGATATAACTCACTCAAAAACATGCCCATAAATCAACACATGACTCATACTAAGCCGCCAGAACCCACTCAGAAAACCTGAAAACAGAAATCTGCCAACCCGGACAGCACTCGTAAAATGGGCATAACTTTTAAACGGCTGAACGAAACTTAGCGATTCTGGACTTCATTGAAAGGTAATTCGATTATCTACAACTTTTTCTATAGCCGACCGACCGGTAAAAACACCGATTATTCCCATATTTGCGACGAACAGCAGACAGCCGCAAAAATACTTCGCTTCTGGACAGCACGAGGTAAAATAGTCATAACTTTTAAATGGCTGAACGAAACTTGATGATTTCGGTCTCTATTGAAAGGTAATTCAATTATCTACAACTTTCGTTATAGCCAAACCCCCAGGAAACTCTTGTAGAATTTTCGAACAGCAGCTCTAACAGGGGCAAAAATCTGCTCGAAACAGGAATTGCAAATCACTCTAGACTCTAAATCCTCAACTAAATACATTGCAAAACAAGAACCCTAGCTAGGCATTTCATCAAACACCATGCATGCAAGCAATCTCACCCCAAAATTTCTAGGGTTTTACCTCGATCCTTCTCATGGAGGAAGAAGGGAGGTGGGGGAGCTGCTGCCACATGGGGGAAGGGTCGCCGGTGGCTGGCCGGAGGGGTCGCCACACGCCGCTGCCGAGCTGCCCTTGCCGCTGCTGCTGGAGCTGCCCTTGCCGCCCAGCCGAGGAAGAAGGAGGGGCGCCGAGCCAGGGAATGCACAGCCAAGAGGAGGAGGAAGGGGCCTACGGCTGCAGCTTCCGCTCCTGCTGCCGCCGATTGAGGAGAAATGACCGGCGACGCCAGGGCTGGAGACCAGGGGAGGCGCAAGAAATGGAGCTGGCTCTGGTGGGGAACGGCTGGGAGGGCAAATGGGAAAAAGCAATGGGTGAGGAGTCGGCTGAAGCTTGGGGGAAAAAGCAATTGGCTGACTTCTTTTTATTTTTTTTTTTCTCTCCTATGCATACTCCAACAACTGGATGCCACAAATCAACAGGGTTTGGAAACAAAAGAACTGAAGCTCCTCAATAAAACGAAAACCAAATGCCAACTTTAACCATTAGCGCGAACCAAATACTTTAAATTCTTGGCGCGAGATGGCGATTAACAAGAAACAAACTTGCCGCTAACTATACGGCTCGAAAAACACCTTTATCCGAAAACTGACGGAAGAAATCCAAAACTTTTAATAAAAGCTTCATTTGCGCAACAATAAATAATTCCTCCCGAATAAACATCCTCGACTCATGAAGGAGAATTTCATTTCCGACCGAACCCTAGCAAATGAGATCTTCGGTATTACAGATAAGCAACGCAAAGTATAGTAAAATTAAGTATCAAGCGTCAAATTTAATAGACGGAAATACCAACGTCCACGGGGATTTGGACTAGCTGATGTGGAGTTCCATTTCGAGCCATTTGTGGCCGTGACGGACTAAACTATGCTAAGTTGCTAGTGTCTCCCTATATTATGTGCACAGAAGGGAAAAGAACAACATAAAGTACAACACAGGCGCAACATAATTAGTAAAAGGCTTAGAAAGAGAGTAGACAGATGTCATGTACTATAACAGTTCACTGGGTGCAAGCATGGCCAAAAACTCGAGTGCTCGTTTCTGAAGTTGTTCCAATCTGATCATCTATGCGCCAAGCAGGACAGGACCATTAATATCCTAATTGTTTATGTCTGGGCCCTCTTTACGTTGAACTAGTTTAACAGGTTTTATCAGATCATTTTATACCACTACCCAAAAACAGTACATAGATGATACCTTATTTATGATGGTTCTTTTGAAATCATCACAAATACACTTATCAGTAGCAGGTATAAAGTTCAAAATGGTGAGAAGACTATTTGTGACGGTTTTTGTTTAGAACCGTCACAAACAATTGATTATTTATAACAGTTTTTCTTTGGAACCGCCACAAATAATATCAAGACTATTTGTGGCGGTTTTTGACTGGAACCGCCATAGATAGTCATATTATCTGTGGTGGTTTTTCTTTGAAACCGCCACTGATAATTTGTGGCGGTTTTAGGAAAAAACCGCCACTGATAATATTAGTATTTGTGGCGGTTTTTGTTAAAACCATTATTGATATTATTATCTGTGACGGTTTTAATTTAAAACCACCACAAATAATATTCCTATAAATACCCCTGCGGCTACGCCAGGGTCATCTTTCTCCCGAGTACAAAACCTTACTAGCTGATTTCATATTTTATTTTACAAAGATTTTTGTGCTTCTACTTCCTGTAATTGTTCCAAGGTATGTGATTCGTTCTCCTCTCTCCATTTGTAGTGGTGTCGTTGCAATTTAATGCTTAGACCTAGTTTAATTAAGGTTTAGATGCAAGGTTTAGATTTAGTTTGTTTTTATTTACCTAGCATTTTGTGGATGATGAATTTATTATCTTGCTCTATTAGATTAAGTTGTCTACCTTTTTTAGATGATGAATTATGATCAAGTATATATAAAATTTATTTAATTAAGATTATTGGATATTAACAAAAATTAAATTTTAGTTAATATGGTAGATGGATGATCTTGAAATTGGCTTGCATTTCGAAATGATGAGTTTATTATGTAGCTCATTCGGAGGTTAAATTTAATTTTGGCTATGTATAAGTATATATAAAAATGAAGTAATTAAGATTTGTTTTTTAATTACCATTAATTTTTTACCTTTAGCGCGTGCATATACATCTTGCTCCATTAGTGGCTATTGTTAGCCAATTTTTATCAAGCATATATCAAATTTATTTAATTAAGATTATTGGATATTAATACAAATTAAAGTTTAGCTAATATGGTAGATGGGTGATCATTAAATTGGCTTGCATTTGGAGATAATAAATTTATTATCTAGCACTTTCAAAGGATAAATTTAATTTTGGCTAGGTATGAGCATATATAAAAATTAAGTAATTAATATTTATTTTTAATTACCATTAATTTTTTACCATTAGCGCGCATATACGTCTTGCTCCATTAGTAGCTATTGTTAGCTAATTTTTATGAAACATATATTAAATTTATTTACTTAAGATTATTGGATATTAAGAAATATTAAATTTTAGTTAATATGGTAGGTTCGTGATAATGAAGTTGCCTTTCATTTTGAGTTGATGAATTTATTATCTAGCTCATTTAGTGGATAAATTTAATTTTAGTTTGGTATGAGCATATATTTTAATTAAGATTATTGGATATTAATAATTGTTTACATTAATTAATTATTGTAGATGGACCGGAGTTAGATGTACAATACGAACTGTTACAGCCGAGAATACATCGACGGCATTTCTTCTTTTCTAAGAGCTGCCGAGGAGACCAACTTGCAAAAGAAGAAGAAGTATATACATTGTTCATGCATTGATTGCAAAAATGAGAAGATATTTTCGGACAAAGACCATATCCACTTGCACTTGATTCGGAGAGGTTTTGTACCTGGCTATAGAAGTTGGACAAGGCATGGCGAAGAGGAGATCATACTTCAATGTGATAATGTCGACGACGACGGAGTCGGCAATATGGTAGCTGACATCAATTATGGATTCGATGAGAATAGGTTGGTCGTCAATGATGACAATAATCTGGCTCGAATGTTGTGCAATGTAGAAGAGAACTACACTAGTCAGAGAGAGTTTAATCAATTCAAGGGTTTAATGGAGGACTCGGAGAAACCTTTATTCCTAGGTTGCAAGAAGGAATACACAAAGTTGCACACCATGCTTTTATTGCTGAAATTGAAGGCAGACAATGGTTAGTCGGACAAGAGTTTTACGGCGTTGTTACATCTCTTAGCGGACATGCTTCCAAAGGGAAACTTGTTACCTAAAACCACGTATCTAGCTAAGAAGATTGTATGTCCCTCGGGATTGGAAGTAGAAAGAATACATGCATGTCCAAACGACTATATACTCTATCACAAAGACTATGCAGATAGGCATGTATGTCCGGTGTGCAAAGCATCGCGATACAAGCGTAAGTGCGATGACAGTGAAGGCATCGAGTGAAGAAAGGAGCTCCCGCTAAAGTGGTGCGGTATTTGTTAGTAATACCTCATTTGAAGCGTTTATTTGGAAACAAAATGCACGTCAAATTGATGCGATGGCACTCGAAAGAGCGTAAGAGGGATGGAAAACTAAGACACCCTACTAATTCTGTCCAGTGGAGAACCATCGATAGGCTCTTTAGGGAGAACTTCGGAAACGAACCGAGGAATGTAAGGCTTGGCTTGAGTACAGGTGGAATGAATCCTTTCGATAATATGAGTAGCATTCATAGCACATGGCCCATGACTCTCTGTATCTACAACCTTTATCCTTAGCTGTGTATAAAACAAAAGTATATTATGATATCGCTGCTTAACCAAGGGCCGAGAAAACCTAGCAACGATATTAATGTATACCAATAACCTTTGGTGGAAGATCTTGTGATACTATGGAATGAATGTGTACAGGTATGGGACGAGTACAAACGAGAGTACTTCACTCTACGTGCATTGTTGTTCTGCACCACCAATGATTTACCTACCCTTGGTAACCTGTCCGGCCGTACTATAAAAGGAGCCAAAGCATGCCCCTAGTGCCTGGATAAAACCACTAGTGTGTGACTCAACAACTCGAGAAAAATAGTGTAAATGCGTCACTGTAGGTTCCTTTACAAGAATCATCCGTACCGCAATATGAAGAAACAATTCGACGGGACTAAGGAGGATGGTTCAGCTCCAAGGCCTCTTTGTGGGGAAGAGGTTTGTGATATGGTTAAGGATCTTAATGTTGTACTTGGAAAGGGGAGTACTGACAATATATCGAGGTCCCATACTGAGAAGACCACATGGAAGAAGAGATCCATATTCTGAGACTTGCCCTATTGGAAGGACTTAGAAGTTCGACACTGCATCGACGTCATGCATGTAGAGAAGAATGTATGTGACAGCAAGCTTGGTCTTTTGCTGAATATTCCTAGCAAAAAAAGGATGGGCTGAAGGCACAAGGAGACCTAGAAGATATGAAAATCAGAGCCGAGTTACATTCTCAAGACACTTGGAAAGGCTGACTTTACCATCCCCTAGCTTGCTACACTCTCTCCAAGAAAGAGAAAATAGATCTCTGCAAGTGCTTGCATGATGTTAAAGTTCCATCCAGTTACTATGCAAACATCAAGAAACTGGTATCGATGAAAGATTTGAAGTTAACTGGCATGAAGTCTCATGATTGTCATGTGATGATGACAGAAACGCTACATATTGCAATTAGAGGTATTTTACCTGACAAGATCCAAGAGGTAATCATGAGGTTGTGTTTCTTCTTTAACGCGATTTCACAGAAGGTCATCAATCCCATTGGTCTTTGTGAACTGCAGGCTAATGTGGTCCAGACTCTATGCCAGCTAGAGATGTATTTTCCTCCATTATTTTTCGATATCATGGTTCATCTCATTATTCACCTTGTGAATGAGATAAATATTTGCGACCCCGTATTCCTGCATCAGATGTACCCGTTCGAAAGGTATATGGGTGTTTTGAAAAAATATGTACGTAATCGATCTCGGCCGGAAGGCTCCATTGTAGAAGGTTATGCAACTGAGGAGGTTATTACATGGATGAGGTCGAACCGGTAGGAGTGCTTGTATCTCGCCATGAGGGCATGCTAGCTGGGAAAGGTGTAATAGAAAAGAAATCTACAAATTCTTACAATCATGTTTTGTTCAAACAGGCCCATTTCACAGTCTTGCAATAGTTAGTTGAGGTGTACCTGTATATGGACGTACACAAGGATAAACTACGGAGGGAAAACCATGGACGGTCAGAGGTTTGGATAACAAAAGAGCATAATCATTTGTTCAATTATTAGTGAAGAAACGAGTGTTACGTTGAGGAGGTTGGCAAAAGGGCCTTTAGGTACAATCATGACATGGCAAGGATACGATATACATGGATATACATTTTACACGAGAGCTCAGGATAGTAAAAACACTTACCAAAATAGTGGTGTTCGTATAGATGCCTACGACAACACAGGTAGTAACAAGAGCAACTATTACGGGTTCATAGAGGAGATTTGGGAGCTCGACTACTACATTTTCAAGATCCTGGTGTTTCAGTGTCGTTGGGTCCAACTCCCAAAGGGTGTCAAGGTGGACAAGTTCGGCTTCACTACTGTGGACGTCGAGCATGTCGGATACAGAGACGAACCATTCATACTTGCAAAACAAGTAGCACAGGTCTTCTATATAATCGACCTAGCAGATAAGAAGTACCATGTAGCTCTTCAAGGAAAAATAAGAATCATCGGAGTTGAGAATGTCGTGGATGAGGAAGAGTACAACCAATTTGATGAGTTGCCTCCTTTCGTAGATGGCAACATCAGGCTCGAGGAAGAAGCCACTTAAGAAGTTACCTATCATCGCGATGATCACATTGAAGGCCAAATTGTAAAAAAAAATAATTAGTTAGGAGTAATAGCAATATATGTCTATTTATATGTGAAAAATAAGATAATGAAGTGAAATGTGATATGACTCCTTTTGACTGCGAATATGATATGTTTTTCCAGCTAAAAATTTTACCATAATTTCCAAAAAACAGTGTGAAATTATTGTAAAAATATAAAAATTTAATAATCACATATAATTCCTTTTAAAATTTAAAGACAGAAAATAAGGAAATCTAAAAACTGCCATATCGGAATTAATAGAAAATAAATATGAACGATTTTGATCTAAAAAATTTAAATAATAAAAACTTCCACATATTAAACTCTCTCAAAAATTTTAAAAAATTCTTGACTTCATTTTCATCCTCAAATAAAATAAAAATTATCAACATCGCATCATTCCATAATTATCAAAAGTTAGTCAGATACGGATAGAAAGTCGATCGCCAAATCTAGCCGCCAGACCTCTTCCCCACCCTTTTCTCCGCCACGCCGGAGCTCGCTCATGGAGGCCTGCTCACTTCCGAGGAAGGCGGCGGCGGGCCATCTCGCCTCATGGACTCGATTGCCCAGATCCGCAGGACGCCTCGTGGTTGCGCTTCCACTCCGGCGGTGGAACTCCGGGCCTGGCGGCCGGATCTTTGGTGTCCTCACCGGATCCGTGCTCTCGCCCCGGATTTAGCTGTTTGGTGGAGCCTTGCCACGGATGACGGTCGCCGCTCCCCGGTGCGGTGTCGTGGTCGGCTTTTGATCTTGTGGATGATGGGCGATCTAGGTGACTACTCTTCGCTTCAGCGTTTTCATCTCTTACTAGCGTTGTTTATACATTTCTTTTGACCTATGTCATCTTAGCATCGATTCGCGGATTCGCTTAGGCGACATTAACTCATTTTTAGATGCACTCTATGGACTTGATGATCGTGTGCCTATTGGCTAGCTCGCGAATCTGTCATCGAGAGTCGAACATCTAAAATTGTTTTGTCCGCCTTGAGAAGGTGGCCGCTGCTATTGGCTAAGATTAAGTGGTATGGCGGCACTAGCTCGGAATGAGGGTGATTGCAACACCGATCTCTCGTACTTCGACTTCGTGGAGAAATCCTAGGTCTCGACCTTAGTTGGTTGTGCTCGCAATGGTCTTGTTGAAGGCATTGTTTTGTAGTCAAAGAATTTACTCTCCGAGGTGAAAACCTTTGGTCCGCCTTCACGGTTGGATCATGGCAATGACGGTCGCGTGTAGCGACGAGTCCTTCTTGGAGGCGTTGTCATTGGAGAGTTTTTATCGTGGTTCAAGTGTTGCTATGATGGTGGATAGCCTTGAAGACAATATTGCGTGATGTAGTTTGCCGCGATGGTTCCTTTGTCTTTTCTTGTGTGTGTGTGTTTGGTCGTACACCCTAATCGTAGAGGTTTAAGTCTTCTTAGTATAATTGTATCACCTTGATGTAATTTACTAAGATTAATAAAAGCTTCCTTTATCGAAAAAAATAAAAATAGAAGTGAGCAAATAAATTAGTCGTTGTTGTTAGAATTTTTATAATTTTAATATAATTGATTTTAATCCAAAAATATTTATGGATAATAATAATTATCATCTAAACCTGGTAAAAAAGTTTAAAACTATTTTACTAAGATTTGATAGCCCTTTAAATGGCTAAGTTTGGGGATAAATTTTATCTGTAGTGGTTTTTAATAAAAACCACCACTGATAAAAGGTTATTTGTGGTGGTTATAAAAACCGCCACAGATGAAATGGTATCTGTGACGGCTTTTAAGAAAAACCACAACTGATAAAGTTATCTATGATGGTTTCTATTAAAAACCGCCACAGATACTGCCCCATATAAATTACCTAACCCTAACTTGACCCGCTGCCACCTCCTGCTCTTCCCGCTCACCCGCTTTGACATCACCCGCACCGTGCCCATCGTCCTACAGCGCCCACACCAAGCCATGTCCGTCGGGGAGGACTCCGACAGCGCCGCCACTCCAAGCCACGAGAAAGGATCCCAACGCCGCCGCCACTGGTGAGCACTGTTCTCCCTGTTTGAGAATGATTGTAACATTCATTTTAGTGCTGGCTAGATCTGAAATGAATCAATACACCGATTATAGTTGCTGCATTGTTGGATGATAGTTGCTGCATGTTCTATCGCTGGATGATAGTTAGAACAAATTTGATTTTTCGAATCCCGTGTAAATGGATGGTGAATATACTTGTGAGTGATACCTTTTATTGTTATATTAATCAGAGTGCCTTGTCCATATACACTTGCAAAGTGGTTCTGTGTGATTTATGCATTCGAGTAATGCATCTAATATGCATGTGTTGTAAATTACTCAGTTAAATTATAGGGTTGTAGTCAGTTAAATTGATTATAGGGTTGTAGTCAGTTAAATTGCTTTTGTTTGTTGGTCTGATAGCATGGTGAGGTGGTATGGTCTATTTGAAGTTTCTGTAGTTTGTCCTGAAAACTCGAGTTCCCAGCCTTTGCTTTCTTTTGGCTGTAAGACATTATGTTGCCTTCAACAATCTTGCACAACTACAGCAGAATTATACGAAACACTGAACATACCATGTACAATCCAAATACGAGAAAGGAATCAAGGAGATAGTACCTCCATAGGCAAATATACAGGACGAGAATTACTTCCAGCCTGTAGGCAGGGCCAAGAAGTATACTTCAATCTGGAATTGTACCTTTTCCAGAAAATACTGAACAATAGTCATCCTTGTCCCTTGATCATCAACATGAAATCTAACAATAAAGAATAACAGGCATAAGTTCATATTAAGGAGAAAACGGTAATAATTATGCATTAAAAAGTAAAAACTAAAAAGAAGACAGGTGTGTATAAGCTGTCATAACAGGCAAATTGTGTATAAGTTTCATTTTACACATAAGAATTTGTAAGGTGTTACACACTCGATTTAAAATAGATAAATATTTGCTAGGTACACAAATCAAATATGTTTGATAGATCTATGTAGGAACACAAATCAAACCTGTGGACCCAGGCTGAATCCTTTATAAAAAGGATTATTTTCCTCTCCTGCTCCAATTCCCATACACCTACATCGACAAGCAAACAATATCCTAAAATCCTCAAGCCGTATTTTCATAATATTCCAGCTTTTTAATTAATTTTTCGAGAGCATAGAGCCTATAGACAAAATGGAAGAGGTAGCGAAGTGAGGGAAGGTAAGCACATCAGTTGACTCATAGGGATAGGAGTAATCCTTTTTATCTTGTATCTCCTGATTTGGTCCTCCTGGTGGTTTGTTTCAATACGAACTCCCCCCAGTGGTTTCTTTATCTGAGCAGATTGGAACTTTGGAAATTAAAAGACACTAGTCAACTACTAGAAACCAATGACATTTCGCATTGTTCATAACATTAAAATTGGAGCATGTATTCTCATTCAGCCAAATCATTAATTTAAAATTAGAGCATGTACCTGAATGATTATCATTAGGTTTTACACATTATGCTGAAGAACACACATTCTACACATTATGCTGCTCTTCAGTAATGACAAATTAGAGTATGTTACAAAGTTGAGAACATGGAAGCCTACTTAAATGTATAATTTCACTAGAGCATGAAAGATGGTATATTGGATGGCATTCATGCAAAAGTATAGCATTTAGCATGCCTCACTGCCATGTGTTTGCAAATTATTTTCTTTAATTTAACAAAACAAACTTACCTGAACACTGTGTACCATCATCTGCTCCTGTAATTTAGGCACTATGTAGAATAAGATTCTGGTGGTGTGAGATGTAAATTAATTACACGCTAGTATGTACTTATTTCATCTTCTTCTGTTATAGTATTATTACCGAATTGATTCCATCTCTACTAAGTCTTCTCTCTGGTATGATTTTTATTTTTGATCCTCCTTTCCTTTCACATGCTATAACTATGTGCCAATATTGCTGAGTTCTTGAGCTGAAATGCCAGAGAGGAAATTCGTGCTAGTCCAAATTCATTAGCATCTCCTCTGCTTTCTTGATGATGCTACGAGTGTTGTAGAAATGGCAGACACACCTCATTAGGCTATTCCCAGTGGAGGTTTCATGAGGGTTTCATTCCCATTAAATGATGTGACACATAAGCAATTTGGATGACATGGCATAATAATTATGAAGAGAGAGAGAGGGAATGAGTTTCATCAGGATGAAACTGGGTGTACACTATTTCCATGACTATGAAACCTGTTGAAACTAGCACTGGGGGCTATAGAGTTTCATTTCATCCAACTTCACCCAATCTTGTGCCTTGCAATTAAATGCGATGGTTAGCATATGAAACCGTGAAATGAAACTGTGCATTGTGGCCCTTGTTTCATTCATCCACTCAAATCTCTTTAGATGACATGACAATCTTGGAAACCGTGAAATGAAACTCTCCACTAGGAATGGCCTTAGTATGTGTCCTCCGCGCCCACCCATGCCGGATTCTCTATGGCTATAAGGAATGGATTCGCTCTGCCTCTAGCAAAGCCTTTGTACTAATTTTCTTTATTTTTCCTTTTCCATCAACTGAATCAATTTTAGGTGAAAACACATATATATACTGGCATTGGTGATGTACTCCAATATAGTCAATACTTCTCCAGTAATTAAGAGCCTGGTATATGGTAGTAACTGTCTAACTGAAACAGGTTCATAGGACTTCCTCTCTCAGTAGAGATATCTTAGATGGTTTGTTGCTTGTAAGAAAGGAGAACTCTGTGGCTTCTTTTCTTTTCTTTTTTTGCAAAACTCTGCGACTACTTTTATACTGGTCATATAGTCATATGGTCGTTAATTTGTCCATGAGTTCTTCACGGAAAAAATTCTCTAAGAAGCCCCTAGACCCCCTCTTTAGAGGCCCCATGTCAGATTTTACCATCTAGCCTAACTAAGACGAATCTCAAAGCAATCCATCCGCATCTCCTTCACTTCTCTGATTATTTATCGTGGTGGCGGTGCAGCAGGTGGAGTGGAGGATCTCTTTTCTAATCTCAAAAGATTCCTGAAGTCAAAATCTTATTAGTTGATAAAAGATCTAATTTGGATTAAATTCATAAAATACTTCATTGTCCTACTAATGATAGAAAAATGAGTAAGTAATCATACAACGTAAACCTTAGAATACCATATAAGCTATTTTAGCGATGAATATAATATCTCCTGTAAATATTATGATTTCTAACCCACACCAACATTTCTTGTGGAAATATAGTTCTTATGGAGCCCAATCCCAAGCTTATAATGGAGGAGACATCCAACCCGAGCCCGAGCCAGTATCTTAACATCGAGCCAATCACCAAATATGCCGAGGTCTCCACCACTGTTGTAGATGATGCACCCATTGCAAGATGTCGAGGCCGAGGGAAAACTAAGAAGCCTTAGCAGCAAAATACAGGTCAATATGCAAGTACATCGTAAGAGATAAAGTGCCAATCACCTATTTGGATTGGCACAAAGTGCCCTATGCTACCAAAGAGGATCTATAGACAGAGCTCAAAGAAACCTTTGAATTCCCCGAAGAAGCCGAAGAGCTCGTGCATCACGATGCGTTAATGACCATGGATGCAGCATGGAGGAAATTCAAGGCAAGGCTAAATACAAACTATGTGAAGAAAAGCAAAGAGCACCCTAATCGAACACGAGGAGTTGGGGTCAAGGTTCCCTAAAAGATGGGATTCCCAGAGAACGGAGACTCTTATAGGAATTGGAAGAGAGCCAAAGAAGAGCGTGCAGAAAATGAATTGGAAAAGATGAAGGAAAGGGTTCTTCGAGAACTACAAGGCACCATATAAGAACAAGTTCAACCACAAGTACAACAAGCCATGAACCAATCACAAGTCCATAACGTTCTCTCTAACCCTACGAATCGTCGTAGCAGTTGCATGTCCACACCATTGGTACAACTGAATAACACCCATTATCCTGTGGACGACAGACAAGACCCCACACCTTGCCAGCTCAACGTGCTCGTCATGAATATATTCTTACAAGATGGTATAGGAATAGCTTATCCATGCCAAGAAGGGGGTGTTCTGCATAACTCCCCGATAGCGCTACGTTATGCCAAGGTCCAAGTGGACACAGCACTTCCACAGTTTGCCGACATCGCACTGGAAATCCCCTCCAATGACGAGGTTACAACTCTAGGAAGTGATGTCCACTCGTTCATCCAGTGGCGCAAGCGTGACATCATGTTGGACCATCTAGTGCCTGCCTCTTCTGCAGTAAAACTCGCGTATCGGTCACTAGCACTTGAGCGTAAAATGTCAATGAAACAAGATGAAGCACTAAAGAAGTCCAGTGAGGACCGCATAAACAATGGCTAGTGTGAGTACTTCAAAGGACAAACTAATTATAACCCCTGATCTGAAGAAATGACATATTAGAAAAGCTGTATCAGCTAGATTAGGTGAAGCCAGAACAAAGTATGATGTTTTGCTAGCAAAAGGTCACAGCGAAGTATCAAGTAGAAGATAACTAAGAAAAGATTGCCATTTGAGCTGGGGAGGCCATTAGTCACCCCTTTAAAGTTAAATAGCCTATCAATCATGATGCAGCGATTACATACCTGGTACATGGAGTGATCCAACCAAGAGGTACTCCCGAAGGTTATCACTGCCCTTTTTCGAGAGGAACATTTTCACCATGAGGGAGTTGGCTACTTCTTGATAGAATTCAATAACTTACACAACTTGTTCTATCACGATACCCTCGACATATCTTTTTTGAAATACTGGTCACTGTAAGTGTCTAATATATAAATCATGATTTACATTTATGTAATACT
The DNA here is from genome assembly GCA_036346375.1 of Guadua angustifolia. Taxonomy (NCBI): domain Eukaryota; kingdom Viridiplantae; phylum Streptophyta; class Magnoliopsida; order Poales; family Poaceae; genus Guadua; species Guadua angustifolia. The sequence continues at coordinate 11,571,041 of CM070501.1, forward strand.
AATAAATGTCATGTCTAACTTTTTCCCTATCTAGATACGAGATGATCGAACTAAGAAGAACCAAGGGACCAGTGAGATTCCTCAACCCGGGAATGGTCTACAAGGCTGAAATCACAAGAGTACCAAAGGAGGTTGAGGAATATGTATATAACACTTTGATCAAGCTACAAGACAAGGAGTTTATACTTTTACCATACAATTTTAAGTAAGTTAGTTTCTCACTAGCTAGTTAAATTACTCATTGATTTTGTTCTTTACTTTGATCTCAGGACTAATGACTATGGCATCATACACATGTATGTAGCTTCCATTGGATTCTCGTAGTAATTACTCCAGAAAATAGCAAGATGCTGATCATGGACCCACCGGATAAAGACAAAAAAAACTATGAAAAGCTAATAATTGTAATGAATAATGCATTCAAAAATATTGTAAAAAGAGCTCGAGATACTACCCATACCACAAATCCCTTTCAATCCGTACTAAATTTCTGGTATGCATGCAAGTAATATTCTTATATCGCATTTCATAGTAAATAACTCCTTTCATGATATTTTAGTTTATTCAATTTTTACAATGTCACAAGCAGTCGCAAGGCACAAATTTATGTGCATACTTCGTGTGCTAATACACCTCTGGCCGTTGCGCTCATCAGTCCACATACATCTATATATATAATGGCCAACAAGTCACTTGCCCTCTCCCCTATACTAGAGAAAGGTGTCTTAGTCATCTTGCCAAGTAAATAAGATTCTCACGTTTCAAATGATTCAAAATCAAATGAATCTAGAAGACCATCCTTATGGTGCTTCATTACGCATTTCTCATTTATATGACCTAAGCGACAATGCCAAATGTATGTGGGATTCAAATCATTAGGACGAAGCCTCTTAGCTGTGGTAAGGAGTGACAGCTCTATTCAATAAGCTGGCTCTTTAAGGGAAGATAGGGCATTTCCTAAAATGTGGAAGTTTGGTGCTTTAGAGATAGGGCTTATAGATCAGCACATGATCAAGTTCCAAAATATATAAACCATTAACTATAGAACAATTACCATAGAACATATCACTTTTATAAATAAAACAATAATTTTTCTTACCAACAAAGTGATGACCCTCTGCCTCCAAACATGAAGTAGAGATAATATTTCTACTCAAAGTTGGAACATAATAATAATTATTTAGTTCCAAAACTAGTCCTGAAGGTAAAGATAATGGATAAGTGCCTATAGCCAATCCAGCAACTCTTTCTTTATTGCCTACATGAAGCTCTACTTCGTCTTTTGCCAAACTTCTATTCTTTATTAGTCCCTCTATCTAGTTGCAAATATGAGCAACTGATCTGGTATCAAATACCCAAGAACTAGTATGAGAAGTAGCAATATGGATCTCTATAACATTAATACCTAAAGTGGAAGTATTACTTCCATTCCTTTTGTCTGCCAGGTACTTCGTACAGTTCCTTTTCCAATGCCCTGTCCCCTTGCAGTAAAAGCAAATGGTATCGAGTGCATGTCCAGCTTTTTGCTTCTAAAGCTTAGACTTGTTACTCGAGATCTCATCTTGAGACTTACTCGCACCCTTACACTACAAGAAAAGTGACTATCTGTGACGAAAACATCGTGACGTTGTCAACTTTTGTCATGAAAAATCTATTTTCTACGATGACTTGTTTATGTTCATCATTAATTGTATCAGGCACCATCGCCCCATGTACTTTTGCGACGAAACATAAAATTTCATCATGAAACCATAATACAAATTGTCATAGAAAATGAATGGTTGTTTGTCTTGGATTGATGTCAAACATATCTTTGTATTGTGACGATATGTTTTTTCATCACGGTGGCATGGCCTATCGAGAGGCTATATCTAGAGGGCCCCTTGTCCGAGGTGGCCTTGTTGTCTGACTTGGCCTTGTGGGCCCATATGTGGGTTACACCTTACACACTGTCAGTTCTTGCTTATGTCCTTTCATGGTCAGCTCATTAGGGTTCAGGTCTGGATTGGTTGGTAGATGGACATGATGTAGTGCAAGGATTCATTAGAATCCTTCTATACGATTGGTGGCTTCCACATTGTCCCTTGCATGGAACTAATTTTAATTGTCTTATATCTAAAAGCAATTGCTTCCTTCTTGTTGATTTCCTATGGAGTTCTTTGGATGAATGTTAGTGCTAAAAATAACTTGTGTTACTCAAGTTGAATCTTATATAGGAGATTAATTCAAAATATTCTCGATTTGTCTGTTTGTAAAGTGAAATAAAAATAGAGTTAAATGGACCAATAGTGTGATCCTATCTGTGGGTGTTACTAAAAAAAATTGATTCTTGTCTCAATTGTGTGCTTAAAATAGCTTTAGAATCAATTATGGCACAAATCAAGAAATTTATTTAAGATACTATGAAATGTAAGATACTAGAATTCTACTACACAGAACAGGTGCGATTTAGGTTTAGAGTTTCTTGATTGCATGCATTTTGCTTCGAATTCTAGATGCAAAACTTATTTGGATTTATATTATTAAGATAATAAGTCACCTCATGATTATCTTGTAATACATTTATATTTCCAAGCTTGAATTAAGTTGGAGAAAACAAAAATCTATTTTCATCTTGTTCTTTCAAATTTCGTTGAGATACATACATATATTATATATATATATTTATCAATATATACTTTTATTATCATCCTCATCATTATTATTATTATTTTATTTTTATTTTTACTTTTACTATTTTTTTCTTTCAGCCTTCATGTTGAGATACATACATATATTATATATATTTATCATTATATACTTTTATTATCATTATTATCATCCTCACCATTATTATTATTATTATTATTTTTCTTTATCATCCTCTCTCTCTCTCTCTTCCTCATTTCCTTACCTAGTCGCCTGTAGCGCCTTCTCTCCCGAACTCCTCTCTTCTCCCCCAGCACTGTTGCCTTCTTTTTTTTCTCTACGTTGAGTGCCTCCACTGCTCTCTCTCTCCCTCGCTCTCGTGCACGCCCAAGCACCGCCACCTGGTTTCCACTTCCTCTCAGCACCGCTCGTGCTTCTCCTCTGCACGCAGGCACCTTGTGTCGCTTCTCCCTTTGGCACTACCTGCCCTCAGCTGACACTAGCCTTCGGCCCTCTTCTGCAACACCCAGATCTGCCGCCTTCCCCACCGTTTAAGTGACCCCGATGCTAGTGGGGTGGTCCGAGCTCATGGGCCGCATGCATTGGACATGGTGGCTGCCCAAACCGGCCCATCTCGTTGGTCATGGCCATAATCTCCAAGCTAAGTGCTACTCCCCCTTTCTCCCCTTAATTCTTTCCTTTTATTGAGTTGGTTAACTTGCGGTCATGAGTATGCAAAATCAATTGTATAAAAAGCAGATGATGTTTAGAAATGTTCATCTTTGCGTGATTATCAATTTTAAAAATTTTGTGTGTATGGTACAAAAAATTGGTTCCCTATGCAATTGTTATAAATTTTTAGTCTTTAGCAGATCCTCTAGTTAATGGAATTAGTTTTAACCTCATATGCCTTTGTGTTATGTATCTAGGTGGTGTACATGGATCATTGCTGATCCCTTGTTTGATTCAGAGAAGTATAGCCTTGAGTTGTTTAGAATATCTTGTATGCTGTTGGCAAGGCAATTTTTTTCAGTATAAAGAATGGGCTCTTGTTTATGCAGGCTTCTTTGGTTCTTGGTTTGATTTGGACATCGAGTCACTACCCCATAGATCTGGAAACGCCACGACGTTGACAAACCGCCACCTCTCATTGGCACCACCATTGTTCTCCTCTGGTGAGGTATGTGTGTGTGTGCGCCCGTGCACATATTGGGTGTGGACATGCCCCTTTGTTGTAGGAAAAAAAGCTTTGCAGAATTTACATTTATTGTTCTCACTACTACAGACTGCTTCATCCACGACCCCCCATCACTGTCGGGTAGGCTCGACCCGGCAGTGATAATATTATCATTGCCGGTTCTAACTTCAACCGGCAGTGATAAGAATAGTATAATTTTCCCGCACGAATGGAGGTAATATCATTGCCGGGTTTAGAGAGACCCGGCAGTGATAAGAAAATATCAGTATCGGTTTATATAAAAAACTGGTAGTGATTTATCATTGCCGATTTTTGTTTTTAACCGGCAGTGATAAGACCATTTTCACTGCTAGTTTTACTCCTGAACTGGCAATGATATTACTGTTCCCCAAAATTAGTTAAGATACAGAACATATCAAAGCATAATTAGTTAAAAAACATAACATATTAAACACTTGTAATTTATCTCGCGCAGAACATTTTTAGTCCTAATTTTATATACAAAATATAACGGGCCAACGGCTTTTAACCGTTTGAAACCCAAAATGGCGCAAAACCCTATATCCAAAAGTCGTCATCGTCCTCCTCCTCCTCATCGCCGGAGCTACCACCGGATGACCGATCGGAGTTGCGGCGGTGCTCCTCCTCTGAATCCGATTCGGTGGCGGAGTTGGTCTTGCCCCAACGTCGAAGGAGCTCGCCGCAGCCGCTGTCGTCGTCGTCGCCCTCCTCCTCCTCCTCCTCTGCCTCCTCTTCCTCCTCCTCCGCCTCCTCCTCCTTCTCCTCCTTCTTCTCTGGTGGCGGATCAGTGCTTTGCCCAGTACGTACTCGCTTCTTGGGGGGGCATTCTTGCAGCAATGGTGGATTGTGAGGAGCGCCATAGATTGAGGAGCTGCGCATTATATTGAGGAGGAATGGGAAGCCCAACAGTTGCCAAAATGGGGAAGCACAACAGTTGGCAAAGGAATGGGGAAGAGCGACGGTAAGCTCGTGATGATTCTAGGGTTCTCGATGATATTGTTTTGTGATGATTCTATTGCTCTGTGATGATTCTAGGGTTGGCCAATGCTATTGCTCTGTGATGATTCTATTGCTCTATGATGATTTTAGGGTTGGCCGATGCTATTGCTCTGTGATGATTCTAGGGTTGGCCGATGCTATTGCTCTGTGATGATTCTAGGTTCTCGGCGATATTGACAATTGTTTTGTAAATAAGGCCTTAAGTTGGTAGATCGACATGCATTGACAATCGATGATTCTAGGTTCTCAATGATATTGCTCTGTGATGATTTTAGGGTTGGCCGATGCTATTGATCTGTGATAATTTTTTTCTAAGCCCTAATAGCATTGTTGGTTCGGTTAGCATACTGCTCTGAATTCTTATTATGCATGATAAGGTGGTAAGGATTTAAGGCCTTATTTACTCAATTAATTGTTTTGCCCATTTGTGATGAGATGAAGGTTCTAATCTTTATTCAAACCCAATAACTGAGAGCAATCATACATAATTACCTCCACATTGCCATAGTAATCTTGATTCATTATATGAATGACATAATGTTGCCTTTATGTGATCTGTTGCCATATGTATCTTTGTGGTGTCGTCAGCAATCGATAACAAGTATATGTCTGAACTGCAGTGTCATCAGCAGGGGCAGGCACCCAAGAGACAGGGGCCCAACTCATATATTCATTAGAATATTATTGCTTATTTGCTTACTAAAAAATAATGAATCATTCTTATTCCACACTAATATGATTTTCAAAAAAATAAAATAAGGTTATAAATCCACAACTAGTATGTTAGTAGTCTATTACACCAAAAGAAAGCAAAGCGAGCCAGGAGAGCATCCGATACACCGAGAAACGAAGCCACGAGGTGACGTGCTTGGTTGACACTAGTTGTGGATTTATAACCTGATTTTATTTTTTGAAAATCATATTAGTGTGGAATAAGAATGATTCATTATTTTTTAGTAAGCAAATAAGTAATAATATTCTAAAGAATATATGAACTTTTTCATTTTGAGATGTATATGTATCATGTGAAATGTATAAGTGAAATGTATAAGTATATGTGAATTGTCAATTGTATATGTTCGTTGAATTGATTAGTCTTGCCGATTCATGATTGAGGTGAAGATTCTAATCTTCAATCAAACCCAATAACTGAGACCAATCATACATAATTATCTCCATATTGCCATGCTAGACATGATTAGTTATATGAATGACATTAAATTGCCTTTATGCAACTGCTGCTAGAATTGTCAATTGAATTTGCCGCACATGGCCTCTCACAATGGACAAGTGCCGATGGCATTGAGCCCATAGACCAAAGCCCAGAGCAAAGCCCGACAGATTCCTTAACATGGAACAACTCGAGGAAACAAATGTACACGAGGTAAGTCTTTATTAGGATTCTTTGTACTTATTATAGATCCAAGAACAATAAATGATGTTGAGGCATACGTGACTCAAGGCGCCGCTAAAGCTACAACACAAGGACTACATACTTTTACCCTACATCTTTGAGTATTGTTTCCTCGCCTACTAGTCTCAGATATTTGATGTGCAACACTATGTGATGACTAATTGGCTTCGCAGCTTTCATCGGATCGCCCTTGTCATCATGTTAAATGAAAGCAACATCATCGTTTTGGACTCATCGAGGAAACCGACAAGCAAGTACAAAGAATTATTAGACTTGCTAGACAGTAAACTCGGCCGTTGCATTATTGTTCCAAAGAATCTTCCATCCCATTGCACCTAATTAATTTTAATGACTACTCGAAACCATGAACAGGGTGTACAAAAAATACCGCAAGAAGAGCCAACGGTATCGTCCATACACGAAAAATTTCAGAATATACACCAATTTTCCATGCCCTCAAATAACCCCAAGGAACAATTTATGTGAATACTACACAATAACACATATCCACACGCTCATCATCGACAATACAAACTACAACGGCCACCGGTATATCGATCATTATATATAAAAACGATGACATTAATTTATGCTTCAATTTCTCCCATGACAAATACACAAGCGGTGGCACCAAAGACACTGCTTCGACCACGAAATTGATGTCCTTTAAGAGCAGATAGTGGGTTCATCATTCGAGAAATTATCCACCCTAAGGGCGAGTTTCACGAGCATTTGTAGCTTAAGTGACGGTGCTCCTCCTTTGAATCCGATTCGGTGGCGGAGTTGGTCTTGCCCCAACGTCGAAGGAGCTCGCCGTGCCGCCGTCGCGTCGCCCTCCTCCTCCTCCTCCTCCTCCTCCTCTTCCTCCTCCTCGCCTCCTCCTCCTTCTCCTCCTTCTTCTCTGGCGGCGGATCGCTGCTTTGCCCAAGACGTACTCGCTTCTTGGGGGGGCATTCTTGCAGCAATGGTGGATTGTGAGGAGCGCCATAGATTGAGGAGCTGCGCATTATATTGAGGAGGAATGGGAAGCCCAACAGTTGCCAAAATGGGGAAGCACAACAGTTGGCAAAGGAATGGGGAAGAGCGACGGTAAGCTCGTGATGATTCTAGGGTTCTCGATGATATTGTTTTGTGATGATTCTATTGCTCTGTGATGATTCTAGGGTTGGCCAATGTTATTGCTCTGTGATGATTCTATTGCTCTATGATGATTTTAGGGTTGGCCGATGCTATTGCTCTGTGATGATTCTATTGCTCTGTGATGATTCTAGGGTTGGCCGATGCTATTGCTCTGTGATGATTCTATTGCTCTGTGATGATTCTAGGGTTCTCGATGATATTGACAATTGTTTTGTAAATAAGGCCTTAAGTTGGTAGACTGACATGCATTGACAATCGATGATTCTAGGGTTCTCAATGATATTGCTCTGTGATGATTTTAGGGTTGGCCGATGCTATTGATCTGTGATGATTTTTGTCTAAGCCCTAATAGCATTGTTGGTTCGGTTAGCATACTGCTCTGAATTCTTATTATGCATGATAAGGTGGTAAGGATTTAAGGCCTTATTTACTCAATTAATTGTTTTGCCCATTTGTGATGAGATGAAGGTTCTAATCTTTATTCAAACCCAATAATCTGAGAGCAATCATACATAATTACCTCCACATTGCCATAGTAATCTTGATTCATTATATGAATGACATAATGTTGCCTTTATGTGATCTGTTGCCATATGTATCTTTGTGGTGTCGTCAGCAATCGATAACAACAAGTATATGTCTGAACTGCAGTGTCATCAGTAGGGGCAGGCACCCAAGAGACAGGGGCCCAACTCATATATTCATTAGAATATTATTGCTTATTTGCTTACTAAAAAATAATGAATCATTCTTATTCCACACTAATATGATTTTCAAAAAATAAAATAAGGTTATAAATCCACAACTAGTATGTTAGTAGTCTATTACACCAAAAGAAAGCAAAGCGAGCCAGGAGAGCATCCGATACACCGAGAAACGAAGCCACGAGGTGACGTGCTTGGTTGACACTAGTTGTGGATTTATAACCTGATTTTATTTTTTGAAAATCATATTAGTGTGGAATAAGAATGATTCATTATTTTTTAGTAAGCAAATAAGTAATAATATTCTAAAGAATATATGAATTTTTTCATTTTGAGATGTATATGTATCATGTGAAATGTATAAGTGAAATGTATAAGTATATGTGAATTGTCAATTGTATATGTTCGTTGAATTGATTAGTCTTGCCGATTCATGATTGAGGTGAAGATTCTAATCTTCAATCAAACCCAATAATCTGAGACCAATCATACATAATTATCTCCATATTGCCATGCTAGACATGATTAGTTATATGAATGACATTAAATTGCCTTTATGCAATCTGTTGCTAGAATTGTCAATTGAATTTGCCGCACATGGCCTCTCACAATGGACAAGTGCCGGATGGCATTGAGCCCATAGACCAAAGCCCAGAGCAAAGCCCGACAGGATTCCTTAACATGGAACAACTCGAGGAAACAAATGTACACGAGGTAAGTCTTTATTAGGATTCTTTGTACTTATTATAGATCCAAGAACAATAAATGATGTTGAGGCATACGTACTCAAGGCGCTGCTAAAGCTACAACACAAGGACTACATACTTTTACCCTACATCTTTGAGTATTGTTTCCCTGCCTACTAGTCTCGTATATTTGATGTGCAACACTATGTGATGACTAATTGGCTTCTGCAGTTTTCACTGGATCGTCCTTGTCATCATGTTAAATGAAAGCAACATCAACATCTTGGACTCATCGAGAAACCGACAAGCAAGTACAAAGAATTATTAGACTTGCTAGACAGGTAAACTCAGTCGTTGCATTATTGTTCCAGTAATCTTCCATCCCATTGCACCTAATTAATTTTAATGACTACTCGAAACCATGAACAGGGTGTACAAAAAATACCGCAAGAAGAGCCAACGGTATCGTCCATACACGAAAAATTTCAGAATATACACCAATTTTCCATGCCTGAAATAACCCCAAGGGAACAATTTATGTGAATACTACACAATAACACATATCCACACGTTCATCACTGACAATACAAACTACAACGGCCAGCTGGTATATCGATCATTATATATAAAAACGATGACATTAATTTATGCTTCAATTTCTCCCATGACAGCGCGTCAAGCAGGGCACCAGCAGCCTGCTCGACCACGAAATTGATGTCCTTTAAGAGCAGATAGCTGGGTTCATCATTCGAGAAATTATCCACCCTAAGGGCGAGTTTCACGAGCATTTGTAGCTTAAGTGACATGCCAACAATTGTGAATGAACAATGTAATGCTTCAAAAGTGAATGAACAATGTAATAATTAAATATTATGATGCTTCAATGTATTTCAATTACACTTTAGCGATGCTTCAGTACTATTGTGCATAACGTATACCGTACAGAATACATCTACTGTACAATATATATACATGCTACAACATATACTACAAAAATATATATGCAAAAAGGTTTAAAAACCCATCACTGCCAGTTTTGGATATCAAAATAGGACACAGAGTTATCACTGCCGGTTAACAAGAAAAAAGGGGCAGTGATACTAGTTATCACTACCGGATATTGATAACAATTGGGCAGTGATAGTTACTTATCACTGCCGGATATTATTGAAAATGTGGTAGTGATAGTTACTTATCACTGCCGATTGTAAATAATAACCGGCAGTGATAATTATTATCACTGCCAGTTGGACAGTATGAACCGGCAGTGATAGTTATTATCACTGCCGGTTGTTAAGTATAAACCGGCAGTGATAGTGATTATCCGGCAGTGATAGTCCTCGACTATCACTGCCACTTAGGTTGTGCCGGGTCCACATCCGACAGTGATGTCGATGTGGACCCGGCAGTAATCACATGTTCGGTAGTAGTGTCTTACAGTTGTGACTACATTATTGTTCTTACTATACTTATGGTAGTGAGAACAATAAATATAACTGTAGTGAGAAAATTCTTGGATATAGATCTTGGAAATTTGTTTGTCTATTTATCAATTATATAACTGTAGTGAGACAATTCTTGGATATAAGTCTTGGAAATTTGTTTGTCTATTTCTCAATTATATAACTGCAGTGAGACAATTTGATGCAGTGATTTCTTTAGGAAATTATCTTCTTTACCCCATGTGATCTAATATCTGTTGTTAGTTGTACTGATAGATATTGTTACTATACAGCATATGCCATGTACGAGTAATGATTTTTGTAGACCTTGAAAATGCATTGTATGTTTTCACTGAAAAGGCTATTCATTGCAGAAGTGTTAGCATTGTTAGACTTGATCCTATTTAGTAAGAAAATTGGTATATATATTTCATGAAAAATCTTCAATGTTTCTCGCTTTCACATCAGGGATCTGGGCAAGAAAGATCAAGCGATTCTTGATCGACACTTGACCTTTTTTCTTGGCAGCAAACAAACATCAAAGATCCTTTGAACATATTTAGTTCTCCACTTTGAAACTTGTTGGTTATCTTACCCTGCTCAATTTAGTATTTATGTGCTGTAAAGCAATTCATGGAATAAAATGCCATTGCTTTCTCCATGCAATTACCAGTGGAAAGTAATCACAACACTACATAGATCTAACTTCTCAAGCTAGAATCTTGTTTTATATATAGATAGCCTAACTATGTTTTATTTATAGATCAAAATTTCAATTATGCATAAATGATTGCTCCTTTCTATACATAATTAGTTCACCAATGTCTTATTTCTTTTATGCTAAATCCAACATGATTAGGTACTTAGTATTAAATTGTATGTCTCCATCCAGTGGTACTTGGCACATGCCATATTTAAGAAAAGTGGCTTAATATCTGAGTTATGATTTATAGTTCTATAAGTATTGTTTTTACTTGAAGGGAAGAAGACAAGGCAAAATGGAAATCTAAATTTTAGATATGTATGTAACAGGGAAGGACAACAATGTCTCCTTAAAATTCTAATAATTTCAATTCACATATCAGTTTCTATTGTCAAGTATATAAAATGTTGTGAATGTTCTAAGTAGTAGTAACTAAACTGAGGCCAGTAACACTAAGATGGGCCTTGGCACATCAATTTCACATCTCTATAATGCTCATCATGACTCTTCTAGACTTCTAAGTTTCTCAGTAACTTGGCAATATTTCTTTAAGCTTGTGACAAACCAACAGATTGTATGTTGGCACTAGTTCAAAGATTGTTTTCTTATGAATAACTGATTGTAACAAGTTTACAAACTTTTGTGCTGAAGATAGTTTTTATAGAGAGATGGTAGCACTGCCAACTTGGTCATGAGTTCAAAACAGTGTTCTGAAATAAAGAAAAGGACTTGACAACCATGCAAGGGAGCACTTGAGCTACAATCTAGCTGTTTCCCTAGCTAAGACAGGTGAAGCATTAATCCATTAGGTGAAATCAAGATTAAATCTTGGGTTATTGCAGACATGTTGCTGGAGCAGTTTTTTAGATTTTCTTACCAATCTAAGTATTTCTACTCAAAAAGTCTTATGTAGGTAATAAGCTTGATAAAATAGTACTTGAAAAATCAAATAAAATTTGTCACAAACTTCTGCACGGTGTGTTACATCTTAACTTTTTAATTCTACAGTGCATTACCTACATCATTACCTTTTTGTGAAACAAGTGGTAAACAATGATGAAGAAAGCACAGTACCTGCTTTTTTGTATGAACTTGTTTACTTATACCCAGTAGATGAGTTTTGTAACTCTCTCTTATACCCACTTAGATGTAATGAACAAATCTAACCATCCCTTACAAAATTTATCTTTTGTTTGTCAATAATATATCAAATATATTTATCCATTTTAGGGAGGATTTGCTTGGTCAGAGTAAGAAGGCAGCTGATGATATGAGCAGAGTTGCTAGTTTGGATAACCAAGGGATTATTGGCCTTCAGAGGCAAGTTATGAAAGGTACTAATGTTTGACTTATTATTGTTCTTCCATTAGTGGTAACTATGGAATGTGAATAAAAATGTGAAAAGCATGCCTAATAGAGTCCATGTGGACTTGTTTCTTCACACTACTTGCATTTCGTATTGGTAGGCACACATATATATAAATAGTTGCAAACACTGGCTATTTGTGAAGTTGATAACCATTGCCTGCCTGCCTGGGCTAATTCCTTTATCTATCCTAACAATTTGCAGAACAAGATGAGGGTCTTGAGAAGCTGGAAGAGACAGTTCTGAGTACAAAACATATTGCATTAGCAGTCAATGAGGATCTTACCCTGCAAACAAGATTGATTGTTTGTGCCCCTAAAAGAGCCATATGCATTTTCTGTTTGTAAATCTAGATGATGATTGTTCTCTCCATGTTTGCAGGATGATTTAGAAGATCATGTTGATGTTACAAACTCCCATCTTCAAGTTAGTCTTTTATCCTTCTCCTAGATCCAAACCATTTCTTAACCACTAGAGATTTTTTACTAGTGCTTAATATTAATTGTTTCATGCTCACATGAATGGACCACAGATATGAGCCCTTTTCATTTAGCGTGTGCAAAATAGGCTTGCAATTTTGAACAAGCACACCAAAGGTGGCTGCTCATGCATGTGCCTGCTGCTATCCATCATCGCAATAGTGATTCTCGCAGTTATTATTAGGCTTCTCATCAAGTATCTGTAAAAAAGATGTATCTATAACCTTTGGTTGTGTGCCACTCTATTGAAATGTGCTGTCTTTTAAAGGTGTATGGTGGTTTCCATTTCAATCTTTCATTTCGTGAGTGGAATGGTTATTATCTGTGGATAATCCCTACTACTCTGTGCAATGTATTGATTGGTCTCCTGAAAATATTGTGTTGTGGCTATTGATGTGGCACTAGAGTATTCAATGACAAAAATGCATGTCCGCGTGGCACTCATCTGTGATGAAACATTTGTGTCACAACACGTGTCACGTTATCTCACACCCTAGCTGATGACGTGGCACTAGAGTGTTCCATGATGAAAATTAATGTCCACGTGGCAATCATCTGTGATGAAACAATTGCGTCACAACATGTGCCACATCACCTGACACCCTGGCTATTAACGTGGCACTGGAGTGTTCAATGACGAAAATGCATGTCCACGTGGCAATAATCTGTGATGAACAATTTCGTCGTAAATAAAATGGTCAACGCTCATTTTTGGCTGATTGGAGTATTCTTTTATGACGAATTTGACATTTCTCATGACATTTTGGGTAGAATTAATGACGGTTATATTCATCATAGAAGTGACCTCTTCGCTGATGGAAATGCAATTCATCACATAAAAGTTGATTTTTTATGACGAAAATAAGCAATTCATCATTGAAAACTTTCAATGATGCACTTTCTATGACAAGTTGAATTTCGTCATAAATTTGTCATAAAAAAACCTACAATGATGATTTCAGGACTAATAATGACGAGTTTGGACCGTCATTAAAAATAACTTTTCTTGTAGTGTTCTCCTGACCACTAGTCTTAGAGAACTTCTTCTTGAACTTAGGAGTATTTTGAACCATCATTACATGATTAGAGCTTTTCTTAATACTCTCCTCGGCCAACTTCAGCATACCATGCAGATCAGTCAAGCTCTTCTCCATGCCATTCATATGAAAGTTCAAAATGAATGGCTCATAGCTCTGAGGGAGCGATTGGAGAACCAGATCAGTGGCCAACACTTGACCAAGGGGAAAACCAAGCTTTCCCAAGCTCTCAATATAACCAATCATTTTGAACACATGAGGGCTAACAGGACTCCCTTCAGCTAGCTTGCATGCAAACAAGGACTTCGTGGTATTGTACCTCTCAGCCCTAACTTGTTTCTCAAACATGCCTTTCAAACCCAAAATCATATTATAGGCATCCACATCCTCATATTGCTTCTGAAGCTCAGAGTTCATAGTGACAAGCATGAGATAGCTAACATCAACAGTGTCAAAGCAATGCTTTTCATACTCATTCTTTTCAGCTCGAGTGGCATTCTCAGCATGTTCCATGGGGTAGGGTTTCTCAAGAATATATTCCTTCTTTTCTTATTTAAGAACAATTCTCAGATTGCGATACCAGTCAATAAAGTTTGTTCCATTCAGTTTATCTTTCTCAAGAATCGAACGCAAGCTAAAACTGGGTGCGGAGGAAGTAGTAGGTGCCATTTAATCACTATAACATAAATATGCAATAGATAAGCACTATGTTTATGTATAATCTTTTAGTAAACATTTTAATAAAAGATATTCCCACTATATGAAACCATGTTCCCTCTAACAACACATAGTGAGTCAAGATCCAAATTTCAAAGTCCTATTGAGCTTGGCATCACTGCTGAAAACCAAATGTCATTCAGTAAGCAACACCTTGCTAATTACATCTCATGTAATTCTTGCTGGTTGAGTGACATCTCATGTCAACGACTCAACACCATGCCCCTAGGTCCAAAACCGTTTTGATAGCCTAGTCAAGTTGAACCAATGTTCGCATGTACGTATCCGACACTTACCCTACCATGTCAAGATAGATAATCGCACTCAGCTTTGGCAGACACACTAGTTAATGATCAAGACTAGATAGTTACAACAATTTGGAAGGGCATCAAATTGACTTATTTTTTTAAGGGATACTACTCTAACTTGATCGAATTATCTATTATAATCGCATGTAAAGCAGTGAAACAGAAAATAAATCATAGATAATCACATTAAGTGTGAAATAGTATAGCCCTTGACATATCAAGCTCCATTACCATGCCACCTGTTCACCTAGCCATCATGCTGGAGATCTTCATCCTACGTAGCTATTACTCCTAATAGCTATTAATGAATTACATTGATCATCAAACATTACAAACCGACACGCAGGCCGTTATACAATTATTGTAGCCTTTGGCTACTTTTCACGACACGCAGGTCATGACCATGCATCACATACACGAGAGCCATACTATTCACATATTATTCTGCAAAAACAAGTTATGCAAAGAATCCAATATATCAACTTACACAAGGTCGAGGGGTGGTAGCCCCTTGTTGCTTTCAGGGCAACCCCCAGGATGAAAAATTTTGGGCATGCATTCGGTATATAGATTTCGATGTAAAAATTTCATCAAATTAATCAAATTCTGAATCGATCTTGTCAACCCGATTTCCATTGAAAAATTGCTCTACATGATTGGACCCGTACATTTAAGCGTCGTTGTTCACCTTGATGGCGTAAACCGACCGGTAAGGGTGATCAAACGATGCCACCATGTACAGCCAATACAATTAGAACAGATTGATCTATCATGAAACCCTAAATCATAAAGTTAAAACCTGATTGATCTCATCAATCGATTACTAATAATTGATTCATCTCATGAACCGATCTAGGTCATCACACTAAGACATGATCGTAAGAATTTGTAGATTTCTTCCCTATTACACCTTTCCCAACTAGTTTGCCCTCATGGTGAGATATAGGCACTTCTACCGATTCGACCTCATCCATGTAATCGACGCAGAACTCAATAACCTCCTCAGTTGCATAACCTTCTACAATGGAGCCTTTCGATCGAGATCGATTACGTACATATTTCTTCAGAACACCTATATACCTTTCAAATGGGTACATCTGATGCAGGAATACGAGGCCACAAATATTTATCTCATTCACAAGGTGAACAATGAGATGAACCATGATATCAAAAAATGATGGAGGAAAATACATCTCTAGCTGGCATAGAGTCTGGACCACATTAGCCTGCAGTTCATAAAGTCCAATGGGATCGATGACCTTCTGTGAAATTGCGTTAAAGAATAAACACAACCTTATGATTGCCGCTCGGACCTTGCCAGGTAAAATACCTTTAATTGCAATATGAAGCATTTGTGTCATCATCAAATGACAATCATAACACTTCATACTAGTTAATTTCAAATCTTTCATCGATACTAGTTTCTTGATGTTTGTGAAGTAACTGAACGGAACTTTAACACCATGCAAGCATTTGTAGAGGTCTATTTTCTCTTTCTTGGACAGAGTGTAGCAAGCTCGGAGAAGGTAAAGTCATCCTTTCCCGGTGTCTTGAGTGAAGGGATATGGGTAGGCTACGCTAGCGTATAATTAAAATTTTACTACCTCATAAACTAGGAAGCCACACAAGTATATGATCACGGATCGTTATCACTAGACACGCAGTGCAGCAGAAGGAAGTTGACGTAGCCCGAATCAATGAAGTTTGCGTTTAGTTGCAGTGGTCAATCTTCCTTGTTCAATGGTCAATCGTCCCGATCAGTGTCGCTGTAGCAGTGCAGTTCTCTTGGGAGGGTTAAAATCCTGATGCGCACTAGGTCGGCCCGATCTTCTGATGAGAAACGTCGTCGGTTTGATAGCGCCGCGATGTAGATGGATCGGTACTAACCACGAGATCACAACCAAGCAATCGCAAACCACACGAGGCGATCAACCGAATCAAAGACCCGATCGATCCTTGTACCTGCTGCAACCGAGAACATGCAAGAACAAGGTGAGAGCAATTCCAATCCAATAATTTATCTTTGTTTCAATCTTTTGTGCATGGTTAACAATTTCATCACCCTCTTTGCCTGACTTTTAACTCTGTTTGCAATAATTTTATTTATTTCAGCAGAGTCATTGGTTCCAAAATCATTTTCTTTGTATAATACATAAAGGAATATTGATTGGTTCTTCCATTGTGAATAGCTTCTACATCATATAACCATGGTCTTCCTAATAAAAGTGAGCATGTTTCCATGGGTACAACACAGAATCAACAAAATCATAATATGAACCAATAGAGAAATTCACTTGCACAGGTTTGTGTTACTGAACCTTACCACAGGAATTGAACCATTCGATCTCATAAGGTTGTGAAAGTGGAGTCATGGTCAAGCCAAGCTTCTCAACCATGTTCTGACTTGCGAGGTTGCTACAATTTCCTCCATCTATGATGACTTGTACCCCACGTTCTCGGACAACAAACTTAGTGTGGAATAAGTTGTTGCGTTGAGTTTGACTAGCATGTGCGATTGGAGTACTAAGTACACGTTGTGACCTTAGGCTCTTGTAGGCGTTAGTCATTGTAGCACTCAAGTGCACACCATCTTGATCATTCTTGCCTCTGGGGTTAGTCGCAGGAATAGCAAGCACATTCTTATTATTACATATTGAAATACACTCACTATCCTTCTTCTTGGGTGAGGCAGGGCTTCAAATCTTTCTTTAATGGTGTGGTCTCGTTCTTGGTAGAAGGATAATCCCATGCTCGATCGTCCCACCTTTTGATTTACGGGGACTCAAGTCGCTTAAGTTTTTTACAAGAATTTCTTTTCTCTTTCTATCAAGAATGGACAATCCTCAATATCATCCTCGTAAGTTGTCTTGCTATGCGAACCTGCCATTGTTAGGGGCAACAAGCAGAGAACTCACAAGATAATTAGTTCCTATGAACTACTAATATGTGGACAGTGGAGGATCTCACACGCTCAATCTCACACCAAGTTCTTACGATCAACCGAATCAAAGACCCGATCGATCCTTGTACCTGCTGCAACCGAGAACATGCAAGAACAAGGTGAGAGCAATTCAATCAATAATCTCAAAGATACAAGGGTGAGGTTCTATTTCTCGTCACGGGTGGTCTAGTCGACACCTGGCCTTGAACACGAGGAGGGACGCACAAGGGTCTACAAAACACAACAAAACCTAAGCGTAAAAAAACGGCGGCGGCCACATATATAGCGACGGCCAGGAGGTGTCACGGCAGCCAAAACAGCGGTGGCCACCAAAACCCTAAAATACATGGGCCTTGGGCCCAAAAGAAAGGTGATGCAGCACCTTGAATTTCTAGCCCGTGATATTGTTCTGCATTTTCCTGTCATTCTGGAGTGAATTTGGAAGTGGGGCTGGATCCATTAGAAAGCTTATCTCCTAAGCTTTCAAGCGGGTGGTCACACGCTGAAATCGAGTCCGGAGCCGAGTTATGCCCGTTTGAAGTTGGCGTGCTGCTGGATGGCCGAACCGGGCTTTTTGGCATAATGGCTGAGCTTTTGGATTAAGGCCTCTCGGTGATGAAGATGCCGTAAGCGTCGATCTTTTTTTGGAGACTTTCCCAACTCTCAAACCCAATTTTACCCTCACCTTTTCTTTTTTCTCCCCCCAACCGGTCACCTCTCCTCCCTTGCGCCTGCCCCTGGCCGAGTTCTTCTCCCGGGCTCTTCTCCATTCCTAGCAGCACCTAGGAGACTCCTCCCTAGTTGAAGCTCAGCCCTAGCTCCCTCCCTGGCCGGCGCCCAAGCCTTGCGTTTCTCCTGGCCAAGCTCCCCTCCCATTTCTTCTCCTTGGCCGAGTGCTCCTTCCCCTTTGTTGTTGGTAGAGGTAAGCTTGGTATTTCTATTTTAGAGGGCTCGGTGTTCTTGCATGTGGGTATTCTTGGAGTTCTTACTAGGGTTCTTCAAGGTGGAGTGGAGTTTAGTTGGGGATTTGGGGGGAATTGAATTGTTTTGGTTGTTCTCAGTTTGGGGCAGATTGGAGCTCCTGTTAGGGCTGGATTTTTGAGTGGTTTAGAGGCCGAATTAGAATTTTCAATTTCCTGGAAAGTCATGGGAAATTTCGTGTAGATTGTGAAAATGTCATCATTTACTTTATTCCATTCAATATAGCACTTTTTATGAGTTAAATACTTCATGCTGTTCTGAAGTTACTGAAATTTGGGGAAGAAATTTAATCTGTTGTTTAGAAATATTTAGAGGCCGAATTAGAATTTTCAATTGCCTGAAAAGTTATGGGAAATTTCGTGTAGATTGTGAAAATGTCATCATTGACTTGATTCCATTCAGTATAGCACTTTTTATGAGTTAAACACTGCATGTTGTTCTAAATTTTCTGAAATTTGGGGCTGAAAATTAATCTATTGTTTACAAATATTTAGAGATCGAATTAGAATTTTCAATTGCCTGAAAAGTTTTAGGAAATCTTGAGTAGATCACTAAACTACTATTGTTTGCATGATTCCGACTCGTATATCAATTATTATGATAAAAACACTACATGTTGTACCGAGGTTACTGAAAATGGGGGCAGATTTAGTTTTGGGGGTGTAATTTCACTTGTAAGGCTTAGAGTTGCATGTTAATTGTTGGTTGTGTTGTCTTAGACATGAATTTCTGAAATAATATGATGCAGATGGAGTAGCCTCAGGGGTGGCCTCAAGCCCACGCCCCGCCCCAGTGCGTGACAAGGAGGCAAGTATAATTTGCAAACCATGATTCATGGGAAATGGTTGTTTTAAAATTATTATTTGTGTCAATACTGCTATGTTATATCTCGATGATTCATGGTATTTCAAAGTTTTAGCTATTTTTATCATGTCACTTGCATTCATAACACGAATTGATTTTGAGCCCGATCGGTGAGAAAGTCATACGGGGACGTATGACTAATCCGGTGTGCTCCTGTAAAGCCCTACCTCGTAGTCCCATCCATAGAGATGGATGGGAGCGAGACAGTAAGAGTAGGCCCCTCCACAGGGATGGAAGGGAAAAGAAGGGTGTAGCACCGACGTGTGCGCATCCCTACTATACCGGTATAGTATTGAAAGAGAGGATTTGTTGAGCATACATGCATTGTTGCATCGCATGAGTGAATCACTAGAGTAAATCATTGTTGGAAATCCTCAAATGCATGTACAGAAAGAATGTCGATATTTTGTAAGGGAATACTGTTTGTAATTTCATTTTTGCTCGCTATATTTTGCTGAGTTTTATGAACTCACGCTCGTGTGTTTATGATTTTTAGGTGCTTTGAAGACGATATGTGGGGACGGGACTTAGCTTCACTTCCACTCACTTTCACACCTCCCATGAATTATAACCTGCAGAACTTTCTCATTTTGTGCTACTTTGGAAATTAGTAATGGAACTTGTGTTAGTGTACCTGTGGTTGGTCTAAGCCATGGTTGTTGGATCCTTTTGTTCATAGCAGTGGTTGTAACTAAGTTCTATGTTGTTTCTCAAGCTGCTTATGTAGATGAATGCTAAACTTGTGGCGTGGTGGTATTTTGGACTGAGTTCTCGTATCACTTTACTTGACTTCATCCTCCTAGTATGTCTTGTAGTTGTATTATGTATTTAGTGATGTTATCTTGTTAGTTGTTACCCTTGTCTGCTGATTAGATGACCCTATTTCTAGAGAGGTCATGCTGAAATTTTGAGGTCATGCTGATTTAAATAATGGATACTTTTCACCACGGACTTAAAGAATAAAAGGTCCAGCGTAAATGGCTTGCACCGGGCTAAAATATATAAGAAGTTTAATATGGTCCGTCATGAATGGAATGCACTCGGTTAGGATTTTGACTGAGTAGATTTTGGCACTGGACTAAAATATGGATGGTCCAACGAAAATGGGATTTTGACTAAGGTTGCGCCGGACTTAAGGAAAGAGCAATGAAGATTTGTCCGGGTGGGGAAACACTTAGACTTTGTTTTGGAGAAGGACTGATTCAAGGTAAGGTATGACAAAAATATTTTGACTCCAAGCAGTCTATTTAGTCTTAGCCTATGAACCAAAATTCTAACTTGTGCACAGTCCCTCTTTATAGTACGGCCAAACAAAAATAAGTCCTACCTACTTAGCTTGAATCATCTCCCAAACCAGAATTAGTCACAAAGATCCTGAATCTTGACCTTTTAAATGACTTCCTTGATGCTTCAACCAATATCTTTCATTGTTGAGAGATTATTGAGTTAGTCATCAACACCAAAACCTTATAAATAATTATGAGATAAGAATTAGGGAGCCTAGATGCTATCAAACCGATCAGGGATAACTTGAATAATATCAATATATGGAAAAAGCTCCACGAACAAGTCACTTACTTGTTGATTAATCCAATCGATATTTATTCAAAGGACAAACAAGTATATTGTTCCATAGACGTGATACAATCATCTCTATGATTGCCTCAAGGGCATATCACCAACATTGAGGATGTAGCTCGGCTGTGATTTTCATATCTTCTAGGTTCCTTCGTGCCTTGAGTCCATCCTTTGTTTTGCTAGTTATATTCAGTAAAAGACCAAGCACACTATCATGTACATTCTTCTCTACATGCATGACGTCGATGAAGTGTCGAACTTCTAAGTCCTTCCAATAGGGCAAGTCCCAAAATATAGATCTCTTCTTCCATGTGGTCTTCTCAGTATGGGACCTCGATGTATTATTAGTACTCCCCTTTCTAATTACAACATTAAGATCCTTAACCATATCAAAAACCTCTTCCACATGAAGAGACCTTGGAGCTAAACTATCCTCCTTTGTCTCATCGAATTGTTTCTTCATATTGCGGTACAGATGATTCCTGTGAAGGAACCTACGGTGATGCATATACACTGTTTTCCTCGAGTTGTTGAGCCACACACTAGCGGTTTCATCCAGGCACTGGGGGCATGCTTTGGCTCCTTTTATAGTATAGCCGGACAGGTTACCTAAGGCAGGTAAAATCATTGATGGTGCAGAACAACAATGCGCATAGAGTGAAGTACTCTCGTTTGTACTTGTCCCATACCTGTACACCTTCGTTCCACAGTATTACATGATCTTCCACCAATGGTTGTAGGTATACATCAATATCGTTGCTAGTTTGTTTCGGCCCTTGGATAAACAGCGACATAATAATATACTTTCGTTTCATATACAACCAATGAGGAAGGTTGTAGACACAAAGAGTCACGAACCAAGTGCTATGAATGTTGCTCATGTTGCCGATTCATTCCATCCCTACTCAAGCCAAACCTTGCATTCCTTGGTTCATTTCTGAAGTTCTCCCTGAAGAGCCTATCAATGGTTCTCCACTAGGTAGAATCAGCAGGGTGTCTTAGTTTTCCATCCCTCTTACGCTCTTCCGAGTGCCATCACATCAATTTGGCGTGCATTTTGTTTCCAAATAAATGCTTCAAATGAGATATTACTTGCAAATACCACACCACTTTAGCAGGAGCTTTTCTCCACCTTGATGCCTTCGCTGTCATCGCCCTTACGCTTGTATCGCGATGCTTTGCATAATGGACATACATGCCTATCTGCATAGTCTTTGCGATAGAGTATATAGTCGTTTGGACATGTATGTATTCTTTCTACTTCCAATCCCAAGGGACATACAACCTTTTTAGCTAGATACATAGTTTTAGGCAATATGTTTCCCTATGAAAGCATGTCCACTAAGAGATGTAACAACGCGGTAAAACTCTTGTTCGACTAACCATTGCCTGCTTTCAATTTCAGTAGTGAAAGCACGATGTGCAACTTTGTGTATTCCTCCTTACAACCCGGGAACAAAGGTTTCTCCGAGTCCTCCATCAAACCCTTGAATTGATTAAACTCTCTCTGACTAGTGTAGTTCTCTTCTGCATCACATAAAACATTTGAGCCAGATTATTGTCATCATCGACGACCAACCTATTCTCATCAGATCCATAACTGATGTCATTTGCCACATTGCTGGCCCTATCATCGTCAACGTTATCATGTTGAAGTATAATCTCTTCACCATGCCTTGTCAAACTTGTATAGCTAGGTACAAAACCCCACCAAATCAAGTGCAAGTGGATATGGTCTTTGTTTGAAAACATCTTCTCATTCTTGCAATCAATGCATGGACAATGTATGTACTTCGTCTTCTTTTGCAAGCTGTTCTCCTCGGCGGCTCTTAGAAAAGAAGATACGTTATCGATGTATTCTTGGCTGTAACAGTTCGCATTGTACATCCAACTTCGGTCCATGTACAATAATTAATTAATGTAAACAATTATTAATATCCAATAATCTTAATTAAAATATATGCTCATACCAAACTAAAATTAAATTTATCCCCTAAATGAGCTACATAATAAACTCATCAACTCAAAATGAAAGGCAACTTCATGATCACGAACCTACCATATTAACTAAAATTTAATATTTCTTCATATCCAATAATCCTAAGCAAATAAATTTAATATATGCTTCATAAAAATTAGCTAACAACAGCCAAATTTTTATATATGCTCATACCTAGCCAAAATTAAATTTATCCTCCAAAAGTGCTAGATAATAAATTCATTATCTCCAAATGCAAGCCAACTTAATGATCACCCACCAGACAGTATTGGTTCGAGTGTATAACCGAGTTTCGGTAGGGGGGTCTTTGCAGCTGTGTCACTCTCGGCTCTCTTCTCTACGCTCTTCGCGTGATGAGCAGGATAGGAGACTCAAGAACACAAGGGAGCACACAAGGAACGCAGGATTTACCTAGGTTCAGGCCCCCAATGCGGGTAACAACCCTACGTCCTGCTCAACCTCATGTTGCTCTAGTATTCTACTTGCTCTTCGCTGTGATTTGATCGACCGAGCGACCTCAGTGATCCTATCCTTTGAGTTTCGATCGACCTCTCTGCTTTATGCACACTAGTGCACTTATATACTCCTGGGACTAGCTAGGGCAGGCAGAGGGAGTAGTTTTACATTAATTACATTGACTGTGTCTAGTCCTGTCGCTACTGTCCGTTGAAGCCTCTTTGTCTACACCATATCTTAACGCCGCCTGTCTTCGGACTACCCGAGAGGAGGGGTTCAGACGCTGCGTGACGAACGCCTGGTACACGTGTCACCTCGTCTGGCCTAGGGCAGTGTAGATGGAATGGGAGTTGGTGAAGCTGGCTCAGTCGAAGGGACAGGTCATCATGGTGTTAGGGAGCCACGCCTATTTAATGGCCTCCAAGCGCACTGCAACGGCTCCCCGCGTGTTGAATGGCTTCCATGCGCATTTAATAGCTCCCATGCGCATTTAATGGTGATGATACGTTGTGATCCTGGCGATTGCTTCGGGCGGAAGCCTCCCAGCCCTGTCTGCGTGGTCGGCTGGTAATAGGGTGGCTGCTCGTTGGGCAGCCACGTGGCCTGGTCGCCTGACTGTTTGTCGGGCAGCCACATGTCCTAGTCTTCAGCGGTCGCGATCTGGTCGCCCGGGCCTGGGACCTAGTCGGCCAGCAGCCCACCGAGCGGCCATGTGTCCTGGTCGCCCGGGGCCGGGACCTGGTCGGCCAAGCCTTTCTTCAGTATGTTGAGTCCCTTGCACAGGACCTTCTTCTTTTTGTATCTTATGTGCACGATCCCACCTGGCAGTGGTGGAGAGAGTACCCCGGTGTAGAATACACCGACAGATCTAGTCTATGTAAATATATGTATACCAGACCATCGGACCGACAAAAAGCCTTTGAAGTGATCGTTCCAAGCTAGGCGAACATAGCGAAATCAAAATATGACATATCAAGCAAGTTAGAGTACATAACAACTGTAAAGACAAGTGGCGTAATAAGCAAAGAACTACTCGTCTGTGCTCGGACTGGTACCAAAAAGATCAGAGCCGGAGCTGGATCAGCCTCGCGCTTTGCAATAGAGTCACCGGTAGGATCGTGGAGGTCATGATATTGAAATGGTCTACTCTCGTCACCATCGAACTGATGGGCTAGAGGTGATGTCATAGGAGCAGGCTATGGGTCATGGGCTTGGGGGTCTCTGGGAGTTGTCTCTGCCGCACTAACAGGGTCCACCCTTGGACCCTAAAAACCCATAGCAGCCTTATTCTCTGTGATCATAGCAATCACAACAGTATGTGATTGGCCGGGAGACCAAAGATCTACACATGTTGTCTAGCTAGGTGCTCTCCTCAGTAGGGGAGCCGATTCAACTCATAGGACGATCTTCCAGTGGTTAGGATAACAATCGGATCATCCTCTATGCGTAAAACTTTCGCCATCAACTACAATAGAACTACAAATTAGGATGATCTGGTCTGTGTAAATATATGTATACCGGACCATCGGATCGACAAAAAGCCTTCAAAGTGATCGTTCCAAGCTAGGCAAACACAGTGAAATCAAAATACAACATATCAAGCAAGTTATAGTACATAACAGCCGAAAAGACAAGTGGCGCAATAAGCAAAGAACTACTCGTCCGTGCTCGGACTAGTACCAAAAAGATCAGAGCCGGAGCTAGAGTCTTCCCTATCAGCCTCGCGCTTTGCACCATCAGCAAGGGGGTCTGATGGACCTATCTGTGCCGCACTGTTAGGTTCGGAGCTCAGACCCACAAAACCCGTATCAACAATATTCTCTATGATTTGAGTAATCACAGCAGTGTGCGCTGAAACCAGAGATTGATGTTATGTACATGTTGACACAGTGTTATCCTCATCAGGGGCCTCAAGGGCTGTAGGTGAACTCATAGTAGCACACTTGGAGGCAATGACTGGATCGTCGTCAACTTGAGGAGTCGGCACCGCATCGATAAGTGCGGAACTCTATGATACTACACTCTGAGCGGCCATCTCGTTAGTCATGTCAGCATGCACAAACGTATGTTCGGTCTCAGTCGGGCACAGGGCAGGCATGGTTGGTGTGGGTGCATCCGCTAAAGTAGGTGGAGTAGTGGACAACGGAGCGGATGCCTGATCACCGGCTGGTCTGGAGAACAACCCTGTCAAGACCGTAGGTGCTGGTGGGAACGTGGACACGGGAGTGGCAGGAAGCCCCGAATAGAAGCAAGTGGGGAAGCAATGCCGGTAGCGGGAGGTGGAACTGGAGCTGCCAGCTCAGGCTGTGCAAGTCCAACTGCATTGTACAACTGACCAAAGTAGCCTGAGAAGAAAGTTACATCTGAGCCATTTGTATCTGACCGTGTAGCAAAGCTGCCCGGGTCATCTGCTGATGCAACCTCATCTCCTCTA
Source organism: Guadua angustifolia (assembly GCA_036346375.1). Lineage (NCBI taxonomy): Eukaryota > Viridiplantae > Streptophyta > Magnoliopsida > Poales > Poaceae > Guadua > Guadua angustifolia. Next base: position 11,597,136 of record CM070501.1, read on the forward strand.
GTAATTGGGTCTGTGTCTCCCGCTATTAGGCAATTGAAGCTGCCTGAGACTTCTGCAACTCAACAATCGAAGCAAGTACATGACTAAGCTCGGAGGGCTGAGAAACAGAAGCCGCAGTCACCGGTGTCACATCAGGAGCTGTTGACAGTGCAGCTGAGTCGTCTCGGCTCTCAGGTATAGAGCCTGATCCACCTACCTCGTGGTCGTGGGCTTGGACTGGTGGAAAGTACTCGGGGTCTTCCACCTCGTCGTCGTCATCATCACAGTCAATATCAATGATCCGCGCCAACCCAGCATGCTCCTCGACCTCTGATAGTGCCTGGTCCTCCCCTTGAGCGGTCTCTCTCAGTTCCTTAGGTATCTGCTCCTAAACCCTCCTCATGGAACGCTGGCCTCTGCATCTGTCGTCAAGAGATGGAGGCATGTACTAACGAAGACAAACTCGCGCATCCAGGTACTCCTCACAGTGCTCGTCGAGAGTGAAGGTACTACAGATGTAAGAAATTATATATACAAATGGTTGTTGTCTGGCCAAACTCATAGCATCTGCAATAGCATCTTCAATATCACAAATGATAAAGTCGAGAATGTCGAACGGCTTGTGAGATAGGATCGAATAAAGTAGCCACTGCTGCAAACTAGTGATCGTCTCGGCATTCCCAATCCTTGGCAACAGTGACTTCCTCAAAGCCATGTGGACCGCCTTTACCTTAGGAGTGAGACGGTCTGGATGGTGAAGGGATCCAACAAGGAACAGCTGCTAGAATAGAAAGTTAATCAGGTCATCCATCGGGAAACACCCTCCGGCCTTAGCACGACGAGGCAGTGTGCTATCTGCGTACACCACCTGGTGCAAAGTTCGGTCTCCTCCTCAAAACTAAACATCTCAAGCAAAGTGGACATGTACACCCTCTGGGGTTTTCTGTCGTGCATGAACTGAATGTATATGTGCTCTGGGTCGATCCAAACTGTGGCGTATAAGTCTCTGACCCACTTTTCTACTACCCCGTCAACTCATCCATGACACTGTAAGACCTTCGAAATGGTCGAAGTGTCTCTGAACGTCCACCCCACCCGCGGCCCTCTACAAAGTGGCAAAGTTGAGCATCTGTGCATGCTCAACTGGACCCCGAGCTCTCTGTACGTAGCATAGAAGCTCTGTTGAAGAACCGTCCAGAACCTCCTATGAACTCCAAACTCTTTGGCTAACGGAAACCAGACATTGACATCAGAGAAACGAAGGCTCTTTACCCTCCGGGATGAGAGGTTCTGAAGGTCTCTAAGTCTTATCTCAGGGTGAGGATGTGGCACATGTTACTCCTCGTCCTCTTCCTTTTCCTTGCCGGTCTCCTCCTCATGCGGAACTATGTTGGGACGAGCATGCACCTGCCTAGCAGTGTGCTCGGAAGATGTCAAACCACCACGAGTACGAACGCAGCTAGAATGACGAGGAGGTGCCGCACGACCCTCTATGAATTGAGTGTCTCTAATCTGCAATTAGCGGCCATGCCCGCGTGCCTGAGCCAAATTCGCATCTGCAGCCATCTCAGCTCGCTCAGCTGCCTTTTGTGCCTTGGACTTCTTAGTTTGAGGCACAACAACTTCTTTTCCCTTCCTTTTTCCTGCCATCTGCAAGTTGTATGGTTGAATGTCAAGAACTTGTGTCGTGTTCATATGCATTTGAATGGAGTCCAAAGAAACTAGAGGGATCTGGATCTCACTGCTTACAAAGTGAAGGAGAGTCGATCGCCAGCCAGCGCGAACTGGCGTGTGGCAGCGCCGAGGCGGGTGGAGGATTGGAGTATGGTGTCGCAAGGCACAGAAACGGGCTGCGGCGCAAGGCGGCGTGGAGGCGTGGAGAGAGGAGTAGTTAGGTGCAGTCGCGATTAAAGCTCCACAGGCGGTTCTCTGAATGTTGAATTGTGTTTTTGGCGAAGGATAAGATCAACATACCGGATGATCCGTGATCAGAAACATGACCTGACCGGATTATTAGAGGATGATTGGTGCTGACACGATCGATGCCTCTGTTCGATTCGGTGGTAGGATGATCCGACCACCTAAGGAAAAAAGAATCGGATCATCTTGTATAGCGGTGTGCTAGCAGAGTTGCAATAACAGTGAGTGTGGACAATATGCAAACCAGACGATCCATATAGGAAAAGATGAAGACACTCTTGAATGCGGATGAAGGAGGCCTCGACTTTAAGATTCACATACCAGACATTCCGTTAAATCGAGAAAAGACCGCACCGGATTATTGTCCAAACGAATAGTGCTTACCTTCCTTGGGCCTCTGTTGGCTTCAGTTTATAGGATTATCTGGCCTTTTAGCAAATTACCTACCGTACTATCCTGCACTTTCATGCAACAGTTTTACTCAAGTCCAATAAAAAATACAAGTTCTATTACATAATAAGTTTTTACACAATGTGTCCCTATTTGCCTTTAACAACTTTTTCGACGCAATCATCACGCATATAGGGCATCATTGAAATATCGAGGGCTTCTTCTACAAGTTTGATCCTCTCCGGATCTCTGAAAGGTGACAGGTCGTCGAATTGATTGTATTCTGCCTCATCGTGCACATTGTCAACTCCAATGATCCTTTGTTTTCCGGGAACAACTATGTTCCTTTTCTTATTACTAGGGTCAGCTATGTTGAAAACTTGTGAGACTTCAGAAGCTAGTATCCAGGGGTCAGTTTTATGGCCTAGATTGTTAAGGTCGATAGTTGTGAACCCATAGTTGTCCACCTCCACACCATTAGAATGTTTGACCCAGTTACAGCGAAATACGGGGATCTGCATATCCTTTCCATAGTCAAGTTCCCAAATTTCTTCAATGATTCCATAGTAGGTGTTCTTCTCCCCTATCGCATCTATGGCATCTACCCGAATGCCACTGTTTTGGGCCAACGTCTTCTTGTCCTTTCGAATGGTATAAAACGTGTACCCATTGATGTCATACGCTAGCCATGATGTTACCAGACTTGATGGGCCATGAGCCAACATTTTCAATGTTTCTGTATCTTCGTCCTCACCATCTGGTATGTTTTAGTTCTTGAACCATGTGGTAAACATGCACTTATTCTCTTTCAGGATCCAATCAACTTGGCATCTTGGATTTTCTCTTTCAAGCTCTTCCAGGTGTTGCTCCACGTACGGCTCCACTATCTTTAGTTGTTGCAAGATGGTGAAATGTGCTTGGTCCACATTTTTGTACTCATGGTCCATGAATCTTTTCTTTCCCTTAGTCCCTTTACCAGTCAACCTCCCCTCATGTCGAGGGACAGGCACACCAATCGGCCTTTCCGTGGGCATGAAGTTAATCCATGCAACACTCAATGATTTCCTCAGTATTGTAGCCATCAATAATGGAACCCTCTGGGTAAGCACGATTACGTTGTAAGCTCTTAAGCAAGCCCATCCACCTCTCAAATGGAAACATCTAGTGTAAGAATACTGGTCCCAGTACCTTTACCTTCTCGACAAGGTGAACCAAGAGGTGTGGCATTATATCGAAAAAAGATGGAGGGAAGCACATCTCTAGTTGGTTTATAGTCTCCACTATGTAGTTCTACAGATAGCTCAGCTGTTCATCATCGATTACCTTCTGTGAAATCGCATTGCAGAAATGACATAACCGTGTGATGGCCACCTTTACAAATGTTGAGTTGATACAATTGGGAGCTTTTGTGTCATCATGACGTGGCAGTTGTGAGACTTCATACCACTTATCTTTAAATTTTTCATCGATACTAGGTTTTTGATGTTCGATGAATAACCAGACGGGACTCTGACCCCACATAAGCACTTGCACACTGATCTTTTCTCCTCAGCTTTCAAACAGTAGCTTGCTGGGGGAAGGTAATACTTTCCACGTGGTCTTTCTTCAGGGTGCAGTTCTTTCCTGATTTTAAGTACTGCCAAGTCTTTACGAGCTTTAAGACCATCCTTTATCTTGTACTGAACGTCCAACAAGAAACCTAACACGCTTTCACAGACATTCTTTATGACATGCATGGCATCGATGCTATGGCGAATTTCCAAGTCCTTCCAATAGGGCAAATACTTGTAGAAAATTAACATCTTTTTGAACAGGATAACAAGCGGAGGAACCTCCTCATCGGTATTCTTCCTCTTTCAACCCCTCTTTTGGCCCTACACCGGCTTCTTCCCGAAAACCACCTTGATGTTCTGGACCATTTCAAACACTTTTTTCCCACTACGGCGCTTTGGAGCCACACCTTCCTCAAATGTATTGTCAAAATACTTGCCCATCTTGTGGTATTTATGAGTTTTGAGGAAGAAACGGCGGTGCCGCATGTACACTAATTTCTGTGAGCATGGAAGGAACGTCAACACAGTTTCATCCATGCATACTACACAAGTTGTCTTCCCTTTAATCTGACCTGATAGGGCCAGCAGGGCACGGCAATCACCGATGGTAACGAAAATAATGGCTTTTAGTGTGAAGTACTATCGTTGGAACTGATCCCACACCTGGACCCCATCGTGCCACAACATGGCCATATCTTCCATCAGTGGTTCAAGAAAGACATCAATATCTACTCCAGGCTGTCTCGGACCTTGGATAAGAATGGACAGCATTAGGTACCTTCTCTTCATACATAGCCATGGAGGAAGGTTGTAGATGGACAGGACTACTGGCCAAGTGCTATGTGTGGCGTTCCATTCACCGAAAGGATTCATTCCATTGGTACTCAGCGCGAACCTTACATTTCTAGGTTCATCGTCGAAATCTGGATACATGTGATCAAAATTTCTCCATTGTCTACCATCGGCGAGGTGTCGAATCTTTCCATCTTTTCTGCGCTTGTCGGAATACCAACCCAATAGTTCAGAGTCCCTCTGATTTGAGTACAAACGTTTCAGGCGGCCAATAACTGGAAAGTACCACATCACCAATGCAGGGATCCTTTTCTTCTTGTCTGTGCCTGAAGAAGTGTCTTCTTCATCATTACCAATAGTACTATTCTTGTTCTTCTTATTCTTAATTCGTAGTGCTGACTGAAGAATCATCATCGTCGTGGGAGTCATCATTCTTCTTATACCGGCTCACCTTGCACACCGGGAATTGATCCAAGTCCGCGTAATCTTTACGGAAGAGGATACAGTGGTTTGGACAAGCGTGTATCTTTTGCACATCCAATGACATCAGAGTGATAAGCTTCTTCATGAAATAAGTGCTCGTCGGCAAGGTGGGCAATCCATTAGCCTTCGGAAGTATTTCTACCAAGAGTCTCAACAGATCGGTGAAACTCTTATCCGACCATCCGTTGCTAGCCTTCAACCATAGAAGCATCAGCACTGTATGCAACATCGTAAACTCTGGAGGACAGCCCTTGGATTCCTCATATAACAGATCATTCGCTGCTTTGTGTAATGCATCGACATTATCTAAACCTGTCATCTCCTTTAAAACCTGCGGTTCGGCATGGCGCAACATTTCCTCTACATCAGCGATGTGACCATCATCTAGAAAATGAGCATGCACGTGAGCGTCATCTCCCAAACCGTCAGTGTCGCCTCTGGCACTTCGATCATCCACGAGATCGGGATCAACGTCATCAGTTGCTTGCGATGTACGTTACTCGCCATGTTTGGATCAACATGTGTAATCCTCTATAAAACCTCTCATGATCAGGTGTGTTCTGATTACACTTAAATCTCCCCACCCTACATTGTTCTTACAATCATTGCATGGACAAAGTATTTCCTTTTCCTTCTTAGTCCAGACGTCCTTCCGAGCGGCTTTAATAAAAGTTTTGAGCTCTTTAAGGAATACACCCTTATTTCTTGGGTATTGTACATCCATGCCCTTTCCATCTTGAACTTGAAACAGAAAATCAGATCGAAATGTCAATTATTTAGATAGAACTTAACAAGTGAACCCTAAGTTAAATACTATAAAATGATTTTATTAAAATCATGAAAAAATGTAAGGTCCTCTCCCTCTAGAGAGGGGAGGTCGGGTTCTCTCCCTCTAGATCTAGAGAGGGGACGGTTCTCTCCCTCTAGATCTAGAGAGAGGGAGGAATATAAGATCTGTCTATAGATCTAGAAGGTGAGGGCCTCATCCCCCTCTCCCATGCACATTCTCTCTACACAACATCTTCCTCTCCATTAGATATAAACTGAAATTACACAATTTCAACATGTATGAAACCTCTACAAATGTTAGGAATGAGATGCTCTTACCTTAGAGAGTTAACAATTCCAAGGATTTCAAGGTCAAAACCTACCCCCTTGTTTTCACAATTTTGGGGCCGCCTAGAGCTGCCACAGGAATGATCTATTCGAAGCATTAAAGCGAATTTTCCATAGGCGGCTCCCTAAGACAATGGCCTGCAGAAAATAATAACGATGAAGCAAAACAGCACCACCGGATGATCCGTCAACGGACGAAGAACAATACCGGAGTATTTTCTGGACGTTGAATTTCTCTGTGTAGTGCCGCTATTGCAACACAAAGGATGATCCTGTATGTCAATGAAAACGCATACCGGAGTATTGTCTGGACGTTGGATTTCTGTGTTTTGCAGGTATTGTAGAACAAAGGATGATCTGGTGCGTACACGAAAACGCATATCGGCATCTCCTTCGTCACAAAATTTTTAGACAAGCATTTACAAAATTTGGATAGGCGGTTTGGTTAAGAACTACGCCTTTAAAGACTTGAATATCACCACAGGGGGTTTGTTAATTAATTAGAATGTCAATATAATTAACTAAGGCGACTTGCTTAACGTACCGCCTGCGGAAACTGTGATTTCCACATGCGGCTTCGTAAGAAAGCTGCATGTGTAAAGATTGCAATTTCGCCAGGCGGTTCCTTAAGAGAGCCACCTGTGAAGAGCACAGTTTCCACAGGCGGCATCTAAAGGGCACCGCCTATGAAAAGATCAATATTTTCACAGGCGGTTTCTTAAGAGAGCCGCCTATGAAGATACCTTTACACAGGCAGTTCTTAGCCCCAAGGACCGCCCACAGTCTTTAGAGGCAGCTTTCCTTTTAATCCGTCTGTGAAAAGAAATCCTTGGTGTCTAGAAAAATCATTTCTGTAGTAGTGGTTTCGCCCGACGTCCATCGAGAAGTATGATGGCACCACCAACCCGAAGGAATTCTTGCAGATATACATGACGGTGGTGTGGGCCGCAGGCGGGTCTGAAAAGGCCATGGCTAACTACTTCCCGACGGCCTTAACGGGGTCCACCCGTTATTGGCTGGTGAACCTTCCGCGAGGGTTGGTGCACTCGTGGGAGGAATTGTGTGACCTTTTTGTCACTAACTTCCAAGGCTCATACACACAGTCGGGCGTGGAGGATGATCTCCATGCCCTCGAGTAGGAGAAAGGGGAGTCGTTGCGTGACTTCATCCGACGGTTTAGCTACTGTCGCAACACAATCCCTAGGATCTCCAAGCAGTCGGTCGTCATCGCCTTTCAAAGGGGCGTCCGAGAACATAAGATGCGGGAAAAGATGGCCACCCGCAACATCACCACCACTTCCGAGCTGTTCTCCTTGGTGCACAAGTGCACACGGGCAGTGGAAGCTCGGAGGAAGGTGCCTGGTCCGGCCGGTGGTCACGACGGAGATGAAGCCGGGACCTCGAAGGGTCTCGGCTCCGCGAGTAGGAAGAAGAAGCGCGGGGCAGCCGAGCTTGGATAGGTCCTGACTATAGAGTGCGAGCACAGGGTCACCAGGTCGCAGTGGCATGACCGCCGTGACCGGCAAGATGATCGCCGCGGTAGAAGGGACGACCACTGCGAGGAGAAGGAGGGCAGGCCGTACTGCCCGATCCACCGGTTCAACGCGCATGACCTTGCCAGCTGCCAGGTTGTGAGCAGGATGGTGGAGCAGGGCCTCAAGGAGCGTCGTCCCCACGATGATGACCAGGATGAAGACCCTGCCCCGTTGGCTTTCCAGCGGGCGGAGCAACGGTGGCGTACATGGTGGCTCGGCCACCTATCCCTCCAACATGAGGTACAAGTAGCTGATGAGGGAATTCTGCAACGCTGTACTGAGCTCAGGGGCGCGTAGGCTGCTAAAGTGGTTGGAGGAGCCGATCACCTTTAGTCGGGCCGACCACCCTGAGAGCACTGCCAGCTTGGGTCACCTTTGATTGTGGTTTCACTCGCGATTCGGAACGTGAAGCTTGGGCAAGTGCTAGTGGACGGAGGGAGCTCCATCAACCTCTTATCCTCCAAAGTGTTTCGGGCGCTCCAGATATTGCCATAGGAGCTGCGCCCGGCCCTACCTTTCTACGGGGTCACCCCGGGGGCTGGTTCAGTGCCTCTAGACCAGGTGCGCCTCCCCATCACCTTTGGAGACGAGAGCAACTACCGTACGAAAGTGGTGGACTTTGAGGTCGCCGACTTCAACCTTCTGTACAACGCCCTGCTTGGCCGACCGGCGTTGGTCAAGTTCATGGCGGTGACCCACTATGCGTACATGGTGGTGAAGATACCAGGGCCTGGTGGCCCCATAGTCATCCTGGTGGATAGGTCGGAAGCCTTGCGCTGCCATAAGAAGGCATTGGACCTAGCCGACGCCACCTTGCAAGGCAAGCTGATGCTACCTACTCGGGAGCCCCTCCGGCGAAGACCCATGCCTTGCCTGGTTCGTCTGGTGAGGTTAAGGTGGTCTCCCTGAGTGTGGCCAAGCTCGAGAAGATCGTCAAGGTGGGTGCCCACCTTAGTGCCAAATAGGAAAGCGCGCTCGTCACCTTCCTCCAGTTTAACTCTGACGTGTTTGCCTGGCAACCGTCTGACATGACTAGGGTCCCTAGGGAGGTGATCGAGCACCGATTGGCAATGCTCCTAGGAGTGCGCCTGGTCCGACAAAAGGTCCGGAGATAGTCACCAAAGCGACTAGATGCCATTCGGGAGGAGGTAGAGAAGCTGCTGAGTACGGGCATCGTTAGGGAAGTCTCTCACCCCGAGTGGCTTGCCAACCCTGTCCTCGTCAAGAAGTCCAACGGGAAGTAGCGGATGTGCGTCGTCTTCACCGACCTCTACAAGGACTACCCTAAGGATCCATAACCTTTGCCGTGCATTGATCTCATCATTGACTCTATGGTGGGGTGCGAGCTGCTATGCTTTCTGGACGTGTACTCCGGGTACCACCAGATTTGCATGGTGGTGGAGGATGAAGAAAAAATTGCTTTTGTAACCCCGATGGGCGTTTATTGTTATATCAGAATGGGCCAACCTCTGGAAGAATTGTATGAAGCTCAATCCTGAGAAGTGTGTGTTCGGCTTGCCCTCTGGGAAATTGCTAGGGTTCCTTGTGTCCAGCCGAGGCATTGAGGCCAATCCCAATAAAATAGTAGCTATCGAGCACATGAAGCCACCAACTCGGCTCAAGCAAGTGCAGTGTCTCGCTGGTCGACTGGCGTCCCTCGGGCGGTTTATCGCTCGCTTGGGAAAAAGGAGTCTACCCCTGTTTAAATTGTTGAAGAAGACCAACCACTTCGAATGGACTCCGGAGGCCCAATAAGCATTTGAAGACCTGAAGAAGTACCTCTCCTCCCCTCTGGTGCTAGTCGCCCCAAGCTTGGCGAGCTGTTGCTCCTGTATATCACGACAACTCCCACAGTGGTGAGAGCGGTACTGGTGGCGGAGAGAGAAGATGCCTAGAAGCTGGTCTACTACGTCAGCAAGGTGCTACATGAGGCGGAGACCAGATACCTATAGGCACAGAAGATGTTGTACGCCGTCCTAGTGGCGTCCAGAAAACTACGACACTACTTCCAGGGACGAGAGATCACGGTGGTCACTGCCTATCCCCTGCAGGAGATCCTCCACAATCGGAAAGTCGAGGGTCACGTCGCCAAGTGGTCAGTAGAGCTGGGGGAGTTCTGCCTCAAGTTCTCCCCCGCACCGCCATCAAGAGTCAAAGACTGGTAGAGTTCGTCACCAAGTGGACTCCTACCACTCCTGAAGCTGAAGAGATACCCGCGCCTTCCCCCTGGACTTTATTCTTCGACGGCTCCTTCAGGCTCGAGGCACAGGGGCCAGGGTTGTCCTGGTCTTCCCGACCAGCAACATCCTTCAGTACGTGGTCGTCCTAGACTTCAAGGCCACCAACAACACTGCCGAGTACAAAGGTTTACTGGCAGGGCTGCGCGTCACCTCCGCGTTAGGTGTCCAACTTCTCCAAGTCAAAGGTGACTCCCTACTGGTCATCAATCAAGCACGAAAGGAATTTCAATGCTCTGATCCCACCATGGCAGCATACCTGGCAAAGGTCAGGAAGATGGAGCGCTGCTTCGAAGGATTGGGGTATATCCATATTCCCCGGCGCGACAATCACATGGTGGATGGGCTTTCGCAGCTCGCGTTGTCCAGAGCCTCTGTTCCGGTCGGGGTCTTTGAACAAAGACTTACGTGGCCATTCGTCGCTGCCCCCGTTCATGGTGGGGACGATAGTGTAGCTGTCTTAGCCTCTGACTCAGGTGGGGAAGGTCGTGCGGTTGTCCCAGCCTCCAGTTCAGGGAGGGAAGACAGCGCGCCCGCCTCAGCCCCGATTCTGGAAGAGAAGACGGCGGTGCCACCGGCGCGGTACCAGGGGAAAAGCTTGGCCAAGCGGAGTACCCGAGCGATCACCACGTGATTGCTACACTTGGCCGGGAAGGTCAGTGGATGGATCCGATCCTAGCCTTCCTGCGGGACCAAGTGATCCCCGACGATGATGCGTCAGCCAAGAAAATTGCACGAAAGGCCAAGTGCTATACTCTGGTAGGTGGGGACCTATATCGCCAGTGTAGAAATAGAATTCTTCTGAAGTGCATCACTCAGGAAGAGGGGAGCAACCTGCTCTCTAATATCCATGGAGGCATGTGCGGGAGCTATATGTCCTAGGCCTGTTCCCACGGGCCACAAGGGGCTTCACCCATCTGTTCATCGCCATTGACAAATTCAACAAATGGGTTGAAGCCGAGGCAGTGCACACCATCACGGCCTCCACTTCTATCAAGTTCATGCGTGGGATCTTCACATGCTTCGAAGTCGCCAACCACATCATCACCGACAACAGCACCCAGTTCACCAGTGCGGCCTTCCTAGAGTTCTGCGAAGAGATGGGCACCAAGGTGTGTTTCGCCTCGGTGGCCCACCCAAGGAGCAATGGCTAGGTGGAGTGTGCCAATGCGCTGGTATTGAGGGGCCTCAAGACTAGAGCGTTTGACCGGCTTCATAAGTGGGGACCGCGGTGGACAGATGAACTTCTGACAGTGCTGTGGTCACTTCGAACCACCCCCAGTCGGGCGACCGGAGACACCATTCTTCCTGGTCTATGGGGCAGAAGCTGTCCATCCATCCGAGTTGTCTTTAGGCCACCCACGCATTTTGGCGTTTAGCGAGGGGGCCAGGGAAGACCAGCGCTGAGAAGAAGTCAACCTTTTGGAGGAGGTACGAGATAGAGCAGCTCTGCGTGCTGCTCGGTATCAGCAGAGCCTTAGGCGGTACCTTGCCACCCGGGTCCATAAGAGAGCACTGGCAGTGGGCGACCTCATCCCAATGCAAAATTCAGTGCAGTGGTGCAACAAGCCGCTCTCCCACAATGGAAGGCCCGTTCAAGGTAGTCTCAGTCTCTCGGCCCGGGGCGGTCCGGTTGGCCACTAAGGATAGCCAGGAGCTAGCAAACTCCCATAACTTGGAGATGTTGCCCTGAGAACTGTAAGTGCTTGATGGTTCACTCTAATCAGCCAGGGAATGGGCTTTTCCTCCATTAAGCTGATCGGCGACGGCTAGCAATAAGTTAAATTGTTTGCCTCACGAGCCCTCCATTTTTCTTTGTTGTCTTTCCTGCTTGTGCCCTGGTGGGTCACATTTCGCATGGTTGTCATGGGTACTGGTAGCCTAACGGCTCCTTGTCGATAAGCGGTAACACCCATCGCTTGCGTCGAGCAGGGACAGGCAACCAGGGAGTCGAGTTCAGCACGGTGTTCCATGCGGCTAGTACACCTCGGGTTGTCACCGCGAGCACCGCTGGCCCAAAACCACTCTTGGGAACCTGCTGCCTTGCCATGCAGCGTTGTGGTTAGGCTCCGAGAGATCGCAAGGGTTTATGCTTCGAAAGACAATGGGACAGTGACAACCACACGTGCTGGGACTTATGATCTTTTGATCTATTCCTTGTGTATCTTGCGTAACTTTTGCTCATATTTGTAGCGGTTGCATGCAAGTACAGGGATAATGCTGGAGCATCGACCTAATCTAAACCCCCAGAACAGCATCGTGGTAAGGCCAGGGGGTTGTTGGTCGCCCGGTGGCTTGGGCAAGCAGTCGCGAGCAAACATACACATAAACAGGCTTTTTCGTAAACGCAAAAGATAACAATTTCATTAAGTTTGCTAAAAGGTGTATGTACATGGCTACAGAAAAAAGAAAGAAAGGAACAAAGAAAACAAGAAGGGTCGCCCGGGCCATCATTCGTCATCGGCGACTTGGATGTGCCCGGCGTCATCCCCCGCCTCCTCCTCCGCCATCGCCGTGTCAAGGGCCGGGTCCTCCACCTTCATCAGCCCCACCACGTACTCCGAGGCTTCGCGCACTTGAGCTTGTGCTTGGGCCTCATCACCTTCGATTCCGGCCACGGTGGACATGGCATCGAAGGAGGCGTCGCGGCAGGCACAGCAAGCCAGCACGTACCCTGCTATGGCAACTGTGACTTCTCGTCCTTCTCGGGTGGAGCGGGCAGACATGGCGGTGGGCAGGCTGGCGAGAAAGTCAGTGACGCAGGTGACACTGAGGGCGTACTGCATCGCCGAGGATTCCAGCGAATCACTTAGCTCCAACCCCAGGGGCCGTAGGCTCCTAACCATGCGGTTGTACGCAGGGCAGAGCATGATGGTGAGGTTGTCCAGCGTGCGGCGTAGTTCGTCTTCAGCTTGTTTCTATCACGCTTCGCCCTCCTCCGCCTAGGCGAGCAGGGCTGCCCCTCTCTCCCTCTCCTGCACCAGCTCCTCACGCAGCCGCCCCATCTACTGGGTCAACTGCGCCTCTTGCTCGGTGGCTGCCGTGAGGAGGGCGCCTGTGGAAGCATGCACGCTGCCAAGCTCAGTGAGCAGTGCTGCCAGTCGGAGGTGGGGGCGGCGAGAGTGCTCGGTGTGGAGTTGGCGGAGGTGCCGGTGCCGGCGACGTTCGCAAGAACCACTTCGAGAACGCCGGTTGGCTCACGAGCGGGATCTCCTGCTGCCACAGTGGGTGCTTGGCTTTACGAAGCACTGCTTGGGGCTGTCCTGGGGAGCACCGAAAAGCGGAAGGAAGGTGCAGGCAGATTAAGCCCTCCCTGCGGGGCAGTAGAGAGGGCTCTCGATGTAGGTGGAGTGGGCGCAGATGGAGCAGACGCCGGGGCAGGAGCAGAAGATGTCGCCACAGCGGATGAAGGCCCCGTTCCAGTCGTGCTCAAAAGCATGATGGAATCGAGAAGCGGCCGTCCGGTCGTCGTGCAGACGGCCTCTTTGGAGTCTCACACCAGGCGTCCGAGGAGGACGACCGCTGCCTCGCCGGTCATCCATCCACCGCGGGGTCCTCGATCGTCGGGCCGAGAGGCGGGAGCGTCGCGGGCCCAGTGGAGTCCATCACGGCAGTGACTTGACGATCTAGAGACGCTCCGCGAACTGTAGATCACATAATGGCCGGGCTTCGGCCAGGAAGTTCGAACCGCCTGGCGTTGGTAGGAGCAGCCCGCCCAGCCACTTGAAGAAAGAAGGGGCATCCAAATTAATTGCGCCTGGAGAAAGGGAAAGGGTTACCGATTGATGGCGACCACAAAAGACCAGAAGAGAAGGAGAACAGAAACTTATGGCCTGGGTGGGTACGGGTTATGTCGTCGTCACTCGTATACTGCCACGCCGGTCGGGCCCGCCGGTGCAGGGGGCTTATACTCTAGGTTACGAAGTCCCGGACCACTAGTGCCCCGGTCAGTCCGAAGTCCCACAGCCGGTTGATGCGGGCCACCACCATATGGAGCTCCGCCATCTCCTCGACGGGCGAGCCCCAGTTCTCATTGGCCTCCACTGGTGCGGAGGGCATCCCTAGGGCATCAAGGCTATTGTTGTCGCCGGCATACAACCAGTCACTTCACGACACCTTCCAGTTGATCTTCGTCTGGAAGGGGATGTAGCGGGAGGCCGATCCGTCATGAAGACAAAATGGCAACTCCCCGCGACTCCACTATCCGTGGAATAGCGGAGAGTATAGAAGAAGCGGAAGAGAGGGAGATTGGGCATTACCCCCACGAACATCTCACAGAGGAAAGAGAAGGCGGAAAGAACAAGAACGGAGTTGGGGTAAGATGAAGATGGTGGATCTCATAGAAGTGGAGGACAGTAAAGAAGAACTCAGAGAAAGGCGGGACTAGGCCCACCAATAGTGCCCAGGAGAAGACAATAATCTCCCCGGCTTCGCACCATGGTGCGGAGGTTCCATAGCGTAGGTGAAGGGAACCCTCGGTGGTGGTCCGGGAGAGCGTCGTTGCCCTCTCCATGTTGATGGTTGAAGTGGGAAAAGGCTGTAACATTTGAACGAAGCAAGGTCTTGGGACAAGGAAGTTGAAGTGGCAAGGAAAGAAGATGAAGGAGTCGAAAAAGAGCGTGAGCTGCTGGCCGTGGGCGCGCGTATTAATAGGTTTCTTGCGTTGGCGGTTCACGAAAAGGTGAAAGTGCGCGACGCTTCAGGTCCCGAGAGAAGGCGACGGAAGCGGAGAGGACTGGAGCGGTTGCATGCGCAGGAGTGGTGGACCCGTATGGGAGCACGTCAGCATTAGAGAGGTTTGAAAGGGCTGGCGCGCACTCCATGATGGGCCCGAGGGCTACTATCGGCATACTTTACGCCAGGGTACCCTCTCCGCCACGGTCAGGAGGGACCACAGTGCCGGCTTCAACAACTGGCAGTAGGTGGGCGTCGAGCCTGACGCCAGCGGTACTGGTCGGCGTGGGAGCCTAACGGCGGTGGGCGTCGAGCCTTGACGCTAGGCGGCCGTGTTGCGTGGCATCCTGGCGAGCAAGTAGGCGATTAGGCCCTGACGCCAGGCGACCGTGTGGCCAGGCTACATGGTCGGCCGACGGAGTCAAAAGGTACTCGGGGGCCCACTACCGGTTAGGCATGAAGACGTACATCAAAGGAATGGTGGAGCTTCGCCTCGAAGTCTTCTCCCCCGACACCCTGTGTCAGAACTATTGAATGCGCGTGGCTTCGCTGATAGCACAATAGCTTATCCCTCTACCGTAAACCTATCCCATACAAGTTGCTTCCCGGGCGGACCAGGCGGAGTTGGACGATGGTGCAAAGAATGAGGCCAGAGGATGGGGCTACAGTAACTGATGTAATAAATGAAGTGTAATCAGTGTGATGTCATCCTTCTCGCATGCCCGAGCCAGCCTGGTCTATATAAGGGGGGTTCGGTGCATGGAGGAGTGGGGCCGGGAAGGCGGAGATAAAAAGGAAGGACTTAAACGAATGAGTGAGAATGGGAAGAGCACTGAGAGAGCTCAAGAAGTACCCGGAGTGTAGATCATGCATTTGTAATCCCCTCAAAACACATTAATAAGAACAAAAGCAGGACGTAGGGCTGTTACCTACATTGGAGGCCCGAACCTGGGTATATCGGCGTGTTCTTGAATCCTTGTCTGCGTGGATCCCTCGGGGGAGCTCACAGGTGTCCATCCGTAAAGATCCCCTCTATCAAACCCCGGACTCCGTCCAGGCATAATAGTTGTTCGGCCAAAACCGCCGACAAGGGTACGTATGAACACCTCAAAATGTGCAGCGACTTGCATTGGGTGGTGCAGAAGCCAGGAGAGTCATTGTGCGGCTTCATCTGATGCTTCAGCGATAAGCGCAACCTGATTCCTGACATCTCAGATGAAGCGGTCATAGTGGCCTTTGAGAACGGTGTCAAGGATAGAGAGTTGAAGGGAAAACTTACAACACGAAAGATCGGAACCACCAAGGAGCTCTTCGAGTTAGCGGAAAAATACACCATATGCGCCGAGGCCCAAGGTCATCTCGATGACCCCAAGCATGGCAATGACAAGCTTGAGTCGTCCAAACAAGGGGCGAAGAAGAACAAGAACCGTGGAGAGAAACGTAAAAGTGACTCCACTGTAGCCGCGGTCGAAAGGGGCAAGGCGTGCAACCTCGGTGACAACAAAGGCCGAAGCCGTGGAGGGAACAAGTACTACCCAGTCTATCATACCGACAAACATGACTTCGACGAGTGCTAGGTGATCAGTAAGAAGGTCCAAGAGAAGCTCAAGGCCGCCCTCGCCAAGCACGGAATTGAGCAGGCCAAAGGAAAACCTAAGGAAGATGAGCCCGAATACCATGGGCCAGATCACAATATGGTGCACATTTTTGGGGGGTTTGCCATGTACGAGTCCAAAAGACTATACAAGGTAGTTAAAAAGGAGGTCAATTTGGCCACACCAGCTCTCCCTGGATTTCTCAAGTGGTCAGAAGTACCAATCACCTTGGACCAATCAGATCACCCAGCCGTGGTTCCACATCCAGGACAATACCCCATGGTGGTCGCACCCATTATCGTCAACGTTAAGGTCGCTCAAACCTTGGTCAATGGAGGTAGTTCATTAAACCTGATCTTTGCAAAAAATGCTGGAGAACATGGGGTCCCTCAGACAGAGTTAAAGGCCGGAGCCGAGCCATTCCATGGCATAACTTCGCGCTCATCGTCAATACCGCGTGGCTAGATCAAGCTGTCGGTCACATTTGGCACACCGGATAATTTCTGCACTAAAATGATTCTCTTCAATGTGACAAATTTTGAGACCACCTTTAACATGATCCTAGACCACCCAATGCTAGCTAAATTCATGGCACTAGTGCACTATGTGTACTAGACCATCAAGATGACGACACCAAAAGGAATCCTTACGATCAACTGAGACCAGCACGCTGCGGTCATGTGCGATAAGAAGAGTCTGGAGATGGCTGAACATCTCTACGGATCGATAGCCCATGCCAACGGCAAGGAAGCTAAGCGCCAAAAATCCAAGAGTGGCAATCAAACTCTCGCATCCAACAGCGCCACCAAAGACCCAGTTGATGACAACAAGAAGGACAAGAAGACCAGTGGAGATGTCAAGATGGTGCCCTTAGATCTATCATAACCTTCCAAGATGGCCAAGGTGGGCACCAACCATGACCCCAAATAAGAAATCAAGCTCATCACCTTTCTTCGGGCAAACTGCGATGTGTTTGCATGGAATATTGATCAACTTAGAAGATTTCATACATGAGGCAGAACAAAATACAATGCATTCGAGCTATCAAACAATAAAATTTAGGTAAAGTAGAACTTAATTAATGTCACTAACAAAAGTCGTTCTATTACATGTTAAGATAGCTACCCTAAAACAACTTGTCCCTAGAGGCGTCGCGCCGCCTCCCCTGCATCCATGGGGACTGGAAGCTGATGGTCCCTGGGGTGGGCTGCACCCTCTGAATATGCCAGATGAAGTGGCGAAGAATCAGCCGCTTGTCAACAGAGAAGGTGACCACTCCATCGCTAAAAGCCTCTGGGCACCGCAAGGGCCTGGAGGGCGAGGAGGTGTCAGAGCAATGAAGTTATCTTGAGCTTTACCTCCTCCGCTGGCACTGGCAGCTTCCCCTTCTTCTCCTCGTGTGTTGGTGATGGCATCTACTCTCGTGAAGGGAGCAAAGGTGGCATGGTCTTCCTCGGCGACAACACGCAGCTTGCTAGTAACCTCATCCTCTTCCTTTGGCTAGACGGCCCTCTCAATGGCTTCCTAGTCGATCTAGTCCTCCTCTTCAAAGATGATGATGACGATCCACCTCAAGAAGCCCGTGGCTAGAAGCAGTGGGGGAGGAATCTCTATGGTGATCTCTAGAGGAGGGTATCCTCTGAGAATCTCTACAGACAGAGACGATGGCGGAGTGGAAGCCATGAGGATGTTTTGAAAAGCTAGGGAAAGAGAGAAGATGGATTGTGGTAGATGACAAGTCATGTCTATTTGTAGCTCAGGGAACGGGTCGTACCATAATCACGAACTACCTAGAGTTATGTCGGTTTCGATCCATGAGGCGTCCTTTGCACTTCCACATAACTGCGGGAGCAAAAGAGACGCTATGTCATGATGAGCCACATGGACGCCAAAAGGGTGTGAAGGTTACAATAGAATTTGGCTACACATAAAAAAGAAAACACTGAGGTCTACCAAGTATGCTCGGGGGCTCATGCGCCCGAGGGCTATTGTTCATGATGCTTATGCTCTATTTCCTCTTTGATCCAACTATCGAGCAAAAAGTCGGGAGCTACATCATGCATTTGTCAGCACATTCGCCCTACCATCGTCTCGATACACACATCAAGTAGAGGGACGGGAGCTATATCGCTTGATCTTTTCTAATGCTTCTTGATGCTTACACTCTACTTTTTCCTTGAGTCGAGCAAAGGGTCATGAGCTACATCATACATGTTGGCACATATGCCCTTTCTTCTACTCGAGGCGGTCATAGAGCAGGAGGTCGAGAGCTACATTGCTTGATTTGGTCTTCACCTAGTTCCACCCTCGGGTCGATACGTATATCGAATATGGGGTTCAGAGTCACAACAGGAGCATTGCTCAACTTTCATCTCGATCCAACTATCGGGTAAAGTGTCAGAGGCTACAGCACCGCATTGTGCTTACTACGCTCTACTCCCCACTTGATGATTTAATCAAGTAAGAATCGGGGGCTACAGGTAACCTGATACCTCTTTCTAGTTTTCTTTTGGTCAATACTATTATCGAGCGAAACACACTGTAGGCACAATTCCCTAATCTCAATTTATTTGTCTATTTTACATGTGATTCTTTGCTCGCATTTACTTGATCATGTACTTAGCATGTCAGCAAACCAAACTAATGTGTGGCTATGCCTAAACCCGGCGATGAGCAATTCTATCCTACGCGCATACGAGTACCAGATTGTCAAACATCTAAAGCTCAGTGGCCGATGAGAGATGAGGCCTCTAGTTAGTTCTACATGTGTTGCCCAGCATGTTCATGTTTACTACAAAGTCTAAGTCATATGGTCGATAAAGACTTGCAAAAAACCATGTAGTGGCACTTTGATTTAGATAGCGTTTAAGTCATGCACTGCCTCTCCAAGTGTAAACTCACAGGCTTAGTTATTTAATGAAAGTTTTTTTAGCCTTGTGTGTAGACATAGCCAGGCGTATGCACGCTAACGAAGTTACTATTGAGTTTATGAGTGCTTAATCGGAACTGCATATACTCGTGCTATTCTATTTCATCAGCATGGAAATAGCAAGTAAAGTATCGTAGACAAGCAAGCAATTTGGCATTATCGATTAAGGCTGTAGTAGCAACAGTATCAGCATTACATCGAACAGGACAGGTCAAGCGGACTAGCTAGCATCATCACCATCATCATTAAGAGATAGCTCCAAGTGGGCTACGAACCTTCCATAAAGGTCTCTGAAGGATTCAACATAATCGGTGCCCTGACTCACCTCGCATGCGAATCCTTCATCCAGTACCGAGAGGTCCAGGCCTAGGTGGTGGCTCTTCACCATGCCGAGCACGTAGGAAGTCACAAGATGGGCAGACGAAGTCATGTAGTCGAGGATCTCTGACTACAGAGTAGCAAGCTCTGCATCCACTATAGCCTTCTCGACCTCAACTGCTTTCCTGCCCGCCACCGCCTCGTCTTGTTTGACCATGGCCTTGAGCCATGCAGTGTTGGTCGTGGCCTTCTTGGCCTCCAGCTTCGCTGCCGTCATCCTTAGCCTCTTTGCCTTAGCCTTGGTAGCTTCTAGCTCAGCTCTGAGCGCTCCTAGCTCAGCGTCTCTCATCTTGAGTACTTGTTGACTTGATGCCATGAGCCGCTCCGTTTGCTGGTGGGCCTACTCGGAAAAAGCTTCTGCTTCCAGTAGGGTATCTAGGCACGCTATGAGAATAAGCTGAGGGGTGTTAAAGAGTGAAGTACGGGACAAGGTAGAGCTAGACCAGAATACCCGAGGCACTCGGGAAGCTGAAGGAAGAGGAGCCGTCGTTGTTGCAGGAGCCATCATTGTTGCAGGGGCTTCCGAAGAGGGAGCCGCGACAACAGCAACATCGCCAAGAGATGACAAGGTAGCTGTGGCGATGTCAATGATAACACTGCTGAACACACTTTTCCTACAGGAGATTTCCCATTTAACGTCTCCAAAAGGAAGAGAAAATCACAAAGGTAAAAAGAGGTGACTTACTTCGCCAATTTAAATTTTGCCTACACATTTTTCCTCTATGCAGTGTTTTTTGCCAGGACCGATCAAGTCTCGGCAGCCGACTTTTCGATCGGTGCAAGAGGTGGCACTAGCTAGACAGTAGCTGGTGGTTGAATCTATAGATCAGTTGCTAATGTCAGCAAACAACTACCGGAGATGGAGTTGAAAAGCAATGCTTGATAGTGGCTTTACCTGCTCGACTGTTCTGGTCAATAGGGACTCTACTCGAGGATACGTTAGTGGAGGAATCGCTGACTTCTTCGTATCGACCCCCCAAACAACTCGCTGTTCATTCAGTATATGACAAATTACATCCGAAGAAACTTCATAACAATTCATCCAACCACTATTCATCTGCACTATTCATTGACCTGCTCTTTTAGCTAGAAAAATGGTTTGAATTTTTAGGGGGAATTTTATTTTTCTCCTATTCACCCCCCTGTAGTCGCCACTGTTAGTCTTTCAATTGGTATCAAAGCCTATTTTTGCTCTTTCTAAATCTTGACCAGTCTCAAGAGCCATGGCAACAGACGCATCATGATGTGGTAGAAGGTTAAGCTCTCATATGAGGTTCCTTCTGATGAAAACGTTAATGCCAAAAATATGACTGACGTTGAGGCAAATGCTAAGACAAGGAACACTCTTATACAGGGCTTTAGCCATAGTGAGTATGATAGGATCATTCATCTCCGATCTGCTCACTAGATCTAGGTGCCTCTCGATACTTACCATGAGGGAATCCCCCAAATCAAGATGATGAGAAAAGATCAATACAAGTTGTCATACAACAAGTTTGAGTATCACACTGGAGAGTCCTTAGATGAGTGCTTTGGGTGTTTCATGAAGATTTTGAGTGATCTCTGAGCTGTTGGTACCACATACCCTGACTCGCATTTTCTCACAGCACTCGATCTTTGGGTTTGGGAGATGAAGGTGACCTCCATCAAGGACACTACTGATCTGTAGACTCTAACTCTTGATGGGCTCTATTCCTGACTTAAGACTTAAGAGATTAATGTCGCCTCACGTAAGACAAAGTCACAGTCGATGGCTTTGGTTACCAATCCCACTTCTAGTGTTCCATTGGTTTTTCCCTCTTGGCTCTTTGTGAAATAAGCGATGAGCAGCTAAATAAATATCTAGAAAATAAGCTTACCCTCTTAGCTAGAAAATTCTCTTATGAATACAAGAGGGTTACATATGTAGAAAATGAGCGATAAGCAGCTGGATAGATATCTAGAAAATGAGATTGCCCTCTTAGCTAGAAATCACTTGCTTCGAGTTTGGTAGCCCCAACCACACTAAGGCAAATTGCCCTGAGTTAGAGAAGGGCAAGAATGACTATGGCAGTGCTAGAAAGAATGACTACAGTAACAAGAATTGCAAGAAGAAAAATCTAGCTTAGGATCTAGCACATGAAAAGAAGTATTGCAATTTCTTTAAGAACAAAAAGCTTTTATACCGCATCCTCGCCGAACTTGATGACATCTCCCACTTTGACACCAAGATTTGGAGCAATGATGATGGAGAGGATGATCCAGAAGAGAAGACCAAGGGCAATGGCAACTTCATCGGCATGGGCTTCATTGTCGACAAGAATAGCATCACTAACGACCTCTACAGCGAGTCTGATGAGGAATCTACCTATGATAAGCTCAATGATGCCTTCTACAAGCTATAAAAATTCAATGCTAGAGCTAAAGCTAGATATGTGGAGCTTGAGAAGGTAGTAGATAGCTCGTCACAGGAGCTTGATTCACTTAGATATAGTCCCTCCCGTGGCACTGACAATTATTCTCTTCGTGATGCATTGCCTCTGGATGATAGTGTGCTTTCTAAGGTTGATAGTGTGCTTTCTGAGGTTGAGGTTCTTAGATTGAAGAATGCTAGCTTTAGCACTTTTGATGCTATTCCTATTGATGTTATTCCTCTTCATACTCCTATTTGTCTATCATTGCTAGCTGAAATAGATGTCATTAATGTTAGAAATGATGAACTTGAACAATTTGATTTTTAAGGACCCAGTCAGCTCATGTGAGGTTGTAGCCAACTAAAACTCCCAATGATACCTTGAATGTCAAGTATACTGATTTAGCTAAGGTACTAGATAAGTCACAAAATGTTTGTACTCAATGTGTTGTGGTTGAGGGGAATATTGATAGGTTCAATGAAGAGCTTAGAAGAAGTTCGAGGCCTAGAGTCTAGGATTAGGAATGATGAGCGCCTTCTCTGTGAGGCCCTCAAGGTTGAGGCAGCTGTGCATAGGGAGAGATATGCATATGTTATTTGTTCTTCAACTTCTGGTTCTTCATCTACATCTTCCCCCTTATCGGACCCCAAAAAACACTTCTAAAATCCTCTATGTATACTGTACTAGTCCAGAAAAAGCTAGTACACACGGTAGAAATGTTATCACAACATATCCAATGTATTTTATTAATAATCAGAGTTTACAATAATTATGGCACACAGGTCAAATAAAAGATTACGACGGAAGCAGAATAATACCAGTTTTAGAACCCAATAGATTCGCCATAGCCAATCAACTAGGGCAGCGGCCTAATTATCTTGGTCCACACCATCATAGACTATAATCCTCTAAAAAGATAGAGTAAGCAAGGGTGAGTACAAAAGTACTCTGCAAGTCACACAGTAAATGCAATATCGATGAAGGGTTACAAAGGAAGGCATAATATGGTTCATTTGAGCATAAAGCAATGATTCAAATAAAATAATTAATTTTCAATGAGTAATTGATATAGTAAAAACTAAGTTTTAATCCAATTTTTAGCACGAGCTCCAACCTAGAGTTTCATCCCAAATTTTCCCATGTGGACTTTCTCCACATATAAACCACTTTTCTAAAAACATGTTGAAATCCAAAGTCTAGTCCGTGAAAGGCTTGCTCAGCATGCCCATGATTGCGGGCGCAGCTAATGAAATAGTTTTACACTCTGTAGAGGTTGTACAAGTTTACCCACAACAAATGATTATCTTCGTTTGCCCAAAACACACTTCCTTTGGTGTATTTGCAGAGAAAAACACAACAAGGCCCCTATGAAGCTCTATCCATGTAGTTATGCCCGCTAAGGTTTCACCGCTGGTAGAGTTAAAACCGCCCAATCCAGAAACCCCCTCTTGCACCGAGTGGCAGCCTTACACCCACTGCCACTTTCATCCTAATGGTATGACTGTCCATAGTATGTCGCAATACGGATAGCCAGGTCTATCCCATTCCAGACATGTAGTACGGTAAGGCTTTACATTCAGCGTAACACACACCGGTCTTTAATTGACTAGGCGAGCTTTCACAACCCTTGTGCCTCACACACCCACCAGTTAACCATTCTCGCCCGGTCTAAATCACATTTTCACTTTCTTTTGAACAACATCATCTTTCATAACATCCCATTGTACACCAACACCAAGGAATAACTCTATTTTTAGCATAAATCTTGTTTTGGCATAAATCCTCAAAAAGTCATAAATTCATGTCTAAGCCATTTACTATATAGCACTAATTAGCACTACAATAATGTATCAACTAGTGATATTTTGCACTAAGGTGGCAAGGTACAAATATTTCAAAATCAATTGAGGTCATAACAATTAGGAGTAACTAATTATTTAAAACTAGAATTAAATTACATTGACAAAACTATGCATGCAATAATTTAAATCAAAATATAAATTTAAATTCTTGAATCAACATGTTCAAGGGTGTGACTTGCCTCGGTTGAAGGGTTGATGCTTGAGATCGTCGATGGCGAAACGATCCGACTCTCCAAAATCTATATGCGAAAAACAACCAATTTCAAATAAAATCCAAATAAGTTCAATAAATCAACAAAGTAGCGTAAATAAGTAATTTGAGATTTTAGATGAATTCAGTAAGAAAAACGAAGCAAACTAGAGTTTGAATAGGCGAAAACGGGAACTTAGAATATTTATAATCATGTGAAATAATGAAGAAATGATTTTTGAATTTTTAGAATTTCTTTTCCAAATATAATTTTCAAATTTTTGGACTCAAAATTCAGATTTCAAAATTTGAAATTTTTCTAAATTTTTTCCACTATTTTTCTATCCCCTTTTTCTTCATTTTCTTTTTTTTCCTCGATGGATAATCTCTCTCCTCTCTTTTTTTTCCTCTAATTGTTTTTTCTTCATGCCTTCGCATGGCTTGGAACAGACAGAGAGCAAGAGCTCTCTCTCACTTTCCTTAGCGCAAGGGGACAGCCGGGGGCACCGACCCGGCTCGGTGGCGACGCTAGCACAACACGGGAAGGAGCGGCGATTTACTTAAAGTCGAGGAGGGTCGACAATGTGCACGGCCAGAAAAACGGGCAGCGGTAGAGCTCACTTCTTTTGCGAAATCCGGCGAAACAACAACAAGGTAGCTCCCGCGAGGTGGCAAAATGGATTGGTGACAACGAGGGGCACCTGGGGGTGCCTTTTATAGGCTCTAGTGTAAGCGAATAGAAGAAAATTGCCATGAATTAGGTTTCCACATAGGAGGCAAGAACAGTGATTTGGGGCTTGATTTGGGAAAATTAAGGCCCTGAATGGCAAGAGGAGGTGCAGGAAATTGATGGATAAAATTTTGGAATGATTGGCATGGAAATCGCTGAGTTTTTGAAGCTACAAAATCAGCTCTAATGGAGGACAGAGAGGACAGCTTCTCAGGACTTGTTGAGCTGGAGGTTGAAGACACTTGACAGTGGGGTTCGGTCCCATTGTCAGTTTTTTTTCGAATTATTTTGAGCTGAGAGAAAGACTACATTGGTAAAAATAGAAGAAAATCTCTAAAAATCCTAGAAAAATTCTCAAATGTACCTTTGAATATTTGGAACTCAATAAAATTATTTCCAGAATTTTTAGGCTGATAAATTTTCTGCATAAATTCTTTTTCTATAAAACAAAAAATGGCAAAAAGATTTCATAAATCTATAAAAATCAACAAAATTGTAGGAAAAATCTAAATAATAATTAAACTAAACATATGCAAATTTTTAGGATGTCACAAACTACCCACCTTAAAAAGAATGTGGGGAACCGTCCCCGGGACTCCACTGATTCACCCAAATGCATGGCATTTCTCAAGTGAATCAAGGGAACCTCAGGCGTCCCATGATTATACCGTGTTGGTCCTGGATGGTTCGCCAACACGAGCATTCTCATTCAACAGTTGACATCACAACACATACATAATTAGCGGAAGCATAAGCGTTATTACATACCAAAAGTAGGATTGCTGTCCATAACGACATATTTAAAGTTATTACATCAAGTAGCATGAAAATCATAAGGTAAACAACAAAAGAGTCCAGCATGGCATGCCCCAAACCCTCGGGCAACCAAGCTGGGGCAAGACGGCAACTATCGTTAGCATTATCGAAATCGGCCGGTAAAAGTCCGGGTAATGCCTCTTCCTCACCTGCAGCAAGTGGACAATCCGATTGAGTACAAAGAGTGTACTCGCACAATAATATAAGTTGTATGCTGGTTTCTAACTACATGTGGTTGCTACATCAAAAGGAAGGCAATTGGCAATGTTAGCATAAAGCAATGTTTGGAGTAAATCATAAAACAAGTATAGATTGACAAATTGCATTTTGTAAACATTTGCAAAAGCTCATACATAATGTAACATCATCATAATCACATTCATCTCATGCCTTCAAGCATTCTCCGAAACATGAGTTCCATCGCTCATGTTCCACCACACACACAAGTACTCCAATACTTGTGTCTCTTTCCCACTCCATCCCTTTCTTACCAAGTCCTTAATACTACGCCCGATGGTGACAATTCAAGAGATCGTCCTAACCATGGGCGCGCTATTCGAATAGTTTAAACTCTGCAGATGCGACTTTACCCACGACCGTCACACTCGTAAGCCAAGCTATTAACACATTTCCTTAGATGTGCGGTAGAAACAAGCGTGACAAACCATTTTCATTATGCATGGTAGTGTATCTAAACCATCCGGGATATTTGTGACCCTCGATCCAGCGTGCCCGATTGCTCGGTGTGTGTGGATCAAGGTACACCCGTTGTTGGACATCCCCAACTCAACAAAGTTCGAGGGACTCCGAGGACCTTCCTTGGCGCTCCACTAAGCCCAAGAAATTCCGGCGGACATTCCTTGACGCTCCACTAAGCTCAAGGAATTCCGAGTGCACATGGTTTACATACCCTAGTCATACACAAGTACTTGGTTACGCCGGTCCCATAAACGGCGTGTGGTTCGCACGATAGTTACTCAAAAAGACGTCACCAGGATTTAATCCTTAGGGTCCTTAACCAAAATCTCTACTCATTAACAACAATTAAAACAACATCATCATAATAATTCTCAATCATTGCGACCAATGGACTAAGTCCATCTATCGCGGTTTCTAACGACGTTCTAAGCATGGCTAAGCAATTCACACGAACCCATATATAATAATAAACCAACCACCTAGGGCGACAATAGCACACGTAAAGAACATGATAAGGGGATAACATCATAATGTGGGAATAGCTAAGATTTCTACCCAATCATAATTGTAATTGAAAAGTAAGCATGCAATTGCTAAAATACTTTCGAAAATGTAACTTTCAAATAGTAGGAGCAATCATGGTCAAAGAGTAAGGTAGTGCCTTGCTGCTCGATCTTGGTCTCAAAAGCGTAGTCGTACTCGGGTGTGCCCTCCGAAACGTCAACACCTAACGGGAAAATCCAATTCAATAAACACCAAACAAGGATTCAAATAGTGCACATGAGTAAAAGATGCATGACATGCTCATGATGTGTAATATTAATCATAATAAACAAGTACTAATTGAGTTTTAGCGCCAAAAGTTCAAGTCTTAGGGCTTTTATCGAATTATGTTGGAGTATCCGGATGTCACCGGATTTGTCGAGTGGACCCTCTCGGTATGAAGTTTAAATTCTCTTGATTGTCCGAAATATGATTGGAGTATCAGAAGGTAGGTTCGAATATCAGAGGGTACCTCGGAATGTCGAAACGAGACCTTCTCGGTTAGCCAATGCAGCCCTCAAGTTAAAATCCTATTGGACTGTTCAAAATTCTATTGAGTATCCGAAGGGTTCGGAATGTCAGAAGTGAAATCTCGGACTATCGGTGACTGGCGTCTCTGTTTCAAAAGCGGCTGTTTGTCTATTATCCTCTACACTTCCAAGTAATGAGCTAGGGTTTTAAAGGGATGGACTAGGGCTTCAAAGGGATGGACTAAGGTAGAAACTTACCACTACAAAGTTGCCTTTGCCCAAAGTGGATGTTGGCTTTGGCGAGAAACTTGACGAAGAATGTCTACTTGCCGGTCTTCGCGGTTCACCTCCTCCTAGCTCGAGTAGCCGACAATGCCCTCACTTGCTCGTGTTTGCAGCAGCTACTAGACCTCCACCTCAAGCTTCCATCGACATGCGCGACCGATTCAAAGTGTGAGGATGGATTCCATGAGGGAAAATAGCAATGCGTTACAAAAGCAGAAATTTCAGAACAAGGATAGCAAGAAAAAGCGATTGCCACTTACCCAAAACTTGGTTCCTCAAGAATCCATTTGGATGGATGTGAAGCTCTTAACCTTGGCTACAAGGTGGTGTAACATGCACAAACCAAAACCCAAGTTTGGAGGGATTTGAGGGAGAAATGGCAAGAGTGGAGAAGAACACCTTGCTGTTTTTCTGTTCTTGAGTTGAGCAAATGAGCAGGAAAGGGAGAAGAAACCAAGGTTGAGACCTTATATAGGCTGCCCACTCATGCCTTACATGTGGGGCTAGGTCCCACATGTCATAGAGTAGGTGGAAGAGTGGGTATGGGTGGTTGAAGTGAGAAAAGCATGGATAGGATGTGCAGTCCACAATTTTCTAAGCAATGGTAGGTCCCATGTGTCATTGACTTGTCATGTACATAGGTAGGGGTGAGTAGTGTAGCAACTAGTAGGGTAGGTATGTGCAGCCTTCACTCCTCTCTTTTATTCATATGGCCCACATGTCAATGACTAAGGCAAAATGGCATGTGTGCAGTTTGGAAAATGATGTTTAGGGTTTTGCTACTCCCTCTTAATGCAAGATGAATGTCCTAACACTTGTATGATTATTATTAACTGAGGATGCAACGACAGTATGGGAGATGTTAGCGCGACAAGCCTCACTTACCGGACTAGAGAAAAATCGGGCTGTTACAAAGAATCTCGTCCCCAAGATTCGGAGAGGCTAGCAAGAAGTTTAGAAATCATTCAACTTAATTCTCGGGCATACTACATTGTATATCTTGTTAGGCTGAGTTGTGACATTGTTCAAGCACCCTTTGCTAAAGTTTGTTGTCTTCTTGAAGCTTTGTTGGAGGCTCTGGAGTTATTTATTCTTGGTCTTGCATTTCTTTGCTTATTAGGGTAAGTTTTAGCGAAGTGCCCAACTTCACGACAATTGAAGCACGTGACTCCGGTATGAGGTGAATCATACGTGTTGGTCCACTCTGGTTTGAGCTGGAGAAAGACTACTTTGGTAAAAATAGAAGAAAATCTCTAAAATCCTGGAAAAATTCTCAAATGTACCTTTTGAATATTTGGAACTCAATAAAATTATTTCCAGAATTTTTAGGCTGATAAATTTTCTGCATAAATTCTTTTTCTATAAAACAAAAAATGGCAAAAAGATTTCATAAATCTATAAAAATCAACAAAATTGTAGGAAAAATCTAAATAATAATTAAACTAAACATATGCAAATTTTAGGATGTCACAAACTACCCACCTTAAAAAGAATGTGGGAACCGCCCCTCGACTCCATCGATTCACCCAAATGCATGGCATTTCTCAAGTGAATCAAGGAACCTCCAAGCGCCCCATGATTATACCCTGTTGGTCCCAGGATAGTTCGCCAACACGAGCATTCTCATTCAACAGCTGACATCACAACACATACATAATTAGCGGAAGCATAAACGTTATTACATACCAAAAGTAGGACCGCTGTCCATAACGACATATTTAAAGTTATTACATCAAGTAGCAGCGAAATCATAAGGTAAACAACAAAAGAGTCCAGATGGCATGCCCCCAAACCCTCAGCAACCAACTGGGCAAGAACGGCAACTATATGCTAGCATTATCAAGTCGCCCTTAAAAGTCCCCTGTAATGCCTCTTCTCACCGCAGCAAGTGGATAATCCGATTGAGTACAAAGAGTGTACTCGCACAATAATATAAGTTGTATGCTGGTTTCTAACTACATGTGGTTGCTACATCAAAGGAAGGCAATTGGCAATGTTCAAAGATAAAGCAATGTTTGGAGTAAATCATAAAACAAGTATAGATTGACAAATTGCATTTTGTAAACATTTGCAAAAGCTCATACATAATGTAACATCATCATAATCACATTCATCTCATGCCTTCAAGCATTCTCCTAAACATGAGTTCCATCGCCATGTTCCACTCACACACACAAGTACTCCAATACTTGTGTCTTCTTTTCCCACTCCCATCCCTTTCTTACCAAGTCCTTAATACTCGCCAAGGATCGACAATTCAAGAGATCGCCCCAACCATGGACGCGGCTATTCAATAGTTTAAACTCGCAGAGGTACGACTTTACCCACACGACACGCACACACTCGAAGCTGCTATTAACACATTTCCTTAGATGTGCCGAGGCAAACGTGACAAACCATTTTCCAAAGATGCATGGTAGTGTATCTAAACCATCCGGATGATCGTGACCTCGATCCCGCGTGCCCAAGGCCCGTGTGTGTGGATCAAGGAGTACACCCGTTGTTGACATCCCCAACTCAACAAAGTTCGAGGGACTCCGAGGACCTTCCTTGGCGCTCCACTAAGCCCAAGAAATTCCGCGACATTCCTTGACGCCCACTAAGCTCAAGGAATTCGAGTGCACATGGTTTATATATACCCTAGTCATACACAAGTACTTGGTTACGCCGGTCCCATAAACGGCGTGGTTCGCATTTATAGTTACTCAAAAGACGCCACCAGATTTAACCTTAGGTCCTTAACCAAAATCTCTACTCATTAACAACAATTAAAACAACATCATCATAATAATTTCAATCATTACACCAATGGACTAAGTCCATCTATCGCGTTTCTAACGACGTTCTAAGCATGGCTAAGCAATTCACACGAACCCATATATAATAATAAACCAACCACCTAGGGCGTACAATAGCACACGAAGAACATGATAAGGGATAACATCATAATGTGGAATAGCTAAGATTTCTACCCAATCATAATTGTAATTGAAAAGTAAGCATGCAATTGCTAAAATACTTTCAAAAATGTAACTTTCAAATAGTAGGAGCAATCATGGTCAAAGAGTAAGGTAGTGCCTTGTCGCCGATCTTGGTCTCAAAAGCGTAGTCGTGACACTGGTGCCCCTCCAAACGCCAACACCTAACGGAAAATCCAATTCAATAAACACCAAACAAGGATTCAAATAGTGCACATGAGTAAAAGATGCATGACATGCTCATGATGTGTAATATTAATCATAATAGGCAAGTACTAATTGAGTTTTAGCGCCAAAAGTTCAAGTCTTAGGGCTTTTATCGAATTATGTTCGAGTATCCGGATGTCACTGATGACTGTCCGAGGACCCTCTCGGTATGAAGTTTAAATTCTTCTGACTGTCCAAATATGATTCGAGTATCCAAGGTAGGTTCGAGTATCCGAGGGGTACTCGAATGTCCGAAAGGCACCTTCTCGGTTAGCCAATGCAGCCCTGCTTAAAATCCTATTCGGACTGTTCAAATTCTATTCGAGTATCCGGAAGGGTTCGAATGTCCGAGTGAAATCTCGGACTATCCGAGTCAAGCGCCTCTGCTTCAAAACGGCTATTTGTCTATTATCCTCTACACTTCCAAGTAATGAGCTAGGGTTTTAAAGGGATGGACTAGGGCTTCAAAGGATGGACTAAGGTAGAAACTTACCACTACAAAGTTGCCTTTGCCCAAAGTGGATGTTGGCTTTGGCGAGAAACGATTTAAGAATGTCACAACGCCGGTCTTGTGGGTTCACCTCCTCCTAGCTCGAGTAGTCCGACAATGCCCTCACTTGCTCGTGTTTGCAGCAGCTACTAGACCTCCACCTCAAGCTTCCATACGACATGCGAATCGATTCAAAGTGTGAGGATGGATTCCATGGGGAAAATAGCAATGCTACAAGAGCAGAAATTTCAGAACAAGGATAGCAAGAAAACGATTGCCACTTACCCAAAACTTGGTTCTCAAGAATCCATTTGGATGGATGTGAAGCTCTTAACCTTGGCTACAAGGTGGTGTAACATGCACAAACCAAAACCCAAGTTTGGAGGGGATTTGAGGGGAGAAATGGCAAGAGTGGAGAAGAACACCTTGCTGTTTTTCTGTTCTTGAGTTGAGCAAATGAGCAGGAAAGGGAGAAGAAACCAAGGTTGAGACCTTATATAGGCTGCCCACTCATGCCTTACATGTGGGGCTAGGTCCCACATGTCATAGAGTAGGTGGAAGAGTGGGTATGGGTGGTTGAAGTGAGAAAAAAGCATGGATAGGATGTGCAGTCCACAATTTTCTAAGCAATGGTAGGTCCCATGTGTCATTGACTTGTCATGTACATAGGTAGGGGTGAGTAGTGTAGCAACTAGTAGGGTAGGTATGTGCAGCCTCACTCCTCTCTTTTATTCATATGGCCCACATGTCAATGACTAAGGCAAAATGGCATGTGTGCAGTTTGGAAAATGATGTTTAGGGTTTTGCTACTCCTCTTAATGCAAGATGAATGTCCTAACACTTGTATGATTATTATTAACCGAGGATGCAACGACAAAGATGGGAGATGTTAAGCGCGACAAGCCTCACTTACCTGACTAGAGAAAAATCGGAACATTATAAAGAATCTCGTCCCCAAGATTCGGAGAGGCTAGCAAGAAGTTTAGAAATCATTCAACTTAATTCTCGGGCATACCCTGTTGTATATCTTGTTAGGCCTGAGTTGTGACATTGTTCAAGCACCCTTTGCTAAAGTTTGTTGTCTTCTTGAAGCTTTGTTGGAGGCTCTGGAGTTATTTATTCTTGGTCTTGCATTTTGCTGCTTATTAGGGTAAGTTTTAGCGAAGTGCCCAACTTCTTGACAATTGAAGCACGTGACTCCGGTAGCAAGAGGTGAATCCTTCTGTGTTGGTCCACTCTGGTTTGCATTGAAGATTACTAAACTGTCGGGGCGATTCACCATGGATGACTCCTTAATTTTAGCTACCGGTTCAGGTTTGACTGACTTTGATGGAACCATCCAAGATTTGGGAGAAGCTCTAGGATTGAACCTTTGGGCAGTCCTTCTTTTGTGGTTCTCTATTTCCTGGTGTTTGCCTTCTTGACGAAGTGCCTTGTTGACCAGTTGCTGGAAGTTAGAGTAGTCGTGGGAGATAAGCTAGATAGACAACTCGTCATTGAGACCTTCAAGGAATCTCTCCTGTTTAGCTTCATCCGTGGTGATCTTTTGGTGAATACCATGCTAGCTGGTTGAACCTGCGCAGATAC
Source organism: Guadua angustifolia (assembly GCA_036346375.1). Taxonomy (NCBI): domain Eukaryota; kingdom Viridiplantae; phylum Streptophyta; class Magnoliopsida; order Poales; family Poaceae; genus Guadua; species Guadua angustifolia. The sequence continues at coordinate 11,629,967 of CM070501.1, forward strand.
TCGGTCACGGTATGGCTTCATTGGCATAGACTGTAAAATTCCTTCTTCTTCAGGGAGATAATACTAGATGGTATATGAGCTCGCTGAAAAGCCTAAACAAACTCATCCCAAGTGATGGCCTGGTCATTCTGGTGGGTGAGACGAAAGTTGTCCCACCATTCTGAAGCTGGTCCATTAAGCTGGTGGGAGGCAAAGACAACCCTCTCTCGGTCACTGTATTGGATCATATCTAGTTTCTTTTCAACTATATTGAGCCAATCATCAGCGTCCATTGGTTCGGTGCTGCTAGAGAAGGTCGGAGGTCTTGTCCACATAAACTTTGATAGACATGACTGCTGATGAGGTTGAGGTGTAGCAGCTTGAGTAGTCTGAGTGTTGTTGATGCTCTGGGAAAGGAGCTGGATTAACTGGTTCTGGTAGGCCATCATTTTCTACCAACTTGGGCCTTCAGCTGAAGGAGGTGGCGGAAGATTCTATGCATTGTTGTTGCTAGGGTCCTCATTGTTCAAATCAATCCCACTTCCATTGCGGCGGGTGTTCACTATCTACATGGTTTTGGAAAGAAAAAAAGAAAGAAGAAAACTAAGAATACGGGGGATAAAGAAACAATAAACACTAACTTTATTTTATCATAATATCATTATTGTGGCTGCCAAAAGAGAAAATAGGACAGCTCACAATGTCGTCTACTGAAATGGATAGCTTGACCTAAACCTTAGTTAGGTTATTCTTCTGGTACTACACTAGTATTCACAGTCTTCAAGGTACAAAACATGTCTTCATCTCTTCGAAGACTTGTAGTAGACTTTGAAGAATACACTTCCATCCATTGCTTTGCTTGATGCTATCTCTGACCAACTATCAATTTGAAAGGGAAAGAAATAGATATGACTCCTTTTAAATAATGACTTAAGGAAAGGTCAAGATAGAACAAGACGAGAGTAGAACTTTTACAAAATATTTTATTATTTCAAAATAAGTCCTTAAGGTTAAAGCATTCTAACTAAGGCCACTCCTACAGTTGATATGGCTTTGATACCACCTTCTGTCGGACCCTAGAAAAACACTTCCGAAATCCTCTGTGTATCTTGTAAGACATGGAACGACTCGGCTCCGGTTCTTATCTCGGTCCAGGGAATGATGTTATCCAACGTCTTCGCAAAGATGAGGTTCAACGAGCTTCCTCCATCGACTAAGGATCGAGCGACCTTGATGTTTATCATGGTGGGCTCAACCACGACAGGATATCGCCCTGGATGCGGGACCGAAGTCGGATGATCCGCTGGTCGAATGTGATCGGCATCTCAAATCGTTTAAGGAATTGGGAGAGCTGATGTGGTCAGATTGACTTCTCTCTCAACTTCCTTGTACTGCCTCTTGGACTCATACGTGGCAAACTCCTCGAAGATGTGTGCCAGCTTGTGCTTAGTTCCTCGATATTCGAGTTCATCGTCTTCGAGCTTGTCTCTATCCTGCTCCATGCCACGCTCGGCAGGGGTAGCCTTGAGCTTCTGCTGGACTTTCTTGCTGATTACCTGACACTCGTCGAAGTCATGCTTGTCCGAGTGATGGACGGGATAGTATTTGCCTCCTCTGCAGCTTCGACCTTTGTTGTCGCCTAGGTTGCGTGTCTTGCCCCTCTCAACTGCAGCCACAGTGGAGTCGCCTCTGTGCTTTTCCCCGTGGTTCTTGTTCCTCTTCACCCCTTGCTTGGATGACTCAGCCTTGTCGCTGCCAAGCTTTGGGTTACCAAAATGGTCTCGGGCTTCGGCGCGGGTGGCATACTTGTCCACCAGCTCGAAGAGCTCCTTGGTGATTCTGATCTTCTGGGTGGCGAGCTTCCCCTTTAGATCTCTATCCTTCACCCCGTTCTTGAAGGCAACAATCACTACCTCGTCCGAGATGTCGGGGATTAGGTTCCTTTTGTCACTGAATCGTCGAATGAAGCTGCGTAGTGACTCCCCTGGCTTCTACACCAGCCGATGAAAATCACTGCGTGTACCAAGGCGTTCATACATGCCTTGAATATTGGCGATGAACTGTGCCCGCAACTCAGCCCATGATGATATTGACTGAGGCGGGAGGTTGAGTAGCCAAGACTTAGCTGCCACATCGAGCGTGGTGAGCAGGTAGTTGGCCATCACCTTTTCGTTGCCTCTAGTTGCTCTCATAACTGTAGTATAGATCTGCAGCCATTCAATAGGGTTGATCTTCCCTGAATACTTCTCAACCAGACCGGGCTTGAACTTATCTGGCCATCTGACCGCACGTAATGCTGGAGTGAACGCCTTGCACCCCTCATCAATGTCTTCTGGGGTCATGTGGCACTGTCCTCTGCGTGCATCTTGCCGAGGGAGAAACCTATGTCGCGGCGACGAGCGGTCCCTAGAGGGGGAAGATCTACCACGGCGCGCATGTTGAGTCAGAGCTCGTCCTCTTGAAGACGAAGATTCATTGTCTCACCTTTCCCGCTCTTCACGGTTTCGCTCTTCCCTCCGATCTCGTAGGACTTCGTGCAAATCTCGACGATCATGTAGGATTCACTCTCGGAGGTCTCCAGGATATCTCTGGTGGGGGTTCGAGTGGACCGTCCTGGAAGCAACGTGGCTAGAACTAGCTACCGTTGACCTTGCTGCTCGACGATTGTTGTAGGATGGCCCCGACAGTCGGCCCCGGGTGCCCTATTGGCTTGGCTGTCCGAACACTGAATTAGTCACTTGAGCAGTCTAGGCTTGCGCTGCATCGAGCAACGTCTTCATCTGGTCGAACACCTGCGTCATAGGATTGGCCGAGTCCAATAATGGGAGAGACTTTAATAGCATGTGAGCGCACTGGACGTTGGCCTCAGGGGTGCTGAAGATGTCACCGGGGTGGCTCTGCTGGGATGCTATTCTTGGAATGCGGCTGGGCGCGCCATTGTCCTTAAGTTGCCAAAGGGTCTGTGGCCCCTGGAATCCTAGCGCCTCTGGGTGAGGTGTCGAAGGATTGCCCAGGTTGAGGTGGCTTTGATAATCTGGCCACCATCCTGCTTGTAGGCTCTTGTTTGTCGAGTCACGATGAGGGTCCGCCATGTCGGAGCAATATCATGATCGCATGCCTTTGCTTGATTCTTGTTGAAGATCCCGGGTGTGCTTGGAGGAATGTGACCTTCCTAGTTACCAAGGCTTTTGCTCCAGGAACCCCTCTTGGGAACTTCCAGCAGTTGTGCCTTTGCTAGCTCTAGACATGAATATGTGGCGATTTGCACGACTGCTACTTTGACTGCTGAGGTCATCGCTGCTGCTGTCACTATCGCTCTCTGTGTCCATGCACTTGAGAACACCAGGCTCTAGAGGATCAAACTCGATGAAGCACACCTCTCGGCTTGGGTCCTAAGAATAAGACTCGATGAAGCCGATATGCTCGAGGCTACTAGCCGGACCCCATCGGTATAGCATGGTTCCGAAGACAATCCCAGAGTCCATTGGCAGGGCTTGGCTGATGCCGAGAATTCCCACGCTGACGCGTGCTGAAGACATGCTTAACCTGCAAAAATAACTAAAGGCCCCTACCTGGCGCGCTAGCTGTCGAAGATTAGTGCTCGACAACACACTTATATTCGGGTACCTTCGAGATATGCAGGGTCAAACACGTAAGAGGGAACATGCGATGTAGACAGGTTCGGGCCTCATTGATGAGTAATACCCTACTCCTATGTCAGCGGTGATTGATATCGATGAAGAAATTACAGATTAATGGGGGTATCCCTAATTACAAGGAAGAACTATGAATCTAGGGATGGCTACGCTAGATCGTTAAGGGTTGCAATGGCTTCTTCAAGCTTGCGGACTTGCTCTAGCTTGTGGTGCTTCGATTGGCTTCTCTCCCTGACGACGTCCTCCCTGGTCCTTATATAGCGGATGGAGCACCGAGTTGTGGTCGATGAGGAGTCCTTCGGCCGTTATAATCCTTGTATCGTATCTAAACTTCCATAACTGCTGAGCGTATTTGAGTAGATCTCCTTGTATCGGGAGTAGGATTCGGAGCTTTCCCTGCAGGGGATATCCTTTCCGTGTATACCTTATCTCGCAGACTCAGGCTAGAGATATACGAAATATCCTTGTATTGGCAAGTATGTACGTGACAGGATTTCTGACTTTTTGGTGCATGCCCACATCCCATAGTTTGATATTCGACAAGAGACACTATAGTAATTTGGAATTATTGAAATCCTAACTGTCACGCCACTTTTACCTAAAACCGCACAGCCGGCGCTAACACTTTGTCACAAGGCATCCCTACCCCATACTCATGGATACTTTGGAGGCGTTGCTATGAAGCTTCAACGCTAGGACGATCCTCAACCTGTGATGGTGATAAGTATGATCTGCAACATGTGATAGTCACGACCAGGAAAAGCTAGTACACACAACAAAAATGTTATCACAACATATCCAACGTATTTTTATTAATAATCAGAGTTTACAATAATTATGGCACGCAGGCCAAATAAAAGATTACATCGAAAGCAGAATAAAACCAATGGTAGAACCCAATAGATTCACCGCAGGCAATCAACTAGGGCAGCAGCCTAGTTATCTTGGTCCTCACCATCGTAGAGATACTTCTCTAAAAAGATAGAGTAAGCAAGGGTGAGTACAAAATTACTCTACAAGTCACACAGTAAATGCAGTATTGATGAAGGGTCACAAAGGAAGGAATAATATGGTTTATTTGAGCATAAAGCAATGTTTCAAATAAATTAATTAATTTTTAATGCATAATTGATATAGTAAAAATTGAGTTTTAATCCAATTTTCAGCACAAGCTCCAACTTGGAGTTTCATCCCAAATTTTCCCATGTGGACTTTCTCCACATATAAAATCCAAATAAGTTCAATAAAAATCTAGTGTAAATAAGTAATTTGAGATTTTAGATGAATTCAGAAAGAAAAACGGAGCAAACCGGAGTTCGAACGGGCGAAAACGGGCACTTGGAATATTTATAATCACGTGAAATAATAAAGAAATGATTTTTGAATTTTTAGAATTTCTTTTCCAAATAAATTTTTCAAATTTTTGGAGTCAAAATTCAGATTTCAAAATTTTAAATTTTTCCCTCTATTTTTCTATCCCGTTTTTCTTCATTTGCTTTTTTTTCCTTGACGGATAATATATCTCCTCTCTTTTGTTTCCTCTGATTTTTTTTTCATGCCTTCGCATGGCTTGGAACAGACAAATAGCACGAGCTCTCTGTCACTTTCCTTGGTGCAAGGGAGGAGAGGTGAAGGATCGAGATGGTGAATAGAGGGGGGTGAATGGTCACAAATAAAATTTTTCCCACAAAATACTCCAACTAAAACTTCGAAAAGATCGCGCAAAAGAAATCGTGAAAGACCCGAACAACTTGATAACTATGTATACCCCTAGCTTGCATTGATGAGAATCATGAAATATGTGGGGATTTTTGAGTCATAATACTGGTTGTCAAGTATCCAAAACAAAAGGAATCAATTCAACTCTTGCTTGAAAGGAGATTGAGCCAAATCACAAAAGCCACTTTTAGAAAAGCAAAAGCAGAATTTCCAGAAATTGTCCTCAATTGGGGTAGGAGGTTGGTGGACTTTTGTTGCTCAAGAAATTTTAGAAATTTCTCTCCATATGAGAAAATGATTTATGAAGCACTTCACCAAATTTCACCTCAAAAAGCCTTGCAAAAAAATCAACAAAAATCAGAGAATACAGATAGTCAAGAACTTCGAGCAGAAAGTTTAGGGCTTGCTTTTCACCTCATGGCGCCCAAACGGTGTGACCAGTAAAATCTAAAATATTTATATAGATGGATAGGAGAGTACCACACCTTCTTCAATAAGAATGACTCAAAAAATATTTTTCTATATTTTTCTAAAAATAGAATACTGACTACTGCATGAAGAATAAGTTTTGGACAGAGTTGCAACTAAATAGAAATGATGATCTCTACTCTATCCTAGAGTGCAAAAGAGATGTAAAAATATATGAACACACTCAAGACATCAAAGATCAGTATTTAGAAGAAGGGAAGGCAAATCCAAATTGCAAGAATGTAAATTACGAGAAAGTAAATTGAAGGAATTTAAATGCTGAATTTAAGACATAAAGTAAGTGCGTAATGTAAATTCAAGCATGAATGAAAAGATTTGTATTTCTGGAAGGAGAAGGTTTACAAAGCCTCACAACAAGGTGGGCAAAACTCAAAGGAGCACAAAACCCTCTACAACCTTCAAGGGGAGGAGGCTACCCCTCCATCCCTATTTACACTACTCTTGGGCTACCTACCACCCTTGCTTGCAGCCCTCAATCCTAGAGAACTCATCTAAGGGCTAGGATTTGCCCACTCACACAGCCACGCAAGGGCTAACCCAAAATTCACACCAACAAAAGGTTTTCTTGCATGGTTTTCAAAACATACTACCTAGACCCGCTAACCTATCAACTAGACTGCGATCCAATGACCCTCATTGATCCCCGCGGCATCTAGCTAGCATCATCTCCTTTCCTTGTCTTCTTGGCTTGCCCAGATTCTGTCTCCGATCATCTTCCGGTGATCTCCTGACTGTCTGAACCTCCGACGCTCCTCGCCTAGTCCCGGTCATCCTCTGCCTCACAATGACCTAGCACCGTCGCTATGCAACCATCGAAGACAAGGAAAAACCTTTCACATAGCAATGCCCACAAAGATATTCAATGATTATCCCAAAATCATTAATCAATCATAATTTTGCTCAAAGGTCCAATACTACCACCCCCAGGCCGGTAGCACTGGGAAAAACAATCAATACTCAAATTGCTTCAAATCGAAAATCCAATTCAAATCAAACTCAATTTCAAATTAAACCAAGCTCAAATCTCGTCAATTACTCATCACACATAAGGATATACCTCCACTTAGTCTTTCAATCTCCCCCTTGAGGAGTATATTGACAAACATATGAAAGGCATAAGTTTTGAGTTTGAATAAGAGAGAAGAAAGCAATTTGAATGCAAAGCCAAACTTGATCAAAGAAATAGAAATCAAGAACATGACCAAGTTGGCAACTAGAAATACTTAAGATCTATGAAAGATAGCAATGATTAACATTAAGACGAATCAAGTTGCAAAATAATGCCTTTTCTACGATTTCTCCCACTTTTGGCAATATAGCCATCAAGATGGCATTTTCTTTTCTCCCCTTTTTTTGTTGTTTTTATGCAAGTAATGCAGCCTTAGGGAGCTTTGAAGATTATCCAAGTGACCAACAAGACAAGTTATGATACCAAGCTAAGTTATGGCAAAAATAGACTAAGCTAAGGCATGTCCAAGTGCAAATAAATATTTTGCTAGCAAGATTTAATTGAAACCATGTCATTTTTAGCAAGATTGAACTTGAGCAACACTTGTCATTAGTTTCAAAACTAGAAGCAAAGCCATTCAAAGGATCAAATGAAAAACCTAGCGTTCAACCTACTCAACACTTTGGGGAATCTAGAAGGTCATACAAGGTCCTTCGAGCTTATTTTTTCATTGTATGCAAATTTTTCTTTGAATCTTTGAAAGACATAGCGGGGTGCAAATGTTTAACATTATTTGCATTCTTTACCCACATATGTTTTTTTATATTTGCATTTTTACAGTAATTGACTCAAGCTATGTTCGATCATCTCAAGATGAACTCTTAAGAGAATGATCTTGGTCATAAACAACACATTCCAAGTTCATCTCAAGTGCAATGAGAAGCCGTCTTGTGAATATGAGATGGAGTCTAATGCGCACAAAAAGAGTTAATTTTGCTTCACTTTCATTTTATCATTTTGATTGTTATGCTAGTGAAGAACTCAAGTATGGATCAAACAAGATTCACCCAAGTTGCTATAGGGACTCTAAAGAATTCCAGAATTTCACAAATCATGGCAAATACACCTAGAGAAGAAACTTAGCAAGTAAACGCAACATGTTTTATCTAGTTTTTCTTTTAAACATCATTTTTCAATTTTTGCAAGCTTAGCAAGATAAATGAACTTGGATATATCTAAGTTAGTAATTTTCTTCATAATATAGCATGGTGTATAAAATGAAACAAGGATCATTTGCATAATAGACAAAGCTCATAAAATGAAAATCAAGTCTATATGCAATGCATGAGATAGATTCTTAAACTCCCCCTCAACATGTGATTCAATTTTAAGCACAAATCTGGTTCAAGTTGAGTTATTAGCAAGATTAAGTTCAAGAAGGATATTGTCGACGTTTGTTGTTGGTAATAATCAAAAGAGGGCTAGTCGCTGGATCCAAACTCGATGGTAGCTAATCACGGAGGAGATTATACAGGTTCGGGCTCTCACGGAGGAGATAACACTCTAGTCCTATGCTTTGGAATTATATGTGGCTAGCTAATTTGCTGATGAGATTGTATGTTGATGTTCACCTGTCCCTCCCTTTATATAGCAGAGGAGGGTGGTTACAAAGGAGAGTCCTGATCGGATACAAAGTGGGAATCATATCTCCTGCACCTATCCGATTAGTAACGGCTTGGATTACAATCGTATCCTACCTAATCCGGATCGGTTACTATCTCCAGGGCTTCCTTGTTTCACACGTCTATCGTAACCCCTGGTAACTTCTATTTCCTTGCAGTCGGCCTAGCCCAGCCTCATTCAGTTGGGCCTCACAGGCCTGCCTTGCAGATACCCGTGGTGTATATATCCCACAGTAGCCCCCGAGTGCTTTGCGATCGGATTGCCTTATTACTATCAAGACTTCCCGACTGGCTTTATATGCAGCCGAGTGCTTTGTAATAGGCAAGGAGGTCATGAAGAACTCGATAGAACTCCACGTGCAATCATTCCGAGTGGTTCCTAGCCCGATTTATCGAGCCAACACTCGACTCGGCATGGAGATTATCTTCATTCAGGTTGGCTTTTAGCCGAGTGGTACTGTCTTGAGAACACACGACTTTTTGGCTGCCATGAGGCGTACCTCTGGAATTTCTGTTTTGAACTATCTTTATGATATCTGACCCCGTTTTGAACGGTATCCAGCATACAACCTGACATGAGGCATATCATAAGAGGATGTTTTAATTTGAAAGGTACCCAAATCCCATCTAATGCGGTTATTGGACTTTGGCCCATCATGGGGCATACTGTTTCCCAAATTAGTTTCGACCCAGTTGTGCCTATGTACAGTGATTCACTGCACATGGCCACAGGCCCATCTTGAATCACGCCCTAGGGCAACCCCAAGATATGTGGAAGGCGAAGCGTTTTCCCGCTCAAGGCGAAAGTTAGCATTGCTCCTTATAAATATGAGACTAGGTGCGAATGAAATGGCTTTTTGCGCACTATTTTCATTTACCCCTTTGTCTTCTCATCTTCAATGCTTTTCTTGCAAGTTCCATCGCTAGGATTAGCATCTCTCACCACCCCAATCCAACGCAATCGCAAGTTCCTTTTGCCCAAAAAATGTCTTCTTCTTCCTCCACAAACGCTCCTTCATCTGCCCTACCCAAGGATTGGGCCACCTCTGTGACGACGGAGAAGCGATTGGAGGAATTGGTCTCCACCAGCATTTTTCGCCCATTGGTGATGCTCTCTGCTCGACTTGCGGTGGGTGAGTCTTGCCCCAAGCCCCGCACCGAAGAGGTGGTCGTTTTTGAGTCTTTTTTTCAGCGTGGATTTGGCCTTCCCACTTGCGACTTTCTTCGCGGTCTTCTTTATTTTTATGAAATTGAATTGACCCATCTCAATCCCAATTCCATCCTTCAATTCGCTGTCTTCATTCACCTCTGCGAGGCCTTCCTTGGCATTCGCCCGCATTTTGATTTTTTCCACCATCTCTTCCTCCTCAAGCTTTTCCTGAACAAGAATTCTCCCAAAACGGTCGGAGGAGCTAGATTCCAACTGAGGGACGGCTTGAAGAAGGCTTATTTTGCTATTCCTTTCGAAGCCTTGAACAAGGGCTGCCACTAGGAATGGTTTTATTGCGCCAACCCTAAGCCTTCACTTCCTTCTTTTTCCGGAGTCTCGCCCAAACCTTTACTGGACTGGACTTCACTCCCTTCGGACGGCGGGGCGGACCAAGTGGAGGAGCTCATGGGGATGATCGCCAAATTGAAGGAAGGTGGTCTGACTGGTGTCGCGATCGTCCTTAATTTTAGCCTTCGTCAGGTGCAACCCCTTAAGGAGCGAGACCATCTGGGGTTTGACTATGAAGGAGAACGCGACACCACCCGGGAAGCCCCTGAGCTGGTCCCCAGGGACGCTCTGCTCAAACGCCTGGGTGATTTCTTCGCCAGGTGTTCACATCACCAACACTGGGTGCCCAAAGCCCTTCAATAAGTCGAATCCTCCACCTCCAATAAGATGTTATCTTGTTTTCCGCAATTAGTGTTTTCTAGTTCTTGTGAAGCTGCATTTAACCATATGTTTGATACCTGTGCTTGCAGGGTCGCGATGCCTTCTTCTCAGATTCGCCACTGCCTGAATTTCCTCAACATAAGGGCGCCAAGCAGAAACACCCTACTCGCACCTCGCCCCTGGCTCCGAGTGCCAAAAAGAGCAAGGCGAGCGAAGCCAAAGACCCCTTGAGAAAGGGTAAATGTCCAATCGTCCACACACCCAAGGGGAAGAAGAAGCAATCGGTGGCAAACGTGCACCCGACTGGAGGCCCAAAGATTCGGGCACCGGCAGCCGTACGCGTTCCTCCCGCAACTTCCTTGTCTCTGAGCCAGTCTGTGGACTTAAGGGCCCCTGAGCCCTCAGCCCAGCACTCGACCGGCAGCGTGCCTCTGCCCTTGCACCCGATTAGGGACTCATGTCCCCCGCACTAGGTGCACAGATTGGTTCCTCTGCCGGCGGACCTTCCACTCGGAAAGGCTCGGGGATAAAAATAACGAGATCTGGAAGGTTGGTTTCCTTGTTTGCTCTTCTTTGCAGTGCACCGAGTCAACTCACAGGCTCAGTATCGTGTTCTTGATGAGAAGATTAAATCTACTGAGGTGCGAGTTGACAAACTCCAGGAGGGCTTCGAAAGAATGCTGCGGATTCTGAGTCCTGATGAAGCTGGGCCCAACGGTATTCCATACAATGCGGACGCCACGATCTAATGGCTGGAGGAGGGGCCCATAAAACTGGTAGCACACTTGAAGGAAATAGCGACCACGAGCGCCTGCCAAGCATTGGCCATCGTGAAGTCCCTATATCCACGAGTGGAGCTCGAAGCCGTCAAAGAGGGCTTTGCCTGCACTGTCGACGATGATCAAGCTCTTGCCCTAATTGACGAGGTTAGGGATACCGCCTCCGCCTTAGTCGAAAACTTGGAGTTGGGTCCTATGTGAGGGTTGTACTCTGAGACTTGATCTGTGATTATTCTTTTGCTTGGTCGAAACGTTCGGCTGCATTTTTCTGCGTTTTAGCTGCTTCATTATGTCCTGCAAGTCTTTAATGTTTTGATGTTCTGCATGCTCTGCGTCTGGTTTGGTGTCCTACATCCATACATCTTCTCGGTCGTTTTGAGTTTTGGTGCATGCACATTTTTCGAAGCTGCTTCAGCTTTCTACGCTACCATTTACTCTAGACCGTTAGGCTTCCATGCTTCGGGTATATAAGAATGTCACCACTACTTTGAGCGATCACCCGTCTCTAAACCCTTCTCAGCGACCTTCAGCATTCTTCCTTGATCCTTCGATGGCTTCTTCGTCCCAATCTTCTTTGTCTGGTGATGAGGCTCCGCCATCTCCCCCCCCCCGGCGGAGGAGCTGATCTTTGATTTCGAAGATGAGGCTCCACCGGCGCCAGATGCAGAGGAAGCCTTTCTGGCCGTGCTCTGGGTTGATTATGACCTCGCGTTAGCCGATCTTGCGGAAGAAGAAGGTGCTGCCCGCGACACAGCTGCCATCGACACGCTGATTGAAGCTATCCCGAAGCTTGTCGGGGCGAGGGACACTCTTCTCGAGGCAATAGGACGCGCACGCCGCGCTTAGGTTTTAGACTCCTGGTCGCTTCTTGTGTAATGCATTGATGTATCCATACCCAAATGTGCCTAATGAAATCTTGATGTTTGCTTGATTTTTCCCAAGCACGCGCTTTTGAGAGACTAGAGTTCGTCATTTTAGAGTTTCACGATTTGGATTTTAACGCACTCGGGCTTATTCGCGATCAACAGGGAAAGAAGATAAAAAATGACTCATAAGAAGAGTTGCGCATGCACAACACAATTAGGTGTAGCCCCTGACTTACTGCTTAATTGAGCATCAATTGAGTAGCAAATCAAGAAGAAAAAACTTTATTGACGAACAACATAGCTAATGTACAATATTTTAAGAGTAAAAACGACGTAGCTGCTCTATGTTTCATGAATTGCTGATAACAACGCCATCTTCCCGCTTAAGTCTGTAAGCTCCTGGGTGTGTCACCTCGTCGATGATGTAGGGGCCTTCCCAGCTTGGAGAGAGATTGTGCTCGCTCTTTTGATTCTTTATTAGGACCAGATCTCCTTTGGAGAAAGCATAGCCCCAAACATTCCTGTCGTGGTAGCGGCGCAGGCATTGGAGGTACTTGGCCGACTGGATTGCTGCGACTTCCCTGGCCTCCTCTAATCGGTCGATATCTTCTATCCTGTTCTCCTCTGACTCGGCCTCCTTGTAACTCTGAACCCGAGGGGATCCGAACGTCAACTCGGTGGGTAAGACCGCTTCTGAGCTGTATACTAGGAAAAAAGGTGACTGCCCGGTAGCCCTACTGGGAGTAGTTCTCTGCCCCCAGAGCACTGAGGGCAATTCTTTTACCCATCATGTAGCGTATGGCTTGAGACGATAAAAATCCTTGCTTTTAGCCCTTGTAGCACCATGCCGTTCGCCCGCTCCACTTGGCCATTGCTCTTTGGATGAGCCACGGAGGTGAAACAAATCTTGATGCTGAGTTTATTGCACCAGTTTTGAAATTCCTCTCCGTGGAATTGAGTTCCATTGTTCGTGATGATCCAGTTAGGCACGCCGAACCTTACCACAATTTCTTGGAAGAACTCCTTAGGCTTGGCCATAATCGTGGTGACGAGCTTTGCTTCTATCCACTTGGTGAATTTATCAATGGCAACAAAGAGATCGGTTTCGAGCTGGCACCGCGGAGGAGGAGCTGGCCAAGGCGAATGAGGAACGCTGGACCCTGCGCGAGGATCTCATGAATGTGCTGGGTCCGGCCTTCGAAAGCATGGCCAGGAGCTTCCGGCCACTAGGGGTGGGGCTGCAGGAGCCGCCGGAGCGCAACGAGCTGCATTACACCTTCGGCCTCTCCCGTGCAGCCAACGCCCTGGCCGACCTGCCCCGCGCCCTACGCGAGCGCTCTGCTCGCGAGGGGCGGGCGGTCGCCGTCGACGTGGCGGAGTATGTGCTGGCCTGCTGCGCCAGCCGCAATGCCGCCTTCGATCCGATCGCGACCGTCGGCGGGGTCGAAGGAGACGCAGACCGGGCGTGAGCTAGAGTCGGCGGCGTGGCGGAGATCGTGGCGGGGCTTGTCGCGGTTACGCGAGCAATGGCGACTCCGAGGGCAACGACCGGGGATAAGCCTCAAGCGGTCGTGTCTAACTTTTGCTTCCCGAAAGTGTAATCATATATATGCCTGACGTCATTGGACTTTTGGGGGATTTCGCCAGATATTTCGCATTTCTCCCCTTTTTTGCAATGTACACCTATCGAGCAACCGTAGCCCTTAGGAACCGCAGAGGTTGCAGAAGCGTAGGTCGGAGTGCAAAGGCTTTGAGGTAAATGCGAAAAAACGGCAGAATGCCCCAACCGACCAAAAGACGAGTCCGGGATCGACCATGGATCACCTCGCGTGGGTTTCCCTTTTTCCACGAGGCGCTATTATAATCAAGTAGCCGCTTAGGGCGTGGCCATAGCGCCGGGTTGAAAGGTCACCGCTCGCAAGGGATCTGACGGGCGGTCGGGACGCTACCTTTAAATAGCATACGAGCAAGTATCCCCCGAGCTGTGTGCGCGAGGACCAGGATGTGGTCGGCGCGCAACACTTCCAAACCCTAGGGATTTGATGAAAATGTGCGAATAAAGATGATGGTCAGGGACAGAATCTCCTTAGCTTCTCAATATCCTCGGCGTTTGAAACAGCGTGATCCTTGGTGCCGCTGAATCGAGAGGTGCCGAGTCGGAGGATCCTCATGGCGCTTAAGGGAACCGGACAACGGCACACTCCAGACGGCAACACGTTCTGCCGGCTCCCGAGGCTCCGGTAGCCGGCCATGGCCTCCGGGCCCCTCGGCTCGGAGACGCCGTGGGGCAGTACTGCTGCTGCAGCAACGCCCCAACTGGTGTGGGGGGAAGCACAGAAGACCGTGTGATCCCCTGGCCAGTTGTTGGTGAAGAAAGCCATCAAGGAGGAAGATGGGAATCTGGAGATCACGAAGATGACGCGCAAGCCCCCTACCTGGCACGCCAACTGTCGGTGTTTCGTATGGGACAGGCGGCGGCTTAGAGTTGTCCATCAAGCGGTGAAGATGTATCGAGGCTCGGTCCGGGGGACCAATCGGAGCCTGTGGGAATTCTCGACCAGTAGCCCGTTTGGTGCCCGTGAGGTCGTCCGACTAGTGGCCCGGTCGGAACGCTCCAGAAGACTAAAAAATATGATCTTGAAATGGGCGTATACTTCGGCGTGGGGTACCCTTGGTATGAGTATTCGTCAGTAGTTGAGCTCGCGTTCCGTTTTCTGGTACTCGCCCTCATCATCTTCAGGGGGCTTTTTCTTTGCATCGTCTTTTGCCTCACCCTTGGCCGGCCGCTTGTTGGCCTCCTTGGCAAACCTTCTCGCAGCATGTTTCCCCTTGGGATGGAAAGGACAGGTTGCATCCATCACTGCGTCACAATCATCCGTCCGTGGTGTGCAATGCCAGCCTCGCTCGCCATCGCCACTAATTCTTCGGGCTTTCGCTTCTTATCCCATTGCCTGGAGGACTCGGCGTGATCCTTCTTGTCTTTATGCCGTGGGCGATCGCCTTGACGCTCCGCCAAAGCATCCGAGGCTGTTGCGTGGCGATTCCGCTTAATTCAAACATCTCCTTACCGTGGCGTGCTTCAGGACATCTTCTTAATCAAATCTAGGTCATTGACGCCCTTCTAGAATGCCGCAATGATTGCAGCTTTCGAGATATCCCTGATCGTATTCTTCTTCTGCATGAAGCACCGGATAAACTCCCGGAGTGTTTTGCTCCTTCTCTGGTGAAGCTGGTACAGGTCCCATTGAGTCTCAGGTCATTCATAAGTGCCCTGGAAGTCGGTGATGAACTGCTCAGAAAGATCTCCCCAGGAATCTATACAATTCGCTGGAAGTCCAGTGAGCTAGACTTGAGCCGAAGGGGTAAGCGTGACCGGTAGATAGTTGGCCATTACGTTGTAATCGCCCCCGGCTGCCATAATTGCAAGGGAATAAACTTTCAACCAAGCTTCTGGATCTCTTTCTCCGTCGAATTTGGTAATGCCTTTGGGGTTGAAACCTTCAGGCCAGGCCACTCGGCGAAGCCGAGGAGTGAAGGCTCGGATCCCTTCAATAGGTCCATCGCTGCGACGGCGTGGGGAGCGTCGAGAAGGTGATCTAACTCGGCGGTCCCCACTATCGCCTTTGTCGTGGCGGTGGTGGCTTCTGCGGTCGTCCCGATCGTCATGACGGACGCCGAAACGTTCATAGTCATCTTTGCATCTGCGGCGCTCTTCATCCTCCCGATCCCGCCGAGTCACGCTTGTTGATCTTAGTGCAGCCCCTACCTAGCGCGCCAACTGTCGACGTTTGTTGTTGGCAATAATCAAATGAGGGCTAGGCGCTGGATCCAAACTCGATGGTAGCACAAGACACGGAATTATATAGGTTCGGGCTCTCACGGAGGAGATAACACCCTAGTCCTGTGCTCTGGAATTATATGTGGCTAGCTAATTTGCTGATGAGATTGGATGTTGATGTTCACCCGTCCCTCCCTTTATATAGCAGAGGAGGGCGGTTACAAAGGAGAGTCCTGATCGGATACAAAGTGGGAATCATATCTCCTGCACCTATCGGATTGGTAACGGCTTGGATTACAATCGTATCCTACCTAATCCGGATCGGTTGCTATCTTTAGGGCTTCCTTGTTTGAAATCTGGCGTAACCCCTGGTAACTTCTATTTCCTTGTAGTCGGCCCGGCCCAGCCTCGTTCAGTTGGGCCTTGCAGGCCTGCCTTGCAAATACCCATGGTGTATATATACCACAGATAGCAAAAGAAGGATCCAAAGGTAACTCAACCAAAATCCAGAAACATAGAATGGACAGGAGAAGATAAGAAACTGTAAACTAGGTAGCTATAGAGCAAAGAGAAGCTAGTAGAGAACACTATGTCTTAGACTCGCTCTCACCTTCCCCAATGACTAACATAGGAAAACTGCCTCTAGTCTTCAAGCCTCTCAACACCAGCGTGTTGGCACGCTTAGCTTGGCCGTTGCTCTTGGGATGGGCCACCGAAGCAAAGCATACTTTGGTGCCCATCTCTTCGCAGAACTCCAGGAAGGCCGCGCTGGTTAATTGAGTGTCGTTGTCGGTGATGATGCGATTGGCAACTCCAAAGCAGGTGAAGATCCCGTGATTGAACTTGATGGTAGCGAAAGCCGTGATGGCACGTACTGCCTCGGCTTTGACCCACTTGGTGAATTTGTCGATGGCGACGAACATGTGGGTGAAGCACCCTACGGCCCGCAGAAACGGGCCTAGGATATCTAGCCCCCAGACCGCAAATGGCTAGGAGAGCGGGATGGTTTGCAGAGTTTGGGCTGGTCGGTGAATTTGCCTGGCGAAGAATTGGCATGCTTCGCACCTCTTCACCAGCTTGCAAGCATCCTGGAGGGCAGTAGGCCAATAAAATCCTTGGCGGAATGTTTTGCCGACAAGCATCCGGCCGGACATATGGCTCCCGAACATGCCTCCATGGATATCAGAGAGCAGGGCGCTCCCCTCTTCCCGAGTGATGCACTTTAGGAGAATTCCGTTTCTACTTCGGCGGTATAGGTCCCCATCCACCAGATTGTAGCACTTGTCCTTTCATGCTATTTTTTTAGTAGAGGCATCATCGTCGGGGATCTCTCGGTCTCGCAGGAAGGCGAGGATGGGGTCCATCCATTGGCCTTTCTGGCCAAGAGTGGCGATCACACGGTGATCGCTCGAGTACTCCGTTGGGCCAGGCTTTTCCCCGGGTGCCGCATCGGCGGCACCGTCGTCCTCCCCGCGTGGAGCGGGGACAACGACTGCTGGACCGTCCTCCCCGCGTGGAGCGGGGGCAACGACGATGGGACCGTCCTCCCTGCGTGGAGTGGGGGCAACGACAGCGAGACCGTCCTCCCCGCGCGGAGCGGCGGCAACGATGGACGGTCGTCAGAGTCTTTCTTCAAAGACTCCGACCGAGCGGAGGCTCTTGAGGATGCGAGCTGCGAAAGCTCATCCGCCAGATGGTTGTCACGTCGAGGGATATGGATATATCCCAGTCCTTCAAAATGGCGCTCCATTTTCCTAACCTCCGCTAAGTAGGCGGCCATGGTAGGATCAAAGCGTTGAAATTCCTTCCGCGCTTGATTGATGACCAGCAGGGAGTCGCCTTTAACTTGGAGGCGTCGGATGCCTAACGCTAAGGTGACACGCAGCCTTGCCAGCAGACCCTCGTATTCAGCAATGTTGTTGGTGGCCCTGAAGTCGAGGGCGACCCGTACTGGAGGATGTCACCGGTCGAGAGACCAGGACCACTCCAGCCCCCGCACCTTTGAGCCCGAAGGAACCGTTGAAAAACAAGGTCCATGGGGAAGGCGTGAGTGCTTCTTCGGCTTCAGGAGCGGCAGGAGTCCACTTAGCAATGAACTCTGCCAACTTTTGGATTTTGATGGTGGTGCGGGGTACAAATTTGAGACAGAATTCCCCCAGCTCCACTGACCACTTGACAATACGACCCTCTACTTCTCGATTGTGAAGAATTTCTCGCAGAGTGTAGGCAGTGACCACTATGACTTCTCGCCCTTGAAAGTAGTGCCGCAGCTTCCTGGACGCCACCAGAATGGCGTACAGCATCTTCTGTGCTTGTGGGTATGTGGTCTCTGCCTCGTGTAGCACCTTATTGATGTAGTAGACCGGCTTTTGGATGCCTTCCCTCTCTGCCACCAGTACCGTGCTCACCACTGCCGGGGGTAGCAGCGATGTACAGGAGCAATGGTTCACCAGGCTGAGGGGCGACCAGTACTGGTGGGGAGGAGAGGTACTGCTTCAAGTCTTCAAACGCTTGTTGAGCCTCCTTAGTCCACTCGAAGCGGTTTGTCTTCTTCAGCAGCTTGAAAAGGGGTAGGCTTCTTTATCCCAGTCGAGGCGATAAATCGCATGAGGGAGGCTAGGCGACCAGCCAGGCATTGCACCTGCTTGAGTCGAACGGGCGACTTCATGTGTTCGATGGCCGCTATCTTATCAGGATTGACCTCGATACCCCGCCTGGACACGAGGAACCCTAGCAGCTTTTTGGAAGGCACACCGAACATGCACTCTCAGGGTTGAGCTTCAAACAATTCTTCCAGAGGTTGGCAAAGGTTTCCTCCAGGTCTTCAATCAGTTCTTCGCTCTTTTTCACTTTCACGACCAGGTCGTCGACGTATACCTCCAGGTTGCGCCCTATCTGTGGATGAAAAGTGATATGCATGGCGCGTTGGTAAGTAGAACCAGTATTCTTTAACCCAAAAGCCATTCTAACATAACAATAGACGCCCATGGGTGTTCACGAAGCGATTTGTCTTAGTCTTCTGCGCCATGCTAATCGATGGTACCCAGTAGCGCATCCGAAAAGCACAACAGACTCACATCCCACCGTGGAGTCGGCGATGAGATCGGCGCGCGACAGAAGGGTAAGGGTCGCCAGGCGAGCTTTGTTGAGGTTGGTGAAATCGACGCACATTCGCCACTTTTCATTGGACTTCTTGACGAGCACAGGGTTGGCAAGCCACTCAGGATGAGAGACCTCCCGGATAATCCCTGCGCTCAGCAGCTTCTCTACCTCCTCCTGAATGGCATCCTAGCGCTCTGGGCTTAGCGCTAGATCTTTTGACGAACCGGGCGCACCTCGGGGAGCGTAGCCAGTCGGTGCTCGATCACCTCCCTGGGGACCCCAGTCATATCGGACAGTTGCCAGGCGAACACCTCAGAATTAGATGGAGGAAGGTGACGAGCGCGTCTTCCTATTTGGCGCTAAGGCTGGCACCAATGAAGACGGACTTCTCGGGCTGGCCCGCACTCAGGGAGACCACCTTTACCTCGTCGGCTGAGCTGGGCGAGGCGCGGGTCTACGCCTGAGGGACTCCCGGGAAGGCAGCATCAGCCGGTTTCACGCAGGTGGCATCGGCCAGGTCTAATGCGTGCTTGTGGCAGCGCAAAGCCTCTGGCCTGTCCACCCGGACGGCTATGGGGCCACTAGGCCCTGGCATCTTCACCACCATGTAACCATAGTGGGTTGCCGCCATGAACTTGGCCAATGCGGCCCGGCCGAGTATGGCGTTGTACGAGAGGTTGAAGTCGGTGACTTCGAAGTCGATCAGCTCCGTATGAAAGTTGCTTTTCTCCCTGAAGGTGACGGGGAGGCGTACCTGACCCAGGGGGACCATGCCAGCCCCCGGGGCTATGCCGTTGAAAGGCAAGGCCGAGGACCACTCCTGGTTTGGCACCTGGAGCGCCCAGAATGCTTCAAAGGACAGGAGGTTAATGGAACTCCCTCCGTCCATCAGCACCCACTCGAGTTTCACATTCTGGATCATAGGGGAAGCCACGATTGGAAGGTGACCTACACCGGCGGTGCTCTCAGGGTGGTTAGCCTGACTGAAGGTGATCGGCTCCTCCAACCACTTCAGCGTCCGACACGCCCCTGAATTCGACGCCGTGGCACAGACCTCCCTCCTCAACAGCTTATAGGAAGCATTGGAGGAGTAGGTGGACAAGCCACCGTGAATGTATGCCACAGCGCGGTCCGCCTGCTGGAAGGCCAGTGAGGTGGGGTCTTCGTCTTGGTCGTCGCGCAAGGGCAGCGCTCCTTGAGCCGCCGCTCAACCATCTTGCTCACGACCCGGCAGTCATCCAGGCCATGAGAGTTGGTCTAGTGGATCGGGCAGAAGGGTTCACCCTCCTTTTCTTCGCGGCAGTCATCCCTCCGACCGTGGCGGTCACTACGCCGGCCTCGGCAGTCGTGCTTTGGTGGCCGGGCGTCTTCACGCTTGCGCTCGGCGTCCAGGACCAGCTTGGTCTCAACCGCCTCGCGCTTACGTGGCTTCTTGCTTGCAGGGCCGGGGCCCCTCGAGGTTCCGGCTTCATCTGCAACCCGCCGCGTCCACTTGTGCGCCAGGGAGAAGAGCTCGGAGGTGGTGGCGATGTCGCGGGTTGCCGTCTTTTCCCACATCTTGCAGTCGTGAACGCCTCTTCGAAAGGCGATGGCGATCGACTGCTCTGAAATCCGGGGAATCGTATTGCGACAATGGCAGAACCGCCAAATGAAGTCGCGCAGCGACTCCCCTCTTTCCTGCTCGAGGGCATGGAGATCGTCCTCCACGCTCGGCTGTGCGAAGGAGACTTGAAAGTTGGCAACAAAGAGGCCGCACAACTCCTCCCACGAGTGCACCGATCCTCGCAGGAGGTTCAACAGCCTGGACCGGGCGGACCCTGTCAAGGCTGTCGGGAAGTAATTGGCCATGGCCTTTCCAGACCCGCTAGCGGCACGCACCACGGTGGTGTAGATCTGTAGAAACTTTTCTAGATTGGTGGTGTCGTCATACTTCTCGATGGAGGTTGGGTGAAACCTTTGGGGCCACACCACACTGTGCAGTCGTCGGGAAAACGCCTAGCATCCGACGCCGTAAGGGAAATCCTGTCGTCCACCCTGGCCCTGGCCCGAAAACCATGCCAGAGAGGGTGGACCGCGGCTCCCAAAGAGTCGGAGGAGCGGACCTCCTCCTCGATCTGGAGGTGAGAATCGCGGGAGGAACTCTCACATCTAGGGGCCATTCGTCCGTCGCGAGCGCGGTGACACTGCAAATGATCACGCAAATCACCGCCGCGCTGCTGACACTGGAGGTCCAGATGGGCCCTCAGGTCATCACAGCTCCTCGCGGAGCTGGGACCTTCTGCTTGCACGCCCTTTCCTTTACTCTGGCCCTCCTGGCCAAAGCGCTTCCCAACTGGGCGGCTGGAAGCTTGGGTGCGATCAGCGGGCAGCCTCGGTTGAGAAGTACCGATGGTCCCAGACCGGTCGGGCATCCCTACATGGAGCTGAGCCGCGTCCATGAGGGCTGCGATATCCCGTAGCCATGGTGTGGCCGGGGTGTCTCCTGCGAGTTCTACCGGAGGGTGGTCCAGGAGGAGACGGACCGCATGCAAGTTCTGAGCTGGAGTGGTGGCCTCCATGGCCAGTCGACGCCAAACCGGAAGCTCAGCCACCATCGTGGGGGTCCTACCGCCCTCCTGCAAGGGCGGCATGAGGCGATCCCTTGCCCAACGAGAGTGCTGGGACATGTTCTGGGTGCTACTAGCCTCCGCCACCTCCTGCCGCTGCAAGTGTGAACCCGCCATCACCGGATGCGAAGTCCTTTCGGACGGAAGGTCGAAATCCGCCAGAGAAATGGCCGAATAAGCCAACCACTAACCCCCTACCTGGTACGCCCCTGTCGGCGTATTCCACCTGACAAGATCCCGTTAATGAACATAGTTGGCTACTCCCTAGACGGAAGATTTGGTTCGGTAGAGGGTATCTTCATGGCTGGAAACTCTAATGTCTCTCAATGATGGATCCAGGAATCAACAAACCAGTGGACACAGCGATTTACCCAGGTTCGGGCCCCCAGCTTGGGTAATAGCCCTACGTCCTGCTTGATCTTTGTTGAGGAAGTGTGGAGGTGTTTACAAGAGCTTTCTTCTCTTCCTTCTTCTAAGTGTTCTCTACTCTTTTCTCTACGCCAGCCGGCCCCTTTCTCCATGCAACGAGGCGCCCTTATATAAACGAGCCGGCCTAGACAGGGGAGAAGGGGCGACATACTTATCTATAACACATTAATTACACCCATCATTCCAGCTTCCACGTCGACCCACGACTCATTTATTACATGCGCCTCCGTGGCCTTGTCCTTTAAACCTCATGTAATGTTGGTGCGTAGTCTCACCCGTCCGCCCGGGATATGACGCTCCCGCGACGGGTTTGGTAAGAGGCGACAGAGGAACATGTCGTCGTCATGTCGATAGCTGAATCCTTCACAATTAATGACCCTGACACGAGGTGCTAGGGGACGAAAACTTCGAGGCGAAGCCTTCCCCTCATACCTTTGGTCGTCATCGTGACCTGACAAGGGGGGCCTAGACGCCCGCCCACTTGTCGGGTCGCATCATAAGCCGACGCCCGGCCGCCGAAATTTCACGTGAAACGCTTCGCCGGCGAAAGGGCGTGATCACCGTGTCGCTCGCTAGGGGCGCATGGGCTCTTCGCCCGGCGGGCGGCGTAACCGCCCGCTGCCGCCAGCGCCACGTCAAACCACTCGCCGTGAGCGGCGTGATCGCCCGGCCGCTCGCTAAAGGGTCATAGGGTCTTCGCCGCAAGCGGCGTAACCGGCTACCCACCAAGCGCCACGTGGGCGCTCGCCGGTGGTAAGGCGTGATCGCCAGTGCTTTCGCCAGAAACGCGTCACAGACTCTTCGCCAGTGGGTAAGCGTGACCGCCCATGCCCACAGCGCCACGTCGGCCAATCGCCGGTGGCGGCGTGATCGCCAGTTGCTCGCCCGAGGCGCGTGGGCTTTTCACCCAGCGGGCAGGGCGTGATCGCCCGGCTGCCGACCAGGGCACCGAACTGGGCCAGGCCACTCTTGGGCCTAGTGCTTTTACGGCGGAGAGGGTACCCCGGTGCAAAGTACACCGACACCGGCCTTCGGGTGCCAAGCTTTCTCAACGTCCCTTCGTGACGTCTCGTGGCCGAGCAAATTCAAGCCCGGTCATATTGAAAGATTTAACGGGACTCAAAATCTAGATGAGTTCCTTTCAATTTACTCTACTGTAATTCTAGCAGCTGGAGGGGATGAGGGAGTTATGGCCAACTTCCTGCCCACAGTCTTGCATAGGGCCGCTCAGACGTGGCTCTTCAACCAAAAGGAGGGGTTGATCCACTTTTGGAGGCAACTCAGCGAAGCGCTTCGGACAAACTTTCAAAGCTGCTACATCCACCCATGCAAGGAGCGCGATCTCGAGCGCTTGATTTAGACCAAGGGGAGTCCTTGCGGCACTTCGTTCAAAGGTTTATCAAAGTCCGGAACTCCATTCCAAATATTTCAGATGAAGCTGTTGTCCGCGCTTTCAAGTTCGGAGTTCGAGACATACATTTCACGCAAGATCTGGAGATCCATCCAGACCTAACGCCCAGCGAGCTGTTCCGCATGACCGACTGATATGCAAATGCCGATGAGGCAGTCCAGTGGAAGAAAGTGCTAGACGAAGGCAAGTTGCCACCTCAGCCGGGCTTAAAAGGCTCCACGAGCAAGAAGAATCTAGGCTCTGGAGAAGAAGATAAAGAAGAAGAAGAAGAGGTCGTCTGCGCCAAGCATGGTGGCGGCTATTGATCATCATCTGCCATGAGCTCCACAGTCGCAACAACATGGGAGAGCAGGGGCCGACCACCCCAGCGGCGTAACAACCAAAATCGCAATGACCAAGGTCATGATAGCCAAGGTATTCTGCCAAACGATTATTTTTGCCCGCTTCATCAAACTTCGCAACTGCAAGACCTGGGCATTCCACCTAGAAAGGTTCTACAACGGCTAGGGTCCAATGCCCACGCTCCCAGAGAAGGGTGAGAGCAGCAAGGGCAAGCAGCCCGCTGATGACGATGATGAGGATATGGAATACCAAGAGCCGCGCAACCATATCGTGGTAATATTCGGGGCTCTTCGGCCTATAAATCCCACAGGGATTTGAAGGAGGCAGCACAGGAGGTGCACCATGTTGTTCAAGGCAAGGCCCGTGCAAGCTGACTCAAGTGGTCCGGCGGTGGGCGTCGAGGCCTGGCGCCAGCTTAGCGGCTGTCACATGGCGAGCTAGCGTGGCGGTGGACGATTAGGCCTTGACGTGATGAGGACATCACTCCTATGCATACGCCCGAGACTTCTCCAGTTGTGATGCAAGGACCCATCACAAGAGCATGAGCATGGCAATTGAATCAACAGGTGAGCTCGTTCCTAAGTGCCTGTGTATATACTTGTGAGGATGGTATGCTACCTAATGATATTATTGATTATATTGTACTTAGGAACTTTGGAGAGGATCATGAAGGCCTTGGGAACCAGCAAGGGCCAGGAGGGAGGCAAGGAGGACGTCCAAGTCAAGTTGGAGTCCCAATTCATCTCGGAGTCGGAGTCCCAATTCAACTCGGAGTCGACTACCTCGGCCACCAGGAGCAGTGTTCACTAAAATCATCGCCCAGGCCACAAACGGACTCCGATTTCAATGATCCACATATGTATAGAAAGCTAAGGAGACAAGCTTTACAACAGAACTAGTTTCAGGTCAATTGGACTTCGGAGTCAACAGGAATACACAAAACAATCCAGAACACTTTTTCAGTCCGAGTTCGAGTCCAGTTCGGCCTCAGCAACAGCACTGAATTTAAAGTGCCATAACTTTTGATTCCGGAGGGCTCTGGAGACCCATGAGTACACGTTTGAAATATCTCGGAGTCTACTTTCCAAAGGATCCAGACTCACCTCAAAATTCCTTCAGATGCGTCAAGAAACTGCCAAAAACCAAACGTTGCTTTTTCAGTCCGAGTCAAACTCTAGTCAAAGTAGGCTTGGTGCTTTCTATTTGAGTTGTATTAGATCTCTAATGCTATGGACGACCCCCTCCTGCTCCCCTAGTATAAATAACCACCCAAACCCTCATCTAGGACTTGGGTTTTGCTTAGATCAATTCTGTCTTTGAACAGTGTCACCGTTCATCGGTTTGTGGAACCCCAACTCGTGTGCTTAATATAATTCGCAATTTCAGATTGCTTCTTCTACGTTCTTGCTTGTGTTCTCGATTCGCATGCAGGGATAAGCCTTCTTGGCGAGGTCAACCGTGTTTGTGCAAGGTTGATAACCAACGGAGCCGTGGTGTAGCGATTCTTTGGGTTTGGATCGGTTACGATCGAAGCGGATCGTCAACGTCGAGTCTCCACCAATCGACTTACCTCTACTGTCGAAAGATCGGGCCACCGTCGCATCAAGTGGTATCGAGCCTCGGTTTCCGTCGGTATCATTGTATCCCCTTTAGTTTTGTTTTGCCATCGTCCTAGAGTCTAGAAAAACGCCCACAAAAGTTCATCATCAATTCATTTGTCCTACAACCCTTTGAGCCTTGCAATTTCGTTTTCAGTGTCGTATTGTTGAGTATTGATCCATAGTCATCGTCTTGTTGCTGGTTTGAGGTCGCGATTCTAGTTGCTAGTTGTCCTGTCCGTTGCCCTAGTTCTTGTTTTGCATCAATTATCAACCCATAAATCGCCAACCCTAGAACCGAACGAATTCTTCTCGGTTGGTCCTTACATTGCTCTGCATTATAAAACCCATTCCGCAAACCCTAGATAGGTCACGAGCCTCCTTGTGTCAATTGCCCTGCACCGCTGGCCATCCTTTTCACTAGCAAACCTAATCCTATTCTAGCCTAACAGGAGAAAGATCTGAATTCGCGAGCAATTCCAGATTGTGCAGTGTTCACTAAAACTGGCATAACTTTTGCACTGAACTCCGATTTGGGTCTACTTTTTTTTGTTTGAAGGGGACGACGACGCGCATCTGAAAATTCCACATATCTTTAGACCTGTGCAATTTTTGACCCTCAAAAAAAGCCTCTAAGACTGAGTTTTGGGCCCTGGAAGTTTGCTATCCCGTTCTGTCAAATCTTTCGGTCATCGGGTTCCTGTCGTCTGTTGCTTCAAATTGTGAGATTTTTGTTTCTCCTCTGAGTTAAGAGGTATATATTTGTGTTAGAAAAAAGAAGAAGTGAAAAAAACAGAGAGAAGAGAAAGAGAAGTAGAAAATCAGAATTACTTGCATCCTTTGAGTCCTTTGTGCTTTGATATATCCCTTGCTAGGTTGAACTAGTTCTAGGAGCACGCTTAGGCCAGCAACTGTGACAAGAACTTTGAATCTTTATTCAGCTTTGCTAACTGTTTTCGAAATTTGCTAATCCTTGCTACTATACTTTGCCATCCAAGCTCCACCTTTCTTCTAATCGATTCAGTTCAATTAAATAATCGCTACACTCAAGCTTATCACGGTATCACGAACCACCACGGTTGTACCACCTGTTGCATTGGTAAGAACACTTGTAAGAGCGTGGTAAGGCGCTTGAGTGAGTGAAACCACCTTCTGCCGCCAAAGTAGTTGATAGGGATTATACCACCGGTTGTTTTTGTTTCTTTTGTCTTTCTTTCAACTAACAATGGCGGTAATGAGGAAGATGAGTGTGTTACACGAACGAGCTTAACAAGCGCTCAATGACATCAACGCAAACATCGCAAGGATCGGCCAAGATAACGACCAAAAATTGGAGATGATAGAGCGAAGCATCGCCAATCTTCTTACCAAGTTGGAAAATTTTGAGAGACAAGCCTCCCAATGGAGCTCGTGAGTGGAAGATCAAGAAGAGTCTGTCGCGGGAGATGAGGTGGATGGAGAGGGCCACGATGCCTTTGCCGCTCGCTAGCGTTGCACGTGATGTGCGACAACAATAACGCCTGAATAACAACCGTCAAGGTTTGGGAGGTAACAATTTTAATCCTCGTAATGGTCGTGGACATGATGATTCTTTTGCTAGGGTTAAATTTACCATACCATCTTTTTCTGGTACTTATGATGCTGAAGTTTACTTAGATTGGGAAATGATAGTTGAACAAAAATTTAACTCACATCTTGTTCCTGAGATACATAGAGTTAGACAAGCTACTAGTGAGTTTAAAGATTTTGCTATCATTTGGTGGAATGAAATAGTAAATCTTTGGATTAGCACCGTCGTGGGATAGATTAAAACAAGCCATGCGTAGAAGATTTGTTCCTCCATCTTATAAATGTGATATCGCAAGAAATTGCAACGCTTAAATCAAAATAATAAATCATTGAGGAGTACTACCAAGAGCTACAAATAGGCATGTTGCGTTGTGAGGTAGTTGAGGATGAGGAGGATAAGATGGCTCGTTTTTATGGGGGTTTACGGCGTGAGATTCAGGACATAATTGATTACAAAGAATATAATTCTATCAATAGATTGTTCGAGCTTGCTATGTTGGCGTAAAAAGAAGCTGCAGGAAAACAACAAAGGCCAAGGAGCAATTTGACAACATACCCACACCAAAGACGATGCCGGGACAACCAAATCAGCGCCACCCCTTTCTGTTCGGTCTGCTGCCCCCTCCATGAGTAGGGCGCGTTCAGCAGCACCATCACCGCCATCACGAGTACCCGAGGTGAGTAAATCTAACCATGTGCAGGCACCAACAAAGAGTTCTTCATCAGTGGCTTCCACAGGTCGAACAACGGAAATTGTGTGCCACCGATGCAAGGGGATGGGCCATGTCATGAAGGATTGCCCAAGTCGTTGAGCGTACATTGCAACAGAAGAAGGCGACGATGATGAGGAAATTTTAGGGACCACTGCCACCGAGAATTATAGGACAATCATTGTGCAACGAGTGTTGAGCGCTCAAATGGATCAAGCGGACAAGCTGCAATGCCATAATTTGTTTCAGATGTACCTCATCGTCAAGGACTGTCGTGTCCATGTCATAATTGATGGTGGGAGCTGCAATAACTTGGTGAGTTCAGATCTGGTGGAGAAGTTTTGCTTGCCCACACGTGCACACCCTCATCCCTACCATATTCAATGGTTCAATAACAGCGGTAAGGTGAAGGTAACACAAACTGCGAGAGTGCAATTTTCCATTGGAACATACCATGATTTTTTTGTAGTGCCTATGCAAGCATGTTCCCTTTTGTTAGGCCGTCCATGGGAATTTGATACTGATGCAATTCATCATGGTAGAAGTAACAAATACACTCTTATACACAAGGGGAAGAAAATCACTTTACTTCCTATGACTCTTGCTGAAATTGTGCAATGTGACAAAGAGAGAGCTGAAAATGAGAGAAAGGAGAGTGCGCTAGAATCTGAAAATCAGCAAGTGGCTAAAAATATTTTCCCACCTAAGAAAGACAAGAAAGAACCTAGTTCTAGGTCCAAGGGAATTAAATTGAAGGGTGGTGTTATGCTTGCTACAAAATCTGACCTTGCTGAAATTAATGAGAATGATGCACCATGCTATGCTTTGATATGCAAAGAAGCTTTATTTTCATTTCATGATATGTCTAGCTCTTTGCCTCCTGCTGTCACTAACCTTTTGTAAGAGTATGAGGATGTGTTCCCAGCTGAGATACCCCCGGGGCTGCCACCTATTCGAGGTATTGAGCACAAAATCGACTTGATCCCGAGAGCAACTTTGCCAAACCGAGCTGCTTATAGGACCAACCCCGAGGAGACTAAGGAGATTCAGCGCCAAGTCCAAGATCTTTTGGACCTGGGTATGTACGTGAGAGCCTTAGTCCTTGTCTTGTTCTGTTATTTTGGTTCCTAAGAAAGATGGCGGTTGGCACATGTGCGTGGATTGTAGAGCCATTAACAATATCACAATAAGGTACCGTCATCCTATTCCTAGGTTAGGCGACATGCTTGATGAGTTAAGTGGTTCTATAATTTTTCTAAGGTTGACTTGTGTAGTGGATACCACCAAATAAGAATGAAACCGGGAGATGAATGGAAAACAGCCTTTAAAACCAAGTTTGGATTGTATGAGTGGTTAGTCATGCCTTTTGGTTTAACTAATGCACCTAGCACTTTCATGCGCTTAATGAGCGAGGTTTCTGAGCTTTCATTGGAAAATTTGTGGTGGTTTATTTTGATGATATTTTGATTTACAGCAAGTCGTTACATGAACATCTTGATCATCTACGTGCTGTTTTTGATGCTTTCGTCTTTGCGTTTATTTGGTAACCTCGAGAAGTGCACTTTTTGCCTTGAATGAGTATCGTTTTTGGCTATGTTGTGACTCCGCAGGAATTGAGGTGGATGAAGCCAAGGTGCACGCGATTAAGAGTTGGCCAACGCCCACAGCGATTTCACAAGTCGCGGAGCTTCCATGGACTTGCGGATTTTACCGCCGCTTTGTGAAGGATTTCAGCACCATTGCAGCCCCATTGAACGAGTTGACGAAGAAGGGAGTTGTGTTCCATTGGGGGCAAGCACAGGAGAATGCCTTCAACCTTTTGAAAGATAAGCTTACTAATGCACCTTTACTCCAACTTCCTGATTTTAATAAGACCTTTGAGCTTGAATGTGATGCTAGTGGGGTTGGAATTGGTGGTGTTTTGATGCAAGATAGTAAACCTGTTGCTTACTTTAGCGAAAAATTGAGTGGTCCTGTTTTTAATTATTCCACGTATGATAAAGAATTGTATGCTCTTGTGCGATCTTTAGAAACGTGGCAACATTATCTTTGGCCCAAAGAATTTGTTATTCATTCCGATCATGAGTCGCTAAAACATATTCGCAGTCAAGTGAAACTGAATCGTAGACATGCTAAATGGGTTGAATTTATTGAATCTTTTCCTTATGTTATCAAACACAAGAAAGGGAAGGATAATGTGATTGCTGATGCCTTGTCTAGGAGATATACCATGTTGTCCCAACTTGATTGTCGATATATTGGATTGGAATCAATTAAAGAACAATATGCTAATGATGATGATTTTAAGGATGTCTTGCTGCATTGCAAAGAGGGAAGAACATGGGACAAATATGTGATAAATGATGGATTTGTGTTTAGAGCTAACCGCCTATGCGTTCCAGTTGGATCCGTTCGTTTTCTTTTGATACAGAAAGCTCATGGAGGAGGTTTGATGGGTCATTTTGGTGCCAAGAAGACGGAGGCCGTGCTATTCGCTCACTTCTTTTGGCCGAAGATGAGGCGAGACATTGAGAGGTTTGTATCCCGCTGCACTACATGTCAAAAGGCTAAGTCACGATTGAATCCACATGGTTTATATATGCCTCTTCCTGTTCCTAGCACTCCATGGGAGGATATATCTATGGACTTTATTTTAGGACTGCTTAGGATCAAGAGGGGGAGGGATAGTATTTTTGTGGTGGTTGATAGATTTTCTAAGATGGCTCACTTTATTCCTTGTCATATGAGCGACGATGCTGTTAATATTGCTAACCTTTTCTTTCAAGAAATCGTTCGCTTGCATGGTATGCCTTCTACTATTGTTTCAGATCGTGATGCCAAGTTTTTGAGCCACTTTTGGAGAACTCTACGGAATAAATTGGGGACCAAGCTGTTGTTTTCAACATGTCATCCCCAAACCGACGGCCAAACCGAGGGCGGTACACTCCACCACCAAGATTTGAAACCGTTCATAGGAGAAGAAGATGAGCTTGAGTCGAGGACGACTCCACTTCAAGAGGGGGAGGATGATGAGGACATCACTCCTATGCATACGCCCGAGACTTCTCCAGTTGTGATGCAAGAACCCATCACAAGAGCATGAGCACGGCAATTGAATCAACAGGTGAGCTCGTTCCTAAATGCCTGTGTATATACTTGTGAGGATGGTATGCTACCTAATGATATTATTGATTATATTGTACTTAGGAACTTTGGAGAGGATCATGAAGGCCTTGGGAACCAGCAAGGGCCAGGAGGGAGGCAAGGAGGACGTCCAAGTCAAGTTGGAGTCCCAATTCATCTCGGAGTCGGAGTCCCCATTCAAGTCGGAGTCGACTACCTCGGCCACCAGGAGTAGTGTTCACTAAAATCATCGCCCAGGCTACAAACGGGCTCTGATTTCAATGATCCACATATGTATCGAAAGCTAAGGACACAACCTTTACAATGGAACTGGTTTCAGGTCAATTGGACTTCGGAGTCAACAGGAATATGCAAAACAATCTAAAACACTTTTTCAGTCCGAGTTCGAGTCCAGTTCGGCCTCAGCAACAGCACTGAATTTAAAGTGCCATAACTTTTGATTCCGGAGGGCTTTGGAGACCCATGAGTACACGTTTGAAAGATCTCGGAGTCTACTTTCCAAAGGATCCAGACTCACCTCAAAATTCCTTCAGATACGTCCAGAAACTGTCAAAAACCAAACGTTGCTTTTTTAGTCCGAGTCAAACTCTAGTCAAAGTAGGCTTGGTGCTTTCAATTTGAGTTGTATTAGATCTCTAATGCTATGGACGACCCCCTCCTGCTCCCCTAGTATAAATAACCACCCAAACCCTCATCTAGGACTTTGGTTTTGCTTAGATCAATTCTGTCTTTGAACAATGTCGCCGTTCATCGGTTTGTGGAACCCCAACTCGTGTGCTTAATATAATTCACAATTTCAGATTGCTTCTTCTACGTTCTTGCTTGTGTTCTCGATTCGCATGCAGGGATAAGCCTTCTTGGCAAGGTCAACCATGTTTGTGCAAGGTTGATAACCAGCGGAGCTGTGGTGTAGCGATTCTTTGAGTTCGGATCGGTTACGATCGGGCCGGATCGTCAACGTCGAGTCTCCACCAATCGACTTACCTCTACCTGTCGGAAGATCGGGCCACCGTCGCATCATGACGCCAGGCGACCGTGTCGGTGGCAGCCTGGCAAGCAGGTGGGCGATCAGGCACTAACGCCAGGCGACTACGTCACGTGGTAGCCTGGTGAGCAGGTGGGCGATCAGGCCCTGACGCCAGGCGACTGCGTCGTGTGGCTGCCCGGCAGGCAGGCAAGTGATAAGGCCCTGATGCTAGGCGACTGGGCTACGTGGTCGATCGACGAGAGCGATAAGGTGCTCGGGGGTCCGCTACCGGTCAGGTGTGGAGGCGTACATCGAAGGAATGGGGAGCTTCACCTTGAAGTCTTCTCCCCCGACACACCGTGTCAGAACCATTGAATGCGCATGGCTCTGCTGACGGCACAATAGCTTATCCCTCTGTCATCCTGCACCTAACCCGTCCCATACAAGTCGCTTCCGGCGAACCAGGCGGAGTTGGACTAATGTAATAAATGATGTGTAATCAGTGTGATGTCATCCCTCCCACTTGCCCGAGCCAGCCCCGCCTATATAAAGGGGGCTTCGGTGCATGGGAGAGGAGGCCGGCCGAGTGGAAAAAAGAAGGCTTCAAAAAAAGAGCGAGAATGGGAAGAGCACTGAGAGAGCTCAAGATGAACCCAGAGAGTAAACAAGGGATAGAGGGTAGATCGTGCGTTTGTAATCCCCTCGAAAACACATTAACAAAAGCAGAAGCAGGACGTAGGGTTGTTACCCACGTTGGGGGCCCGAACCTGGGTACATCGGCGTGTTCTTGAATCCTTATCTATGTGGATCCCTCAGGAGAGCTCATAGGTGTCATTCTGCGAAGATTCCCTCTATCGAACCACAGACTCCGTCTAGGGAGAATAGTTGCTGACGAAATACGCCAAGACTGTGGGCCTCTTGGCGGAGTCGCTTCACCTCCTCCTTGTCTTGATTAGCATGTTCGGTGGCCTCCTGAGCAGATTGGCTCAGCTCGTCCACCTTCTTCTCCAAGACTTTAGAACGTTGCTGCTCTTGCTCTAGCTTTAGCTCGAGCTCGTACATCCGCTTTCTTTTTTTTGTGGCATTATCTTCGGCTTGGCGTTGTTTCTTCTATATATCTTGGTCCAAAGCTTTAAGCTCGGCCAGCGCTTGCTCGACCTCCGCTATCTTAGCATCTTGCTCATCAGAGTGCTTAGCCATGACCTCGGGAGGAACAGTCGCTAAG
This sequence comes from Guadua angustifolia, assembly GCA_036346375.1. Taxonomy (NCBI): domain Eukaryota; kingdom Viridiplantae; phylum Streptophyta; class Magnoliopsida; order Poales; family Poaceae; genus Guadua; species Guadua angustifolia. The sequence continues at coordinate 11,662,846 of CM070501.1, forward strand.
TGGAAGTCTACCCTGGTCGCCTAGAGCACATGCAAGCGAGAGGGTCTTAGTTCTTGATCGTTTCCAAAGAAGAAGGCTTTAGAAAGGAAGTATCCTTACCCAGCGGAGGTGGTCACTTAGGTTCTACTGGAAGGCCTTGGTGACATCTTGCTCCTGAAGGTCAGCGAGATCTCCCGCGATGGACTTCAGCTAGGGGACTTCATCTTCCTCCCGAGCATGTTCTTCGCTCGGGGCCTTCTTGTCCTCCTCCCAAGCATACTTTTCGCTCAGGGGCTCCTTATCTCCTTCCCGAGCAGGTAGTTCACTCATGGGCTTCGTCCTTTCCCCCCAAGTAGGCATTTCACTCGGAGGCACGGGATCTTCTTATTCTTCCCAAGCATCCAATGTGCTCGGGAGAGCCAAATATACCTCATGGGGAAGTTCATTCTCCCGGGGAAATTGGCCTTCCTAGAGAGTTGGTCCCTCCAGGGCTGGAATCTCCATGGCTTGTTGGTCGGTGTCGACGTTTATTGTCGGCAATAATGAAAAGGGGACTAGGTGCTGGATCCAAACTCGATGGTAGCACGGGACACCGGATGTATACAGGTTCGGGCTCTCACGGTGGAGATAATACCCTAGTCCTGTGCTCTGGAGTTATATGTGGCTAGCTATTTGCTGATGAGATTGTATGTTCATGTTCCCCGTCCCTCCTTTTATACAGCAGAGGAGGGCGGGTACAAAAGAGAGTCCTAGTCGGATACAAAGTAGGATTGTAACTCCTATTTTAATAAGTATTGTAACGATCTTGGATTACAATTGTATCCTACCTAATCTGGATCGGTTGCCATCTCCAGGACTTCCTTATTTGACACGTCTTGGCGCGCCCCTGGTGGCTTCTGTTTTCCTGCGGTTGGCCCAACTCAACATTGTCCTGCTAGGCCCCGCAGGCCTGCTTTGCAGATACCGGGACGTGTATATCCCACAGTAGCCCCCGAGTGCTTTGCGGTCGGATTGCACTTTTTCCTCCAATGCTTCCCGACTGGTCTCTTAGGTAGCCGAGTGCATCGCAGTAGGCAAGTAGGCCGTGAAGAACTCGATAAAGTCCTCACGTGCAATTCTCCCGAGTGGTTCCTAACTCAATTTATTGAGCTAGCACCTGACTCGGCAGGGAGTATATCCCCTTTTAATGCTTGGCTATTAGCCGAGTGGTACCTGTGCGCCAGGGCACACAGCTTTTGGCCTGTCTGGAGGCGTACCTCTGAAATTTCTATTTTAAACTATCTTTATGATATCTGGTCCCATTTTGAATGGTACCCAACATGCGACTTGTCATGAGACATATCATAAGAGGATGATTATATTCGGAAGGTACCCAAATCCCGTCTAATGCGGTCATTGGCTTTCGGCCCATCATGGGGCATACCGTTTCCCAAATTAATTTCAGCCCAATTAAGCCTATGTACAATGATTCACTGCACATAGCCTCAGACCCATCTTGAAGCATGCCCTAGGGCAACCCCAAGTTATGCGAAGGGCGAAGCGTTTTCCCGCTCAAAGCGAAAGCTAACACTGCTCCCTATAAATATGAGACTAGGTGCGACCGAGATGGTTTTCTGCACACTGTACTCATTTGCCCCTTCATCGTCTTTTGTTTGGCGTGCCTCTTGCGAATCCCGCCGCTAGGGTTAGCGTCCTTCATCTCCTCAATCCGATGCGATCGCAGGCTAATTCCGCCCAAAAAATGTCTTCTTCTCCTCCCAAGGATGTTCCTTCATCCGCGTCAGCCAAGGATTGGGCCACCTCTGTGACGACGGATAAGCGGCTGGAGGAACTAGTCTACGCCGGCATTTTTCCCCCACTGGTAATGCTTTCTGCTCGTCCTGCTGCAGGTGAATCCTGTCCCACTCCTCGCACTGAAGAAGTGGTTGTCTTCGAATCTTTCTTTTTGCGTGGATTTGGCCTTCCCGCATGCCCCTTCTTTCGAGGCCTTTTTGAATTCTATGGAGTTGAATTAACTCATCTCAACCCCAATTCCATCCTTCAAATCGCCATTTATGTTCATCTTTGCGAAGCTTTTCTTGGCATTCGCCCATATTTCAATCTTTTTCGTCATCTTTTCCTCAAGCCTTTTCCCAGCAAGAATTCCCCCAAAGCAGTTGGAGGCGCCGGCTTCCAGCTGAGGGATGGCTTGAAAAGAGCCTATTTTGACATTCCTTTCATAACTTCAAATAAGGGCTAGCACCAAGAATGGTTCTGTTGTTCCAATCCCAAGCCTTCTTTGCCTGCTTTTTTCGGAGCGCCTCCCAAACCCTCGATCAATTGGACATCACTTCCTTCGGGTGACGGGATGGACCAGGTGGTAGACCTCATGGGGACGATCGCTGATTTGAAGGAGAACGGACTCACCGGAGTGACCATTGTTCTCAATTTTGGCTCGCGTCGAATCTAGCCCCTCAAGGAGAGAATTCATCCAGGATATGATCATGATGGACCGACCGATCCTACTCGGGAGGTTCCCGAGCCAATTCTAAGGAGAGAGCTTCTTAGCCACGTGGCCGACTTCTTTGCTTCGGGCGTTCAGATTACCAACGACGGATGCCCAAGACCCTTCAAGAAATCGAATCCTCCACCCCCGGTAAGATGCCTTCTTATTTCCCAGGGTTGGGTCTTCTGACTCTTGCTTTGCTGTAATTGAGCGTGTATCTTGTCCATACTTGCAGGATCGTGACACCTTCTTCTCTGATGCTCTGTTGCCCGAGTTCCCTGTGCATAAGAGTGCCAAGCAAAAACGCCCAGCTCGCACTTCGTCCCCGACTCCAAGCGCTAAGAAAACAAAGGCGAATGAAGTTGAAGACCCCTTGGAAAAGGGGAAACATCCGGTCGTCCATGCTTCGAAGGAGGAGAGGAGGAAGTCGATGGCAAACGTGCGCCCGACTGGAGGCCCGAAGGTTCGGGACTCGGCAGCCATACGTTCTCTCCCCACAACTTCATCATCTTCAAGTCTTTCCGTGGCCCCAGCGGCTCTTGAGCCCCCAGCCCGGCACTCGGTTGACAGTGTGCCCCTGCCTCCGCACCCAGCCAGGGACACTTTGTCCTCCACTCCGGGCGCACAGACTGGTGCCTCTGCCAGCGGTCCTTCTGCTCGAAAAACTCGTCGTTTAAAATAACGAGATCCGGCAGGTTGGTTTTCTCGTTCGCTCTTCCTTATTCTTCCGGATCATGTCCTGACTGATTCTTCTTTCAGAGAGCCTGCCAGCAGGGTTCCCGTGGACGTGCCGCATCAGGAGCCTCAGGGAACAGTTGCTGAAGACGCATCAGGGGCCCACACACCGGCTGAGGCCGTGCCCAACGCCCCAGATGTGGCTGCGGAGCAGTCGGCGGCAGATCCTCCGACTGCCCCCGTGGCACCGAACACCGAGGCTGGCTTGGATCTGTCCAGCCCCCGGCCACGGACTCCTCCCGAGCCGACTGGCCAAACTGTACCACCTGAGCACGCCACTGATCCTGCCGCTAATCCTTCACCTCTGCTGGAAGAACTCCCCCAGCCTCCTTGCCAATCGCCTCCGCTAGAAGAACTCACTTGGCCCCCCCGCCCAATTCTCCGATACGGGTGGCCTTCTTCGATAAACATGGCGATGGGATATCATACGATGATGAGGATGAGGCTAAGGAATGGGCATCGTTTTGCGACGCCGTTTACACTTGTTTTTGTCTTGGTAGTGTAAGTTGCTTGTGCTGAGCTGCTCTTGAAGCTCTCTTTTTTGTCTTTGATGCTTGATGTGACTTTGTTTGTTCGTCTTGTCGCCTTCAGTGCCTAGCAGAGCATGCCCAAGACCGGAACGCCCTTCTCCGGGAGTTACTTTCGAGGACCAAAATGAGGAAGGACTACAAAGCCGAGGTCGAGCAAGTCCGCGTCGGACTGCAGGAGAACTCAACCTGGCCCGAGTCAAGAACCGAGAGGAACTGGAAAAGCTCTGGGCCCAGGTCTCAATGTCTGAGGTGGAAAAACTGAACCTGACGTGCTCCCTTGATGGTAACCTCTTTGTCCAACTGCCTTGGTCCATATTTTAACCTTTTGCTGCCTTACTTTCCCTCCCAGCCTTGACCTCGGTCTTTGTCGCTGCAGATCTCCAAAGAAGGCTTAAGTCCACCAGCGAACAGGTCGAGAAGATGAAGAAGTCTGAAGAGGACGCCAAAGCCGTGACGAAGAAGGTGGAGAAAGAGCTGGAAGGTTTACTCCCAACTCATTCTTTGTTCCTTTTTGGTCCTTTCTTGCATCTTTCGGCTAACCCGACTGGTTTTACAGTACACCGAGTCAACTCGCAAGCCCAATATCGTGCCCTTGACGAGAAGATTAAATCTACTGAGGTGCGGGTTGACAGACTTAAGGAGGGCTCTGAAAGAATGTTGCGAATTCTGAGCCCTGACGAAGCTGGAACCAGGGGAGTCCCATATGATGCAGACGCCACGATCCAACGGCTGGAGGAGGGGCCAAAGAAGATGGTGGCGTACTTGAAGGACACAGCAACCACGAGCGCCTGTCAAGCCCTGGCCATCGTGAAATCTCTGTATCCCCGAGTGGAACTCGACGCCATCAGGGAGGGCTTCGCCTGCACTGTTGACGATGACCAAGTGCTTGGCCTGGTTGACGAGGTTAGGGATACCGCCTCTACTTTAGTTGAGAACTTGGATTTAGGCGCCGTGTAAACATTGAGTTCTGGGGCTTGGCCCGCAATTGCACTTTTGCTCATTGGAAAGATACTTAATTATTTGTGATGTGTCTTGCTTTTGAATGCTGTAGCTGAGAGACCTTTTTCTTTTGGGGTCGAATTTTGATTTGGAAGGTACCCAATTCCCGTTCTAACACGGTCATTGGCTTTCGGCCCATCGTGGGGCATACCGTATCCCAAACTGAATTCGGCCCATCTAGAGACTCCTGTGCACCGCAATTATCGTGCGCGCCGCCTGGCCCATCTCGAAACGTGCGCTAAGTCATGCCTAGTACACACGGAAGGTGAAGCATTTTCCCGCTTAAGGTAGAGGCTGACGTCGCTTCCTTATAAGAGTGGGTCTTGCCTCGAACGCAGCAGTCTGCTGCGCACTACTGCAATCCATCTGCCTCTTCATCTTCTTTCTTCAAGCACTCCTTCGTCCGTCGCTTTGGAGCTTGTGCCCGTACGTCTTCTTGATCACTGCTAGTTCTGTATTTGGCTTTTCCTACTCACTGCTTGTCTTCCGCTCTTCGTGCATATATGGGTGTAACCGCTGCGTGAGTGATCACCCTTCTCTAAGTTCTTTTTCTTGCTTTTTGCTTCAGACTCTTCATGGCGTCCGCCCCCGAGCTTTTCCTGTCCGACGACGAGGCCCCGCCGTCTCCACCCCCAGCGGATGAGCTGATCTTCGATTTTGAAGATGAGGGCCCTCCGCCTCCTGCCGAAGAAGAGGACGACCTCGCCGAGCTCTAGGCTCTATTCGAGTTGGCCCTGGCCGAGGTCGTAGAGATGGAGGCCGTGGCCCACGACGCCGCCGCCGTCGACGCCTTGATCGAGGTCGTCCCGAAGCTTGTCGAGGTTCGGGACGCCCTCATTGAAGCCGTAGGGCACGTGCGCCGGGCGTAGTTTTTTTTATTTCTGCAAAAAACAGTTATGCAATGTTTTGGTGTATATGGACTTTAAGCATTTGGGACAATATTATCTTATGTATTATTATCTTGATGGTGCCTGCTCTTTCTTTTCCCCTTTTGATCTTCCGACTAGTCCGAGTGTTTTTCTCGTCCTTTATGTTTAAGCGCCCTGACCAACTAGTCTAGCCCCCGAGCGCTGGGAGTTGGCGTATGGCCTTTTTTCCCAGGCACGCTTTTTTTTAGTAGCTAGATTTTGCCGTTCATGGGTCAGGGTTTCACAATCAAGAACTAAAATACTCGGACTTAATCACGATTACCAGGGATAAAAAAGGATGGTAGATGATTCATAAGAAGGGTTGCGCATACGCAACACTATTAGGTGTAGCCCCCGACTAACGGCTTAATTGAGCACCAATTGAGTAGCAAGTCAAGATGAAAAAACTTTATTCGCGAACAATATTCTTAATGCAAGAAACAGTGAATGACCGAGAAGAAGTGTTGTGCATGCGCAACACTATTAAGTGTAGCCCCCGACTTACTGCTTAATTGAGCATCAATTCAGTAGCAAGTCAAGATGAAAAGAAAAAAAATTATTCACGAACATCATAACTAAAGTACAATATTTTTAGGAGTAAAAACGACGTAGCTGCTCTATGTTCCATGAGTTGCTGATGATAGTGCCATCTTCCCGCTTAAGTCTGTAAGCCCCCGGGCGTGTCACCTCGTCGACGATGTAGGGGCCCTCCCAGCTTGGAGAGAGCTTGTGCTCGTGCTTTTGATTCTTTATTAGGACCAGATCTCCCTTAGAGAAAGCGCGGCCCCGAACATTTCGGTCGTGGTAGCGGCGCAGGCCCTGAAGGTACTTGGCCGACTGGATTGCTACAACTTCCCTGGCCTCCTCCAGTCGGTCAATGTCTTCTATCCTGTTCTCCTCCGACTCGGCCTCCTTGTAACTCCGAATCTGAGGGGATTCGAATGTCAACTCGGTGGGCAGGACCGCTTCCGAGCCGTATACTAGGAAAAAAGGTGACTGCCCAGTAGCCCTGCTGGGGGTAGTTCTCAGCCCCCAGAGTACCGAAGGCAATTCTTTTACCCATCGAGTGGCATATGGTTTGAGACGATCGAAAATCCTTGCTTTTAAACCTTGTAACACCATGCCGTTCGCCCGTTCCACCTGACTATTGCTTTTTGGATGAGCCACGGAGGCGAAGCAGATTTTTATGCCGAGCTCATCGCACCAGTCTTGAAATTCTTCACCTCAAAATTGAGTTCCATTATCCGTGATGATCCTGTTTGGTACGCCGAATTTTACCATGATTTCCTGGAAGAACTCCTTGGCTTTGGCCGCCGTAATTGTGGCGACAGGCTTTGCCTCAATCTACTTGGTGAATTTATCAATGGCGACGAAGAGATGAGTGAAACCACCTTGAGCCTTCTTCAATGGGCTGACCATGTTGAGCCCCCAGACTGCAAACGGCCAGGTGATTGGGATGGTCTATAATTCCTGCGTCGGCACGTGTATCTGACAAGCGAAAAATTGACATCCTTCACAAGTTCGGACAATATCCTCCGCATCAGACACGGCAGTTGGCCAGAAGAAGCCTTGTCGATAAGCTTTGCCCACCAACATACTTGATGCTGCATGATGCCCGCAAATTCCCGAGTGGATTTCATTTAGGAGGCTTTTCCCTTCTTGCTCTGATATGCAGCGCGGGGAAGGCTCCACCAAGTAGATTTCCACTTGAGCCTCGGGGGCTAGCTGTCGGGGATTGGATAATTTCCATAAAGACCATTATACCTCGGCAACTGATTTTCGGTTGACCATGCATGCCCTTGGATGGTGTCCCCAAGGAAGATCTTCAGATGGACCAGCTAGTGGGTTTGCCCTAACCATCATTAGGCTTGTCCCTGAGCATGTGCTATAATTTCCCGAGCATACTTGCTTGGATGTTCGCGATGGTCAGTCAGAGTTGAGTAAAAATCTCGAGCATGTTTAACAAGTCGTGCTCGACCCATAAAGACAACATGGCGATAATTACACTACGGTGTAAGACCATTACGCCACGATCTGAGTCCATCATGTCCACGACAAAACATGATGAAAATCAAGGGTGCAGTTATAGTCACGTTCAAGCGCAGTAATGGCACATTATTCGGCTGTAGTTATTCGGTTGTAGTTGCCTCAATCGCCTATAAACTCCTACGGTAGATTGGAGCAGGAGGGAGAGAAAAAAAAACACAAGCACATATACATGCGCAGCACAGGCAAGCTTTCTTGTAAGAAATTAAACAATAACAAGATCACTGGACGTAGGGTTGTTATCTCGATCGTGAGAGGTCTGAACCAGTATAAAAAATTCCTTGTCCACTGTCCTCTCGAGCTTCGCATCCTAGTAGCATTCTTCGAACGTTAAACCCTTCATGGGAAAGGGGCCTTGGTTGATCCCTCAATCAACAAGTAAGCTCAACAGGGAACCTGTTTTCCAAATGTTGATAGGTCTAGATTTGATTACTTGAAGTATGTTCAAGCATATCCTCCTACTATCATTCATGGCACCAAAAGTGGTGAGATTGTGGTTGCACTTAGATCTAGTACCTTCGTGTTTCAGTCAACTGGTGTTGTTCAAGGGATTTTTTATGAGAAGGTAGCCCTTTCTATAGCTTCAACTTCTAGTAACATGAAGTATTTTACACATTCTGTTAGAACGATGGACATTTGGCTAAGTTTTATTTCAGGCATGCCAAGATCTCATGGTGTGAGTGTGTTCATGCTCTTAGGGGTATTCAAGGTCATTCCTAGACTCTAAGTGCTCCTAAGGCACCCGTGACTTCTAAACAAGCTAGAGAGTTTTATGTTTTTGGATAGCACCTAGAACATGGTTTTTAGGCAATTCATTCTAGTTTTTGTCTTAGAGTTGTTCATGGTTAGAGTTTCTATCATCCTTTTGATATTCTTTATTTTTCCCATTAAGGTGGGTGTCAACAGTGTGAGTTTATTTCTACCAGTAGGAGGTTTAGACAGTGTTACTGAGATGGTCCAGCTTTTGCACATCAGCAGACCAACCTAGCTCCAACTCCTAAACCTTTTGTAGGCATTGCTTCTAACTTTGTAAGAGTTGAGCCTTAGAGAGACGATAGAGTTCAGTATTTTGCTTCTATGACAGGTACTTCTAACTATCGTATGTCTCGATATTGGGTTTCTAGATCTACACTTATCTACCCCAATACTGAGTCATCGACCCCTCGCTTACATTGATTCAGGTTCGTAGGGCTGAGAACAGAAATGTTTGGCTTATAAACTCGAGCTGTTCCCACCACATGACCGGAGATTCCTGTTGGTTCTCTTCTCTAGCCCTGCCCCTGGTGATGAGCTAATCACTTTTGGTGATACTTCTTTTGGTTGAGTCATAGCTAAAGGCACTATATGCATTACAGATAATTCCTTTCTTTAGGATGTTGCTTTGATGAGTAAGCTGCAGCATAATTTGCTTCTATGTGTCATCTTACTAATGACGATTTCGATGTGAGCTTTAAGTGTAATGCCTATAAAATTCTTAATTCTTCTGGAGGGTTGGTTCATAAGATTTCTAGGTTTGAAAAGGTCTTTCATGCTAATTTTCCTAATTATTCTGATTATTCCCTTTGCTGCCTAATTGTTTTCAGACTACCGTGATCTCCCTTTCTAGTATAGGAGACTTGGCCATATTGACTTTGATCATTTGACCTGAGTTAGAAGCCATGGTCTCATTCATGGCTTGTTGAAACTCAAGATGGTCAAAGACTTGGTCTGTTCTCCTTGCTGACTTAGCAAGATATTTACTACTTCTCATTCCCTAGTCACTGTTGTGATGAGTGATGCATCAGGATAACTTCTACATATGCAAGTAAATATTTAATTATTTTTAGCACTTAGATCCATGAGCAAATGAAGGATTTTAGTATGAGATAAAGAATATGTGATATCTGGTCTAGTTCCTGGACTAGAGTGCATTCAGTAGGTTGGAGGTGGTACATTCTTGTCATTATTATTGATTTTTTGAGGTATTCTTGGGTGTTCTTCATGACCTTGAAGGATGAGTATTTTACAACTTCAAGGGTTTGGTCCACAGGTTGTCTATTGAGCTCCTAGGTGTCTTATGAGTTATGCGTAGTGACAATGGCATGAAGTTCAAGAACTCCTATGTTGAGAGCTTGTGTGAGGAGTCAGGTATTGAACATCAATTCTCCTCTCCATATGTCCCTCAGCAAAATGGCGTAGCTAATACAAAGAATTAGACTTTGGTCAAGATGGTAAGGACGATGCTAGATGAGTATAGTACTCATAAGAAGTTTTGGGCTGAGGTTATAGCTACAGCTTGTTATGTGTCAAATCAAATTTTCTTAAGAACACACTTGCACCACACTTCATATGAACTGAGGTATGTGCGAAAGCCCAGTGTTACACATTTCCATGTTTTTGGTTGCAAGTGTTTTGCTATGAAGTCCGGGAACCTAGATAAGATCGAGTCATGTTCATCTAATGGTATCTTTTTAGGTTGCTCAACTTCTTCTCATAGCTCTAGGGTTTGGAGTTGTGAGGCAAGTAAAGTGATAGAGTCCTGTGAGGTGACCTTTGATGAAGCTAGTCCAGGAACTAGACCAGATATCACATATTCTTTATCTCATACTAAAATCCTTCATTTGCTCATGGATCTAAGTGCTAAAAATAATTAAATATTTACTTGCATATGCTATAATTGATCTCAACACTATGCATTCACGAGACATCTTCTCATTGCACTTAAGATAAATTTGGAATGTACTATGTATAACCATGACCATTCTTTCAAGTGTCATGCTTGAGATGGTCAACTATGGCATAAGTCAATCAAGAATTGAGAAATGCAAATAAAATCAAAAATAGGGAAGAGAGTGAAGCTTATGAGGCCTTTGTCGATGGCTCATAGTCGAGTATGCACTTTGCTAGGATAAGCTCTCCAAACCACATAGTGTGCATTAAAATCTAAAATTTGCATTCACAAAAGATAATTGAGCATAAATGTTCTCTTATGCACTTGTAGCTCCCCAAAGTGTTGACCAGGTTGAACTCTAGGTTGCTTCTAATCTAGAGATTATGCTAAGTATTGCTCTTGTTGAAATCATGCAAAATAGCATAACTTTATTTTTGCTTGCTAGTAAGGATATTGCAATATGCACACTTGGATATGACCTACTTTAGTTAACCTAAATTGGAGTAGCTTGATGTCATATTTTACTCTTTGTGGTCATTTGGATAATTTTCAAAGCTCTTCTAAGACGCATTTCATGCATACATTTTCATTGATGCCTATATTGCCAAAAAAGGAGAACTGTGAAAAAGATATGTGATACGGGGGAGTGCCCGACCTTCACGGCGTAGAATCAAAGATACACATGAAACTCGATGAAGTTGGTGTGGCCAATACCTTTGCTCAGGCAACAACTCGCAACACCGAAGTTAAGCCCAACCTCACGCAAGATGATTCCACTCGACCACGTCAAGCGGATACAATCCTCGCTGCAATCACAAGAGCTTGCAAGAACAACGGGAAGGAATGCACAATCTCAGAGTTTATTCAGCCGGTGGCTAGAATACCCAAGAACATGCATAGAGCAGATTGGTTTTAGTTTCTGAATAGTCTAAAAGTTTCTTTCACAAAGGGTTGCCTTCTACATATAAGAGAGGAGGAGAGGAAGACCAAAAGGAGGGCTGGACAAGCCCAGGTCGCAGTACAAATGCCAAGGACAAAACATAATGGTGGCATAGCACCCAACACATAGAAATCTGTTTCTGGCCGCCATATTAAATTGATGATATCTTCGCGCTCCGATTGAATTTAAAGGTGGGGCTGGATCCATTTGAAAGCTGAGGAGACAAGCTTTCAAAGCTGTGGTCAAACACTCCAATCGGACTCCATTTGCATCGTCTATGTTGTTTTTATTAAAGTGTGGTTCTGGGAGCCCGAGCTGCACAATTAGCCATTATTGCTTGGTTGCTAACTTGTCTTTCTCCATTTGATCTTCTATAAGGTGTTCACATCTCCTTGCATTGCTTTCATACCTGAGAATAGTTAAATTATTCACATTAGGTAGTAGCTGATTCTCATAAGTAAAATAGTTCTTAGTAATGAACAGATTGACCTGTTGATTGATGTGTTTAGCACGAGCACGTGTTATTGGTCCTTGGAAATGATTTGGAGTATCATGAGCAGCACTAGGGGAAGGGAATCGCGATGGTGTTATGCTGCCCATATCATCCTCCCCCTCTTGAAAAGGAGTCGTCCTCGACTCTGTGTCTTCTGATCAAAAGAATGGTGACAAATCAGCAACATTGAACGTGGTACTCACATTGTAATCATCACCAGGAAGCTCGATCTTGTATGCATTGTCGTTGATCTTCTCAAGCACTTTGAATGGTCCATCAGCCTGTGGCATCAACTTAGACTTACGTTTCTCTGGAAAACACTCTTTGCAGAGATGTACCCAAACCAGATCACCCGGTTCAAACAACATTTTCTTCCTTGTCTTGTTTGTCTTTTCAGCGAAGTAGCGTGCCTTCTTTTCAATTGCTTCTTTTGTTTTTACATGAATGGATTTGACAAATTCAACTCGCTTTGCTGCCTCCATATATATTAGCACGTTCCTGAAAAGGAAGTGGCAACAAATCAAGTGGTGTGATTGGTTTAAAGCCATACACTACCTCAAAAGGACAATATTGTGTTGTTGAGTGAACCGCCCGGTTGTATGCAAATTCAACATGAGGAAGACAATCCTCCCACTCCTTCAAGTTCTTCTTGATCATTGTTCGTAGCAACATGGACAGCGTGCGGTTCACCACCTCCGTTTGGCCATCGGTTTGTGGGTGACAAGTTAAAGAAAATAACAACTTTGTCCCAAGCTTGGCCCACAATGTCTTCCAAAAGTAGCTCATGAACTTGACGTCACGATCTGAAACAATAGTTCTTGGCATCCCATGCAATCTCACAATCTCCCTGAAAAACAAGTTAGCTTTATGTGACGCATCGTCGCTCTTGTGACATGGAATAAAGTGTGCCATTTTAGAGAACCTATGCACAACCACAAATACAGAATCTCTCCCCCTCTTGGTCCTAGGCAATCCTAAAACAAAATCCATGCTAATATCCTCCCAAGGTGTACTAGGAACAGGAAGTGGAGTGTACAAACCATGTGGATTAAGTTTTGACTTAGCTTTATGGCATGTCACACATCGTTGCACAAATCGTTTGACGTCTCGTCGCATTTTTGGCCAATAGAAGTGATCGGATAGAATGGCCAAGTTCTTTTCTCTCCCAAAATGTCCCATTAATCCGCCGGCATGGGATTCCTGCAACAATAGCAAACGTACGGACGAATCTGGAATACATAGCTTGTTAGCACGAAACAAGAACCCATCATGAACATGGAACTTTTCCCATCCCTTCCCTTCAATGCACTTAGAATATGGTTCAGCAAACTCATTATCTAAAATATATAACTCTTTCAAACTTTCTAAACCAGGGACCTTGATTTCAAGTTGAGTTAAGAGCACAATCTTGCGAGACAAAGCATCAGCCACCACATTCTCCTTACCCTTCTTGTATTTCACAATGTATGGGAAAGATTCAATGAATTCCACCCATTTGGCATGTCTACGATTCAGTTTTGATTGGCCTTTCAAATATTTCAAAGCTTCATGATTAGAATGTATGAATTCTTTAGGCCAAAGATAATGTTGCCAAGTTTCTAAAACACGAACCAAAGCATACAACTCCTTATCATAAACATGATAGTTTAATTGAGCACCACCAAGATTTTCACTGAAGTATGCTACTGGTTTGCCCTCTTGCATCAAAACACCACCAATACCTATTCCACTAGCATCACATTCAATTTCAAAAGCTTTAGTGAAATCAGGTAAAACAAGCAATGGTGCTTCAGTTAAGCGCTTCTTTAATTCAGCAAAAGCATTCTCTTGAGCATCACCCCAAACAAAATCACTTCCTTTCTTGGTTAATTCATTCAAAGGGGCTGCAATTGTGCTAAAATCTTTCACGAATCTACGGTAAAAAACAACAAGACCGTGAAAACTTCTAACTTGACTAACATTTGTCGGTGTAGGCCAATTTTTAATTGATTCAACTTTTGAGTCATCCACTTCTACCCCATTTCCAGAAACAACGAAACCCAAGAACACAATTTTATCTTGGCAAAAAGTGCATTTCTCTATGTTTGCAAACAACCTTTCAGCTCTAAGCACTTCCAGCACTTGTCTTAAGTGATTAGTGTGTTCTTCCAAAGTGTGGTTGTAAATTAAGATATCATCAAAATACACTACAACAAATTTTCCAATAAATGCTCTCAAAACATGGTTCATAAGCCTCATGAATGTACTAGGTGCATTAGTTAATCCGAATGGCATCACTAACCACTCATACAATCCAAATTTTATTTTAAATGCTATTTTCCATTCATCCCCTTCTTTCATCCTTATTTGATGGTACCCACTACGCAAATCAATTTAAGAGAAAATAATGGCACCACTCAATTCATCAAGCATGTCATCCAACCTCGGAATAGGATGGCGATATCTAACAGTGATGTTGTTAATTGCTCTATAATCTACACACATGCGCCATGTACCATCTTTCTTAGGAACTAAAATCACAGGGACAGCACAAGGGCTTAGGCTTTCACGCACGTACCCTTTGTTAAGAAGTTCTTGCACTTGGTGTTGAATTTCCTTTGTTTCTTCTGGATTGGTGCGGTGCGGTGGTCGGTTTGGGAGAGAAGCTCCTAGTACGAGGTCGATTTGATGTTCAATTCCTCAAATAGGTGGGAGACCAGCGGGTACCTCCTTCGGAAACACGTCATCAAAGTCCTGCAAAAGATTTGCAACAGCATTTGGAAGAGAAGTTTGTTGTTAGTGGAAAGTAATGCATCTTTGTACAGGAGCATAAAGTGCATCAAATGTGTGTTCTCAACCATATTCCTTATCTCAGATTTAGTGGCTAACATAACTAGCTTGTTTCCTTCAGTCCTTTTCTTACCACTTTCATTTGCCTTGTGGAGAGCACTTGTATTCTTCCTCTCTTTTTCCTTAGTACTATCAACGTGTACCTCATTCTTTTGTATTGTATCAGCATGAATTTGAGTAGGAGACATTGGTCAAAGAACTATTTCCTTGTTGTTCCACTTGAATGAGTATTGATTTGTGTAACCATTGTGATGACTTGCTCGATCAAATTGCCATGGACGACCGAGCAGCAAGTGACATACCGTCATTGAGACCACATCACATTCCACGATATCACTATACTCACCAATCTTGAAGGGCACTTTCACCATAAACTGAATTTTAACTTCTCCGCAGTCACTCAACCATTGCACATGATAGGGATGCGGATGCCGAAACAGCTTCAAACCAAGTTTATCACACATTTCTTTGCTGGCCAAATTGTGACAACTTCCCCCATCAATGATTACCTTACACACACAGTCATTGACCTTTGCTTTGGTGTGAAAAAGGTTACAGCATTGTTCATGATCTTCCTTTTGCTGAACACTCAATATTTTCTTGGTGACAATGAGAGATTGGCCGTCTCAAAATCACAATAATTCACCTCATTTTCCTCATCTTCCAAATCAGCAATTGGGACATCCTCTTCTTCACTTGCAGATTCATATTCACCTCCCTCTGTTATAAGCATGGTGTGGTTGTTTGGGCAATCCTTGGCGATATGGCCTCTCCCCAAGCACTTGAAGCATTGAATGGCACTACTCTTCGCTGTAGATCCCACGGAAGAAGTAGCACTAGCTGCTGGACCATGCTTAGTATTTGGAGTAGATGGCACTTTTCCACTTCGAGCTTCATGAGAACTTGGAGCAATACTTACACTAGAAGTGTTAGCACGAAAAGAATTGAACCGAAAAATGGATTTACCTATAGCAGGTGTTGAACGAGGAGCAAATGATGAAGTTCTTGTAATTTTTGTGTCTTGTTGCACTTGTCTTTCAGCTTTGGTTGCTTGATGCACTAACTCCACCACATTGCCATAAGGTTGAAATTCAGTGATGCGCTTGATGGGGTGGTTCAAACCAGCGAGGAATCGTGCCATAGTTTGCTCTTCATGTTCATAAACATTAGCACGGATCATGGCCATCTCCATTTCCTTATAGTACTCATCCACCGTGCGACTTCCTTGCTTCAATCCCTGCAACTTATTAAATAGATCACGTTTGTAATGTCGAGGGACAAACCTTGCTCGCATTTCAACCTTCATCTCAGCCCACGATGCAATGGGATTCTTGCCATGTTCTACTCTTTGGCTCTGAATTTGTTCCCACCAAATCGATGCATAATCATCAAATTCAAGAGAGGCCATTGCAAGTTTCTTTTCTTCGATGTAGTTGTGCGATCGAAAGATCTTATCAACTTTTAGTTCCCAAGTCAAGTAGTCTTGAGGATTATTCGTACTGCAAATTTAGGCATAGAAACTTAAGTTTACCAAACCTTTCTTCCTCGGGACGATTGTTGTTGTTGTGGTTATGACGTTGATTTGCTTCGTTGCGCGGCGGAAAATTAACATGAATGGGCTCAAATGCAGCTCCTCCACGACCCATGCCACGACCACGTCCCCTTCCATGATTATTATCATCACCCCTTGCGGGCCTAGCAGGTTGATGGTTCACATTAGCAGCACGAGCCCTTCGTGCAGCGGCTTCCTCATCGGTCTCATCTAGCAAAGGTTCTTGTTCAGCTTGTGGTCGTAGTTGCCGTACAATGTTAGCAACTATGTTGGTGTGGAGTACGTTCAGTTGTTGATTCACTTCAATTTGAAGATCTTGTATAGAGTTATTCAATTCTTCTCGTAGCTGATCATTGTCAATGTTGAACTCTCGCCGTAGAGTGTCTCTCAAAGCACAATATTCAGTCCAATTTATTGGATCATCTGGACCACGCCCATCATTCTCATTGTCGCCTTGACCTGACATGGTTAGTTGTGCAAAACAGCAAGAGTAACAAAACAATATAATATGTGGAAAATTCTCTCAACCTCACTGATCCTTACAACTAAAGTTCTTACTTACCCTTTGTTGATTGATAGAGGAGTTCACACTTGAGTGGTGAGGCAACACAATATGAGGTTAAGTGAACTCAAAGCTGAGATTAAAGCACACAACAGGTTTGTATGTGGAGTTTGGAAGGGAAAATGTATGCCCTACACAATCTGAATTCTTGATATTGTTTCGTTAAGTAAATATCCAAGTAAGAACACAATGTCTAGTTGCTGAAAACAAGATTTAAATGACGAACACAGCAACACACTCGCAAGGATGATGGAACCAAATGCAATCAAAGGAGTGAGCTAGAACAGGATATGAGTAATAACACAAATCAGCTCAAATTGCACTGGTTATAGAAAGACACTAGCTGGTTGCAATAGATGAAGTAGGGCACAAGATTGCACATGAAGGATGAGTTTCTCACAACAGTGCAAATAATTTTAGAAACTTTTCTTCTTTACTCCTTTTTTTTATAGCTAGCAACCAGCCCAAAGCCTTTTTTCTCTCTTTTGCTCTTTGTTTGAATGGTTGTGCTATTGATTTCAGTAAAGACTCACAACTTTTCTTTTGATTTGTTGCAACCGTGTGATTGAGGGATATGAGTGCAGCCCTATACAACAGAGTAGCTAGTCTTGATGGGAGCAAAGTATTCGCAAAGGACTGATTAGCTCTCAAAGGAGATCTACCAATTTTCGAAACTAGAACAACAGCAGGGTTCAACTCCAAGTTCGACCAAATTTTAAGCAGAATTAGCAAATGTTGTCTATACCAAAGTTGTAGAACATTTCATAAGCTTTTCAAAAAGTACAAGAACGTAAAAATCCGAGTTCGTATGTGGGAGTTATGGCCAAAATACTACACTGGACAGATTGGATCTAAAAGTGACGCGAAGGAAGGTGAACAGTTTTTAGCAACAAATATAAGATTCCATGGATAAAAACATAGCAAAACACACAAGAATAACAGATCGGAGACTAAGGTTCAATATTTTTGTGAGCCAAGTTTTCAGATTAGGAAGAAAAACACAAATGCAACTAGGGTAGATATTTTTGTGTGGCTCTTTTTCTGGATATGGCTGAAATGTAAAACTAAAACTAGGGGATAAAGATCCTACCGTGACAACCAGGGCTCTGATACCAAATGATACGGGGGAGTGCCCGACCTTCACGGCGTAGAATCAAAGATACACATGAAACTCGATGAAGTTGGTGTGGCCAATACACTGCCTGTGCAGTAACCTGCAACACCGAGTTCGCCCAACCACTCGACCACGTCAAGCGGATACAATCCTCGCTGCAATCACAAGAGCTTGCAAGAACAACGGGAAGGAATGCACAATCTCAGAGTTTATTCAGCCGGTGGCTAGAATACCCAAGAACATGCATAGAGCAGATTGGTTTTAGTTTCTGAATAGTCTAAAAGTTTCTTTCACAAAGGGTGCCTTCTACATATAAGAGAGGAGGAGAGAAGACCAAAAGGAGGGCTGGACAAGCCAGTGTCATGATACAAATGCCAAGGACAAAACATAATGGTGGCATAGCACCCAACACATAGAAATCTGTTTCGCCGCCATATTAAATTGATGATATCTTCGCGCTCCGATTGAATTTAAAGGTGGGGCTAGATCCATTTGAAAGCTGAGGAGACAAGCTTTCAAAGCTGTGGTCAAACACTCCAATCGTACTCCATTTGCATCTTCTATGTTGTTTTTATTAGTTCTGGGAGAGCTGCGCAAATTAGCCATTATTGCTTGGTTGCTAACTTGTCTTTCTCCATTTGATCTTCTATAAGGTGTTCACACCTCCTTGCATTGCTTTCATACCTGAGAATAGTTAAATTATTCACATTAGGTAGTAGCTGATTCTCATAAGTAAAATAGTTCTTAGTAATGAACAGATTGACCTGTTGATTGATTTGTTTAGCACGAGCACGTGTTATTGGTCCTTGGAAATGATTTGGAGTATCATGAGCAGCACTAGGGGAAGGGCATCGCGATAGTGTTATGCTGCCCGTATCAATATGTTTAGTAGGGAGAAATGTGGAAAAGGCATCTTTTTCTTGCTTCTCATGGTCATGATGAAAATTTGTTCTTTTCTTTGGATCTTGACCAAAATTGATTTTTTTTTAGATTTTCTTGGTTTTCAATGCATTTGTGGACAATTTGTTCTTTTCTAGTGTTTCTCTAAATCTTATCTTGCCAACTTGGTCATGATCGTTTCTTTCTCTTGCATCTAGAGTAAGTGTAGTTTTGCAATCAAATTTCTTTCCTTGTTCTATTTTTAAAACTCAAATTTGTGCCTTTTTAGTGTTTGTCGGTATACTAATCAAGGGGAAGATTAAGAGACCATGTGGTATTCTACCCATGTTTGTGATGAGTAATTAACTGTGTTTGAGTTTATGGTTCTTAGGTTTAAGTTTTAAATGAGTTTGCTTTGGTTTTTAGTAATTTAAGTTAAGTTGTCAAGGCACACAAAACTGGTCATATGCTTAAGTGGTTGGGGCACCCATAATTGGTCCTGGCATTGAAGAGTGGTTGTGACCTAAGGTGGGATACTTAGATGTGTGACTAGTCAACAGATTACTTATTGAATATGTTGTTTGACATTGCTATGTGAAGTGTTTGCTTGTCGGTGATGGTTGCAGGATTTCAAAGTTAGATCATGGTAAGGCAGAAGAGATCGGAACTAGGCTAGGAGAGCTGAGGTCCAGACAGTCAATGAATGGAGGAGATGCTAACTTATGCTCTATTCAAACGAAGGAGGATTGTTAGATCAAGGGTTCACAAGTGCAGTAGTGGTTAAGTTAGTGGCGCTTTGAGAAGTGTGCAAGTGTGTGTCAAAACCCGTTATGTTGTTGGGTTTCGAATTAGCCTATGTATGAGTAAGGGAATTAATCACAACCATTGATGAGGTTCCTTATGGGATAAGGAAGTCATCTAAGGATAGAGATTGCCCTAAGAAAGTTATAAATAGGGGGTAGAGCGATGTCTCTCCCTAGAGGGTTTTAGGGTTTGCGAGAAGGATTTTGGTTTTCTTATGCTCTCTTGAGATTGGCCCAACTAGTTATGAGGCTTTCTAACCATTCCTCTCATGAAGAAATAGAAAATCATTTTCATGCTCAAGTTCTTGCTCATTTGTTTGCCCTTCCCTCTTGAGTGTTGATCTCTATTTGATTTCCTTTTCTTTTGGTCTTGTGTTGCCAAGGATGAATGATTGTTAAAAGAATTTTCTATAAGATCATATTCCAATCATCTAAGCAAGCTGCAACTCCCTCTTCTAAGGTTTAGCAAAAACCGATCATTCTGCTTTAGAAGAGAAAGGTTTTTTTGTAGATCATATTCTTCCTAGTTTGAGGGTTGTTTCCTTGTTGTTCTTTCTTGTTGTGACATATGAGAGACCATCTAGGATTATCTTGATCATCAAATCCCCACGAGTAAGCTTAGGGTGAAGTTTTTGTTTTTTGCTCGATTTTGGTGCAACCTTCCTTAAGTGGAAAAAGGTTAGAAGTTTACACCAATCCTTGTGATTGAAGGTTGGAATATGTTCCTACTATCCATAGAAAGGTGCATACAAAGTTTCACAGGTTTTAGATCAGCCGATCAAAAGTTACAATAATTCTTATTTTAAGATCGTGCTGATTTCTCTATTCATATGACCACTATTCATCTAACCTGCTCTTTTAGCTACAAAAGTGGTTTGAATTTTTAGGGAAAAATATTATTTAGCTCCAATTCACCCCCTGTGGAGTATATGGACCCCTGGTATCTCTGCATGGCAGGTCGTGAGGACCACCCGGAGGGAATAGGCCAAGCGGTACATGAAGATGGATATTGCCCAAGAGGCAAAGCTGCCATCTTGTGACAAGGAAACCGGAAGATAGAAACCGCCCCGCTTAGGAGGATACAATTGTAATCTATCCGCTATCATATTAAACGGATAAGGAAAGAGATATAATCTCCACCTTGGCTCGATTAGGACTCTCCTTGCAACCGCCCTCCTCCGCTATATAAAGGGGTGGGGAGAAGGAGGGAGGACCAGAGAAGAGAACATCTTATCGCAATCGCTTAGCCACATATAATTCGAGAGCACAGGACTAGGGTATTATCTCCACCGTGAGAGGCGAACACAGTATACATCGGGTGTTCTTGTGCTACCATCGAGTTTGGGTGCGCGTAGCCCTTTTCATTATTGTCGGTAACAAGCGTCGGCGGTTAGCGCGCCGCTGTAGAGGCTGCGCTAGGATCAATCTCAGCAAGCTCGATGGCGATCTTGATAGTTGGCGCGCCCGTAGGGGCTGCGCTAGATCAATCTCGGCAAGAAGCTCGATGGCGATCTTGACAGATGGCGTGAAAGACTGGGCGGCGGCGCCAAGAACGAGCTTCAAAGCCGTCGGTGTGGCACGATGCCACGATGGTCAGTGGCGTGACGGCTGCTCGGCGTCGCAGCGTGGCGTAGGCGAGAGATTTCGAGTGTATGGCCAAGGAGGCGGCAAGCTGCGGGCGCTAGCAGCCGATTGATCCGGTCGGTCATGGCGGCGCAGAATCAAGGGGCGTGCTGCGTGTCACGGAGGCGGGCGATGCATCCGGCGGCAGCGACGTATACGGAACCAAGGCGTCGTCAAGGGTGCGTGGCTCTGCAGCGGACGTGAGACACCAAAGAATTCCTCCACGAGCAAAACTAGAAAAAAGAATTCTCCACGAGGCGTGAGACACAAAAAGGACTTCTCGAATCTTTTAGTCGGCAAGAAATCTTTTAGTCAAGCACTTCTAGTCGTCCGCACCGATCTTCATGAGAGCAATCGGCACAAAGCAATCGACTGCCTCTTCTGATAGATCTTCACGCGGGCGAGTCTTCATCGTGTGCGACAGAAGGCCGCGGCAGGAGACAGCTGGCCGAGGCGTCAAGAGCGAGCGCAGAGACTGGCTTGGTCGGCCAATGATGGCGGCTCGAGCGACGCGGGCGAGAGGAAACTGGCGGCTCGGCGACTGCGGCTGGAGGAAGCAGCCGGGCTTCAAGCGAATCAGATCAAGATGATGGTCCATGCAGAGGCTACGCAAGCGGCCGACCGTCGCAGTAAGGTCCGAAGCGCCATTTTCGCGCGACCACGAGCCGGCGTCGCGCTTCGAAGCGCCAATCTCAAGACGGCCACGAAGCACGCCGCGCCGAAGCGCCAATTTCGCACGCCACGAGCCGCGCCGCGCTTCGGCGCCAATTCGCACGGCCACGAAGCCACGCTGCGCTTCGAGCGCCACATTTGGCACGCCAAAGAGCTACGCCGCGCCTCGAAGCGCCAACCGGCATGGCTAAGAGCCACGCCGCGCTTCGAAGCGCCAACCGGCACGCCACGAAGCCTACGCCGCGCTGAAGGCGCCAACCGCGCCACGAAGTTTACGCTGCGCCTCGGCGCCAACCTGCGGCCACGAAGCCGCGCTGTGTTTCGAAGCGCCAACCCAGCACGCCACGAAGCCGCGCCGCGCTTCGAAGCGCAACCGGCACGGCCACGAGCCACGCCGCGCCTTCGAGTGCAATCTCGTAAGACGCCACGAAGCCGCCGCGCTGCGCCAGCGCCACCATCGCACGGCTAAGAGACACGCCGCGCTTCGCCCGCGCCAACCGGCACGGCCACGAGCCACGCCGCGCTTCGAAGCGCCACCATCGGTGACGCTAAGAAACTATGCTCGCGCTTCGAAGCGCCACCGCCGCGCGAGCCACGAAGCCGCGCTGCGCCGAGCGCCAACCGGCATGGCCACGAGCCGCGCGCGGCGCCAACCGGCTGCGACCACGGCCAATTCGCCTGCGCCCAAGCATACCTTTAGCGCGACCACGTAACGAAGCTCGGCCACCGAAGCGCCAACTGGCGGCGCTAAGAGCCTTACGCCGCACCGAGCGCCAACCGGCACGACCAAAAGCCACGCTGCAGGCCACGAGCAAGGACGGCACGATCGTCAGAACACATGGAGCATAAAGCGGCTAAGTCGCTTTTTACTCAATTATGTCATTATTATTGGCTATTATTGACTTGCTACCCAATTGCTACTCAATTAAGCGATGAAGTCGGGGTTACACCTAATAGTGTTGCACATGTGCAACCCCGCCAGGATCATATACTTTTCTTTATTTCCTTATGATTGCTACTAAGTCCGGCGCTTTGATTCCGAGTTGTGAAGCTCGACCCCATGAACGGCGAACTTTAGTCACCCAAATCGCGTGTTCGGGAAAAAGAGCCATGAGCCGATTCGACACTCTGGGGCTAGACTAGTCAGGCGAGTGCTTAAACAAAAAGAGTCAAACCACTCGGATGAATTCAAAATCAATAAGGAAAAGGAGTAAAAAACTCTAAAATTATACACAAACCAGTCGGACATCACATCCGAGTGAGTTGTTTTTACGCGGCCTAAGTTCTGCACATGCATGATTTCATTTCAGGACTAATAAACTTGGATGCGACGCGTGTGGGCAAATGCTTCACGACGACACCAAAGAACAACCGGATTTAATTTAAAAGGAGCGGCACTGAATTTCGCCATGAGCGGGAAAAGCGTTTTTTGACTTCTGCATATAATTTACGGTATGCCCCATGATGGGCCACCAGCTGTACGCCACGACAATCGGATATAATTCAACGCGTGGGGCTCTATTGAGTCCTTCACGATCTCTTTGCCTACAATGGGCACTTTCTACCGAAGGAAAAAAACCAATCGGAAAGCTGCATCAAGAATGGAAGCACTGCGTGAAGCATGACTCGATTGGGTCATGACCGGAAAGCGAACCTGATCGCCAAGCACTCTTGAGCTATCTTGTGGAGTATATGGACCGGGTATCTGCATGGCGGTCGTGAGGACCACCCGGGAGGGGATAGCTGCCGAGTACATGAAGATGGATATTGCCCAAGAGGCAGGCTGCCATGCGTAGCAAGGAAACCCAGAAGATAGATAACCGCCCCGCTTAGGGAGGATACAATTGTAATCCTATCCGCTATCATATTAAATGGATAAGGAAAGAGATATAATCTCCACCTTGTAACTGATTAGGACTCTCCCTTGCAACCGCCCTCCTCCGCTATATAAAGGGGGGTGGGGGAGAAGGAGGGAGGACCAGAGAAGAGAACATCTTATCGGCAATCAATTAGCCACATATAATTCCAGAGCACAGGACTAGGGTATTATCTCCACCGTGAGAGCCCGAACCTGTATACATCGGGTGTTCTTGTGCTACCATCGAGTTTGGGTCCAGCGCGTAGCCCCCTTTTCATTATTGTCGGTAACAAACGTCGACACCCCCTCTAGTCACCATTGTCGGTCCTTCAACTCAGATATGAATAGCATGTGATAATGGTTTGACCAGCGAGAGGTGACAGAGGATGGGCACCAAAATAAAGAGAAGCAATGGAGCACTCAGAGTTCAGCACTTGCATTGTTAGCACATGGAGGCAAGGTGGCTACATAGACCAATCCACATTGCGCAAGAGGGCTTCATATGGACCAGCAAAACAGATGGACCTTGATGGAGTGGCACACGACCCAACAACAAGGGTGCCTAGGCCAGGTGTGCTGGCCTCATGGGCTAGGCACGCGCAAGCCAAGGAGGTGACCATGCTCAGAACAAAAAGCAAGGCTTGATTAAGAACTAGTCCATAACTTTCACAAATGGAGTCTAGTTGGGTTGGACAAGTACTCATTGGAAAATTTATTCCAAGGCTCACACAATGGACATAGTGCCAACTCCAGATTTGACATGTGTGCGATGTAATATATGCAACAATGTGACGATTGTAACTCTAGGGGTTTCCTTTTTTGCTTGTATTTTTCAATTCTAATTTAGATGTCTTACTCTTAGGAGTACTATATAAGCCATTGTAGCACATCTATGTAGCTGAAACTATGTTATTTAGATTAAAGCTTATGCTTCTGATTTGCGGCTTGTGCTCCAATATGAATATTATCATCGTTGTTATTGTGAATCCTTATGTCTTGTAGGAAGAACGTCTACTTTTGCGTGATCGAGTAAACGAAGATCAAAGCATGTCTTGGATGAATTCACGTATCACAAGTTGCCGTATTAAGATGATGGTTAGCACAACCGTTCGTTAGGCTTCACGAATCCAAAGTTA
Organism: Guadua angustifolia; assembly: GCA_036346375.1. NCBI lineage: Eukaryota > Viridiplantae > Streptophyta > Magnoliopsida > Poales > Poaceae > Guadua > Guadua angustifolia. Next base: position 11,687,639 of record CM070501.1, read on the forward strand.
TCCTTGATCCTAAATCGTGAAGATTGGATACCCCCATATCATAGCTAGTGATGTTGGCATAGAAAAACTTTTTGTTTGGCACTTTTTGATGGTAAATACGATAGGCAATGTAAGGTAGTAGATCCAAAATATGGTAACGTTGTAACCTCAAATAGGGAAATCTATGTTATGTATCTATGCATCGGGTATATCTATCTGGATGTTAGGCAAGGTACTTGGTGCACGAATAGTTGAACATACCGTAGGGCTGTTTGAACTTGAGATTGACAAAATTGTTTTGAAGAATTTGTTTATCTTCCACAAATATTTCTATAAGATTTCTTCGCATCTATAGTTTTAATTTTGTTAATTTTGCAACTCTAATGAGTAGTAGTCATCTAATTCTCAATAACATTTTGTACCTGTCATAAAATGATCTAAACCCTAATAATGGTAGTGACAATTGCTGAAGAAACATCGATATTACTTTGAAGCACAACACATAAGAGGAAGTTTTTAGAAACTCAAATGTATCCGTAATGTAGTTATTTACTTGCCTACCGCACATCTTCTGCATGTCTTCTATAAGAGAGAGAGGAAGTCAATCTTGTTTGGAGCAAGCACCCTATTATTTGATGACCTGAAAACAGTTCAAACTCAAAAGTTCTAAAGATCAGTTAGAGCATGGGTTCCAACTTAGCAAAAAATTTCTAGATTTTGACTTGTAATATTGTTAAAAAGTGAAGCTATGGAAGACAGGGAAAGACACTAAAGCAATAATTAGACAAGGATATAAAAATCCCTATTCTAGGAGGAATTCCTTACATCCTTGTCCTCATCAAACAGTGTGGGCAAGTCAATGTGAATCTGGGAGCAATGTAATGTGAACAGTGACCCAGCCAAGGTAGCTGTGTTCTAGATCACACAAACCACATCATCTCTAACTTCAGAAACATACATAAGGTAGATGAGTTATGGCATGAGAAAATGTAGACAACAAATAAAATAGTACTACCAAGCATATAAAATACTAGAAATGCAAAATGCTTCAGTGCATCGTGCCAAAGACTTTCGCCTCCAACCAAACTGAAGTAGTCTCGCTGCTTGTGAACAAGTATTGCCCAACAAATATTGCAGCACCTAGTGGATGGCGAGGAGGAGAGGGCGTGTAGGAGCGAGGAGGTTGGGGCGGGCATGGAGGAGCTTGACGGTGTGGAGTGGGATGCAGCTACTGGAGCTGACGCTTGTGAGTAGAAGTCAGAGGATGGCGGCTAGGGTTGGGATTTGGGTAGCTTGGGACGCTGAGTGACAACACTGACTGAGATGCGAACTTGCAGTCTTAGGATTGGGAGCGGCCTGCAGTGCTGGGCGGCTACGCCGGAGGCCTCGTTCTAGACTAGTAGGCCAGGGGTATCGAGCCCATAAGCTGCTTAAGAGTCGGCTTGAAATTTGATCAAGAATGGGACATGACTCGGCCGTTTTTATCTAGAACTTGACTCAGCCGTTTGTATCCAGAACTACCATCAGTGGAGCCCAGCAAAAGCTTGACTAAACCTATTTACACTATGAGCCTGAGCCGAGGCAGCTCAAGTAGAATTCGAGCTGAGTAGGGTTGCACAGCCGTTTTTTTCAAACTACGATCGGTGGAGCCCGGCAATTCTTCTCCTATCCAGTGTCACTAGAAATGTTATCGTGGCGTGCCACATCGCACTCATTGTTTTTTGTATGTGCACAAAAATGTTTGGTTAGCATAGATCTGATTCTGTAATGGCTATGTCATGGTTATTACATTGTTTATTTGTAAAGATGTAATGACATAAGAAAAAAGATAGACGGTTTCGGGAGGCAAATTCATGGCACTTAATTAAAACTGCTACGTCTTATCTTTTAGAGTACGGTGGCTTATGTGGTTGCTGTCGAATATCCAGATATGGGATATGGGCCTACGCCATAAAGTCCAAGGCCATGCCAGGTATATATTTACCAGCATTTGTAAACTCCGGATATTCTGAGCCAAGCTCAATGGGATAAGATATACGGAGCATATATGTCCCCGCATAAGGCAGGACTCGATCGTATCCCCAATACGAGGAAACCTACTCGAATACGTCCAGTAATTATGGAAATTCAGGTGCGATAGGGAGATCATAATGGCAAGAGGACTCATCAACTATGATTCGGTACTCCAGCCCACTATATAAGGACCAGGGAGGATGTCATCCAGAACAAGCCAATTGGAAGTCAGCCAATCGCAAAGCTGCACAAGCCAACTCAGAGTGCAAGCTTCAAGCCATCGCCATCTAAAGTTCGACGCACAAGAAGATCTCCGCGTAGGCATCTGATAGCCATAGTCTGCCACCCCCCATATTCATATTCTTCTTTCTAATTAGGACTAGCTCCACTGCTTGTAATCGGCTCATTGATCTCTTCTGTCGCCGACACAAGAGGCCCGAACCTGTGTACATTGTGTACCCCCGATTGCGTGTTTGATCCTGCATCCCCTGAAGGTACCCGAATATAAGTGTGTTGTCGATCACTAACCTTTGACAGCTAGCGCACCAGGTATGGGCCTTCAGCTGTTTTTCACTGACCAACTATTATTCCTCGAAGGGACCTGAGGTTCGATAGAGGGGATCTTCACGGATATACACCTATAGGCACTCCCGAGGGATCCACACGAACAAAGATTAAAGAACACGTTGATGTACCCAGGCTCGGGCCCCCGTTGTGGGTAATAGCCCTACGTCCTGCTTCAGCCTTTGTTAATGTGTTCCGAGAGGATTACAAGCGCACAATATCCACCCCAGATTCTACTTAAACTCCCTAGTCGTTCTTCTTCCCTTCCTCTCTTCTGGTTTTCTCTTTTTTTGTCTCCCCTTTCTCCCATGCACCGAACCACCCTTATATAGGCCGGGTTGGCTCGGGTAGGTAAGAAGGATGACATCACAATAATTACACTTCATTTATTACATCAGTCACTGTAGCCCCATCCTCTGGCCTCATTCTTTGCACCATCGTCCAACTCCGCCCGGTCCGCCCGGGAAATGACCTATATAGGACTGGTTCGGTGCAGTACGTCAGAGGGATAAGCTATCATGTCGTCAGTGAAGCCACACATATTTAATGGTTCTGACACGGGTTGTCCGGGGAGAAGACTTCAGGGTGAAGCTCCCTATTTTGCCGACGTACATGTCCATGCCTGACCGATGGTGTAGCCCCCGGCTCCTTCGATCACATAGCGGATCGCTTTGGCGATGGGCGTGCTCGCCCACCGCTCGCCAGGGCCGCGCACGGCGTGATCGCCAGCCAGCCAGGCTTGGTCGCCCACACTTTCGCCCAGTCGCCACGCGGCATGGTCGCCTAGCAATAGAGCTTGATCGCCCACCTCCGCCAAAGCCGCCACATCGCCCGGCTTGCTCGGTAGCGTATGCTTTCGCCCACGCTGCTGCCGAGCCACCACCGCAGCGATCGCCTGGCAGCAGGGCTTGCTCGCCAGGCGGCCACGTGGTGCGGTTGCCTTGCAGCAGGGCTTGATCGCCCACCTGCTCGCCAGGCTGTTGGGCTTCGGCACCTGTGGCCCCTTCTGACAATGGCGAAGAGGGTACCCTAGCGCAAAGTACGCCGACAAGCGTCTACGCCGGAATTCCCAAAACCCATTAGGCTCCGTCGATCAGATCTGAGATCGCCTTTGGAACCATGATGTACCGATGGGGGTCGATTGGAGATCTTGAGCACATCGGTTTCATCGAATCCTATTCTAGGGACCCAAGCTGAGAAGTGTGCTTCATAGAGTTTGACCCCCTGGAGCCCAGCGTCCTCAAGTGCGTTGACACGGAGAATGACAGCAACAGCAATACCGATGATATTAGCAACCAGCGCAGCAATAGTACATATCGTCACGTGTTCATGGCCAGGGCCAGCAAAGGCACTACTACCAGAAGTTCCCAAAAGCGGGACCCAGAAGTAAAAGCCACGTCCCGCCTGGCACACCCTGTGATCATGGGGTAGTAGCCGACATAGTGTATGCGACTGCGGATGACGTCGCTCCTGGCACGGCAGACCATCGCCATGACCCAACCGCCACAGCCGCTGCAGGGATCGTGGCCAGATTGTCAAAGCATCTCAACCTTGACAATCCAATAACACCTCATCCGGAGGTGCCAGGTTTTTAGGGGTAGCAGACTCTTTGGCAGCGCGACCACAATGGCGCGCCTGGTCTGGCTTTTAGGAACAGCATCTCATCTAAGCTGTAATAGTGACATCTTTAGTACTCCTAAGGCCAATGTCCAGTGCGCCCATATGCTATTGAAGTCTCTTCCACCATTGGACCCGGCTAACCCTATGACGTCGGTGTTCAACCAGATGAAGACGCTACTCAATGCAGCACAAGCTCAGACTGCTTGAGCTGCCAATTCGAGGTTCAGGCAGCCAAGCCGACAAGGCGCCCAGAGCCATCTGCTAGGACCGACTCATGACAGTCGTCAGGCAGCACGAACAGCGGTGGCTAGTTATGGTCATCGCAACTCTGGAACAATCCGTTCGAACCCCCACCAAGGATACCGAAGAGATCTCCAAGATTGAATCCCGCATAATCGATGAGACTTGTGCGATGTCCTACGAGATCGGAGGGAAGAGCGGGATTGTGAAGACCGTGAGAGGCGGGATAACGAGTCCACTTCCTTGAGAGGTCAATCTCTGGTGCGACATGCACGCCAGGGTGAATCTTCACCCTCGAGGGATCACTCGCTGTCGCGACACAAGTTCCCCCCTCAGCAAGATGCACATAGAGGACAGCGCCAGATGACCTCAGAAGATGTCAATGAGGGGTGCAAGGTGTTCACCCCAGCAATGCGTGCGGTTAGATGGTCGGACAAGTTCAAGCCCAATCCGGTTGAGAAGTACTCAGGGAAAATTAACCTCGTTGAATGGATGCAGATCTACACTACGGTCATGAGAGCAGCCGGATGAAACGAGAAGGTGATGGCCAATTACCTGCTCACCACTCTTGATGGAGCAGCAAGGTCTTGGCTACTCAACCTCCCACCTCAGTCGATATCATCATGGGCTAAGTTGCGGGCCCAGTTCATTGCCAATTTTAAGGCACGTATGAATGCCCCGGAACATGCAGTGACTTGCATCGGCTGGTGCAGAAGCCAGGAGAGTCGCTGTGTAGCTTTATTTGATGGTTCAGTGACAAATGGAACCTAATCCCCGACATCTCAGATGAGGCAGTGATTGTTGCCTTCGAGAACAGGGTTAAGCATGGAGATCTGAAGGGAAAGCTTGCAATCAAGAAGATCAGAACCACCAAGGAGCTCTTCGAGCTAGCAGATAAGTACGCCATCCGCGCCGAAGCCCGAGACCACTTCGACAACCCAAAGCCTGGCAGCAATAAGCCCGAGTCGTCCAAGCAAGGGGCAAAGAGGAACAAGAACCGCGGGGAGAAGCGCAAGGTCGACTCCATCGTAGCCGCGGTCGAAAGGGGCAAAATGCACAACCTAAGCGACAACAAAGGCCGAAGCCGTGGGGGAAACAAATACTGCCACGTCCATCACACGGGCAAGCACGACATCGACGAGTGCCAAGTGATTAGCAAGAAAGTCCAGTAAAAGCTCAAGGCCGCTCTCACCGAGCGCGGCATCGAGCAGGCTAACGACAAGCCCGAGAACGATGAGCCCAAGTATCGTGGAGCTGAGCATAAGCTGGCACATATCGTCGGGGATCTGCCACGTATGAGTCCAAGAGACAATACAAGGCAGTCAAAAGAGAGGTCAACCTGGCCACGCTAGCTCTCTTCCGATTTCTCAAGTGGTCAGAGTGCCGATCACCTTTGACTAGTCAGATCACCCGACTATAGTCCCGCATCCAGGTTGATACCCTATGGTGGTCGAGCCCACCATCATGAAGTCAAGGTCGCTCGAACCTTAGTCGATGGAGGAAGCTCGCTGAAACTCATCTTTGCAATGACACTAGATAACATGGGAATTCCCCGGACCGGGATAAAAGTCAAAGCCGAGCTGTTTCATGGCATAACTCCGCGTTCATCATCGACCTCGCTGGGCTAGATCGAGCTGCCAGTCACATTCGGCACGCTGGACAACTTCTGTACTGAGAAGATCTTCTTCGACGTAGCGGATTTTGAGACCACATACAATGTGATCCTGGTTCGCCCAATGCTAGCCATGTTCATGGCGGTGGTACATTACATGTACCAAGCCGTCAAGATGCTAGCGCCGAAGGGAGTCCTCACAATTAAGGGAGACCAACGCGTGGCGGTCAGGTGCGACAAGAAAACCTAGAGATGGCTGAGCATCTTTGTAGATCGGCATCCAGTGTCGACGACGAGAATGCCAAGCGCCAAAGATCCAGAAGCACCGATCAGGCTTCCGTGTCCAACAGTGTTGCTAACAACCCAACCAATGATGGCAAAAAGGACAAGAAGACCTGTGGAGACAACAAGGTGGTGCCCCTTGACCCAGTAGAACCATCCAAGACAGTTAAGGTAGGCATCGACCTCGACCCCAAATAGGAACTCCAGCTCATCACTTTCCTTCAGTCAAACTATGACGTGTTTGTATGGCAACCGTCTGACATGCTGGGGTCCCCAAGGAGATGATCGAGCATCGACTGGCTATGGAACCAAGAGCCAAACCTGTGGTGCAGAAGCAGCACAGATTCGTGAAAGATCAGAAGCAGGCCATACAAGAGGAGGTCGGCAAACTCCTAAAGGTTGGCTTCATCTGAGAGGTCTGCCACCCAACATGGCTGGCAAAGCCAGTCCTTGTAAAGAAAGCCCATGGCAAGTGGAAAATGTGCGTCGACTACACCGACCTAAAATAAAGCGTGTCCTAAGGATCTTTTTCCTCTTCCCTGCATTGACCAAATAGTGGACTCCACTGCGGGTTGTGAACTGCTAATTTTTCTAGATGCCTATTCGTGGTATCACCAAATTAGCATGTCCACAGAGGACGAGGAGAAAAGTACCTTTATTACTCCTTTTGGTGTATTCTGCTATGTAAAGATGCCCTTTGGTCTGAAATGTGCTGGCGCAACGTATTAACACTGTATTCAAAATTGCTTGAAGTCCAAAATAGGACGCAATGTAGAGGCGTACGTTGACGACATCGTAGTAAAATAAAAAACCAGGGGCACTCTAATCAGCAATCTCGGCGAAACATTCGACAACCTCAAGAAGTATCGGATGATGCTTAACCCTGAGAAGTGCACGTTCAGCGTCCCGTTCGGCAAGCTTCTCTGCTTCTTAGTGTCTAGTCGAGGCATCGAGGCCAACCCGAGCAAGATCGAGGTAGTAAATCTGGTGCGCCCTCCACGAACACTAAGAGAGTTATAAAAGCTCACAGGATGCATTCAGCCCTTAGTCGATTCATCTCTCGGATGGGCGAACGAGGATTACCTTTCTTCAAACTGCTCAAGAAGCATGACAGCTTCGAGTGGACCAAGGAGGTCGAAGGAGCTTTTCTAGAGTTGAAAAGGTACTTATCGTCTCCATCAATCTTAGTTTCACCTAACGAAAAAGAGGAGCTCTTTTTTACATTACAGCTACCCCCAAGTAGTGAGCATTGTCCTAGTGGTCGAACTTGGTTGCCCCGAGAAGAAGACCAAAATCCAAAAGCTGGTATATTATGTGAGCGAGGTCTTACATGGTGCCAAGGCGCGATATCCTCAAATATAGAAGATGCTATATGCTGTCCTGATGACTTCCCGAAAGTTACGGCACTATTTCTAGGGGCATAAAATTATGGTTATGACAATGTATCCACTCAAGGAGGTGCTATGCAACTGAGAGGCAACAGGGCGAATCGTGCAATGGGCAGTTGAGCTCAACGAGTTCAAGATTGATTTTGTGCCACGAACTAGCGTCAGGTCAGGAGTTTTGGCAGATTTCATCATGGAATGGACCCACATCGAGGAAAAAGAAGCCAAGATGGTCGATGACCACTGGACGTTGTTCTTCAATGGCTTGCTCACACTGCAAGGATCAGGGGCTGCCATCCTGCTTAAATCTCCGACAGGTTAGGAACTTAAATACGTCATCCATCTCGATTTTCAAGCTTCAAATAATATTGCAGATTATGAAGGATTGGTCAACAGGCTTCGAATAGTCGCAATACTACGAATCAAGTGAATAATTGTGAAAGGGGACTCACAGCTAATCGTAAACTAAGTGCAAAAGGAATACCAATGTTCAGATGACAACATGGTAGCGTACCTGAACAAGATCCACAAACTAGAGCACAAGTTCGAAGTCCTCAAGGTAAGGCACATCTGGCAGAGCGATAACGCCATCGCCGACATACTTGCCAGGCTCGCTTCGTCCCATTCGACTGCACCTATGGGGGTCTTCATTGAGAAACTCCCTAAACCATCCGTCTCCCCTCCTCGAGGGGCAAACACTGCCCAACTCGATCAGCAGTCTGATCAAGTCAATGAGGCAGAATTCGCAGACATGGAAGCTGTGCAACTCGAACGCGAGCTGACCTATATGACTCCATTCCAGGCCTATCTCAAAGGTTGAGAGATCCGTGACGATGATGCCCCAGCCGAGAAAATTGCACGTAAGTCCAAGCTATACGCATTGGTAGATGGCAAGCTCTATCAGAAAGGGAGTAACGGAATCTTGATAAAGTGCATCACTCAGGAAAAGGGCAATAAAATATTGCTCGATGTCCATGGAGACATCTGTGGCAACCATGCGTCTTATCGCACTCTAGTTGGGAAAGTTTTTCGACAAGCGTTCTATTGGCCAACTGCCCTCTAGAACGCTTGCGAGCTGGTGAAAACTGTGAAAGCTGTCAGTTCTATGGCAAGCAAACCACTTGACCAACCCAAACCCTGCAAACTATTCCTCTATCTTAGCCCTTCTCCATCTGGGGCTTGGATATCTTAGGACCATTCCCTAGAACCCAAGGAGGTTACAAGTTTCTGTTCGTAGCAATCGACACATTCACTAATTGGATAGAGGCCAAACTCATCAGGAACATCACCTCAGAAGCAACCAAGAAATTCATGAGGAGCATCGTTACTCGATTTGGCATTCCGAATCGAGTGATTACCGACAACGGTAGCCAGTTCAGGAGTAGTGCCTTGACGGTCTTCTGCGAGGAACTGGGAATTAAACTTTGCTTCGCCTCTATCTCTTATCCTCAGAGTAACAGTCAGGTTAAATGCGCCAACGGCATGATCTTGCAGGGTTAAGACCCGCATATTCGATAGGCTAAAGGCTTACGTGAACAAGTGGGCGAAGGAACTTCCCTCGGTGCTATGGGCCGTTTGAACGTCGACTAGTCGAGCCACCAGTGACTCTGTGTTTTTTAGTCTACAAAGCAGAAGTAGCACGAAAGTCCACGAAAAAGAGCTCGATGTTGGGGACTTAGTACTACAAAAGGTGCAGAAACAAGATAATCGTAACAAGTTATTGCCTAAGTGGGAAGGTCCCTACGTGGTAATCGAAACTACTCAGCCAGGATTAGTGCAGCTATCTAAAGCAAATGGCGTGATAATAGACAACTCGTGGAACATCGAGCAACTAAGAAAATTCCACACATGAGAAAACATCACAAAACCAAACTAAGGCAAAGATTCCAGGTAAGTAAAAGTTCATTTTATTTACAGTGCTAACAAAAGTTCCTATTACATTTTGTAAAATAGGCTACTCTAGGTACCCTACAGCTACTTGCCCTCGAAGGCATTTCGCCTCCTCTTTGCTCACCTGTAAGGCGGGCGGTGATAGTCCCCGAGAGGGCGCCCTCGAGGCATTTGCCTCTCTTTTGAGGGGGCGGTGATAGTCAAGAGGTGACGAGGAGAAGCAAACGCCGGTTGATGGCAGGGGATCCACCACCTGTGCCACCGAATGCCCCTGAACACCATCATGATGGGTTGGGGGCGAGCAAGCACTGGACCGATGAAGCTGTTTTGAGCTTCACCTCTACCGCTAGTGCCGTCGGCCATTCCTTTTTCTCCTCCGGTGTTGGAGGAGGCAACAGCCTTCGTAGGAGAAGCGGAGGTCGCATGTTCTTGTGGGGAAGCGATGCGCAGTTTGCTTGTCACCTCCTCCTCTTCTTCAGGCCAGACCTCCCTCTCCACCACCCACCAGTTGATCTCCTCCTCCCCCTCCTCAGGCTAGACCTCCTTTTCGATTGCATCCCAGTCGATCTAGTCATCTTCATCCTCTAAAAGGATGATGACGATTTGTCGTGAGGATCCTCGGGCTGGAGGCGGCGAAGAGATCTCAGAGGCAAACTCTGGGGGAGCTCCCTCAAGAACCTCCAAGGAGGGAGACAAAGGCGGTGAGGAGGCCATGGAGCTGTTTCGAAGAGAATCAAGGTATTACAATGTCAAAGCAAGAGAAAAGTAATGCCGAGCGACCGCACGTCCCATCTATTATAGCCCCGGGAGCAAGTCAGGCCAGGAGTCGGGATTCAGCGGGAGTCCGTGTCGGTTTCAGTTTACGAGGCATTCTCTCGGTACCCTTGCATTAATACGGAAGACGAGGAGGCACCGAGTGATGATGGGTTGCACAATGACCGAAGGACACGACGGCCGTAGTAGTCCTTAGTAATAATGGTTGGGTAAAACAGCACTGTCTTAACGATGAGCCCGGGCGCTCATGCACCTGAGTGTACGACCGAAGGACACCGGACGTGACGCTTATGCCCAACCGTCTCCTCAATGGCGTAATCAAGCAGAAAGTCAGGGGCTATGTCACGCGTCCTCCAAATGTTGAACTCCATCAAGTATGCTCGGGTCTCGCGCACCGAGGCATATGGTCGAGAGTTGTCTTCAAAAGATATTTACGTGTAGTCGCTGCAACTGCTTATCAAGTAAGAGGTCAAAGAATACACTACTCGAGCTCTCGCCTCTGCTTAGCCCCGTCCTCGAGTTGAGACGCTCATCGTGTAAGGGACTAGGAGTCGTGACAGATGCGTGAGACCGATGCTCCGCCGACACCTCGATCCAGCTATCGAGTAAAAGCCGAGAGCTGAATCACAACATTGTGCTCGCTATACTCTACTCCCCACCCGATTTTCTCATCGAGAAGGGAGTTGGGGGCTACAAGTAACTCGATGTACAGGTAACCTGATACCTTGTCTAAATTTTTTTGCCCTTTTCAGTTCTCTTTTAGTCGATACAGTTATCGAGTAGAGCACATTGTAGGCACAAACTTTTGTTATTTGCCTATACGAACATGAATCCCTTTGCACGTATTTACTCAATCTTGTGCTTAGCTGGCCAGCGAGCAAAGCCAAAGTGCGGCCATGCCTGAACTCAATGACGAGCAATTCTATCTTGCAGCAAACTAGCACCAGATTGTCAGACATCTAACGCTCAGCGGCTGGTGGGAGACGAGGCGTCTAGTCAGTTTTACATGCGCTGCCTGACAAAGCTCGTGCTTACTACATAGCCTAAGTCATATAGTCGATAAAGGCTGCAAAGAATCGTGGGACCTTAAGTATGGTCTACATGGCACCCATATTATTTATGCCCAGCCTCTCCGGTTGTAAGCTCGAGGGCTTAGGAATCAGACAAGAAGTTGTTCTTAAGTCCTGAGTATAGGTACGGTCAGAGCATGAGCGCAAAAGGCTAGAAGATCATATGTGATAATCAAAATCGCATCTGCTCCTATCTCCTTTGTTTCATCGGCAAGGAACCAAATCGCAAGACACGGACAGACAAGCAAGCTAATTAGTGTTTTCATCAAGTGACCACAGCATCAGCATGAGCCTAATTACATCAACATAATGAGCTTAAGAGCCTTGCTCAGCCTCGCTATCAAGAGACAGCTCCAGTCCATCCACGAATCTCTTGGCCTAACCTCTGAAGGACTCGATGAGGTCGGCGGCCTCGTTCTCCCCACAAGAGAAGCCATTGTTCGGGCTCGAAAGATCAAGGTCCAGATGATGATTCCTGACCAAACCCAGCAGATACAAAGATGCGAGATGAGCCGAGGAGGTCATGCTGTAGAGGGTCTCCGATCACAGAGCGACTAGTGCCGTGGATGCTGCAGCCTTTTCCTCCTTGACTACCTTCAAGCTCGCTTCCACCTTGTCCAGGTCAGCCTTGGTTTTCTGCCATGTGGCATCCCAAGAGGCATCTTTGGCCCTTCGCACCTCCACTTCCATTCTCAACTCTTTTGCCTCCACATCAACTACGGCCCTGGATGCTTTCAACTTTTCGGCCTCCGCGTCGGCTTTGGCCCTGGCCTCCCTTAGCTCCGCCCGAAGCCCCGCTAGCTCAGCATCTTTCATCCGAATTATCTGCTGATGGGACACCGAAAGTTGCTCGCTCTACTGATGAATTTGCTCGCTAAAACGATTCGACTTGGTGAAAAGTCTCAGTGACGCCCTGGTAGAGAACAAGTCGAAAGGGAATTAAAAAAAGAAGGGGAGGCGGAGCGAATAAAGCATTCAAGGCGAAAGAAATGGCCGATGCGTCCGTGTACCTGCAGTAACTATGGCTTCAAGACCGACCAGTACTGAAGAGGTGTCGAAAGAGCCAATGGAGGCGGCCTATAGCCGTGGTGGTCATGGTTGGCATTACAAAGGTGGAAGTGAACGTAGACAGCACCAGTAGAAGTGGGACACTGGTCGTGGCACGAGCAACTGTGCCTGACAGTGGCAAGGTGTCAAGCGGAACTAGTTCGACTGTGTCGAGCAACGACAGGGCATTGGCAGCAGCACCCTTGATCGTGCCGCTAGGCGTACCCTTCCTGCAAGAGGATTCTTATAAGTTCTCTTAAAAAAAGAGGCGGAATTCAACAAAGCGAATGAAGGGGAGATATTACCGTCCCGTCTTGATCCTTCCTCACATTCCCAAGCAAAGCAGACACTTTTCTCGGGGCCAATTTGACTCTGGCAGTCATCATCTCTACTAGCCCGATCGGGGGGAGCAATGGCGCAAGCAGGTCAACATCGGAAGGAGGGGCCTATTCGTAGATGAGCATGAGGAACATGCTAAGATATGATCAAATGATTACTTGGTAGCGACATTACCATTCTACCCATCTCGGTTGAAGAAGGCTCTCCTCGAGGAGACTCGATGAAGCAACTACCAAACTCTATACGTTGGTGCCCCAGGTAACCCGCTGTTCCTCCAAAATTTGTTGGATCACATCAGCAGCAATCTCATAGCACCCGAGCGAGCGATTGAATATCACCTGGTCAGGAGCCCTCGATGGTGATGTCCGACGCCGCTTCTGCAGTGGTTGAGGAGATGGCGATGCAGATCTCCACTTTCGAGGAGAATCCGCCATTTTCTTGCTCCTGAGTTGCCTCTACCTCGCTAGGGTCTATGGCGGGCGCCGCGTCCCCTGCAGACAACCCCGCACCAGCAGGAGCCGAACCCGATGCTTGCCCACCGTCTCGAGTAGGCTCATCGTCCAAGTTAGTGGCTCCCTCGAGCAGCCCGTTGTACTCGTCATGTTTGGTCTCCTCAAAGGAAAGATGAAAGACCATATGGAGGTTTATACCTTTGTGTGATGAGTAATTGACTAGATTAAAGGTTGATCTGACGAGTAAAAGACTAGATTAAAGGTTGATCCGACCTAGAGCATTTTGATAGGTTCCCAACAAGTCGTGTTTTCTTGCTAAGTACTTTTAGCCTCTCGACTCGTTTTCTTCCTTGGTTGAGTGCTAAGTGCCAAGTTCTGCCTTTTGCTAAGTTTCTCTAGCTTTTCGACTAGTTTTTTTGCAAAGTACTGTGTTTCGAGTGGTTCCTATCTTTGCTAAGCACGTCTAGCTTTTTGACTGGTTTTCTTCCTTTGGTGAAAGCCAAGTGCTGAGTGTCTCCAGTCCTTGCTACGTGTGTTTAGTTTCTTGACTAGTTTCCTTCCTGGATTGAGTACTCTACTGTGGGAAAGGGTTTTCTCATGGACTCAGTAAAGTTTCCATGTCTGAGCTTCCAAGAATTTTCACTCAAAATCTTTGGGGCATTCGTAGTCATCATCAGGGCGTTTGGTGTTCAGCTGAGTGGTTAACCAAGTGGTTAACCAGGTGACTAGCCGAGTGGTTAGCCATGTGGCTAGTCAAGCGTTTCAGCCGAGTGGGCTAGAGTATATGGGTTTACCGACTGGTTGTGATTAAGTTGTGTCTGGCTATTTTGAGATAATCAGCAAATATGTTTGTGGGCATTGCTATGTGAAAGGTGTTCTTGTCTTTGATGGTTGCAGGACAATGGTGCTGTGTCATGGTGAGGTGGAAGTTGATCGGGACTAGGTGATGTACGTCAGAGGTCCAGAACGATCGGGAGATCATCAGAAGATGATCGGAGATGGAGTTCGGGCAAGCCAAGAAGGCAAAGAAAGGAGCAGATACTAGCTAGAGGCTACGCGGATCAATGAGGACTATCAGAATACAGTCTAGTCGATAGGAATAGCGGGTCTAGTAGTTTGCTTTGAGAGCCGTGCAAGAAAAATCCTATGTTAGCGAGTTTAGGGTTTCCCCTTGCAGGTAGTGTGAGTGGGCTCTTCCTAGCCCTTAGATGAGACTCTAGGATTGAGGGCTGCATCTAAGGGTGGTAGGTGGCCCGAGAGTTGTATAAATAGAGGTGGAGGGCTAGCCTTCTAGGGGTGAAGGATCCCTGAGGGGTTTTAGAGGTTTTGAGCGCTCTGTTGAGTTTTGCCCACTTTTGTTTGTGTGGCTGTGTAACCTCCCTTCCAGAAATACAAGTTACCACTCAAAGATTTCAATACTTGCATTTTACTTCTTGTTATTTACTTTATGCAAATCATTTTCTACAATTTAAGTTACGCACATTTACTTTACGCAAGATTGTTTCATCTCCTTCTACATGCTTTCTAATGAGGACATCACTCCTATGCATACGCCCGAGACTCCTCCAGTTGTGATGCAAGGACCCATTACAAGAGCATGAGCACGGCAATTGAATCAACAGGTGAGCTCGTTCCTAAGTGCCCGTGCATATACTTGTGAGAATGGTATGCTACCTAATGATATTATTGATTGTATTGTACTTAGGAACCTTGGAGAGGATCATGAAGGCCTTGGGAACCAGCAAGGGCCAGGAGGGAGGCAAGGAGGGCGTCCAAGTCAAGTTGGAGGCCCAATTCATCTCGGAGTCGACTACCTCGGCCACCAGGAGTAGTATTCACTAAAATTATTGTCCAGGCCACAAACGGGCTCCGATTTCAATGAACCACATATGCCTCGAAAGCTAAGGAGATAACCTTTCCAATGGCATCAGTTTTAGGTCATTTGGACTTTGGAGTCGATGGGAATTCACGTTGCAAGTTGGTGGACAGAATCTGTTCCAGGGTGCTGCGTCACCAATTTGGGCCGTTGGCCCATGTATCATGTTGGAGTCCATCACGGACGCGTTTAGGGTCTCTAGGACGTCCCTTAGACCTTATATTCAGTAGCCGCCGCTAGGGTTTGACTCAGGTTTTGTTTAGATCAATTCTGTCTTTGAACAGTGTCGCCGTTCATCGGTTTGTGAGACCCCAACTCGTGAGCTTCATCCTCAATTGCAAATTCTGTTGCATCTTTCTTGTTCTTGCTTGTGTTCTTGATTCGCATGCAGGGATAAGCCTTCTTGGCGAGGTCAACCGTGTTTGTGCGTGGTTGATAACCAACGGAGCCGTGGTGTAGCGATTGCAGGGTTCGGATCGGTTCTGATCGGAAGCCGGATCGTCAACGTCGAGTCTCCACCAATCGACTTACCTCCACCAATCGGAAGATCGGGCCACCGTGCGCATCACTTTCCTTCTTGCATCCTTTGCGTTCTTGAGTTGTTGATCTAGTGTTTCAATTCTGTGCGTTCTACGTTGGCTGTGATAAGTTGCCAAGATCTTTCCATTCATCAAAGATCCCAAGAGCAAGCCTTGAACCAAATTACCTGTTCTTCCTGCTTTTCTTGATGAGCTCTCTCCTCTCGGGCAAAAAGGTCAAAACTTTGAGATTAATCCTGGAAATCAGTTTGAAGTTTTGTTTAGCCGATCAAAAGTTGTTTTGATTCTTGTTTTGGGTCAGGCTGTCTGCTCTCGAGAAGCTTTTGAGTCTGACACTCTCACCTACTCCAGAGGGGTTCTGTAAGCTTTCCTAATCAAGAACTTCTTCTTTTTGGGTGATCTTTTGTGTTAGTCTTTTGGAATACTATGAGTGGAAAAATTTTGTTGTGACCATTCACCCCCCCTCTGTTCGCCATCCCGATCTTTCAATTGGTATCAGAGCCGGTTCTGCTCATTCTATAGATCTTGACTAGTCCCAAGAGCCATGGCAACAGATAAGTATTCCACCAAGCCTCCCATTTTCTACAGCATTGATTTTCCTTTTTGGAAGACGAGGATGGAATTATACATCACTGCTTAGGGCTTCCCCGACGGCGTATATTGGTGAAGCTCTCACAATTGATGATGTTCCTACCGGCTGTCCCAAAAAGCAAGATGGCGTGGGCCGAGCTACTCGGCGGCGTGAAAAATTCGCCTCAAGTACTCCGGATTCTGGCGGGGAGAGCTGGCGTGGCGTACACGATCTCCGGAGCTTGCGCGGGAGATGCAAAAATCAAGGCGGCCTGCTTGCCCGGTTCTGGAGCTGCCATATATGCTCTCGCGGAGAAGTCCTGCGTCTTGTGAGCTTTCACCGGAGGGGCCACCTCGAGGAGTTTTCACGGTGTCGAATGTCTCGGGCTCGGCCATCCGACCACTCGGAACCGAGGCCAAGATTAGCAGCAGAGCTATGGACTAAGTCTTTCTAATATTTAAATTATGCATTTAAATATGCGACTTAATTTTTTATATATATATGTCAAGTGGTTTAAAAATTATTAGGATCACTCGGGTAATTTTTTGCAAAAAGATACTACTTAAATTTCTTCACGATTATTGTTTGAAAATTATTTTTAGTGTAATGGTATTAAGCTGACACATATAATGCATGGAGGCAATAAACTTGGCGCTCCCCCGCTGATTAAATCGATTATACGGAACTTCGGGGTTGTCGCTCGGCCCTCATTTGCCTTCTCTTGGTGCTACAACAACTCGGGGCTTAGTCACTTTCGGCTAGTGATGTGTTTCCACTAATCAAGCAACTCAAGCCTCTATTAGGACTAAATCGGCCATGAAACCACGCTGCGCCAGGCGCCAACCGCTTATGACCAGAGCTCACGCTGCGCCCGGCGCCAACGGGCGCGGCCACGAGCCACGCCTACACCGGCGCCCGGCCAGCTGCGACCAGCGAGCGCACGCTGCGCCCGGCGCCCGGCCGGCTGCGACCGCGAGCCGCTTTTTGCCGGCGCCGCGGCAGGCACGGCCTAACCGCTTTGCACCACAGCGCCATACTGGCGCGGCCTGACTGCGCGCTGCGCCCGGCGCCAACTTTGTAGCGACCACGCAGGCCACGCGCTGCGCCCGGCGCCATACCGGCGCGACCACGAGCCGCGCTGCGCCCGGCGTAGCCGCGCACGCCGCGAGCTACGCTGCGCCCGGCGCCAACCGGCTGCGACCACGAGCCCGCTGCTGCCCGGCGCCAACCGGCGCGGCCAACGAGCCTACGCCCTGCCGGCGCCAGGCCGGCGACCACGAGCCACTGCTGCTGGCGGCGCCATACCGGCGCGACCACGAGCCACGCTGCGCCAGTGCCAACCGGCACGCGACCACGAGCCGCGCTGCGCCCACAGCGCCATACGCGGACGCCGCGACCACGCTGCGCTGCCGGCGCCAACCGGCCGCGGCCACGAGCCACTGCGCCCTGCGCGGCCAACCGGCGGACCAGAGCCCACGCTGCGCCCAGGCGCCAACCGGCGCTGACGCGAGCCTCGCCCGGCCGGCGCCAACCGGCTGACGGCCGCGACCGCCTCCGCCCGGCGCCAACCGGCACGGCCACGAGTCACGCTGCGCCACAAAGCGCCGCCACCGGCGCGACCACGAGCATGCGCTGCGCCCGGCGCCAACCGGCGCGGCCCACGAGCCTACGCTGCGCCACAGCGCCATACTAAACGCGGCCGTAGCCGCTGCGCCCCGGCGCCAACCCGGCATGGCCCGCGAGCCTACGCTGCGCGCAGCGCCAACCGGCCTGCGACCACGAGCCCGCTGCGCCCGGCGCCATACTGCGCTTGCGACCCACGAGCCACGCTGCGCCCGAGTGCCAACGCGGCGCGACCACGAGCCGCGCCTCGCCCAGCGCCATACTCGGCTTACGGACCACGAAACGCACTGCGCCCGGCCCGGCACGACCGGCAGGCCATGAGCCGCTGCGCCACAGCGCCCTTTACCATGCGACCACGCAGTACGCCCTGCGCCGGCGCCAACCGCTGCGGCCACGAAACCACGCCTCGCCGGCGCCAACCGGCGCGACCACGAGACCACGCTGCGCCACAAGCACCGCCTTACAGCCTGACCACGAGCTGCGCTGCGCCCGGCGTCAGCAGCCTGACCCGCGAGCCTCGCTGCGCCCGGCGCCACCTTGCCGGCTCAGCGCAAGCCTATACTGCGCCCACGAGCAAGGGCGACCACGATCGTCAACAACACATGAAGCCAAAGCGCAGCTAAGTCGCTTTATTTACTCAAATTATGTCATTATAAAATTATTGGCTTTCTTGACTTACTACTTAGTTGATCCTCAACTAAGCGATGAAATCGAGAAGCTACCTAATAGTGTCGCATCGCACATCTATTCTGAGTTATGTTTTCTTCCTTTACTGCGATTGCAAATGAATCCGAGTCGTCGATTAGAGTTGTGGCTCGACCCCATGAGCAGCGAACTTTAGTCACCCAAAATCGTGCACTGGAAGAGGGCCATGGGCCGACTCGGCCTCGGGGCTAGACTAGTCGAGGCGGAGTGCTTAAACAAAAAAGTCAAACCACTTTCGGATGAATTCAAAATCAATAAGGAAAAGGAGTAAAAACTCTAAAATTATATACAAACCCGATTCGGACATCACATCAAGTGAGTTGTTTTCTGTGACCTAAGTTACGCACATGCATGATTTCATTTGGGACTAATAAACTTGGATCACGGCGGCGTGTGGGCAAATGCTTCAGACGACACAGCTAGCGTTAGTGGCGAATTTAAAAGGGCGGGTCTGAATTTACGCCATAATGGGAAGCGTTTTTTGACCTCTGCATATCATTTCACGGTATGCCCCATGATGGGCCACGGTTTATGCGCACGACAATGGGATATAATTCAGCGTGGAGCTCTATTGAGTCCTTCACGATCTCTTTGCCTACAATGGGCACTTTCGGTGGAAGGAAAAACGATCGGAGCGCATCAAGAAGCTGGAAGCACTGGCGTGAAGCATATTTCGGTTGGGCTGCGACGGGAAGTGACAACTTCGATATAAAAGCACTCGGGGACTCTTGTGGAGTATATGGACCCGGGTATCTGCATAATGGCAGGTCGTGAGGACCACGGGAGGATAGGCCCAAGCCCCCTTTTCATTATTATCCATGAACACGCTATAGCCTAAATATGGGTGATGTGGAGGCGAATGCTAAGGCAAGAATCATCCTTATACAGGGGCTTAGCCGTAGTGAGTATGACATGATCTCTCACCTACGATCCGCTCATGAGATTTGGGTGACCCTCGATGCCTATCATGAAGGTACTACACAAATCAAAACCGTGAGGCAGGATCAACACAAGCGTGAGTACAACAAGTTTGAACAACATGCTGGTAAGAGTCTTGATGAGTGTTTTGGTCGATTTACAAAAATTTTGATCAATCTCCGGGCAGTTGGTTGTACATACCCTGACTCGGATAATGCTCGACACTTCTTGACCGCACTCGATCTTCGCGTTTGGGAAATGAAAGTGACCACTATCAAGGACACTATCGACTTGTCGACCTTGACTCTTGATGGGCTTTATTCCCGACTCAAGACTCATGAGATCGACATCGTCTCTCGTAAGACGAAATCTCAGTCGATGGCCTTGGTCACAGATCCCATTTGTACCTCTTCTTCAGATTCTGCTGCAGGTCTGTCTCTCTCTGCTCTTTGCGAACTAAGCGATGACCGTCTGGACAAGTTTCCAGAAACTGAGCTTGCTCTTTTAGCTCACAAATTTTCTCTCGCCTACAAGACGGTGAGAGAAAGGAAGAAATGAGGTATGATCACCTGCTTTGAATGTAGTGGCCCCAACCACATTCGAGCAAATTGTCCTAAACTGGAGATGGGTAAGAACAACTCCAGTGGTTCCGGCAAGAATGACTACACCGATAGGAACCGCAACAAGCCTCCAGTTCGTGAGCCGGCGCAGGAGAAGAAGTACCGCAACTTCTCAAAGAACAAGAAGCTCTTCCACTGCGCCCTCTCTCGCCTCGATTTACATCAACCTCTCGACACTCGACACGGAGCGATTTAAGGTGAGGATGATCCAAAGAGAAGAAAGGCGATTTATGACTTCTCCCAGATGTGCTTCATGGCGGACAAAGAACATCGGCGACTCGAAGCTCTACAAATGACTTCGGATGAGGTCTGTCGGATGGGGAAGGGAGATGTATGGATTGTCGACTCCGGTTGTTTTCGCCATATGACTGAAGACTCTCGGTGGTTCTCTTTCCTAGTCCGAGTCCCCGGTGATGAGTTGATCACTTTTGGGGATGCTTCTTCAAGTAGAGTTATTGCCCAAGGTACTGTTTGCATTAATGAGAATTTCATTCTTAAAGATGTAACCTTGGTTAGTAAGCTTTGTTATAACTTGCTTTTAGTCTCTCAGCTTATTGATGACTCTTTCGAGGTAAGCTTCAAAAGTAATGCCTACAAAATTCTTGATTCTTCAAGAAAGTTAGTTTGCAGGATTTTTAGATTTGGGAGAGTCTTTCATGCTAATTTCTCTTCTTTTGGAGACTCTCTTCATTGTTTGTTTGCTTCCGAGTCCCGTGATCTCTCTTTTTGGCATAAGAGACTTGGTCACATTGGTTTTGATCATTTGACCAGGATTAGCGGCCGTGATCTCATTCGTGGTTTGCCTAAACTCAAAATGGTCAAAAACTTAGTTTGCTCTCCCTGCCAACATGGCAAGATGGTTACTGCTTCTCATCCTCCAGTCACCATAGTGTTGACTGATGCACCAGGACAGCTTTTGCATATGGACACTGTTGGTCCGGCTAGAGTGCAGTCAGCAGGTGGGAAGTGGTATGTCTTTGTCATTGTTGATGATTTTTCGAGGTATTCGTGGGTGTTTTTCTTGGCCTTGAAAGATGAGACATTCTCTCACTTCAGAGGTTTGGTCAGTAGATTATCTTGTGAACTCCTAGGTGCATTATGAGCTATCCGCAGTGATAATGGGACGGAGTTCAAGAATTCCTACTTTGAGAGATTTTGTGTGAAGTCTGGCCTAGAGCATCAATTCTCTTCTCCTTACGCCCCACAACAGAATGGCGTAGTGGAAAGAAAGAATAGGACTCTGGTTGAAATGGCTAGGATGATGCTAGATGAGTCTGAAGACTCCTAGGAAGTTTTGAAATTTGAAGTTATAGCTCGCTTGTTATGTTTCCAATCGCGTTTTCTTGAGAGCACATTTGCATCGCACTACTTATGAGTTGAGATATGGAAGGGTGCCCAGTGTTTCTCATTTTCATGATTTTGGCTGCAAGTGTTTTATTTTGAAGTCTGGTAACCTGGATAAGTTTGAATCTCGTTCTTCGGATGGTATTTTTCTGGGTTACTCTGCTTTTTCTCGTAGCTATAGGGTTTGGAGTTGTGATGCGAATAGGATTATAGAGACTTGTAACGTAACCTTTGATGTGGCTAGCCCAGGAGCTAGACCTGATATTTCAGGCTCTTCTTATCCCTCAGAGACCATCTTTGTAGAGGATGAGGATAATGGAGATGATGGTGTTCCACCTATTCCAATCCTCTCTACACCTGAGGTGCCTCCTATTTCCATTTCTGCACCTCGGGAGATCAGCCTTTGCCTTCAAACTCTCCTTCAGTGGTGGCTCTGTTCCTTCCTCTTCTGCTCAAGAGGTAGAGGCCACTTCTACTTCTGGTCCTCCTCGCCACATTCAGCATTCTCATCCACCTGATCAGATCATTGGTGATTTGTTTGAACTTGTGACGCGCTCAAAATCAGGCTTATCTTCTTTTTGCCTTCACTCTGCCTTTGTTGCCTCCTTTGAGTCAAAGGATGTTTCTCATGCATTATCCAATGAATCATTGATTAATGCTATGCATGAGGAACTTGAAAACTTTGAGAGGAACAAAGTCTGGCAGCTTGTAGAACCCCCGACTGGTCATAATGTCATTGGGACCAAGTGGGTGTTCAAAAACAAGCAGAGTAAGGATGGGGTTCTCATTCGCAACAAGGCTAGACTAGTTACACAGGGCTTCACTCAGATTGAGGGTCTTGACTTTGAGGAGACCTTTGCCCCTGTAGCTAGACTAGAGGCAATTAGGATCCTGCTTTCATTCTCTGCATCTTAGGGTTTCAAGCTCTATCAAATGGATATCAAGAGTGCATTCCTCAATGGCTTCATTGAGGAAGAGGTTTTCGTGAAGCAACCTCCAGGATTTGAGAACCCCAAAAACCCAAACCATGTCTACAAGCTTTTCAAAGCCTTGTATGGACTTAAGCGGGCCCCTAGAGCATGGTATGAAAGGCTTAAGTCCTATCTTCTTAGTCATGGTTTCAAATGGGTTTAGTAGACAAAACTCTATTCATCAGACACTAAGATTCTAATTTCCTTATCATTCAGATTTATGTGGGCGATATTATCTTCAATGGCTCATCTCAATTTCTTGTGTCTCACTTTTTTGAAGTAATGAGCACAGAATTTGAAATGAGTATGATGGGTGAATTGAGCTACTCCCTTGGCTTCCAAATCAAGCAGACTCAGGAAGATACTTTTCTTCACCAAGGGAAGTACACTCGAGACCTTTTGAAATGGTTTGATTTATCTGAAGAAAAGCCCGTGATGACTCCTATGGCCACCATTGCTGTCCTCGAGCCCGATGAAGATAGTGTGCCTGTTGATCAAAAGGAGTATCGGAGTATGATTGGCTCTCTCTTATATCTGACTGCTTCTCGGACGGACATACACTTTACCATATGTATGTGCGCTCGGTTTCAAGCAACTCCTCATGCCTCTCATCGCCAGGCAGTGAAGCGTATCTTCAGGTACCTTCAAGCTACCATTGATTATGGTATTTCGTACTCTTCCTCTTCTTACCTATCACTTAGAGCCTTTTTTGATGCAGATTTTGCCGGCTGTAGAATAGATAGGAAGAGCACTTCTGGCACTTGCCAATTCTTTGGCACTTCTCTTGTTTCTTGGTTATCTAGAAGCAATGGTGTTGCATGACCAATCACCGAGGTCGAGTACGAGTCGCAGCCAGCTTGTTGCGACCAAGTGCTTTGGATGAGATCGACCTTGAGGGACATTGGGTTACAGATAGGGAGTGTTCCACTTTTCTGTGACAACACTTCTGCTATCAGCATTGCAAAGAACCCTGTGCAGCATTTCCAGACCAAGCACATAGATGTTAGATATCACTTCTGTCGGGGACTGAGAAATCTCTTACAGGTCAATACACAGTCAAAAGCGCCCCTAGCTCGGGGTTGAGCTGCAAGGGTCTCCGACCTTGACCTGGGCAAGGATTCAACTCCCGCACGACCTCAACCTTGGTTTCAAGACGTGCGCTTACTCGACAGTTACCAGGACCTTGAATGCCGGAGTTAAAGCGAACGTGGGCGACAGATGCAAAACGGTTATAGCCTACCTTCAAGATCGCCACTACTCGAATCTCTCCGTAGTTCGAAACGGCGGAGAGGTATAAAACCCCTTGAGGCGAACACGCTCATGGCAGACAATCAAAGCTACAAGATAATAGACACAACCAGTGTAGAATTCCCCAGAGCTCGGGCTGTAAAACAAATAGTTGTACTCAAGCATAGTGAACATCCTTGCCTCAGAGCAAGACTGGAGTTGAACTTTTACCTTCACAGGGGCTCGAACCAGTATAACTCCCCGTGTCTTGCTCGTTTTCCTTTTGACTCGACCAACAAAGTAGCGAACGCATTCCTTCGGTGAGTGAAGCTCGTTTTGGGTCTCGCATATTCGACTCACCCCTCTTCACTTCTGCGGTTAGGCGATCCCGATCACAAACCGGGCGCCACGTGGGGCAAAGCTCGCCATTCGAGGAACGACGCCAAGATCTCGAAGCATGGCGCGCTTCCATTCAAGGACATTCGCGAAGTTCGGGCTCGGCGCGCGATCCCTCGAGCGTGATTTACTCCACGCCCCTCGTTACCTTTTCACCGCCACTGCATGAGCAGTTTGTCTTCACGACAGATAGCCAAGGCGTGAACGCGGAGGCGGATGACCGTGACCCGAAGACCCCTGAAGATGTCCGCCGGATGGTTCAGGTTGCCGTCAACCAAGCCATAACTGTTCTTTGGCGGGAGGATCAAGGGAAGGCCGAGACCTCGTCCGGGCGTCCCAGGCTTCCCCGCTCGGGCGAGCGCCTCCGTGCCATCGCTCGGGTTATGATTGATCCCGACCGGGTGAGGTCGGAACTTTTTGGCCGAGCTCTCGCTGATGAGCTCAATGGGGCTGCAACCGAGGCCATGCCTCCGCAGCACCAAAGCTGCCACTCTGGGACCCGCTCCCTAAGAAGTGATGATAACTCTTCACGCCGACGTCGGCGCCTTCACCGATCGCCTTCCCACCAACCGTCCCAGATCTCCTCCGATTCGCGGTCATCGCAGGACGTGACCACGGAGGGTGTTGGGCGTCAGCATGGCTACGGCGGTTCTTCCTCTAGCAGCAGTATGTCGGGAAGTCTTTCACCAGACATCCCGCCGAGGCGCCGCAGGGTTCATGATCGCCTGTAGTATCTTCCGGGTGATTCCCGCGCTCATCGACAGAACCAGCGTGGCCGCAGGTCCGGCCATCGAGGTAACCATGACTCAGAGTCCAGCAGCAGCGACCATCTCCCTCGGCGTGCTCCTGTTCCAGCTTATGGTTGTTTGGCCTACTTTGATGACCTTCGTCGAGTACGCTGGCCGGCTCGATTCAAACCTGCATTGATAGAGCGGTTCGACGGGACCAAGAACCCCGACGAGTTTCTGTCGATATATTCAACCGCCATTTTGGCGGTCGAAGGGGATGAGGCTGTAATGGCTAACTACCTTCTGACTGTTCTGGATGGTGCCGCCCGAACCTGACTCTTCAACCAGAAGCCCAGATCCTTCCGATCGTGGCGCCAGATTTAGGGTGCCCTCCGCCCAACTTCCAAAGTTGCTACGAGCGGCCAGGAAGGGAGAACGACCTGGATCGTGTTATTCAGGGCAAGGGCGAGCCACTTCGCGACTTTGTGTGGCGCTTCATCTGCACAAGGAATTTGATACCGAACGTCTCTGACGAGGCAATTATTAAGGCTTTCAAGTTTGGTGTCCGTGATCGGCGCCTCACTGAATACCTAGAGATCAGAACGAGGCTCAGTGTCAACAAGCTGTTCTGCATGGCGAAGCGGTACGCGGACGCAGACGACGCTGTCCGCTGGAAACGCAACTATGACCAAGGTAAGCTCGGTCTAAACTTGGGAGAGGCTGGTCCGACTAGCTCCAAGAATGCCGACCCGGGCCCGACCGCCAGGAAGCGAAAGAGGGATCGCAAGAACGGCGTCGGTCAGCCTCGTGTGACCATCACGGCGAGTGGCCAGCGTGAAATGATGGAGGTGCGGGAACCAGACCAAAAAGAGCCCCGACCTCGCCGAGGCCGGCCATGATTTCAGCAGATGCCGCATCGACCCTAGCGGGGGAACCGCCGATCTGGGCCGCAGCGAGCCGGCGCTCGGTCGCAAGATACCGGAGGGCGTCCCAGGTTTGATGAAGTGAAGTTCTGCTTGTTCCACAGGGCACCAGGCCATGACCTGCGTGGCTGCAGGGCTTGGCAGAGCAAGCTGGAGGCCTTTTATGATGGGCGTGGTGTGATGCCTGTATTCTCGAAGGAAGGTGAGCAACCCGACAGGGTCAATGCCGGGACTGACCTCGATGACCTAGACCTAGAGTTCCAACAGGGCGACCGCCGGATCGATGTCATCTTCAGCGGCTTGTCAACATATCAATCCCGACGTGAGCTCAAGGCTGCTACGTGCACCGTCTATTAAGCTACCGCTGGGAGACCCATCGATCAGCCCTGCAAGTGGGCTGGTGCCATGATCACTTTCTCAGGGGAGGATGCCCCCCAAGGTATGGCTAAGGACCTAAAAACTGCCTTGGTCGTGACCCCGACCATCAGCAACACCATGGTCGGGCGCGTCATGATCGATGGGGGAAGCACTCTCAATTTGCTCCAAGCAAGCACCCTCGACCGGATGCAGATTCCCCATCGAAGGTCAAGAATATTGTGGTTTCGTTTTTCAGAATCGTTCCTAGGAGTTCGACCACCCCTCTTGGGCAGGTGGTCTTGCATGTTACCTTCGGTGACTCGGACAATTTCCGCACCGAGTTGATCACCTTCGAGGTGGTCGAAGGAGATCTCCCGTACAACGCTATCCTCGAGCGACCAGCGTTGATCAAGTTTATGGCAGCCAATCACTACGGCCACTACTGCATGAAGCTCCCCAGACCTAGCGGCGTCATCACGGTGCGGGGCGATCTCAAGGCGGCACACGGATGCGAGACCAAGGCCTTGGCTCTCGCCAGCATGTTGCCTCAGCGAGTTCCCGAGACGACCATGAAGGTTGCCCACCAGAAGGCGGTTATCCAGCCTAGCGGGCGACGAAGGCTGTGCCGCTCAAAGAAGGCGACTCGACTAGGTGTATTCACATCTTGGCCGAGCTGAGTTCCAAATAGGAACTCGAGCTCGTCACCTTCCTCCGCGCCAACAAGAGCATATTCGCTTGGAAGCCGACGGACATGCTGGGTGTCCCGAGGGAGGTGGTCGAACACAGATTGTAAGTGCGGCCCGACTGTCGGCCCATACGCTAGAAGTTGCGTCGCTTCTCTCCTGAGAAGGTTGCTATAATCAGGGAGAACCTCAACAAACTTCTGAAGGTCGGCTTCATTCGCGAGATTGATCACTCCGAGTGGCTGGCCAACCTGGTCATCGTGTAGAAGAAAGGCGGGAAGTGGCGGATGTGCATCAACCATACTGGCCTAAATTCGGCGTGCCCGAAAGACAATTTTCCCCTTCCTCGTATCGACCAGATCGTCGACTCCACTGCAAATGCCAAGATCTAGACGCCTACTCCGGGTATCATCAAATCAAGCTAGCGGTCGGCGACGAGAGTAAGACATCATTCATCACACCATTCGGCACGTACTGCTACACAACTATGTCGTTTGGTCTCCGCAACGCCGGTGCGACATTCCAGCGCTTGATGACCAAGACGTTCGACCCTCAGATCGGCCGCAACCTCGAGGTCTACGTAGACGACATCATCATCAAGAGCTCCTCTGAAGACAATCACGTTCAAGACCTTGAAGAGACTTTCACCAACTTGAACAAGCACAGGATCAAGCTTAATCCGGAGAAATGTGTATTTGGTGCTGCTTCAGGGAAAGTGCTCGGCTACATGATTGGGGGCTCGGGAGTCGGTCCGAACCCGGAGAAGATCGAGGCGATCGAGAAGATGGCTCCCCCAAGTTCAATAAGGCAGGTGCAGTGCCTCACCGGCCGCATAGCTGCCCTCAGCCGGTTCATCTCGAGGCTCGGCGAGCGTGGGTTGCCGTTCATCAAGGCCTTGCGTAAACAAGGACACTTCGAGTGGACGCCCGAGGCACAGCGATCCTTTGACGAGTTAAAGGTATACCATTCAAGTCCACCTTTGCTCACGACTCCGCAGCCGGGCGAAACAATGTTGCTCTACTCACGGCCAATATCCAAGCTGTCAGTACCGTCTTGGTGGCCGAGCGGAATGCATGGCAGCACCCGATCTACTATGTCAGCGAAGTTCTTCATGGTCCAAAGGAGTGTTACCCCAGGTCCAGAAGTTGTTGTACACCCTCCTCATGGCTTCGCGCAAGCTTCGGCACTATTTCCAAGCTCACTCCGTGGTCGTCCGAGCAACTTCCCACTCGGAGAAATCTTGAGGAATCCAAAGGCTGAGGTCGCATCGCCAAGTGGGCCATGGAGCTGGCTATGTTTGACGCCCGCTTAGATACGACGCCATCAAGTCGCAGTGCCGCCAACTTTGTGATTGAGCAGACATCGCAGCCGGCTCCCGAGCTCGAGGTCGAAGAGGAGAAGTCCTGGGTCATGTACTTCGATGGTTCTAAATCCTTCAAGAGCTCGGGGGCTGGAATACTTATTCTCACCCCGCAGGGCGAAAGACTGAGGTATGTGGTTCATTTCGGATTCACGGCAACAAATAATGCAGCAGAATACGAAGCTCTCCTGGCGGGACTTCAAGCTTGTAAGGCGCTGGGTGTGCACCAGTTGATCGTCAAGGGTGACTCCCAGCTCATCATCAACCAATTCAACAAAGGCTATCAATGCTCGGAAGATTCCATGACCAAATACCTCGCTGAAGTACGCAAGATGGAGAAGTGGTTTCAAAGCCTGAAAATCAAGCATGTGCCTAGGAAGGACAACTCCAGCGCAGATTTCCTCTCCAAGCTCGGGTCGTCCGATGATGAAATTCCTCCGGACGTCATCCTGGAGACCTTGGCGACACCTTCAATTTCCGACCAAGAGGTCTCGGTCACCCTCATTGAAGGTATTCCCTCATGGGCCGGACCAATCTACAACTTTCTAGCACAGGGTGAGCTTCCGTCCGACCCCACTGAGAGGAGCAAGATCAAGTACCGGGCGAGCTCATACAAGCTTGTGGATAGCAAACTTTACCGTCGAAATGTTTTTGGATTCTTGACGAAATGTGTCACCACGGAGGGTAAGTACCTATTAAACAACATCCACTCAGGTCTCTGTGGGGCGCATTCTTCTTTCAGAACCATGGTCGGAAAGGCTTTCCGCATGGGGTTCTATTGGCCAACGACGCTCTAGGATGCTCGCAACATCGTCCGTGCTAGTTGGGCCTGCCAATTCCATGCTTGGAGGTCGCACCAACCTGCCTACGCACTCCAGACCATTCCACTCGCTTGGCCCTTCTCAACCTGGGGGCTAGACATCGTCGGCCCCTTCCCTCAAGTAGTTGGCGGGAAGAAGTTCTTGTTCGTCGCTATTGATACCTTCACCAAGTGGATCGAGGCCGAACCCGTTTCGACCATCACGACTCGTGCGGCTGTCAAGTTTTTTCGCTTGTTCGTAGTCACCAGGTATGGAGTTCCATGCCGAATTATTACTGACAATGGAACTCAGTTTACCAGTAAACTGTTTCAGGAATATTGTGAAGACATTGGCACCAAAGTATGTTATGCTTCGGTAAGCCATTCGCAAAGCAATGGAGCAGTAGAACACGCCAACGGACAGATCGTTCAAGGCGTCAAGAAATGAGTATCCGATGAGCTCGAACGACATGGCAAGACCTTGGTGGACGAACTTCCCACCGTCTTATGGTCTACTCGTACCACGGTCAGCCGAGCAACAGGGTCCACACCCTTTAGGCTTGTATTCGGTACCGAACCCATCCTGCCTCTAGAGGTCACGCTGGGCTCTGCTAGGGTCAGCTTGGTCGACTAGGTCGACTTCGAGCAAGAATGGTCCCTTGACCTTACCCTGGCAGAAGAAGTAAGATGCCGTGCACTGCTACGATCGGCACATTACCTGCAAGCTCTTCGCAGACATGTGTCTCGATCGGTACGACCTAGGGAGCTCCTTGTTGGGGACCTAGCCCTAAGACGAATTCAGGGCTCGTCCAACACCAACAAGTTATCCCTGCAGTGGGAGGGCCCCTATAGAGTTGTTTCAACAGATCGCACGGGGGCTTACCGGCTAGCGATGCCCGATGGCAGAGAGCTCTCGAGCACGTGGAACATTGATCAACTTCATAAATTTTATGTGTAACACCTTTGTCTCAAACTTCAATAAAGTTTATTGTTCATTGGCTATGTTGGTCCCTGTTCTCTTTCTTTCTTTCTTCCATGTCTTGTACTGAGTTCGAATCTGAGATTATTTCTGAATCCGACCTACGTATAAGTGCTTTAGATCTTGACTCAAGTGTTGTGAGCTTAAAGTTCACCCCCAGGGTGAGCTACCTATAAGCCGAATCTCTTCACATCCCGGCTCCTCCTACGCCAGGGTCCGAACTAACTCCACATTTGGAACTATCAAGCGAGCATGAATCGAGGTCATGATTCGAGAGTCTAATCTAAAAACAACCTTAACACTTTTGAGGCTAAATCTCCTCTCATATGCCTATGTTGTGCTTAGCAGTTTTCCCTTGTGGATTTTTTCTCGACCTTACAGGTCGTGGCTTTGCAGATTTCTAAACTTGCGACCAAGGCCGGCATCGCTCGACCTTGATCCCAACGGGGGCTGGACGAGGGTACACTACCTCAGAAAAAGGCTAAGTACACGACAAAAAATTTTCTTTTTTTATAAGGAAACAAGCGGAGACGCAAGCTCGTTTCAATAAAATAACTTTGTTTCATTAATCTTTATCTTACTACCGTCTATTTACAAGTTGCTAGGTCTAATTCTAATTACAAGTCGGCCATGTCGTGGGCAAGTTTCTCTTGCTCAAGTTTGGCGACCTTAGCTCTTAAGGCCGACAGCTCGCCTTGGAGACGAAGAGCTTCGGCTGCGGTGTTGGTGGTGCGGCTTCGCTTGTCCAGGAGTTGGGCCAGGGTGCTCTTCGCCGTCTTGGTCGCTCGCTCCAGTTTCTCCTCGAGCTTGGTGACTTTAGCTCGAGCTCATGGAGGCCTCGACGGGCTACCGCTGGTCCAGAGCTGCATTCTTCATCTCCTCCGCCTTGGTTCGCTCGGCTTCAAGCGCTCTGGCCGACCGTGCACACTCCTCCTCCACGGCCTTTTATGCATGGTCACATTCGGTGTTGATGGCCTGTTTGAGTTCATATGCGTGGCTGGCCTCGAGCGCCTTTATCGTCTGGCGGAGGGCGGCAAGCTCAGCAGAGTGGGCTGCTGCCTTGCGCCCAGCCTCCTCTTACTCAACTGCCAAGGTCTCTATGAGCCTGAACCGCTGCGCCTCTCGCTCTTCCACCAAGTCGAGGAAGATCTTCAGTGCATCGTAGTGCGTCCGAAGACCTTGCAGCCCTTGGGTGATGAGTTCGATGCCCTGTGGGATTCGAAAGAAACGCAGCCTTCATCCCGAAAAAAGAGACTCAAACTAAGATTCAACAAGAGCAGGAGGAAGTTCGTACCTGGTTAAGCCGGCCCACGAAGTTCGCACGGTGAGGTTCAACAGGCCGACTGCTTGATGCCTCGGGCGCAGTGTTGTCCTCTGCCGCTGCTGGGTCGCCTTGGGGAAGATCTTCAAGCACTCCGCTGGCGGCGACCTCGTCCCGGGCTACCTCCCCCAGGGGGCTCGACTTGCCCCCGGGCTTGGTTTTGATGATTGGATCAGCCTCGACCTCCATGGTTGGAGCGTCTCTAGCTCCCTCTTCTGTGGAAGTCTTGGCCCGGTCTTCAGCGTGACCTTCCGATTGGCCCCAGCCAGGACACGGTCAACCTCGGTGGTCGGGTCCACCTCGACCGCAATGGTCGGGGCGACTGCGGTAGGCACGGCTTGGGTAGCCTCAGTCCCTGTGGCTGAGGCGTCCTGGGCATCGTCCTCCGCAATAGTCTTGGCCGAGCTGGCGCCCGCTTTGGTGGCCACGGCTTCATCGGCGTCGTCTTCATCGGCTGCCCGCGAAGTCTCATCCTCGACCGGGTCGCAAGCCCTTGCCCAGCCTCGCCGGCTGCGACCCAGCTTTGAAGGCCCGTGGGGGCGCGACTCTCGCCTGCCTGCTGTGAGGAGCCGCCCAGACCGTCCTCGGGTTATTCGAATGCCCGGTCCCCCTCATCGGATTTGGAGGCTAGCAATGGATCACCGATGGTGCTCACAGTGCTAACACCCAAGCCCAATTAGGACAACAACGAACCCATTCGAATAGCTCGACAACAATCCCAGATTCCCCGGTATGCAACCCGAAACTCGCCAGATCGCCAAGATACCGGTTTCTATTGCCATATCAATTCAATTCGCATAAAGGGGGCAACGAACCCAAAACTTTACGACCAGACACGCGAAGCGAAGCACAACAAAACGACTAAAACCAAGGCACAAAGACAAACCGGATAACCACACAAGGCAAGAACTAACAACAGTAGATAAGACTCACAAAACAGACTAAACACAAGGTCCTGCCTAGACTCAGAAATTCTACAAAATTTCGGCATGACGCCCCTAGAAGTACGGACATCCACTCAGCAGACATAAGAGCAATTAACTAAACAAATATATCACAACTACAACCACAATAAAAACAGACATGCATATAAGCAACAACCCAGACATGAGTTAAACATGGCGATACATAAAAGTTCAACAACGGAAATAGCCAAGTGATTAAACATAACCATAACAAGTTTGAAAGCTAACTATACAACAAAATGAACGCACAACCACCAAATTAAACCAAAAGTAAGACATCTCCGGAAGTGTCCTGCCCTTGAACACTTCCGGGTGTTTACATCGTTGAGCTAGCTTTTACTCGGTGCCCCGCCCGACCACCGAGAAGCAGTACGGACAGAACTCACACCCGTCGGGGTCCTCACCTGAAAACCACAAAGCAGAAGCATGAGTACGTATGTACTGCAGAAGACATACCCGTGGTCCATATATGACCGACTCAAAGAATATGCATTTGGATGTAGCAAGGTATAAGCTTAAGGTAAAAGTGCGGAAAAGCTTACTTTGTTGCATAATCAGATTCAACTACACAAATTTCAAGTTTTAGCATTTATGGACAGCACCTATTGCTAAAGTGAAATCTGAAATTAAACATTAAAGAGAGCAAGTAATAGCATAAACAAGTATCAACATCAAGTATACCAACTAGTTTCAATTTAAGTTATTACTACGTTGAAGTGTCGGATGATACAAGCGTGCTCATATCCGAGAGCGCTGCAATTCGAATCGCTTATTCACCTGCGCAGGGGATCATCAATCGCACGACATGTGCCACAAGGAACCTCATGTCAACCCTCCTCCCATCCATATCTACTCGTTGAACCATCCTCATGCGGCCGAGCACCTAGCAACCTCCTCGAGCGGCTCAAGCCTCACTTAGCCCTCGAGAGAGGCCTAGGCCTCGCCCTCAACCACGCCCAATCGCATGAGGGCATGACCCATCGAGTAGTATGCCTTGAAAGGGTGGCTTACTGCACCATTATATCGGGCATGCGATCAACAAGGGTGCTCGATCAACATGGCAAACAACGGATCGGTCCTCTAACCAACACAAAGTGAGACTACAACATTTGAGTCTCCACACCCAAATGATCCAACCCTCTCGCCTGGGTCTCAAGTTTTCCATTTCAAAGCATAATTATAACCAATTGCAACCCATTAGAGTGAAGTAATTAATCTCAAGTGATGGAGCCATCCACCACTTGGCCCATACCCGACATCTAAGCAAACTAAGCATGGACACATTATAATTACCCATACACTAGCTCCAAGGAAGATATTCAACAATTAACAATGAGTGTATGTGCAACAATTAGGTTCTAATACCCTTCCCACATTTCAATTCCTAATGCATAACCTAACCATCCAATAAGCAAATTATTCGCTAAAATACAATTATGAATAAGGTTGAATATGCTTAGGTGCTTGCCTTGAGCTTCTGTGGGATTCTCAAAAATAGCTGGCTCTCCGGTACCCCCTCGGTCACAGCCGCGTCACCCTCCGCGTGCTCGGTCTCTACACGATTACAATGCATATGAAATGAGATGCATGCAATGCATATGAAATGAAAATACTAAATGCAACAGCCATGACAGTTCCAAAAGTGCAACACAAAGAATATGAATTTAAAACCCTCAACTAAACTCTGAACTTCAGCCCCAAAGTCTGAATTTCAGAAAAACCGGTTTCAGGACAGACATCGACACAAATGGCCATAACTTTCTAACCACTAAGCCAAATTGAGTAAACTTAGACTCGAAACGACCGCAAGACATAGAACTACAACATAGCTTTGGCCAAACCTCCAGAATCTGCCCAGATAACTCTCAGTTTGGCCAGGAACAGAGAGCAGTTTCAGAGTTCAAAATTTTCAGAGTTTCAGACAGCCTGCACCATTTTCAGCATAAAAATTGCTATACTTCATGGAATTGAGTAAAGGATAACATTTTTGCAATGTACATGAAATTTCCTACAACTTCTCAGGCAAAATTAATTTCTAATTCGGCCTAAAAATAATTTAAATTCGCAGCCCAAGTTTCAGCTCCACATTTTCAGTATTTCAGAGCAGCACACACTAAAATCATCATAACTTTCAGCTGGGTTAACGAAATTGAGTGATTCCAGTTGGAAATGAAAGATAATTTCATTACCCACAACTTTCTCTACAGCCAGCCTAGCAGGAGATGCTCGGAACTTGCTCAAATCAACCCGAAACAGTAGCTACGAAGTCTGCTCGAAAATTCAGAACTTTGCTCCAAACCCTAGATTGGTTATTCCCCATTCAAATCCCAAATCTGTACTCACCTAAGCCCCCAAAACCACTATTGCTGCCCCTAAAACCAGAAAACACCAACCCTAAACCCTAGGGAGCCTTACCTCATGGAAGTGGAGGAGGAAGAGGAGGAGGGAGCTGCTGCTTATGGGGGAGAGGGAGGCGCCCAGGGAGGAGCTGCAGGGAGGGGCACGACCTGGAGGTGCTGGAGAAGACCGACCCGGGAGGAGCTCCTTTGGAGCAGCAAGGAGAGGTGGGAGGCTTGTGGAGGCTTGCTTGGGGAGGAGACTCAAAAGAAGAGGCTGCTTGGGGAGGAAAACGCAGAGAATGGGTAGGGCTGCGGGTGAGCGCAACTTCAATAGGTCGAGGGGAGGAAGAGAAGAAAAGCAGCTGTGTTCAGTTTGGTGCTGCCCCAATTCCTTTTTTATTGAGTTCACTTGACCCCACTAGAGTTGAAATGGCTAAGTCCAGAATTTTAGCACTTGGTTTCAGTTTTGATGCTATGATTTAAATTAGCATTTGACATTGGATTTTGGTTCAAACCCCTCCATGCTGTAGAGAAAAGTTTCTAGCTTGTGATCAGCTAACCCGCGCATTCTAAATCCTTATAATTCTCAAGTTACACGGCTCTAAACTTTGATGAAAACCATATTTGTACACTGAAATTTCTAGCTCTTAAATTTTTGCTAAGTTGGAAATTCTTAAATGGTAAATTGGGATAGGTTCTGAAGTTAGCAGTGGGTCTCAAATGCGGCCAAAAACTTGGTTGGCGCTAATGTTAGCCGAATGAGCCGAATTCGAATTTTGGGCCATGACACCTGCCGGCGGGGCACCAGCTCGTAGGAGGCTTCTTCCTCCTCCTCGGACTCAGACTCGCCCTGGACCATAGCCATTGTCGAGATGGGCAAGTTTTGAGTTTGGGCGCTCAAAGTCTATGACAAGGAAAATCTACTGAGCTAAAGATGGAAGGGAAACCGTGCAATTGAAAAGATAGTGCCGTACCTGGGTCAGAAGCCTCCGCTTCGCAGGGGGCTGGCGAGGACCTCGGTGTCCCGAGGGTGAGGGGGCATTCCTCCTTCGGGTGCCTTGAGCTCGAGACCTCGGAGCCCGCGGTGGTTCCAGGTCTTCCGTCGCGGAGGGCTTTGGGCTCTACGGTCGTGGCCCTTGGGTCGTCATGGGGCTCGAAGTCCTAGCGGCGCCGCAGCCTTTTGCTGCTGCAAGAACAAAGGTATGTTAGAAAGAGGAGAGACACAAACAAGAGCTTGGGGGCTCGACCATGGGAGGACCTACCGTTGCGCGGTTGCCCCACTCGAGGTGTTGTTTCTTCGAACCCCTACCGCCTGCGCCGTCCGGGGGTAACCGCTTGCCCGCCTTTTTGCCCTTATTCGCCCCGAGCAACGGCAGCATCCTCTTCGCCGTCCGGAAAAACTCTTCGTTGTCTTGTGAGCATATTCAAGAGATCAAGGAAAGCCCTAAGTATTCACAAGCTAAGACTTCGCTCAAGATGGCTTACCTCGGCGCTCCGGCGCAGCACATTCTTCGGGATGGGGTAGTCAATCGTGTAGTCGTGTGCCACCTTCCCGAACATCTCGATCATCCTGGTCGCAATCCAGGATTCCTTCGGCGCTACTGGGGGGATAAGGTCATCAAAGAAGCCTAAAGATCAACCTCGAGCAAACTTCAGAGTAGGAAGGCTTACCAGATGTTCCTTCACAGGTAAGGTCGTCGACGACCTTTGATCTCATAGAATGGGTGCTCCCTCTTCCATAGAGGGAACACCCAGCCCCGCAGGTAGTCATTGGCAATGGCCTGCCCAGTGAGGCCGCGCATAGCATAGATATGGATGGCGGCGATGGCCTCTTGGTCGACCTCCAGTCGTCTGCCTCCGGCGTCTACCTCTTGTCGGTGATGGGGTTCTGTCAGACGCCAAATACATTGCCTTCACCCTCTTCAAGTAGAACCACCGCTCGGTCCACGGCCGAGGAGTCCCGGAGCAGATTTTGGGAAGGACCAAGGAAGCCCCGCCCACAAATGAAGTAGAAGCAACCGACCACGGGTCCTTCCTGTCTTGAACAAGGAGAAGAAGCGGAAGAAAAGAGAGGGGGTGGGAAGGATCCCAAGGAACCCCTCACACAGATGGGAGAAGATGGAAAGGAGAAGGATAGAATTTGGCACCAGATTGATGAGTTCAATCTCACATTGGGCGAGAACCGCCGTCAGGAAGTCGCTCTCCGGCGTCCGCAGGCCGAAGAGCAGGTAATGCTCGGTGCTAATGAGCTCATCGTCCCGTGGCTACGGCTCGGTCTCTCCGCCCGGTAGCCGCCACGTCGCTGGGTCCAGCAATCCCAGGCTCTCAAGCTCCTTCATCCTCGCTGCTGACAAAGAACTTTTTTCGAGCTTGGCCATGGCGGTTGTGGGATGTTTGGTCGAAAGAAGAAGAAGGGCTCGAGCAGAAGGTTAGGAGGTGAAGATTGCAGGAAGGTCGAGAGTTTTTCGAAGTTGCTGTAGGCTTAGGTTTTATAAGCCCTGTCCGCTGCTGGCCGGAGGTTAAGGCATCTCAAAAGGCGTGCTGGTGGCGATTCGACAGGTGCAATTAAGGATTGAGTGGCGGGATCGAGGCGTTACAGGCGGTTCCACTGCTCGATCGTGTTCGTACCAGAATCTTGAAGTCCAAGGGGTGCTAGGTGTAGTGACGCTGAAGCCCTTTCGTTGGTGTCCGCCCGATCTCGACCTTGAGTTCGGGGCGACCAGAAGACCGTCCCCTCTGTTCATGTCGTAAGGCTCTAGGTCATCCCAAGTGCTTGACACGACCTTGAGCCTCGGGGGCTAGCTGTCGGGGATTGAGAAATCTCTGACAGGTGAATACACAGTCAACAGGGCCCCTAGCTCGGGGTTAAGCTGCAAGGGTCTCCGACCACGACCTGTGCTGCGCGGTTCCCACACGACCTCGAGCTTGGGGGCAAGTATTCAACTCCCGCACGACCTCGACCTTGGTTTCAAGATGTGCGTTTACTCGATAGTTACCAGGACCTTGAATGCCGGAGTTAAAGCGAACGGGCGATGATCTGAACTACATAACCTACCTTGAGCACATCGCCACTACTCGAATCTCTCCTACCGCTTCGAAACGGCCGGGAGAGGTGTAAAACCCCTTGAGGCGAACACGCTCATGGTAGGCAATCAAAGCTATAAGATAATAGACACAACCAGCGTAGAATTCCCTAGAGTTCGGGCTATAAAACAAATACTTGTACTCAAGCATAGTGAACATCCTTGCCTCAGGGCAAGACTGGAGTAGAGCTTTTACCTTCACAAGGGCTCGAACCAATATAACTTCCCGTGTCTTGCTCGTTTTCCTTTTGATTCGACCAACGAAGTAGCGAACGCATTCCTTCGGTGAGTGAAGCTCGTTTTGGATCCTGCATACTTGACTCACCCCTCTTCACTTCTGCGATCAGGCGATCCCGATCGTCGACAACTTCCTTAGAGACCATGTAGAGAAGGGGATAGTGCTTCAGTTTGTGGAGAGTGACCGCCAATTGGCCAACATCTTTACCAACCCTTTGGATAGTTCTAGATTTGTTGCCTTGAGGAGTGAGCTTGGAGTCTTGTGTCCTTACGGCCTTTTGTGAGGGGGAGCTGATTTGTATACTGTGTATTATGTCATATTTCAGTCTTTTCTTTCTTCTAGGTGCTTATGAGTTTATCTTGCATTATCTTGAGTTCTTTTTCTCTTTGCTCTATAGCTACCTAGTTTGCAGTTTCTTATCTTCTTCTCTCCATTCTGTGTTTCTGGTTTTTGATTGAATTATTTTGGATCCTTCAATTGATATTTCTCTTGAGTTCAATCTTGCTAATAACTCAGCTTAAACCAGATTTGTACTTAAAATTGAATCATATGTTAAGGGGGAGTTTAAGAACCTATCTCATGCATTGCATATAGACTTGATTTTTCCTTTTATGAGCTTTGTCTATTATACAAATGATCCATATTTCATTTTATACACGATGCTATATTATGAAGAAAAATACTTGCTTAAATATGTCCAAGTTCATTTATCTGGCTAAGTTTGCAAAATTGAAAAATAAGCTTTAAAATAAAAACTTGATAAAACATGTTGCGTTTACTTGTTAAGTTTCTTCTCTAGGTGTATTTGCAATGATTTGTGAAATTTTGGAATTCTCTAGAGTCCCTATAGCAACTTGGGTAAATCTTGTTTGATCCATACTTGAGTCCTTCACTAGCTTAAAAATGCTAAAATGAAAATAAAGCAAAATTGACTCTTTTTGTGCACATTAGACTTGACACCTCACATTCACAAGACAGCTTCTTATTGCACTTGAGATGAACTTGAAATGTATTGTGTATGACCAAGATCATTCTTTTAAGAGTTCTTCTTGAGATGATCAAACAGGGCTTGAGTCAATTGCTGAACAAATGTAAAAATAACATATGTCGGTAAAGAATGCAAATAATATCAAACATTTGCACCCAGCTATGTCTTTCAAAAAATTTAAAGAAAAATTTGCATATAATATAATATATATATAAGCACGAAGGACCTCGTATGAACTTCTAGATTTCCCAAAATGTTGAGTAAGTTGAACTCTAGGTTCTCTATTTAATCATTTGAATGGCTTTGCTTCTAGTTTTGAAACTAATGATAAGTGTTGCTCATGTTACTAAAATTGACACGGTTTCAATTAAATCTTGCTAGCAAAATGTCTATTTGCTCTTGAACGTGCCTAAGCTTAGTTTATTTTTGCCATAACTTAGTGTGGTGTCATAGCTTGTCTTGTTAGTCACTTGGATAATCCTCAAAGCTCCCTTAGGCTGCATCACTTGCATAAAAACAAAAAAAGAGGGGAGAAAAGAAAATGCCATCTTGATGCCTATATTGCTAAAAGGGGGAGAAATTGTTCCAAAAGGCATCTTGGCGTCCTTATTGTGTTTTAGGGGTTTTGTTATTGACTTGGTCATAGTATTTCTTTTTCACTTTCTCCCTAGTCAGGTTTGGTTTTATAATCAAAATGCTTTCTTTGTTCAAACTCATCCCTATGCCTTTTTGTGTGTTTATCAATATACTCATCAAGGGGGAGATTGAAAGACCATGTGGAGGTCTATACCTTCGTGTGATGTGTAATTAACTAGATTAAAGGTTGATCCGACCTGGAGCATTTTGATAGGTTCCCAACCAAGTCGTGTTATCTTGCTGAGTACTTTTAGCCTCTCGACTCGTTTTCTTCCTTGGCTAAGTGCTAAGTGCCAAGTTCTGCCGGCCTTTGTTGAGTTTCTCTAGCTTTCCAACTGGTTTCTTTGCTAAGTACTGTGTTCCGAGTGGTTCCTGTCTTTGCTAAGCACGTCCATCTTTTTGACTGGTTTTCTTCTTTTGGTGAAAGCCGAGTGCCTCCAGTCCTTGCTGCGCGTGTTTAGTTTCTTGACTGGTTTCCTTCTTAGATTGAATACTATGCTACAGGCAAGGGTTTTCTCATGGACTCAGTAAAGTTGCCATGTCTGAGCTTCCAAGAATTTTCTCTCAAAATCTTTGTTGTGCTGGTAGTCATCATCAAGGCGTTTGGTGTTTAACCGAGTGGTTAACCAAGTGATTAGCCGAGTGGTTAACCATGTGGCTAGTCAAGCATTTCAGCCGAGTGGGTTAGAGTATATGGGTTTGCCGACTGGTTGTTATTAAGTTGTGTTTGGCTATTTTGAGATAATCAGCAAATATGTTTGTGGGCATTGCTATGTGAAAGGTGTTCTTGTCTTTGATGGTTGCAGGACGACGGTGCTGGGTCATGGTGAGGCGGCAGTTGACCAGGACTAGGCGAGGTGCGTCGGAGGTCCAGAACAGTCGGGAGATCGCCGGAAGATGACCAGAGACGGAGTTCGGGCAAGCCAAGAAGGCAAAGAAAGGAGCAGATACTAGCTAGATGAGCATTTTGATAGGTTCCCAACCAAGTCGTGTTATCTTGCTGAGTACTTTTAGCCTCTCGACTCGTTTTCTTCCTTGGCTAAGTGCTAAGTGCCAAGTTCTGCCGGCCTTTGTTGAGTTTCTCTAGCTTTCCAACTGGTTTCTTTGCTAAGTACTGTGTTCCGAGTGGTTCCTGTCTTTGCTAAGCATGTCCATCTTTTTGACTGGTTTTCTTCTTTTGGTGAAAGCCGAGTGCCTCCAGTCCTTGCTGCGCGTGTTTAGTTTCTTGACTGGTTTCCTTCTTAGATTGAATACTATGCTACAGGCAAGGGTTTTCTCATGGACTCGATAAAGTTGCCATGTCTCGAGCTTCCAAGAATTTTCTCTCAAAATCTTTGTTGTCTTTGGTAGTCATCATCAAAGGCGTTTGGTGTTTAACCGAGTGGTTAACGGTGATTAGCCGAGTGGTTAACCATGTGGCTAGTCAAGCATTTCAGCCGAGTGGGTTAGAGTATATGGGTTTGCCGACTGGTTGTTATTAAGTTGTGTTTGGCTATTTTGAGATAATCAGCAAATATGTTTGTGGGCATTGCTATGTGAAAGGTGTTCTTGTCTTTGATGGTTGCAAGACGACGGTGCTGGGTCATGGTGAGGCGGCAGTTGACCAGGACTAGGCGAGGTGCGTCGGAGGTCCAGAACAGTCGGGAGATCGCCGGAAGATGACCAGAGACGGAGTTCGGGCAAGCCAAGAAGGCAAAGAAAGGAGCAGATACTAGCTAGATGCTGCGTGGATCAATGAGGACTGTCGGAATATGGTCTAGTTGATAGGAATAGCTGGTCTAGTAGTTTGCGTTGAGAGCCGTGTAAGAAAAACCTTATGTTAGCAGGTTTAGGGTTTCTCCTTGCAGGCTGTGTGAGTGGGCCCTTCCTAGCCCTTAGATGAGACTCTAGGATTGAGGGCTACATCTAAGAGTGGTAGGTGGCCCGAGAGTTGTATAAATAGAGTTGGAGGGGTAACCTTCTAGGGGTGAAGGATCCCTGAGGGGTTTTAGAGGTTTTGAGCGCTCTGTTGAGCTTTGCACACTTTTGTTTGTGTGGCTGTGTAACCTCCCTTCTAGAAATACAAGTTACCACTCAAATATTTCAATACTTGCATTTTTACTTCTTGTCATTTACTTTCTGCAATTTAAGTTACGCAAATTTACTTTACGTAAGATTGTTTCTTCTCGTTCTACATGCTTTCCTTCTTGCATCTTTTGTGTTCTTGAGTTGTTGATCTAGTGTTTCAATTCTGTGCGTTCTACGCTTGCTGTGATAAGTTGTCAAGATCTTTCCGTTCATCAAAGATCCCAAGAGCAAGCCTTGAACCGAATTTCCTGTTCTTTCTGCTTTTCTTGATGAGCTCTCACCTCTCAGGCAAAAAGGTCGAAACTTTGAGATTAATCCTGGAAATCAGTTTGTGAATCAAGTTTCTGACTGTCCCAAGATCTCATCTACCAAGTTTCTTGGAGTTTTGTTCAGCCTATCAAAAGTTGTTTTGATTCTTGTTTTGGGTCGGGCTATCTGCTCTTGAGAAGCTTTTGAGTCTGGCACTCTCACCTACTCCAGAGGGGTTCTGCCAACTTTCCTAATCAAGAACTTCTTCTTTTTGGGTGATCTTTTGTATTAGTCTTTTGGAATACTGTGAGTGGGACAATTTTGTTGCGACCATTCACCCCCCCTCTGTTCGCCATCCCAATCCTTAAAAAGAATTACTTAAGACACGATATATGCCCAAGTGCGGCAGTCTAGGTCCCTACTCGATACATACCTCTGGTCGAGGATTAGCTAGGGAGTAGGCAGGCCTCTATACCGCAGGGGCCCGGATCTGAGCCATGGAAGATTTTGCTTAATTGAGTAGAGATATTCGCATCTAACAAGACTGTAGTTAGTAAAGCAGTTCGTCAGCCACTAATCATGGCAAGGGGAAAGAGCAATAGAAAAAGTCATTGTTACTTACCCTTAGAGCTATCTCTGGTCGTGTCATCGACCCCAGAATACTCTCAAGCCAGGTGGTCCCAACACTTCAGCGGACTCGAATACCACGTCAAGAAATCCCGGGCAACATGCCACACGGTTAACCCTCTCTTCCTCGGCTCCTCGATCTTCGTGACATAGCGCGCATTCTGTTCTATTAACAGAGGGACTTTCGTCCAAAGAACGGTAGAGCTCAGGAAATATGGTTGATAAGACAAAGGAAAATTGACAGTGTCCGACGAGGTGATGTAAAACCACCGCTTCTTCCAGTCTAATTGCCAGGAAGAAGTCACTGGAACCGGGATATATACACTAGTAGCATCGCTGCAAAGGTGAAAACCAGTACCCCCAATGACGTCATTCTTGGTTGATCTCTTCATGCAATAGAAATGGCGGAATAAATTGAGGCTAGGTCTGATGCCCAGGAAAGCCTTGCAGAGATGGATAAAAATACTAAGCATTGTAAGGGAGTTAGGGCTTAGGTGGAAAAATTGAACTTTTTAGAAATCCAGGACACTCAACAAAAATGTGGAAGGGGGAAAGCTGAGGCCACAGCGGAAGGACTCAAAGACTACAGTCTCGTCTTCATCCTTAGGAGTTGGATAATCCTCAACGGTAGACTGTTTCCAATGGAAGAACGCCTGAGGAGGAACTAAGCCGTCTTTCTCCAGCTTCGTGAGATGCTTTTCCATCATGATCGACTTCTGCCACACATGCTGGTCGGTCTCGTCGCTAAAGGCCGGCCCGCTCGTTGCAGCCTCTTCCTTCAACTGCGCAGTGGCCTTAGGGTTGGCGGAAGGATTAGACACCATTGGAAGCCAAGGAGAGGAAAAATTCTCAAGGTGCAAGCGACGCGAGAGTTCAAAGGAACAGTGAGAGGCTTTGAGAAGAAGGATGAAAGTGCAAGGATGAAACGACTATAGTTCCAAATCCAGAGACTTATTAGCTAAAAAGTGTCCAGGCACAATGGTTCATTTCCCGCCGTACGGCACGTTGATCACCGAAAAAAGTGGAATGATGGCACCGCATTCGCCGTGACGCCTCCGACGTGAGCAAAAAATGCTTCAACTGCTCAACGTTCAGAATTTTTGACAAACGTTCCAACTCCGCTCAGATTGGGTTGATTGGTCAACATCGAGCGACATAAGGCTACCCTAAGCATTCAAGCTGGGTTTGCAACAGGGCGCTCGACGTTGCACATCCCACTCGATACTTAGCGATTCCTGACTTGCTCGAGTCATTCGACCACAAGCAGGTGAGGCATTGTTCGACCAAATCAAGTTTGACAGCAATCGACCAAGCACTCAAATAGACCCTCCGCTAAGCAGAGTTCGGGAGCTACTGTCGAATTTCCAGATGTGGGATATGGGCCTACGCCATAAGGTCCAAAGCCAAGCCAGGTATATCTTTACCAGCATTTGTAAACTCTGGATATTCCGAGCCCAGCTCAATGGGATAAGATATACGGAGTAGATATGTCCCCGCATAAGGTAGGGCTCGATCGTATCCCCGATACAAGAAAACCTACTCGAATACGTCGAGCCACTATGGAAATTCAGGAGTGATAGGGAGATCATAACGACAAAAGGACTCCTCATTGACCTACGATTCGATACTCCAGCCCACTA
This sequence comes from Guadua angustifolia, assembly GCA_036346375.1. NCBI lineage: Eukaryota > Viridiplantae > Streptophyta > Magnoliopsida > Poales > Poaceae > Guadua > Guadua angustifolia. The sequence continues at coordinate 11,731,678 of CM070501.1, forward strand.
TATAAGGACTAGGGAGGACGTCGTCCAGAACAAGCCAATTGGAAGTCAGCCAATCGCAAAGCCGCACAAGCCAACTCAGAGCGCAAACTTCAAGCCATTGCCATCCATAGTCCGATGCACAGGAAGATCTCCACGCAGGCATCTGTTAGCCATAGTCTAGCCACCCCCCATATTCATATTCTTCCTTGTAATCAGGACTAGCTCCACTGCTTGTAATCGGTTCATTGATCTCATCCATCGCCGACACAGGAGTAGGGTATTACTCACCAAGAGGCCTGAACCTGTCTACATCATGTGCCCTTGATTGCGTGTTTGATCCTGCATCCCCCGAAGGTACCCGAATATAAGTGTGTTATCGATCACTAACCTTCGACAGTTGCGTAAACGATATAGGTGTGAGATGTAGATGAGCATGAAACAGGAATCGTATGAAATAACATAAGTGTCAGCAAAGTGCATATGCTAGCAGAACTAAAACTCTAGATATGGAAAATGCTTCAAAACCAACATGTTTACCGCAAGGAGGGAAAACTAAGGCACAATATCATTCTGTATGAATCGAAACAATTTATTTTTGGAATCTACCACTACGAGAAACCACCATGGGTTTTTTGTGAGGATTGATTTAGACAACAACAGATAAAAATAATAACAACAAGAAACACATTATGCGATAGTTACCTCGTAGTCTTATACATATATAAGCATAGCAGTAAAGGAGATTTAGTAAACACACAGCATGTCGATCTCGCTTGAGTTGTGTTATGAGAAACCGGCGCGCAATATCCTCAGAAGGTAGCCTTATTAGCGGAAGACAATCATGTATCGAAGAAAATAGCTCAATGCAAAATAAGTGCATACTACAATGCGTTTTCTTATGAGAGCAAATATCTTCACACATATATCTAAGAGTAAAAGAGCCTTGTTGCATCGGTGAGTACATCAGATATACTCTGAGATTTACTCACTCCTCTAGACAAAACGTGTTTTGGTCATAGATTCTAGGCTAGCAGCAATACCTTAAAGAAAGAAAAAACAATTTAGCTCAGTAGGGAAGCAAAAAAAGAGTGGCCTAAAATGTAAAAAGACCGACAAGAGTAGCACTAAAAGTGTCAAGGACCAAGCTTTGTTTTATACCCTGGATAGACGGAAAGGCACATAGTTTTAAGAGTTGTACAAAGCAGTATGAAGACTCACATGATATGTAAAACAAAGCTTTGAAAAATCGACAATAGCATTGATAAAAATAGGTATATATAAAAATGTTCATGGCTGATAGGAGTACTAAGTAAGCTATACCTAATACGAAAACATGTTAATAGACGATACATGTTCAAAAACAACTGAGAATGGGCTACTTGATAGCAGAATCGGCAAAAGGTTCTGTCAATGAAAATGAAGTAGCAAATTAGGAGAGCGCTAGTAATGATCTAAAAGCAAATCAGCATATTCTATTAACATCGCTAAGGAATAAGATTTGTTTTATACTCTGAACAGATGGAAAAGCATATAGTTGCATGCATTTTACAAAGCTGTACGACACTGCATTAGCTCCGCACGATAGGCATATGGGGGAAAAGCTGTACGGAAATGCTAGAAGCTGTCACGAAAATAGGTATTGAACATAGCAGATACGAAAGGGCTGCTGCATAGATCAAAAGTAGAACTGAAGCCTGACCGAAATTAGCAGACACTAAAGGGCTATTACATAGACAAAGGCTAAATTGAAATCTGTACGAACAAAGATCTATAAGAGACGTGTGTCGTATCCAAACATGGATATGGTTAAGAGGCTAGTTGGATCTAAACCAAATGTAATGTTATATAGGTGCGACAAATAGGTGTGTGATCATGTGGTCTGCCTAAGTATTCAGTAAAAGAATAGATTATAGCACACTACTACAAAACCTTAAATATGTGACGGTCTATCTGTGTTGGTTTTTTTTGGAACCGACACATATAATGTTTTTGTGTCAGTTCTAAAATTTAAAATAGCGGAAAGACTATTTGTGCTGGTTTTTAATTGAACCGACACGTTGGCGTAAAAAGCGTGAAGAGGTTTACGGTTTGCAACACAGGGACGAACACGGGTTCAAGTTAATGTGGCGTGCCAATCGATTTGACCACGCAATCGATAAGGAGTATAGTTGTAAAATTCAATCAAGCCGATCCTCGAGATGAATCGGCTAAAAATGAGAATCGACCGAAGCGCGATTAGAAGGATAACTAGACTAGTCGATCAAGACTAATCAGGGTAAAAAGGGGTAACTAGATTAGTCGATTAAGACTAATCCAGGGGTAAAAGGTAGATTGATTCTTAAAAGGCGATCGCAACAAGGCGAGCGAATCAAACACGAAAAAGACAATAGCGATCAAACAATCGGCGATCGCAACTTTATTTGATCGATGTCGACTTACAGAGGAAAGATTACAATGCTAAAAAGACTAAAGACTACAGAAAGTAAAAACTGGTAGATGTGTTGATTGATTGTGTATCCTCTTCAAGCAGCCCTAGCGTGCCTTATATACCCGCTAGCCGATCCGAGCCCTGGTCCAACACGACGATGTAATCGAATAAACCGTAGTTTCCTATTTGGACTCTGTTTCCAAATATTATTCGTACGTTATCCAAATCTTTTGAGGTGCTCCGTGTTGTATCCAAACTCACGTCTTCCCGCCGATCCTTGTCGTATTTTCCAAAAACTGGTGCAAACATATGCCCCCCATTTTTGGAAGATAACTTGTTATCTTTCAAAAATCCATCGGCTTTTCCTTCATCGGCTTTTCCCTTGTTGATCAAATAAGCATTTGATAACATTTGTTTTAATTGCGCCAAAAAATCTCGGTGCGGTTTAATGACATAATAGCCTCGGGTTCACTTCCGCCCTTTTACTTTTCACCGGCTATATATATGCGGGACCCTCACGGTCATTTTCACGCTCTCGGCTCTACGCACCCTTTGCAATCGACTTGTCCTTTGATAAACCTGCCTTCATCTTAGTGTACTTCCGCCACTTCAGCGAACTCTCGATCGGTGAATGGATCCTTCTCAGTCTTGATCCCAATCACGATAGTGAAGATCAATATTATCTAGGGCGATGGGAAACTCAACCAGCGACATTGTAATTGTGAAGAAATCCTAGACTTCCCAATCGGCCGGGGTTACAATATAACGAGAATGGGGTAAAAGTTTTAGGGCATGGCCGACAGCGCTAAAAGGGTGGAGGAGCTGGTGTATTAGAGTATCGGCTCAAAAAAGAGAGGAATGGGAAAGAATGGGTATAGCTGAATGCCTTCCTCTGAGTTTAGCAAACCCAGAAGCCAACGAGCCTTTGGTGGCCACGGCATGTTATTTCGGTCAAGCACCTTCAATGCCTTTCTTTTCGAACCGGACCCATCATTTAACACTTTTAGATGTAGCGAGCTATGTTGTCTCGAGCACGATGGTGAACAATTATCGGCTTTTAGTGGCAAACCCGGTATAAGTTAATTCGATCCAAGGCGAAAATTTGGATGAAGTATATTGACATAACAACAAGGTGAACAATTTGGTATCGGTGAAGAGCATCGCGACTTTCCTTAACCTTTGGCTAGAAAGATTTCTATTACGTGGAGCTTCCCTTGGCCCGACACAAGTGTACCAAGATGCGTGGCCGAGCAATTGGTGGAAGGGCGTCGGCTAGCCCTTGGCAAAATGCTTCTAGGAGCCGTTTATCAAATGATGCATGTTATCGATCGGCTCTTCTCGGTTTTGCTCGGTTTGTTGTTGGCAACATAAGCGACCCTCTGTGGTTTATTCAGCTCTGCTTTATAGCATATTTAGCGATCCCTTATTTCCGAACCATTGGAGGACTCGGCTTTTCCCGAGGACTACTACCTCAAGGCACCACTCGGCGGTCTGAGGCGGTCGGTCATCTGGAGAAGACTTCGTGATGTGCTCGGTGGTGACACCAGATTACTCGGCGATTTCAAGAAGTATCTGTCATTCTTTCTTAATTTGGACAACACGGTTTTTAATCGGCCAAGATTTTTCCCTTATACCAATGAGGCCGATTTCCAATGGCCTTCGTTCCTTCATCTGGATCTTGATAGTTCTATGATGTCGAATCGACTTTAAACTTATCGGATTTTTATCTCCCCTGTATTTTCCACGTCGGCTTGAATTCCCATAGCAGGACATTTCAAAGTCGTATGAGTTTATCATCCATCGGTATCGCGCTTGATTAGGTTTTGGCCAAGTGATACCTTCGCTTGCCACTTCTTGATTGTATTCACCCGGGACTCGGTGACAAATAAAGCGGCGAGAAATAGTTTTGGAGCTAGCCAGGCCAATTTCAAGTCCTCGGTTGCAGCGCTTCTTCTTAAACTCCGCCGAGCTAGTCATTTTTCGACTTGGTGGGCGCCTATATCGAAGCCCTTTATCACGGATCGTACACCATCGGCTATTATAGAAATTTTTGCAGATTTTCATGAGCGCGGTAGTTTCTTCTAGCGGCGGCCGATTCGGCGAAAACATTTCGGATTCTTCGGCTCGTCGGGTTATACTAACTTTCGTCGTGGCGAGTAAGTATCGGCTTATTTAAAAAGTTTTACGCTTTGCATATTTTGATTCCTCTTCTTGATCATCTAAACATTTTACTTTTCACGAGGATCTTTGCTGCGAAACAAGGCCATCATTGATCCATCAATTTGGTGGGTCCAAAAACGTCCCCATCAAGCAGCAGGCTGACGGGCTACTCGTCCGTAATCTTGGAGTTCAAAGCCCATCTTTATCGGAGATTGAGAAAGGAAAAAAAGCCCGATAAGCACTTTTATTATAGTCGATAAATATTTCCTTTCGTACTCTCGCTCATCCGTAGCTTGCTTTCGAGAAAAACCCAAGTCTACCAAGGTCCCGGAAAAAAACCCGAAACACAAGGAGCAAAGTGCGAAAGTTCACCTCACCGTCGGCTTTCAGCGAAGTAAGCACTATACCACTTTTTCTTGAGAGTTACTAGCTTTCAAATTCTTGACCTCATGACACTTTTTTTTTAGCCGGCGGCATCTGTTCAAATTGCTTGGCATTTTGACGAACTCCAAAACATACATAATCCTGTGACTTGAAGCCTCCAACTCCTTCATCATTGACTCTATCGGCTCTCCTCGCTGATATCATACACGATGATTTATCTAATCTTCTTGGTTTCTCTTTGGACGGTGATCGACCACAAGTGATGGCGACAGATGATTATCGGTAGATATTCGTCGGATCATTGGCGCATCCTGGGCGTCGGCCGATAGTCAAATCTGCGCCGAACATGCAAGAAAAGTTGAATCGGCTTTTTATCGGCTGTGAGCCACCGAAAGCCATGATTCTTGCCGTAGCACAATCTATTAAGTGATGCAATGGTGGCGTTGAAGCCGATCTGCCGCCAAAAGCTATGGAGGCACTTTTGAATGTTTGCCATATAGGCGAAAGGAAGGCGAAGTTGATGCGGCAAATGCTAGAATCGCTCAGCAAGACCCAAGAAGCCGACCAGCGCCAATTGGACAAGCTGATTCTTTGAGGCCAAGGCTAAAAAGAAAAAGTATGATGAGGGTGCTTCGTCCTTCTCGCGACCAAGTCTTACGCGTGATCAGAATCGACCAAGAAGAGACTTGAGGAGGAATTGGCCAAAGTGAGCGGCGGTGGCCAATTCCCTTCTTTGTGATGAGTCTGACAACCGCGTCTCTGAAGGGCCTCAAGGAAGGCGTTGGTTTGGCCGTGGCGAAAGTTAAAGATCGATCGGCCAAAATCACCTCGGTCTTAAGACAGCATAAAGGATGATGAAAATATTGTGTATGGCGTTCTGAGACAACGGCCAAAGCGTGGCGGCTTTAGTCGACTTTAGGGGCTAGAATCCACGTTACGGGTGTAATTTACGTAATGAAGTGATGTCTCGAAACAATGTTCTTTGTTCGCCACGATGTGCGCCTTGTGCCACTTTTGTAATATTCTAAGTCGGTTGTTTAGCCGATTGTGTTTATTTTGCCTCGTTGGTTGTTTAGCAGAATTCTTCCTCAAACTTTTGTTTTTCTAATTATCTTGTGATCCAAACGCTAGGGTAGTATTTCTTTAGATATTTTCCATTAATAAGCCTTTGGTAATACCGACCCTTGGCGTTTAGTATATACGCATTTCCTGTAATGAGCCGATTTATTTTATACGGTCCTTCCCAAGTAGGCGACCATTTAGAATCGATTATCCTTAGAACCAATCGGCAATATCGTTTTCCAAACCAAATCGGCTTCACTAAAAGATTTAGGCACAACCTTTTTGTTGTATGCTCTTTGCAACTTTTTCCTTATCCCTTTCAAGCCGAGCCTAAAGTAATCACCTTAACTACGCCAAGTCATCCAAATTGCATAACATCAATTCTTTGTATTCATCGGTAGATAAATTGTTTTGTCTTGCTATCGCATAGACTCAATGTTTATTTCTATGGGCAACACGACTTCTTGGCCATATACCAACCGATATGGCGACAATTTAATCGATCGTGAAATGCTAGCCGATAGGCCCATAGAGACTCAAGCGGTGTAGTATGCCAAGTTCGAGGCTTTTCATCAATTTTCCTCTTAATCAACTTGATCAAGGTTTTGTTAGGCGACTCGGCTTGCCCGTGCTTTGGCGTAATGCGGTGATGAATTGAGTAATTTGATGCCTAGACTTTCTGCGAAGTTTTAAAATCGTTGGACATAAACCACGGTTCCTTGATCGGTTGTAATTATGCATGGGATACCAAACCGATGAATAATATGTTCATTGACAAAGCCGATAGCTTCTCTATTGGTAACCTTTTTAAGTGGAGCGGCTTCTACCCATTTTGAGAAATAATCATGTCATTGCAAGAATGAATTTATGGCCTTTGCTTGAAATTTGGAAATATTTGGCCGATTATGTCTATCCCCATCCTCTGAGCGGCCATGGTTTAACAATTGGGTGTAAAGCGATGCAGTGCAAGTTACGTTCCCAAATTTTTGGCAAGTTTGGCATCCTTTATAATATTTGAAACAATCTTCGGCATTGTCGGCCAAAAATACCGGTCGTCTAAGGATCCATTTCATTTTGTGGGCGATTGGTGTGCTCATAAATTCGCCGTGAACCTCACCCATAGCCACTTTTGCCTCTTCCTTACTTAAACATCGCGACAGGTCCTTCTAAGGTTCGATAATATAATTCTCCTTCTAGCACAACATACTTTAGTGCTTTTTGCCGAACCTTACGTGCGATGGGCTCGGATGGATCCAATAGGTAAGTTTTATTTACGTCCTCCGATCGGCATTATCGACACAGATCTTGTTTTGTCGATTAATTCGATCTTTCGTGTCATTTGTATTCCTTATAACTTTGAAGCTGCTTGAGCCAAAGCGTTGGCTTTCTTGTTCATCTCTCTAGGCACATAGCCGTTACGGAACGATGTAAAAGTATTGATAATCTCAAGACAATGTCTCAGATATTTTGATAACACCTCATCATTGCATTTAAATTCCCTTTTAATTTGTTGTACCACTAGTAATGAGTCGCCATATGCTTCTATACTACTCACCCCAATACTATTTGCCAACTGCAGTCCTTTGAGCGGTTTAGCTTATTCGATTTGGTTATTAGAGCATCGACATGGCCGATATGCAAACTCTATGTCGTGCCCTTTTGGCGAAGTTAGTACAATACCTATCCCACTTCCTTCCTGGCACACTGACCCATCAAAATATAGTCGCCATGGGGCTATATCGACCATTCCTACCATAGTGTCGTGTCCTGTTATGAAATCGGCTATCACTTGGCCTTTAATGGCTTTAGCCGATTTATACTGCAGATCGAACTCGGTCAGGGCGTAGGCCCACTTCCCAAGTCGTCCTCTTAAAATCGGAGCAGACAGCATGTATTTGACGACATCGGTTCTACATACCACTATGCAGGTCGATGCTAATACATAGTGCCTCAATTTTGTGCAAGCAAAATATAATGATAAACATAATTTTTCTATCGGAGGATACCTGGTTTCGGTGTCCAAGAGTAAATAAACTTAAGTAAAATATTACACGCTCTTTACCATCAATCTCTTGTGCCAATCTGGCTCCAATGGTCTCGTTTTAAGCCGATACATACAACTTGAATGGAACCCCTTTAAGAGTGCGGCCAAGGCCCAGTGGCGATGCTAAGTATTGCTTTATATCATCAAAAGCCTTTTGCGATCGGCTCCCACACAAACTCGATGATCCTTCAATTTTAGCGATGGCGTGGCTGAATCTTACCGAGCAGATTTGAAATAAATCGTCTTAAGTAGTTGATTTTGCCGATCAACTTTTGTAGTTCATTCTTGCATGTTGGTGGTTTTGTGTTCACTATAGCTTTGACCCTTGTCAGCTAACTTCAATTCCTCTTTGATGTACCATGAAACCAAGAAATTGATGGTACCGATACACCAAGCGCACATTTAGCAGTTCATTTTCAGCCCATGAGCTCTTGTGTTCGAAATACTTTTTCTAAATCGGCCAAATCTTAATCTTCCCTAGATTTAACCACTCGTCATCGATGTAAATTTCAACGATGTGACCGATTAGATTGTGAAAGATCAGATTCATGGCGCGTTGATAGGTAGCACTGCGTTTTTAAGCCGAATGTCATTCTTGGCCATTCATATAACCCTAACGCCGAGAACATCGAAAGGCGATCTTAGGGACATAAACCGCCATAAATATCTGGTTATATCCGGCGTTGCCGTCAAGAAAACTGATAATCTTGTTACCCGATGCAGCGTCGATAAGCATATCGGCTATAGGCATCGGGTATTCATCCTTTGGTGTAGCTTTATTCAAATCCCTGAAGTCCACGCATACCCGCAACTTACCATTTTTCTTCATGACAGGCACAATGTTTGATACCCATTCGGCATATCGGCAAGGCCTTATGAATTTGGCCTCTAGCAACCTTTCAATTTCTTCTTTTATTATATCGTGTAACTCCGGATTACAACGACGAGGGGGTTGCTTATATGGCCGATACCCCGGCTTGATAGGTAGCCGATGTTCTACCAACTGTCGGCTTAATCCAGGCATTTCGTAATACTCCCAGGCGAAACAGTCCCTGTATTCTCTAAGTATTTTGATCAACTTATTTTTATATTCTAGATCTAAATTTGCACTTACAAAAGTTGGCCTTTTCTCTATCGTCTTCTCCTATATCGACTTCTTCAAGCATATCGTGAAGTAAAGCCTTAGCCCAATTTTTAAGCTTTGGAAATCTTCAATGGCCTCGCGAGAGTTTATCCCATGCCGATAGCTCCTTGCTCTGTCTTGTAGTTGGATCATTTTGACCCCATCTTCTCAAGATCTCGATCGCCCGTCGAAGGTGCACCGCTTGACAGCGATCGGCGTAAAGCTTTGTCTTCCCAATCTTGATGAAATCACAATCGTCTAGTGCCTTACGATATGCATTCACGCTTCTTCGTGCGGCCAATTTGCGTCGGGTGGCCATGGCAATATGAGCGATGTGTATTTTGAGACAACCGACTTCATCTCCGTTCCTTTGGACAAGCGATTGGTGCATTGTTGAGGGTATCTGATTCGCGTGTATCCAATCCCGTCCGAGAAGCAGACTGTAATTTCCTTTTGCCTCAATTACGAAGAATGCGGTCGGCAAAGTTTTGCTGCCGACGGTTAATTCTGTAACCATCACCCCTTTTGCCTCAGTGGGATCACCGGTGAAGTCATTTAGCACCATGTTACGTCTTGATCAAGTCTTAAATCGGTTTTGCCCAACTTTTGCAAGTGGAAGTGGCATTAAGTTTACAATAGCCCCTCCATCTACAAGCATCACGGATATCGACTTTAGTTAATAAAGCCATTTAAATATAACGGCTTTAAGTGCGATGAGGATCTTGTGGTTTTTGAATCTGCCTCATGTGCGAGCACAAGCGAATGAAGCGTATCTTTAGCGATTCGGTCTTGATTACGAATTCAGGTGGCGAGTGAACACCATGCTGATATCCATGGGAGGAGTGTCATTTCGGACTATTGGTGACAGCAAATCGTCTGAGGAATCTGACTCGTTGTCGGCTTGTTCTTTTCTCCTCCATTCCTTTTTGACAAGTTTTATCGGCCGCAATTCGTTGAATGTTTTATCCCTCTGTTTTTCTTCATCGGCCTCTCTCATTTCCTGCGTTCTTAGGCGCTGGAGCCGTCTGCGTTGTGATCGGCTAAGCCCAGTCGGACACCACCTAGGCTTGGGTTCCACTGGCTTGCGGATTTTTCCAACCAAGTTCTCCGTTGGTTCTTTTTCCTCATCTTGGTTTGGTATGCCTAGCCTCTCTTTTACCGGCTTCCTGTGCTCTGACTCAGTATGATTTATCGTTGGCCTAAATAGACGTTCCTTCACTGATTGTTTGGGCCAATTTTCTTGCGGGTAGTGCTCCATGGGACATGCCCTTGAAGATGGTAAGGCCATGCCCTTTCCCAATAGAATGCCAAAAGGACATCTCTGGTGAGCTCTCTCTGCGGCGTCTAGCGTCTGATTGTTTGGCGAAACATATCGTTTGGCGTCTGACTCATTTGGTCGGCGAACTGCTGCTCTTTCAGATGGCTCATTCTTTCATACTTTTCGAGCAAGCTGCGAAAAAAGTTGGTTTAAACTTGAATGTTGGTTTTCGTGGCGGAGTTCTTTGACTTTGTACCATCGTCAGACTTGCAATTCTCCTTTTGGTTTCACAGTTTTTGAAATTTTCCCATCTGATCGGCCTCAATTTGAAGTGAGCCGATCGTTATTTAGCGTTCTCCTCTTGAGCTAGATTCTATATCGACTTGTCGTGTAATTCTGGTCGTTCCTTGACAATTTGTTTCCCCTTGCCAGAGCACTGAACCATGTTAATTGGGAAGGGATTGACATCGACTTCCATGGCTGGCTCTTCTGCGAACTTAAGCCGACCATCTTCGATAGCTGCCTGTATGTGCTGTCGAAAAATATTGCAGTCGTTAGTGTTATGGGAAAAGGAATGATGCCACTTACAGTACCGTCGTTTCTTGATCTCATCGGCTGACGGTATAGTATGCCCTTCAGGTAAACGTATTAGTTTTTCTTGTAGAAGCATGTCGAATATACGGTCGCACTTGGATACATCAAAAGCGTATTTAACCTCCGATTTATTCCTAGTCGGCTTAAGCCACGCGAATGACAAGCGGCTTTTAGAACCCTTTATCCATTCGGCTATATTCACGTCTGCTTCATCTTCAGAGGTTTCACTAGAGCTATACTCGACCATGTTTATCTTAGCCTTTTCTTTTCCGTTGTTATTTAGTCTAATCTTGTCCTTGAATTCTTTACTTAAGTATCGGCCTTCTTGTCTTGACACTGCGATGGAAGCAGATGGCTTAGATCTGTGAACTCTGTCGACAAACTTCTCTTTAAGCGGAGAATTAACCCTGAAACGCTAAATCGGCTAGTTGATTATCGGGCAATACTACTTGAAGCATCGATTTCAGTACTTCTCTAAATCTTCTAATGTAATCGAAGCGATTCACCAAATTTACGACAAAGACACTCAAATCCGAAATCCTTAGTTCGGTATCGCGGAGAAAAGTATTCATGGAATCGGCTCTCTATCGTTCAGTGAACCGAATTTGGAAGCGATTCAGTAAACCAAGTGAAAGCAGTTCTGAGAGAGACAAAGGAAAAAGTCTAATTTTTAATCCATCAGTTGAGTTGCTTCACCACATTGGGCGATAAATCGTCAAGCGTGCTCTAAGTGGTGACGAATCATCCCCTGAAAATTTTGCGAAATCGGGAATCCTAAAGTTATGGGGATCGACATTAGGTCAATATAGTCCGGGTATGGCTTTCTATAGCGATGGTTTTCCTTTAGGTCTGCGAGCCAAATTGATCTCTCAAGACTATGGAAATCGTCGGCCCAATTAATGTTATTGGCATTTGGACCACCGAGTTTGGCCAATTGACGAGTGTCCTGCCCCCAGTGCAAACTCGGTTTAATCTACCGCCCTAGCCGATGGAATCTTGTTGTTGCTCCTGCCCCCCGAGTGCAAACTCGGCTGGTCGGCTGGCCCTAGCCGATGGGTACTGTTGTTGCAACGATTCGTACCCATCGGCTCTAGCGGCCGGAACCTCAGGCATTGGAACAAACGGCTCTGAGTACGTAACTACTTTATATGGAGCTGGATCTCTAATTTGGGACTGCCCCTGAGGTTTATAGTCTCTTTCTAACTCAATCGGCTGAGGGGCCGATTGTCTGTGGGAGGTTCCTGATGTCGATGGATCTATCTTTGCGGCGTTAGTATATGTATGGTAATGAGTAACGGGGCTTGGACGAGGGTTCGCTGGTGCCAACACGGTAGGTTGAGTCGGCATTAGTGAGGGTATGGGTGCCGACGCCTTAATTGTGTTGGTGTTTGGTGCCACAGAATATACGGGGTATGTGGGAAGTGGCTGCAATGGATCCAGCAATCCCCCAGAAGTTACCAACTCTTGTGCAATCGTTTTTACGCTATTCTCGATCATCGGCTTTAAAGTTGTGACCAAAGCCGATGACTGATTAATTAAAGCGTGATGCACAGATTGTTCAATCATGACAGATAAATCAGCTTGAGTGGCATGTATCGGCTTCTGGTCGATCATGACGTCGGCTCGCGAACGGATTGATCGTTGGGGCGCCATCTTTGAGTAACCCTCGTCGGGTTTTACGATAGCAACCCAACATCAATTCCTCCAACGCAGCTTCCGATCTTCAATCTCTTTCTTGTTGCTCTGAGTCAAGTCCTCCATTAATGGCGGCGATGATTGCCTCTGTATTGGCGTCGGGAGCGATGGATTTGTTTGCGATCATCTTGTCGATTTGGGTGTCCCCTTTAGGCGTGCCAAAAATGTGTTGGCGCCAAAAAAGCGTGAAGAGGGTTTCTGGTTGCAACACAGGACGAACACGGGTTCAAGTGTCTTGTGGCGTGCCAATCGATTTGACCACGCAATCGATAAGGAGTATAGTTGTAAAATTCAATCAAGCCGATCCTCGAGATGAATCGGCTAAAATCGAGAATCGGCCGGAAGCCGATTAGAAGGATAACTAGACTAGTCGATCAAGACTAATCCGAGGGTAAAAAAGGGGTAATTAGATTAGTCGATTAAGACTAATCCGGGGGTAAAAGGTAGATTGATTCTGAAAAGGCGATGCGCAACAAGACGAATCGAATCAAACTGAAAAAAGCCAATGGCGATCAAACAATCGGCGATGCAAACTTTATTTGATCGATGTCGACTTACAGAGGAAAGATTACAATGCTAAAAAGACTAAAGACTACAGAAAGTAAAAACTGGTAGATGTGTTGATTGATTGTGTATCCTCTTCAAGCAGCCCTAGCGTGCCTTATATACCCGCTAGCCGATCCGAGCCCTGGTCCAACACGACGATGTAATCCGAATCGGCTTCGTAGTTTCCTATTTGGACTCTGTTTCCAAATATTATTCAATGCGTTATCCAAATCTTTTGAGGTGCTCCGTTGTATCCAAACTCACGTCTTCCTCTTGATCCTTGTCGTATTTTCCAAAAGCTGGTGCAAACATCTATATAGCGTCGACGCAAATCATTTTTTGGGCATCTTGTTAGCTCTGCAGAATAGACATATGGGGGAAAAGCTGTATGCAAACGCAGGAAGCTGCAACGAAAATAGAGACCGGAGACACCAGGTATGAAAAGACTATTGTATAGATTAAAAGCTATTAACATCGCTAAGGAATAAGATTTGTTTTATACTCTGAACAGATGGAAAAGCATATAGTTGTATGCATTTTACAAAGCAGCATGAAGAAGCGAATAATATGTAAGACAGCTATGAAAAACCGATAACGGCGTTGCTAAAATAGACATATATGAAAACATTCATAATTGATAGAAGCATTTGCAAGCAGGATCTAATACCAAAACAAACCAACACATGGTACAGGTTTTAAAATAGCTGATAATAGGTTATCTAATAGCGCAATTAGTAAAAGGCTATGCACATGGAAATGAAATAGCAAACCAGGAGAACGGCAGTAATAATCTAAAAGAAAATTAACATACTTTATACAGCAGTGACACGAACTCTTTTTGTACGACACTGCATTAGCTCCGCACGATAGGCATATGGGGGAAAAGCTGTACGGAAATGCTAGAAGCTGTCACGAAAATAGGTATTGAACATAGCAGATACGAAAGGGCTGCTGCATAGATCAAAAGTAGAACTGAAGCCTGACCGAAATTAGCAGACACTAAAGGGCTATTACATAGACAAAGGCTAAATTGAAATCTGTACGAACAAAGATCTATAAGAGACGTGTGTCGTATCCAAACATGGATATGGTTAAGAGGCTAGTTGGATCTAAACCAAATGTAATGTTATATAGGTGCGACAAATAGGTGTGTGATCATGTGGTCTGCCTAAGTATTCAGTAAAAGAATAGATTATAGCACACTACTACAAAACCTCAAATATGTGACGGTCTATCTGTGTTGGTTTTTTTTGGAACCGACACATATAATGTTTTTGTGTCAGTTCTAAAATTTAAAATAGCGGAAAGACTATTTGTGCTGGTTTTTAATTGGAACCGACACAAATAATTAAAAACCGGCACAAATACATTTGTGTCGGTTCTAAGTTGGAACTGACACAAATAGTCTGCTTTTCCTCCGCACCGTTAGTAAAAACATCATAACTTTCGACTCGTAATTCTGATCAGGGTGTTCTTTGGCTCGTTAGAAAGTTAACGAAAAGCTCCATTCGAAAATTGCTAAAGTCCAAAAATCAATAGGTATTTCAATGATTATTTGTGCTAGTGCAAGTGCGGCAAGCCCTAAACAACGTTTTTTTGGAATTTTGTCACTGCACATGCACTTGCACAAAACATCAGAATACGACCATCTAATTTTTGCTAAGCTTACGAAATTTGGGTGCTACTTTTCATTATCTTTCCAACGAGCCAAAGAACGCCCCGATCGGAGTTACGAGTCAAAAGTTATGGCCATTTTAACAAACGTACTCAGATTTTATATTTGCAACCTAGAATCAGTGCCTAAAAGAATATAATTGGAGAGCTCATCGTATGATGATTCCAGAAAGTACAAGAACACTAAAATCAAATATACGAGTCAAAAGTTATGGTGTTTTTACAAGTTTCATTAATAGTAATGGCATATATATTGCAAGCATCATTAATAGTCAAAAGTATGAAAAATAAATTTGAAAGTTTTTAAATTTTGCTAATTACCTCTATAGTTTGCTATTTTGAAATAATTGGAAATCGATGTTGGGGTGCTTCACGGAGTTAAGGGAGGAGGGACGAATTATATGTCAGATATGATCATACCACCACTAAAGTACGAGTTCAAAGTTAAGCGTGCTTAGGTGAGAGTAGTACTAGGATAGGCCACGTGAGGTGGACGCGTGTGGCACGAAGTTGCCAAATCTCACACAATTACAAATAACAACAGATACATTTTTTTGTCATATTATTTGTGTTGGTACTAGCCAAAAACCGACATAAATAATATTATCTATGTCGGTTCTAGCCAAAAACCGACACAAATAATCTTTTCCTCCGCACCGTTAGTAAAAACATCATAATTTTCGACTCGTAATTCTGATCAGGGTGTTCTTTAGCTCGTTAGAATGTTAACGAAAAGCTCCATCCGAAAATTGCTAAAGTCCAAAAATCAATAGGTCTTTCAATGATTATTTGTGCTAGTGCAAGTGCGGTAGGCCCTAAACAACTTTTTTTGGAATTTTGTCACTGCACATGCACTTGCACAAAACATCAGAATATGACCATCTAATTTTTGCTAAGCTTATGAAATTTGGGTGCTAATTTTCATTATCTTTCCAACAAGCCAAAGAACGCCCCGATCGGAATTACGAGTCAAAAGTTATGGCCATTTTAACAAACGTACTCAGATTTTATATTTGCAAACTAGAATCGGTGCCTAAAAGAATATAATTAGAGAGCTCATCGTATAATGATTCCAGAAAGTACAAGAACACTAAAATCAAATGTACGAGTCAAAAGTTATGGTGTTTTTACAAGTTTCATTAATAGTAATGGCATGTATATTGCAAGCATCATTAATAGTCAAAAGTATAGAAAATAAATTTGAAAGTTTTTAAATTTTGCTAATTACCTCTATAGTTTGCTAATTTGAAATAATTGGAAATCGGTGTTGGGGTGCTTCACGGAGTTAAGGGGAGGAGGGACGCATTATATGTCAGATATGATCATACCACCACTAAAGTACTAGTTCAAAGTTAAGCGTGCTTAGGTGAGAGTAGTACTAGGATAGACCACGTGAGGTGGACGCGTGTGGCACGAAGTTGCCAAATCTCACACAATTACAAATAACAACAGATACATTTTTTTGTCATATTATTTGTTTTGGTACTAGCTAAAAACTGACACACATAATACTATCTGTGTCGGTTCCAGCCAAAAACTGACATAAATAGTCATATTATTTGTGTCAGTTCTAAACAAAAACCGACGCAAAAATATTATCTGTGTCGGTTCTAACAAAAAACCGACACAAATAGTTTTATTAGTGTCGGTTTGAAAACTGACACAAATATGTGTTCCGAAACGACACAAATGCTGGTTTTTAAGGTAGTGGCAGATGCAATCAGGCAACAATAGCAGGCGAAAATCACTAAGTAGTAAGCTGTATTGTAGAACCATCTTTTTTGTACGATGTAGATAAATAGAGAAATATATTTTATAAGGCAGTCTGTAAAGTAGTGCGAACTGACATATAGCATATGAAATGCTGCACCAAAAACTGATAATAGCAGTACTAAAACTACTAAGGAGTAAGTTTTGTTCTATGTTTTGGATAGATGGAAAAGCACTCGCTTTAAGCACCGCACAAAACAGTATGGAAAAGCGGATAGTCCATTAAATGAAACTTCGAAAAAGTGATAACACCATTGCTAAAATCGGCATACATGGAAAACTCATAGTTGACAGAAGCAGCAAATAAGCAATACCTAATACGGCGATGGATGAACAGACGATACAGGTCTGAAAATAACAAGAAATAGGTTATCTGATGGCACGACGATCAACAAAACCATCTGCAGATAAATAGAAAAATATATTATGTAAGGCAGTCTATAAAGTAGTGCGAACCGACATATAGCATATGAAATGCTGTATCAAAAAACTGATAATAGCAGTACTAAAACTACTAAGAAGTAAGTTTTGTTCTATGTTTTGGATAGATGGAAAAGCACTCGGTTTTAAGCATCGCACAAAACAGTATGGAAAAGCGGATAGTCCATTAAATGAAACTTCGAAAAAGTGATAACACCGAAGGAAGTTTTGTTCTATGTTTTGGATAGATGGAAAAGCACTCGGTTTTAAGCATCGCACAAAACAGTATGGAAAAGCGGATAGTCCATTAAATGAAACTTCGAAAAAGTGATAACACCATTGCTAAAATATGCATACATAGAAACACCTGTATGAAGCAAATAATGCTTCTCGAACTAAAAGCGAATCGAAACAAACAACTGATTCTAGAATCTGATTCTCACAATCCAGCACCTATATACACTAGAATCTACAATCCACTTCATATGTGCTGGATTCCAGAATCACTTCTCTACAACCACAATCCGAATCAGCTTTTAGAGAATCCAAAGCTGAAACAAACAGGCCCTAAGCAATACCTGATACGGTGATAGATGAACTGACGATGCATGCAGGTCTGAAAATAACAACGAATAGGTTATCCAATGGCACGATCAGCAAAACCATCTGTAGATAAAAGTGAAGCACCAAGTTAGGAGAGCAGCAATAACAGCGTAGAAGCAATATAGCATACGTACATATAGCTCAGTATATAAAATAATCTGCACAGACAAAAACATAAGCATCAATTAGTGTTTCTTGACTCTTCAGTAACAAAAGTTAGGAAAAAAATCTTTTGTATGAAAGTAAGATAAAGGGGATTATATATGGTGTGCATTTCACCAGCCTTGAAGTACCAAACATCGAAATTTATGTACTGCATATTTCTCAGATAGTCACAAATGTGTCTGTTGTTCGTGTGAGATACGTAAGCAAATAATTTGGTTCTGTGTTTACTAAAGAGCGAATAATAATAACTCTACTTATTATTGATCCATTTTTTTTCTTACACCATGGGCCACTGCAGAGGCGCAGGTTATTGGAGCATTTTTTGTGGAATAAGGAAAATATGAAAATGTGAGATCCCAGATTTACCATCCGGAACCTCCTGTGCATTTCTGTACTAGTCCCGGATCGTTAGCTAGTACACACGATCATAAATAATGGTAAATCAATGACCATATCAGGATTAAATATTGAAGTAATAAATAACATCAAATAAGAACAATAACCTTATGGTCGAGATTTACCAAAACCGCCTTAACAAGCTGAACAACTTGAATAACTGCAGCGGAAGACGAAAACTCCAAGTAATGACCTAACCATATGCCCACAGGCAATCGAGTGGGGAGCGCGTCCTAGTCCAGGTGATCTCCTTCGATAGCTTCAACCTTCGAGAGATGATTTGAGTGTAGCATGTGAGTACATAAAGTACTCCATAAGTCTTGGTAAAATGCATGATGAAGGCTATATCAAAGAAGGCTTAATATGGTTCTTTTGCATAAAGCCACATTTTCAACAAACTTTACTTGTAATAAATTTTTGTAAAGCAGATTTATCAAATATTTGTATCTATTGAAATAATTATATCTCTAGTGAAGGTTCTAGCCACCAATCACTAGTATCTGAGCTCTATCCGTCACATTTAAAAAGATTAAGGTAAACCACTCATGACTCTATCTGTCATGATCAAAACAGTTCCATCTACTGACCGGCTCTAGCCGCCAGAGGCACATCCGAGAGTTCTAACCTCTCCGAATCCCAAAGTTCATTTTCAAAACAAAACCAAAAGACTACCAATATGCAAAGCATTCTTTGCACGCCCTTGACCGTAAACACGGCTATTCAATAGTTTATTTACTCTGCAGAGTTTGTACACTTTACCCACAAGACATGATATTCTCTTAATGCCAAGCTATTAACACACTTCCTTAGGTGTGCCTACAGAGATATCATGACAAGGCCTTTACAATGTATACGCCTAACCCGACTCACCACCGAGGTTTCACCGCTATTAGGGTTCTATCTCGCCAAAGATAGAAGCCCCTCTTGCGCCGTGTGGGAAATACGACTTGCCTCTATCTGCACCCACATTCCACAATCTGGTGAGTCTAAGTTAGGTTTCTACAAATTATTCAAACAGTCGAGCCCATTTAACATGTGGTTGTCTTGTTGTGCTAAGAATGGACAATCATAAGAGTCGGTCCTTAATTTGACTAGGCGGCTTCCACAAACCAAGACCAATTCTCTGTCGCACCACCAAACAAACCATTCCGCCCCAATCTAAACCATTTTCCTTTTTATTTTTATTTTACAAACAAACGGCAATACCTTTTGCCTATATTTTCCAACACAAGTTGCAATAGTTTTATAAAGAATCCCCACCCATAGGTGTATACTGACCGTTTGCAAGCATAAGCATTTCTACCAAACTACTCTATTCCACCAATAGTTTATTTAATAAACTTCAATTCTTTGCGTTGATAAAAATGATTATAATCAATTATGTAGTCTTCTAAAATCATGAAGTCACCGAGATCTCACATTATTATCATAGCACTTGTATAATCCAACTCAATATGATATTCCAACAAGTGAAGTCTATATCAAGAGTAATCATGACTCCAAAATCATATTAAGCTACAATTATCACTGAATATGAAATATCTTCCTAGAACTATAAATTACATTATTGATTTATCCATCATTCTTATATTGATCAATTTTATCATCCACTTAATCCACGAAAAATACTTCACAATATCATTCACTAAATCCACCAAGTATGATTCACAACATCATCTACATTAATTCACCGAGAATACTTCACATAATCGTCTACTAAATCCACCAAGTATGATTCTCAACATTATCTACATTAATTCACCGAGAATACTTCACATAATCATCTACTAAATCACCAAGAATGTTTGTTAAATTCACTGAGTATGATTCTCAACATTATCTATTTAATCCATAAGTATGATTCTCACTATTATCTATTAAGTGCACCGAGAATACTTCATAATATTAATTACTAAACCACTCAAATATTACTCTCAAAATCATCTACTTTAATCCATTGATAATGGTAGTTCCTATGATCATAACCAATTAATCTTAACCAATCACACATATTCCATATTAATCAACCAATTCACATATGATTATCACCATCCATATTCCAACCAGTAATTATTTTCTTAATCGGCTCCTCAATAACAACTTCCCACAAACGTTAACAATCCAACTCTACAATATTTCAATCATCAACATTCCTTGATCACTATAATAATTATTAATCCCCATCAACACTAATATTTATGTAATCTCCAACAAAAACTGGGTTCTAGCTCCAATTTTCATTCTAATCAAAGATTATTTAATCAAGAATAATTACTATGGTTGAATACTTGTTCTAAGGCGACAAAGGTTCATGGATACAATATCAAGGAGGTATAAACAACAGGTATAGCTAACAGTCTAACGTTAACATCATTCTTTTATGTAAATAGCAATGCATGTTTAAAGAAACAGTTACAAAAGCATTTACAAAACTGGGTACAAAATGCGTCAAGGAAGACTTTCCTTCAATTACAGCGGAGGCGTCGAAGTCTTGAGGGTCAATGACAGCATCGGCGGATCCGGCAAACTCTTCGGCTACGCGCAAAACGGTATAACTAAATGAATAAAATAAAATAGGATAAATCCAAAAATTACAAAATTAGTACTGGCAGAAAGATCTTGAATTTAGATGAATTTAGAAATTTGAATGGGGTCAATCCGAGTTCGGACGGAAAAGATATATGCGTTTGAATTTTGAAAATCCTGAAAATTGGAAAACCGAGGAATATTCCGTTGAATCTTTCTTTTTCTCCAATTTTCTGATTTTCTTGACTCTCTTACACGCGGGCCCCGCCTGTCATTGACTTGACCTTCTTCTCAAATGCTCTGTACAGAGAACGATAATGGAAGCAATGAAGGCAATGCAGGACATGGTTGCCAAGGAAAAGGAAGGGAAGGAAGGAGCTCACCACGCCTGGGATGGGCAATGCCGAGGGGCGCCATGCTTGCCACATGCATGCATGAGGGAGGCGCTTGGCCGGAGGAAAGGCGACGGCCAGTGAGCCAGCCTTGCAACGCCAAGGCGCTGGCACACGGCGGGCAAGGGGAGGCGAGGACCGTGAGGTGCGGCTCGGCAGCATGAGCGCTGGCACACGGCGGCCGGCACGGAGGCCAGAGACAAAACACTGCAATGACAATTCGGCGACGCCAAAAACGGACCGGCGGCACGACGGCCAAAACCACATGAAATCGCGATATTTCTCAAAACTAAGGAGAGCATCACGTAGAGAATGACGAGGTGATTCTACGGCTAAAAGGAATTGCGCTAGAAGTTACCGGATTGGAAGGAATCGACGACGAACGGAGCGACGACTGACAACGAACAAACTCGAAATTCGGGGTCAAACTACAACGAAAATCAAATCCGATTAAATGGTTATGATCACGGAAGCAAAAGGCACAAAATGACGTGGTTGGTTTGTCAAGAAACTCACCGGAGCAAGAGATGGCTCGCTGGTGTCTTTGGAGGACGCCGGACGTACTATTTTCTTGCATTTTGGGATGGCAAATGACATAGAACTAGAGGGTCAAGGTTAGCACGGTGTAGAGGATGTCAATACGCACGTTTGGAGTACTCACACGCTCGGAGAGACGAAGAAACGGAAGAGTTATGGCTAAAACAAGAAACGGCAAAGAATTGATTGCAGCGGCCATTTCACTTGATTTCAGAATGAGCAACGGTAGGGTAATCAATCTCCATTACGATGCCGTCGCAACGATTTAAATTTCACTGGATTCGGACAATCGTAGAGAGAGTTATGAGCATTTGAAGATAGAGTCAAAAACTTAGAATTTCTGCTCATGGCATTGTCTGGAGGAAGAAGACGATGAACAGTGACATGCCACGTGTCGCTTTCTTGTTGGTTGGAAGAAATGAAGAGACAAAAGCGCGAGGAATAAAATAGTAAAAATGATCTAAAAATCCTAGAAAAATTTCTAAAAATACTAGAGATTATTTGGAACCCAATAAAATTAGTTTCACTGAATTTTGATGAAATTTTGGAATTTAAATTATTCCGGAACGAATATACTGATTTTGATGAAAGACCGCGAGGGATAAAATACCAGAGAGATTCTAAAAATCTTGGAACAATTCCCAAAATTATTTTATAATATTTGGAACCTAACGCAATAGGTTTTGAGATTTTAGAGCATTTTGGAACTCGGGTGAAATTTCGAATAAGGACCGGAATTAGGAATTTTGACTTTATGACGATGAAAGATTGAACTCCAATTTCGGATGGATAAGGATGCCAGGTTAATTAGAACACCGAAGAAAAATCAAAATTTGAAATTAATTAATTTTAAATTAGCTTTTAGCAGAAACCCGAAATTGGGGATGTTACAGAAAATGAATCCCACCGTTGTAAAATAGAATCAGGTGGTCCGAACGTAGCACAAGTTGCACTATTGGTGCCGTTAATAAACCAGGCAAAAAAAGAACAAAAAGAAAGGAAACTTGCATCAGTATACCTTGCAGGTTTGCTCATAGACTGGCAAGTAGCGGAACTCATCACCAGATCCCCCCCAAGCTTCAATCAATGTAAGGGCCTTGTTCCTACTATTCACCACTGTGTGGAGATCATCAATCAACTTGGCCATCTCATCAAGAACCTTCTCGGCCACAACCTCTAGACTCAGTTTATTTAGGCTTGAGCTTGGGCTTATTTGGCTTCTACACCTCTATAAGCCACAAGCCAAAACAAACAGTATTTTTCCAACCAAACGGAGAGAAGAAGCTTCTAGCCCAATTTGTACTACGCGAGAGAAGCAAGGAAAATGATGCTTCTCGGGGTGGCTGGAGCTTCTAAAAATCCCACTTCCCTGGTACCCTTACAACTTAACTATTATTTACGAAAAATTGCCATCCTCATCCGGCTCCAAAGAACTTCTTCCAACTCAATGACTTCTTCGGCTCGGCCAAATAAGCTCAAGCTCCAGCCTAAACAAACTCAGCCTAAGAAGGGTTTCTCAGAGTACTTCAGAATGGTTTGAAGAAGGAGCAAGGAAAGGCACCGAACCTTAGCCTCCTTCAGCATGATCCGCTTCTTGATCCCATGGATTAGGTCCATATCGGTAACCTTCTTCGTATCGATCAAGTCGCAGATTTGCAAGTTTGCAGACCAATCAGGCCCGTCCAAATTCTCCGATGTGGCCTCGTCAACAATCTTATCCGCCGGGGACAGTCCTTGTAATAGCTCCTTTGTCTTCAAGCTCATAGAGCTAGCTCATGGTAGCGGTCATCTTCTTGGCACTCCTTCAAGGTAAAATCTGAACAATCAAAACCTGTAGTATCCAAACTGATCTCTAGATCAAATACGCAAGCACTAACAGAACAGACAGTTTATAATCACCAAACAAGAAAACACCAAAACTAGCCTAACAAACTAAAGTATAGTAGTATCAGAAAGATTGGTCGCCCTCTTTCCATTAGCCATAAGGTTTATATAGTCCTTACATCGAATCGGCTAAAGCCGGCAAAGCGAACAGAAAGCGAAACAAACTGGGTAAAACAAGCTGGGTAAAGTAAAATCAAATTACAGCAAACAATAAATACGTTTGTCGGTAATTACTAAAGCTTATGTCCACCGTTGGATGTTCATGCTCATCGAAATTAACTATGAGTCGTTGGATCACCTTTAATTGAAATCGTTGAATCGGTATCACTCATTGCCGCATATACCCTGTGCTCTTCTTCCTTGGTTCGCTCCTGACATTTCCCCCCTTGCAGTTCGAGCTTGTCTCAAGGTCGAAAATTTGGAAATGTGTGCTGAATAAAACTCACATCTTCCCAAGTAGCATCTTCCTCAGGTAGATTCATCCATTGCACCAGCCACTGAACAACAGCTATCCCCTTTCTCGGCACCATCCGCCGATCCAAGATAGCAACTAGCTCCATTTTAATTCTTCCATGAGCATCAACTAAGGGTAATCCAGGCAAAGGAATAGCATTTTTACCAACATGTCTCTTTAGTTGACTCACATGGAAAACAGGGTGGATGGCCGATTCTTCCAGTAACTGCAGCTTGTATGCCACTGCACCAATCTTACTCATCACTTTAAAAAGGCCCATAATATTTGTAACGAAGTTTCAAAGATCCTCTCAATCCAAAAGCATTCTGCCTATAAGGCTGCATCTTGAGATATACCATGTCACCCACCTTGAAACTTCTCTCTGACCTCCTCATATCAGCAAACTTTTTGATTCGGTTTTGAGCTTGGATTAGATTGTCCTTGAGCGTCTTCATCATCTCATCCTTTTCTTCCAATGTAACTTTTGCTTCCTCTGAGATATTACAATGAATAGTTAACTCAGCCAATTGTGGGGGAGGATAACTATAAAGTGCCTGGAATGGGGTGGTTTTCAAAGAGGTATGATATGTTGTGTTATACCACCACTCAGCCATGGTAAGCCAGCTTGTCCATTTCTGAGGCTCTTGGAAGACCATACTGCGCAAATAGCTTTCTAAGCACTGGTTTACCCATTCCGTTTGGCCGTCCGTTTGCGGGTAATAAGCAGAGCTAAAGCGAAGAGCAACTTTCAATGACTTAAAAATTTCTTGGAATAGCTGACTTGTGAATACCCAATCCGTGTCAGTGACAATTGCAATCAGCATGCCATGTAACTTGAAAACATTATCCAAAAAGAAGTTCACCACATGTTGTACTGTGTAAGGATGAGCCATGGCTATGAAATGAGCATATTTGGTAAAGCGATCAACTACCACTAATATTACCTCCTTTCCATTTGATTTAGGTCATCCTTTTGTAAAATCCATAAAGATATGAGACCAAGCCATGTCAGGCACTTCTAAGGACTGAGCAAGCCCGGAATCATCACATGCTCAGCTTTAGTCAATTGACACACTGGACATTCTTTAATAAAATCTTCAACACACCTTCGAAGCTTGGTCCAGTAAAACAGTTTTTTAATTCGGTGAAAAGTTGCTCTCACACCAGAATGTCCACCAATTGCAGAATTGTGATAAGTTTTTAGTAGTTATGTTCTCAAGTTAGTAGAACTCCCAACAAATATTCTTCCTTTATACTTGATCAATCCAGCTTCCTCACAAAATTTGCTATCAAGCTTGTGATCAGTTTGTAGTTCATTCCGGATCTTTGCCACCTCTGGGTCCTGCTCATAACTGGCTTTTACATCTTGTACCCATTCAGGTATGATATATGCCATTGGCATGCAAGTTTCAGTATTCTCCACTGGGTGCTCTCTTCAGGACAAAGCATCTGCAGCCCGATTTTCTTTGCCCTTTTTATACTCAATCTTGAAATCAAATTCCAAGAGTTTGAGCATCAATTTATGTTGAATACCCTCCACCGATTTATGTGAAGTGATGAACTTCAGACTTTGTTGATCAGTCTTTATAATCACAGTATTGCCAAGTAAATAGTGCCTCCAACGCTTCAATGCTTCAAGAATAGCCAGTTCTTCCTTATCATAGATGGATTTAGCTGCAGCTCTCATTCCCAAAGCCTTACTAAAGTATGCTATAGGCCTACCCGATTGCATCAGAATTGCTCCAATCCCCGTGCCACTTGCATCCGTCTCCAGGTTGGAAGGACTGACTAAAATCCGGCAACGCCAGCACCAGACATGATGTCATGATTGACTTGAGCTGTTCAAAGGCCCTCGTTTGCTTTAAGCCCCATTGGAACTGATCCTTCTTTAGTAAATCAAACAAGGGTCTACAGATATTACCATATCCTTTAACAAATCTTCGGTAGTATCCTGTAAGACCTAGAAAGCCTCTCAGTTTGGTTAGTGTATCAGGTTGGGGCCAATTAAGAATATCTGCTACTTTCTTGGGATCAGTCGAAACACCATCAGAGCTAATAATGTGACCAAGGTAATCAATGGAGTCCACTGCAAAGGTGCACTTGGTTCTCTTTGCTACCAGCTGATTAGCTCTCAACGCCTGTAAAATAGTTCTTAGATGCTCCAAATGCTCTTTTAAATTTTTGCTATATATTAAGATATCATCAAAGAAAACCAAAATGAATTTCCTTAAGTAATCAACGAACACATCGTTCATTAGAGCTTGAAAAGTTGGTGGCGCATTTGATAAGCCAAATGGCATTACAGTGTACTCGTAATGGCCAACATGAGTTTTGAACGCCGTCTTCGGAATGTCCTCTTCTCTCATGCGGATTTGGTGATATCCAGATTTGAAATCAAGTTTGGAGAATATACATGAGCCATGAAATTCATCAAGTAAATCTTCAATCACCGTCATCGGAAATTTATTCTTTACAGTCATGCATTTAATTGGCGAAAATCTACACATAATCGCCAAGCCCCATCTTTCTTCTGGACCATTACAACTGGTGACGAGTAAGGATATTACTGGGCCGTATCTCCCCTTTCTTCAACAAGTCTCTAATGATATCTTCTAAAATAGATCTTTGATAGTGAGGTATACGATATGGCCTCAAATTCGGAGGTTCTGCGCCAACCTTAAGGTGAATCACATGATCACAGTCTCGGCTAGGGGGTAATCCCTCTTTTTCAGCAAAAACATCAGCATATTCTTCAAGCATTTCTGCAATTTTAGAATTCGGATGTACCAATTCTCCTTGAGCTCCCATGTCAACAAAGTTTACCTGTACAAGTAACCCTCTGATTTTTTTTCGAACCACCTTTTGTAATTGGCCTGCATTCAACATACAATTTCCATGTGGCTGTGTACAATCTTGGAACTGAATCTTCTTACCATCCTTGTTAATAGTTAGCAATTTTTTCTTAAGATCCAAGGATATTAGGCTATGATCATAAATCCAGTCTGCACCAAGAATGATATCATAATTTCCCAATTTAAGCAGTTTAAATGTGATCACAAAGTCAGTATTCTACTATTCTGGATTCTATATGGCAACTTTTCCACCTTTCCATCAGTCAACAGTTTACCACCACCTGCTACTGTGACTTCCATCAATGGCATGGATCTTAAAGAATAACCATTGTCCACTGCTAGGTCATAATTCACGAAGGAGTGTGTGCTTCTGCTATCCACCAAAGCAATGACGTTCTGATTCCCAAGACATAGCTTCAGAGAGAAGGTTACAGGACCATCTAGTCCATGTGCGGCATAAGCAGAGACGAGCATAATTTGCTCAGGTTGATCTTCGTTGTCAGTCTTCTCAAGGCTACCTAGTGCTATGACAAACTCAGTTAATTCTCCTGGAGTTTCATCCTCCTCGGCTGATGAGTTCATTCCTTCTCCATGCAACAGTAAAGAGTGTAAGGCGTTTCTGATTTTGCATTGCTCATTATGTCCCGGATTCCAGGGCTCACTACAATGCCAACAAGTTTTAACAGCCCTATCGGTGGCATTCATCTTCTGAGTCTCTTTGATATCTGCCTTAGGTTGTGGTAGACTAACTACCTTTGAAGGTACAGGCACCTTTTGTCTGGATCCCCCACCAACCGAACTGACTCTTCTTGCTCCAGCTACTTTTTCTTTCAACTTAGCATACCAATACGCCTCTAATAAGCCCCTTGGCTGATGACTGCTCACGCTGTACTTAATTTTATCCTTGAGACCTCCTATAATACAACTCATCAAAAAGTTTTCCTGGAGATATGAGTGGTCCCTCTTAACAAGTTCTAACACATTTCTCAAAATAATCAATATACTTCGCCACTGTGCTCGATTGTTTCATCCCTAGCAATTTTTCGACAGCTTCATGAGCGTTGGCTTCAGAAAAGCGGTCACACAAGATTGCACAAAATTGTGGCCAATTAATTTTCTGCCATGGAATTCCTATCCCTTTGAACCAAGTATTTGCCCTCCCAACCTGGTGACCAATAGCTAGGTTTACCCATTGATCAACCGGAGTCCTAGCCATTTCATAAAAATTTTCACATTGATCAATCCACCCAATCGGATTATCTCCCGAAAACAGAGACAGCTCAAGTTTAGGGCCCTTAATAACAGCTTCAGCATAATGATGAACATTGTTGTTATCTGCACAATCTAAATTCCTTTGAGCATCAACCAAATGAATCCCCGGATAATGCATATTTTGACCCATAGTAACCCCACTGTGAGTGTTCCCTATCTGATTAAATTGGGAAAAAGCTGGATGATAGTACCCATGTACAATTGGGCCTCCAGTTTCAATATGAGATCCTGACTGCATTGGCTGAGAAAGCTGAGGTCCGATAGACATTTCCCCACTCACTCCTCTGTAACAAGGGTAAGATGATGTTCTGATAGAAGGAGAAAAATGGATGGAAATGGATTGGCCATCGATTGATTTCCTGTGATGCCCGAGGCTTCCAAAGAGCCACCAGAAAACCCCATATGAAATCCCACCCGATTTAGCTCAGAGGAATGTAATGGCACATTTCCTTCAGCATTTACTGACGGGCTGTTCTGATCCATCGCGTTAGACGTGTGAATAGTTCTTGCCATAAGCATGTTCTTGATCTTTGCTACATCGCCCTTCAAAGTCTCCAGATCCACCATACGTTCCTGGAGCTTAACAATCTCTTCCTGAACATCCATAGTTATCAGAAGAATAAGCCTCACTGATCTTGACCCAAATCTCCTTCACACCTACTTAATCAGGGGATTTTACGGAAAGCCCAACCCTATTCAGTAGCAAAAAAAAACACAAATGGAAGCCAAGGAACGATTGCTCTGATACCAATTTGTCAGGAGCCCCAAGAAATCCAAACTAATCTCCAGATCAAATCCCCAAGCACTAACAAAACAGACTTGAGTTTCTAATCGCCAAACAAGAAAACACCAAAACTAGTCTAACAAACTAAAGTATAGTAGTATCAGAAAGATTGGTTTCCCTCTTTCCATTAGCCATAAGGTTTATATAGTCCTTACATCGAATCGGCTAAAGCCGGCAAAGCGAACAGAAAGCGAAAAAACTGGGTAAAGTAAAAGCAAATTACAGCAAACAACAAATACGTTTGTCGGTAATTACTAAAGCTTATGTCCACCGTTAGATGTTCATTCTCATCGAAATTAACTCTGAGTCGTTGGATCCCCTTTAATTGAAATCGTCGAATCGGTGTCACCCATTGCCACATATACCCTGTGCTTCTTCTTCCTTGGTTCGCTCCTGACACTGTAGTAGTTGAATTTAAGACAGAAAAGGGTTCTATCAGTCAGAGAAATCAACAACAGCAAGGGAGACAGAAAAGGGTTGCACCAAGGAAGTGGGGGAGCTGAATCGAATCGGAGTGGAGCGCGAGGCCTTGTTTGCGTATATTAGTCTTCGCGGAGCTATGGGAGACGACACCGTCTATCATAGGGAGATCGCGTAGATTAGGCTTCGCAGTGACGCGGGAGACGACGACGGGTAGCACGGGAAGGTCTGTCTTCGAGCCGCCGTGGCCGTAGAACACGCCGAACAGATGCACCGGCAGCCGGAATGTCACAACCGGCGCGTCAATGCAAACGATGCAGTCCAAGTTTTCTGAAGAGACGAAGGCTGAAGTCGGTAGCAAGTTTGAATGAAGGAGCGAATTCACTTGATGGAGCGATGGAGATTTTGGTGAGATCGAAGGGTTAACAGAATCGGACGATGACTTAGTGTATGGTGGGAGTTTTACTTTTATTGTAGCTGTAACTGGTTGTCGTTAAGCAAGGTTTTTACTAAATGCAGCTGTAAACGAGTGATTTGGAGTGGGGGTATATATAGGGCCTGTTTGGTAGAGTTCCAGATCCCAGCTTCACCTGAGATCTGAAACTTGTAGACTAAAATAAAGTGAATTAAATTTATATTTTTGGTCTAAAATGCAAACAAGATGATCCATCTAAACACTCTTAATGCACTCACAGCTCCAGCTCCACGGATCTGGTGGAGTTAGGAATACCCAGCTCCACCAGATCCACGGATCTGGTGGAGCTGTAGCTCTGCCAAATACACCCATACTCTTATAAACCGGGAGTCTGGCTTGTTGAGCAATATAGAACTATCTGGAACTGGCCCCTTTCCTCCTCCAAACTCCTCTGCCTCTCTTTCTCGTTTGATTCTTGTTGATTGCGATCTCATGCCGTCAGTATCCAGCGTCAAGGGGATATTACATTTTGGTATCAGAGCTATGTTCGATCAAAGGATTTGTTCGGTTGGGCGGTAAAATTTTTTTCGAACAAGGGTTAGGGAACTCGAAATTTGATTCATTGGCTTCGATCGATCCCTGTAAAATCCCCGACTCTGGTTCGCTCGGCTTGATAATCGGTCATCACGGCTCCTCCAAAGCCCTCAATCCAGACGCAGTTAGTTCTGGAGGCGATGAAGCAAGCCGCGGTGTAGGAGGAGGAACGGTTGACGGGGATTAAGGAGAGTCTTGATCTCCTATTTGCGCGGATGGAACTCATGGATACGATACAACAATAATTGCTAACGCGCACAGAGCTTACCGCATGGGTAGTTGAATAGAGTTCCAAGGATTAGCAGCTTCTGGCCAGGCAAATGGAAGTGTCTGCTCAAGCGGTTGCTCGGCTAACCGTCAGGAAGGCCGTGGAGTTCAATAGAGATGAAGAAGGGAATGGATCGGGGCATCCAGCGGCAAGGAAAATACTGTTGACACCAGCACCACCGGAGAATTGGGTGTGAGTTGAAAGGGAATCATCGTCATCAGCAGGCACTATGCGGGCCAGAGGTTTAGTCGGAAGTCACCTGGACACAATCAATACACCTTGGCCTCACGCTCGGGACACAGGAGTAGGAACACGGACTCCGTTGCCGAAGCTTAATTTCCCAAAATTTGATGGTGAGAGTCCTTGGATTTGGAAGGATAAATGCGTCGATTATTTTTGGATCTTCAATATACCTAAGGCACTGTGGATTTCTGTGGCCACAATGCATTTTGATGGCAATGCGGCGCGGTGGTGGCCAGTACATAAAGCCAAACATGAGGTGCCCGATTGGGAACAATTTTTGCAAGCGGTAGAAGCAAAGTTTGGGGCATTCGACTAGAAGAGCTTGTTGTCGGAATTGATGGAAACGAAGCAAACCGGTTCCGTTGCTAAATATAAAACTCACTTTGAAGGGTTGATGTACGATCTTTTTTGCATAATACTTATTACGATGAAGAGCTGTTTGTCTCTCATTTCATCAAAGGATTGAAGCCGGAGCTGAGGGGAGCAGTTCAAGGCAAGTGCCGGATACGGTAGAGCATGCAGCCCTATTGGCAAAGGTTCAACACGAGGTGTTGGAGAGAGGGAAAACTTGGAAGCATAAACAAGGTTTTGGCCGAGAATGGAGTATAGCTGGTAAAATGGACAATACTAACAATAAAATCAAAGTTGGACAAGGTGAATTGTGGAGAGCATGGCAATTGAAAGAATATCGTCGAGCTAATGGCTTATGTTTTCAATGTGGGGAGAAATACGAACCCAATCATCATCTGCATTGCAAACACGTGGCTCAGGCACAATTGCAAACTATTTCAATGAATACGCAAGAACACAAGCTATCTGATGAAGTCTTGGATTTATTAGAAGTAGATGAAGCTTGTCATGAGGAAGATTATCATTTATCCATTAATGCTTTGTCTAGTGTGGAAGAAATAGAAACCATCCGGTTTTTGGCATTGGTAAGAAATCAAGTCATGTTAATACTCCTCGACTCTGGGAGCTCGCACAGTTTTGTCCATACGGGTTTTCTGCAGAAAGTGGGTTGTATTCCTCAAGAGACTAAACCAACAGAAATCCGAGTAGTGAATGGACAAAAGATGTATTGTGATAAATGGGTACCGCAAATGGTTTGGTGGGCACAAGGGCAAACCTTCTACACTGATCTCACTACAGGAATCCGCATTATTTTAAATCGGCCAAAAGCCGAAGCGGAACAAAACGACAAAATACACTTATTTTAAAGCAGAATCGATGTAACAATAAAGTTATTTTAAATTCGACTTTTATTGCGTCGAAATTATTGGCGATGCACCCGAGCCGTGCTTTCGTTCTTGACGTGGCATATGTATTTTAAATCGGCTTTGGTAACAAATTAAAGTATTTTAAATCGGTTTTATGGCTATTTTAAATCGGTAGAACCGCCAAAAAATAGGAAAATGTAAATCGGAAAAAATTGTTATTTTAAATCGGCCAAATGTTATTTTCGTCGGCCAAATGTTTATTTCATCGGCCAAATTGTATTTTAAATGGGTCAAAAGCCACGAAAATAATATTTTAATATCAAAAAATTAAATAAACATATAAAATCCCGGAAAATTCACAAAAAATCCTAGAAAATAACGAAGATTTATCTATATTTTCAGCAATGATATCATCACATACAAAGCGTAACGATCATGTTAACGTACCAATGCGCATCTTCAAAAGGTCTCTGAACAATCTCTTGAGCAAAGGCATGAAGAGAACCAAATAGCTGATTTGCATTGCTTCCGCATGGTACTTGTCAAGTCCGCATCGAGATCTTCAGAGAAACTTACTATTGTCACGCCTTCCCTCCCTCGACGACGCCACTCGCCCTCAACCACGCCAACCGAATGCACCTCTGTCCCGAGGCCATCCTCCACAACCACCCCTTCCAGATCCACTGCAAATTTCAGTACTGGATTTATAAACTACGTAAAAAATCTTCATAATAAATTTCAGTACTGGTAGTCTGATTATTATAACCACAATTCTTTAAGGCATCGATTACAGAAGCAACAACGTCAAATCCTAATGATTCTGCCATAAATACAGCATTCTGCAATACAGAAGGTTCATTGATCAATGAAAAAACTCCACTGATCGGAAAGATTTTAGAATGGTTCAAGATATGCAACATCAACAAAGATGAATATATATTGCAAGCCTTGAGAGAGACACGTGACCTTTCCAAAGCTACTCTAGCCTAGAGCCAAGGCCCAGAGCCCTGCACTGATTAGTACTGGGCTACAGTCATAATAATGGATACAATTAAATAAAAAATTACTTGTTATCTGCAGAAAACTTACGTATTTGGTATATTTATGATTCTCACAAGGGTTATTTGCAAATAAAAGACTTCATCAGAGATGACAGCAGTTAAAGAAACAATATTTAAAAGGAACTGCTAAAAGCGGACTTTTCTTCAGAATATTAAAAAGTTAACTAGGAGGTGAACTTTTGCCCATAGCAGGAGCATGATAGTGGATTTGTAATTCAAGCGATAGAAAGTTTGAAGACAAGGGATCATATTATGAGAAAGGGAACTTCAAGCTGAAGCATCACCTCGATGGTGATCATGACGCCATACAAATCCTTATCCTTTGCATATGCCAGAAACTCAGATAACTTGAGGAACTAGTACCGTGCCCGTGCGTTGCAACGGTATCCATATTTTGAACGATTGTCCTGCTATTACGATAACAAGAAACAAGAAAAAAATATGACTGGCTGAAATTTAGGACAACAGCCAAATATGGGTACCTGCAAAGGGATTGATAAACTCTGTGAGAATGCAAAAACTTATCTTTTGATCATCCGCCAGAGCAGAATCATGACAAATTTAAGCACAAATGACTTGAGTATTGACTGAAATATACACCGGTGGAAGAAATGGTATCTTAAGTTTTGTAACAAATGTTGAAAAGATCAATGGAAAATAAGCACCAGGCAAAGGAAATGACTCCTACCCATATCTCCAAGCAAATTTTCCTTCTCCATCAGAGTAGCTAACGTGGATTCAGCGAAAAAAGTAAACAGAGGTTGCCTTCATGAATGCATACATATTGCACAATCCCAATCTTCACAGCATAATAGCAGTCAGGACCAAGGTACCAGTTTCTCATAAACCAGTTTAATGGGAAAGGATGCTTCACAATGCCATAATCATAATCAACATCTAACAGAGGAGAACTCTCACTGATTTGAAACCGACCTTCCATGAATCTGATGGTACTTTCCTCCCACCTTAAAGGGCAAAAACTTTCAGGCAATATACATCATAGAAAAATAAATAAGGAAAGCTGAAAGAATTGTATGCTAAAAACTATACTTTTGGTATATTAATCATCACTCCAATTAAACAGGTTCTATGTGCTGACCAAATTAAAAGCAGGGAACAGAATAAGGTGCTTCATCAACATTTTTACAATTATATCTCTTTATGATGGAAAGTCGATGGTATGTAACTCCACCATTTGAAAAGCATAAAAACAATATTATCTCAATTGAAAACTTAATTCAGTTAAATTCCTCTTTGTGATGATACATATCTATATATTGACAGACATAACATAATGCAAGTAATGATTAAGAAGATCTATTGCTCAAAAGTTAAAAATGTATATGTGCAACTTCCAACTATTGATAAACAGAAGATACTTATGAAAAATCCCATTGGAGAAATTCAAATACCCACCTAAGCTTAAGCAAGAAAAATATTCCATGTATTTTGTATTACTGATTTACTGTTCTCTAGTAAAAAAATATTTCAGATGGTGAAACAAACATCATTTATTTTCTGTTTCTACTTTCGGTTCATGTTTGTTAGTTAGCACTTATCGTAAACAAATTATCAATTTTACAGGTCGTGAAAATTTATGGAAGATAAACAAAATGTAAGTATGTTTGATCAGACATGAATAATACCAGCAGCTCTTGGTATGCCACATAATATTGTGGATATCTTGCATGGGCACCACCAAAAGCTTCTTGCCAAGTGTCTATCAGAATGAGTATCTTCTCTTTTACATGATAATCAGGCTACAAAAAAAATCAAAATTGAAATCTTATTCTTTATATGGATGAATATTAAACGATGCAGGCATACCTTTTTCTTAACAATCTTCACCATTTCATGAAGTATATCCCTCTCAGCAACATGCATATGAACAAAATCTCCACAATTTTTAATCAGCGTCTCCAGCAACTGAAAAAAAGGAGATGAATGAAGTATTTCTACATGCTTACTTAGTTTAGTTGGGTACCTACTTTCACGTATGAACAGCCCCAAGCCATGAAGTTAAATTACAGAACCACAAAATTCAACTATTCATTTTCCAGATAACTAAAGTATGCCACAAAAGATAAAAATCAGTAAAAAATAAAACGCAAGGCTTATAAATTTTCACGAGAAGGCTTATAAATTTTCACAGAAGATAAGGCTTATAAGCAGGCGGCGGTGGCGTGCGTCGCTCGGGACGTCATGGAGGCGTCGCGTGGGAGGCGGCTTGAGGCAGCAGGGTCGGCGCGAGGAGGAGGCGGCGCGAGGGGGGGGGGCGGGTCGCATGGAGGGGGGGGGGGACGGGCGGCGGCGGCGTTGTTACATGACCCAGCGGAGACGTCGCGGGGAGAGACGCCAGCGGGGCAAGCGGGGGCGGTGGCGGTGCGCAAGGGACGCGGAGACGTCATGGAGAGACGCCGGGCTAATGGCGAGGGGGCGGGGGGGCGGCGCGAGGAGGAGGGGCGGGCCGTTGAGTGGGGAGGAGGGGGGGGGCCAAGGTGAGGAGGGGCGGGCATGAGTGGAGGGGCGCCATGAAAGCTACAGCGCTGACTGTGAGTGAGTGAAATTTTTGGTCAAGGGCTATTAGGGTGGGAGGATTTTCGACTACCGCCGATTTAAATTAGCTTTATATTTTCAACGGCCTTTTGAGCCCAGCGAAATTATATGTTTATTTTCGACTGGCTACACAGACCCAAGCAATTTATTCCGTTATTTTCGACGGCACTACGGTATTTAATTTATTCCATTATTTTGACGGCTTAAAAAAGCCGATTTAAATTGGATCTTGACGATTTAATCAACACGGTTTTCCTGTAGTGTCTCCGAGTGTGCTTGACCTGGGCGCATATGACGCCCTACTAGGGATGGACTGGCTACAACAGCACAACCCGATGACCTGCAATTGGAAAGATAAACTAATCGGGTTTCAGCATAAGGGAACACATATTCAGTTGCAAGGAATTCGGGAAGGACGAATATCAGAACTGAAGTCCCTTACAGCTAAACAGTTTGGCAAATGAAAAAAAGGGAACCATATTTGGGTGGTAGCGGTGGTAGAACAAACAAATGAGCATGAACAACTTCCAGCGATACTGGAGGTAACCACACTAATTGAACAATACAAGGATGTTTTTGCTGAACTGAAGGAATTGCCACCTAAACGTGAATACGATCATGGTATACCTCTCATTCCATGCACGGCCATATTGGTATTCACCTTTACACAAGGATGAAATAGAGAAACAGGTAGCCGACATGCTCAAGGCAGGGATCATCTCACACAGTATGAGTCCATTCGCCTCTCCCGTGCTTTTAGTGCAGAAAAAGGATGGATCCTGGAGATTTTGCGTCGATTATCAGTGTCTGAATGATTTGACCATAAAAAACAAGTTTCCCATGCTTGTCATCGATGAACTGCTTGATAAGCTGGCCAGAACAAAATTCTTTTCTAAACTAGATTTGCGACCGGCTATCACCAAATCCGGATGAAAGAAGAGGATGAAGCTAAAACATCATTTAAAACACACCAAGGACACAACCAATTTAAAGTGATGCCTTTTGGCCTCACCAATGCGCCCTCTACATTCCAATGTGTGATGAATGTGTCTTAGCCTCATATCTCAGGAAATTTGTTTTAGTCTTTATCGATGATATTCTTGTCTATAGCACCAACCTTGCAGCTCATTTGGAACATCTGGCCATAGTGCTCAATGTTATGAGATTGCATCAGTTCTTTGTGAAGAAATCGAAGTGCATTTTTGTGCAAAACCAGATTGAGTACTTGGGACATATCATCTCCAATCAGGGAGTTTCAACTGATCCTCAGAAGACAACAGTGATGCTGAATTGGCCAAAACTGACCACGGTAACAAAATTGAGAGGATTCTTGGGGCTCACTGGTTATTACCGAAAATTTATTTAGCATTATGGTCTGATAGCCAAACCCTTGACTGAATTATTGAGAAAGAAAGCCTTCGAGTGGAATGATCACACACAAGATGCCTTCCTTCAATTGAAATAGGCCATGGCTTCATCGCCTGTTCTCAAACTTCTCGATTTTGAGTAGCACTTTGAGTCGTAAACTGACGCTTGTCATAAAGGGGTTGGTGCAGTTTTAATCCAACAAGGGTATCTAGTTGCTTATTTCAGTAAAGCATTGGGTATCAAGCATCAAGGATTATCAATCTACAAGAAAGAATTTTTAGCCTTAATACTGGTAGTGAAAAAGTGGCGTCCTTATTTACAGCGCAAAGAGTTTACTATTTGCACTGAACACCGAAGCTTGAGCTACCTGGAAGAACAACTCTTGCAGTCGGACATGCAGCGGAAGGTGATGACCCGGCTCATGGGCTTACAATTTAAGATTGTTTATAAAAAAAGGAAAAGAAAATATAGTGGCAGATGCTTTGTCAAGATCATTTCAGTTAATGTCGCTGCAGAGTGTAACCGAGGTGCGCCCAGTTTGGCTGCAAGAAGTAATTAACACCTATGTCACAGATAGAGCTGCTCAGCAACGTTTGGCCCAACTAGCTGTCCACAGTCCAGATGTAGAGGGGTTCGCATTACAACAAGGTTTAATTCAAAGGAAAGGACGAATCTGGATTGGGGAGAATTCAGCAGTACAGACAAAATCGTAGCCGCTTTCCATTCCAATGCCATTGGAGGGCATTCTGGAATCCAAGCAACCTATCAATGGGTGAAGAAGTTGTTTTCTTGGACTGGAATGAAGAAGATGGTTACTGATTTTGTTAAACAGAGCAACATCTGCCAACATGCCAAAGGTGAATGCACTCGCTAAGCAGGCTTATTGCAACCTTTACCGATTTCGAACGCAGCCTGGCAAGACATTATCATGGACTTCATTAAGGGATTGCCAATTTTGGGAGGCTGTAATGTGATCATGGTCATCGTTGATAGTTTCTTGAAATATGCTCACTTTCTAGCCTTGCGCCATCCATTTACAGCTCAACAAGTTGCACAACTCTTTTTAGACCATATTGTTAAACTGCATGGAGTTCCAAGCACGATCGCTTTTGATCGTGACAAGGTTTTCACAAGCTTGTTATGGAAAGAGCTTTTTTGATCACTCGACACTAAGTTGCCTTAGGTCGGTGATCGCGAGCGCTCTCCGGGTTTCAAAGCCTTGTATGGCATGATTCCCCGCGATCCGCATTTTTGCTTGACCGTGATGATGGCTCTTGTTTTGCCCAGATGCGAGGAGTATCACGACCCGGTCTCAAGAAATCTTCACGTAAAGCCCGAGAGTGAAGCCTTCCTTCATTTACCCACATGACCTCATCGAACATGCGACGCGTTGTTCTCGACCGTGCTTGTTGTAGGATCATCAAGAGTTGTGGAGAGGCGTAGCGATCGCTTCTCCCTGCCGATGAGGGCAAGAGCAACAAGCATCCTCACATCGAATGGGGTGTAGCGCGCCACCAAGAACGATCATAGCCAATTTCGAGCTCACGCCCTTAGCTTCTCGTGAGCCTAACAAAGTTTCTTTACTTGCAAAGAACAAAGGGCGGCCTGTATGAACCGAGAGCCCCCGCTTAGTGCGCAAGTGGCTCATCGCTCGCCATTCCCGTGCGAGAGGAAGGAAGCGGATTCCTCCTCGAGGCTTGGAGACGCAGGGACCATCACGCCATCGACGGCAGGCAGAGGCCACTTACCCGTAGTAAACTGGCTTTTGCAACCTGCTCCATCTCCATGTTTTTTCTTAGTGCTTATCCTTGATTCACGGACCTCGGCAGCTCAGACAAGGCACTTGCCCATTCCCGACAATGCACATTGGTCAAAAGAAGTCCCGTCAGGAGGCGAGCCTTCATGCTTGGCCCCACGCCGGTCTTCCTGGACAAAGCGGCGGCCTCCTGGGAGCCTCGAGCTGGGCCTTACTGTGGTTCAGGTTCGACAAGACCCATAGACGAAGGGACCCCTAACTGCGATCGGCCAGATTCTGACCGTCGAGGCCAGGTACCCTTGATCGTCGATCCTCCCGAGATCGAGGAGACATAAGCGTCCGGGCCCCTCAAGTCGTGGCATGCATGTCGTTAGGTCATCGTGTCGCCGAAGATCCTGAGCCCGAGGCAAGATCGCGCTGATGGCGAGCGCAAGGGTTCCCTGAGCCACTGAGAGCGACCTCGACAACGGAGGCACTTGACCCGCCATGTACTTGCGAACTTCGGCTCTGAGGAACACAACACTCCACCTCGGTGGGTTGGATCTTCTTCTTTTGCAAGCAACTCCCGCCAGCGAAACGGCGGAATCCTTGACTCTGAGGTCGGACTGAAACTCTGCATTCTTAGTAAGCCTTCTCGGAAATCGACATATGGCCGATGTGGAAGGATCTCGAGAAGCGCCTTGACACGTCGTCCGTAGGCCGGGACAAGGTGTCGCGGTGATCGAAGAAAGGCTAGGTCCGCACTGGACACGGCGGGTTTTGAGATCAACATTTCAGCCATCGGCAATTCAACAGAAAGTTCTCCATACAGCGGCGTCAGCGGCCAGGCTTCCGTGAGGTAGGAACCTTCCTTATATGCCTGTGTAATCACGTTAAGTTGTGTGTTCTTGACAACTTCTTACCGTCGTGTTCCTTGTTTTTCAAGGCGGTTGGCAAGGATTGACGAGGCTTCAAGGTCTTAACGAAAGCATGTCGGCGGTGCTCATGATCTTGAGCGCCGTGGAAGAGAGGCAAGCGAATAGCTTGTTCTGCTTAAGGCTTGACTCATTGAGGGCAATCGGCAAGAAATCGAGCCCAACCGGAACTCAACGATCTGCGTCGCCACGATGGTGGCGCTTGAGGTGTCCCATGATGCTTGCGAAACTCGAGGGACCAGATCCTCCGTAGCGAGCATGGGATTGAAGCCAGAGCACGCGGCGCTTTCGAGCGACCAAAGCGTCGAGCCCTTGATGCGGAGCGGCAAAGTCGATTTCTTGGAGAACGCCCGCCGGAAAGCGAACTTCTTGAACTCGTTCGCCGACCCCGCCAGCGCCCGGATCGAGGCCCTCGAGAAGGCCGCCGAGGAACAAGCTGCCGCCGCGCCCAAAGCGCTTGCCGAAAGCTTCTTGCGGCCACCGTAAGTACGTCGAGGAAGCCGCGAAATCGCGAGCAAACCTTTGCTAGCGTCACGGCGCTCGCGCTCGGCAAGCGATGCCAAGGTCAAGGCGTTGGAAGGGAATGTTGCTGAGCTATCATCCTCAACAAAGGCGCTTCGAAACTAGAGGCCAAAGTCGCGAAGTTTGGAGGAGAAACTTGGGGCGTGCAAAGAGCGGCGAAGACCGCCTTGGCCCAACTCAGCGGCGAGCGTCGCCGAACCCGCTGGCGCAACCAGCGAGGCTCCTCTCAATGGCAAACCAAAGCCTCGACATCGCCCGAAGATTCGGTCATGACTCGAGCAAGAGAAGCTCCGCATCGCGATGGAGGATCTGTAGCTCAAACATCCTTGATCTCGTAAAACATTCGATGTTAATCAAGCTGGTTTGGGTTACCTTTTTAAAGTGTGCGCTTCTTTGACCGATCCAAGATCCATAGGTGGTTCGTAGATGTTACATCCTAACCCGACCGGATTGGGTCTAAGGTCGAAACAGCGTCCTTGACACAAATATATAAAACGAACAAATGACCATGACTGCGCAGAATTGAGATGGAGTATCTCGCGAAAAGAAATCTCGACAAGCGAACCCGAATGAATAAATCACCAACTCCATTTACCACGACCATGCACGCTTTCAATAGTTAAAATTTGCGGAATGTAGTTCAAACCCGCATGGGACGAGGTGGTGATTGCGAAAGTTTGACTACGTTGAGACCAGGAGGGTGAGCGTAAAGCTTCGTGAAAGGAAATCTCGAAAGTCGTGAAGAAAATTCACGCG
The DNA here is from genome assembly GCA_036346375.1 of Guadua angustifolia. Taxonomy (NCBI): domain Eukaryota; kingdom Viridiplantae; phylum Streptophyta; class Magnoliopsida; order Poales; family Poaceae; genus Guadua; species Guadua angustifolia. The sequence continues at coordinate 11,772,770 of CM070501.1, forward strand.
CTAGTGAATGATAGAAATCTATCCTTTTATTGAAGCTTTAAAGGTATAGAGATTACACATAAAACTTGGCGAATTGATCTATGTTCCACTAGCCAGAAAGCTCTGCCATCGGGCATCGCTGGCCAGCAGTGGCCAGGTGCGATCTGTTGAAGCGACTCTATAGGGCCCTCCCATCGCTGGGATAACTTGTTGGTCCGGACAATACAAGATCCGTCTCGGGCTAAGTCCCCTGACTGGCAAGACATTATCATGGACTTCATTAAGGGATTGCCAATTTGGAGGTCAGAATGTGATCATGGTCATCGTTGATAGTTTCTTGAAATATGCTCACTTTCTAGCCTTGCGCCATCCATTTACAGCTCAACAAGTTGCACAACTCTTTTTAGACCATATTGTTAAACTGCATGGAGTTCCAAGCACGATCGCTTTTGATCGTGACAAGGTTTTCACAAGCTTGTTATGGAAAGAGCTTTTTTGATCACTCGACACTAAGTTGCGGTACTCGACCGCGTATCATCCGCAAACTGACAGTCAATCCAAAAGGGTAAATCAGTGTCTGGAGATGTATTTGCCATGTGCAATTCAAGATTCTCCAAAGAAGTGGAAAGCCTAGTTAGCTCTTGCGGAATTTTGGTATAATTCTAACTTCCATACATCCTTAGGCTGCTCTCCTTTCAAAGCCTTGTATGGCACCGATCCGCATTATGGCGTTTTGCCCAGAGAGTATCACAGTTCATCCGAAGATGCCAATTGCATGTTGCAGGAGTGCAGTCAGTTCAATGATCTGATTAAACACCATTTGGCACGAGCTCAGAATTGCATGAAGCTTCAAGCTGACAAACATCGACAAGAGCGACAATTTCAAGTTGGAGAACAAGTTCTACTCAAGTTACAGCCGTATGCACAAACTTCTGTCGCCAATAGACCATATCCCAAGTTGTCATTCAAATTTTTTGGTCCGTATAAAGTGGTGGAGAAAATTAGGCAAGTGGCATACAAATTGGATTTGCCGAATCACAGTTTAATTCATCCGGTGTTTCATGTGTCCCAATTGAAGGCCTTCAATCCAAATTTTTCTCCTGTGTTCACTGACTTATCCAATGTGGCCGATCTGGGTAGCAATGATACAATGCCTGAATGCATCCTGGATCGTAGATTGGTGAAGAAGGGGAATACCACTATTGTTCAAGGTTTAATCAAATGGATAGGCATTCCGGTCAAATCTGCGACTTGGGAAGACTTGACAGTCTTGCAGGATCGCTTGCTTAGGGATAAGCAAGTTTTGGGGCAGGGGGATGTCACGACCGGCGCGTCAGTGCAAATGATGCAGTCCGAGTTGTCTAAAGAGACGAAGGTTGAAGTCGGTAGCAAGTTTGAATGGAGTGAATTCACTTGATGGAGTGGTAGATATTTTGGTGAGATCGAAGGGTTAATAGAATCGAACGATGGGTTAGCGTATGGCGGGAGTTTTACTTTTACTGTAGCTGTAACTTGTTGTTGTTAAGCAAGGTTTACTGAATGCGGCTGTAAATGAGTGATTTGGAGTGGGGGTATATACTCTTGTAAACCGGGAGTTTGGCTTGTTGAGCAATATAGAACTATCTGGAATTGGCCCCTTTCCTCCTCCAAACTCCTTTGCCTCTCTTTCTCGTTTGATTCTTGTTGATTGCGATCTCACGCCGTCAGTATCCAGCGACAAGGGGATGTTACACAGAATGCGTCGGCGTGGTGGGCCAACCCATGGAGGCCGCACCAGCGTCGGTGGCGAGGAGTAGCTCGATCGCGGCCGCACGGGTCGGATTGCAGCAGTGAGCGGTGGTGGGAGAGCACAGGAGGCGATATAAGCCTCTAGCTCACGTTCATGTGTCTGGTCTCCGGAGGCGTCGTGAGGAGGGTCTAGAAGCTACGTAGCGTGGAGATCTCTGGTTGGCACCACGATGGTCACGTCACGTATCGAGGAGCCGCGAGTCAGTTTAGGCCTGGGCATTCAGTTTTTTTGGTTCGATTTATTCGATTTTTTTAAAATTTTGATTTTTCAGATCCGTAAACCAAACCAAAATCGAATAACTGAAAAAACTTAACCGATTAAACCGAATTAATTCGGTTTGGTTTTTTTGGTTAGGTAGGGAGCAATTAGCACTGATCAGTGATCTTACCAAACAAAGTGCATGCAATACAATGTCCAAGCGTGACTAATGACAAGCAACTAAAATACATTGTCCAGTATAGCACATCACACATCATTACATCAATACTGATTAGCACATCACATATCAATACTAATTAGTAGATTAAGAGCTTCAAAAGTTCAAAGCAGTAGCGTCAGTGCGTCACTTCAAAAGTTCAAAGCAGTAGGTCCTCAGGAACATGGAGTGCTTTAGGAACTTCTCAGCACAGCGGCAGACACATGACACTAGGGCATTGTACATTCTTAAACTGTGAAATGACAATTGACAAAACAAAAGTGTGAGCATTCTCCAGTTGCAAATTTCACAATGCCAAGCCAATAAATAAGTAGATTAGCTATTTACTCATCAGGTATATTTGCTCTATCCAACTTCAGCACGATTTAGGCCCTATTTGTTTAGGCTTATGCTTTTTGGTTTATAACTTAAAGCCAGCGTTTTGGCTTAAACAGCTTAAAAGTTAATGACTTTTGTACGTGATAGAGGTGTGTAATTTTATCTAACTTTAGTGTTATTAGTCTAAAACCAGCCATCAATAAGCCAAAAAAGGCTCTCTCTAGTGGCTTTTGGCTTTTAGTTATAAGGAGGCTTATGGCTTTTGAAAAGCCTAGATAAAAGCTACTCATTTGTTTAGGCTTTAGCTTTTTAGCTTTTAAGCCAGTGAAAAAGCCCAAACAAACAGGTTAACCAGAGTAATGGACTTCTCACAACTTCCTTTTGACAACATCTTTAAAAATAGTTTTTCTTAGCACTACATCAAAACTACTTTGTTATGCTAATTTTGCTCTATTCATTTTTTGCCTCTTGCAGAGCTGAAATCAATTGATTGCTTAACTTTGTTCTCTATGGTCCACTATCTTGTTGTGAGCTTGTAAAAAATGAGCTCAAATCGTGGAGCTCCAAATGGTGGAAAATCAACAATCAATTACTATCTACTTCCATTATATGAGCACCAGTTATTCGAGCTAGATGCATTTCTTACTAAGGATTGTGATGCCAATCATCAATCGAAGCAAAATACTCAGTCGAGTAGCATATATACTGATAGAAGATTAACCACTCCCCAATTAGTATCAACATTGACAGGGATTTGGAATCTTGTTGGTCAGCCATGCAACAATATACTTTAGCTAGTAGTCTCACTAAAGGGTGTTGAGCAATTATTTTAGCTAGTAGTCTCACTAGGTTTGGTCACAGACTCGGATTTGGACTTTTCCTTGGAAGAATTTTCAACATTTTCTACAATTATAGCTGAAATGGGAAAAAAAATCAATGAATAGTCAATTGTAATGAGGAACAAGATAAATATAATTCAAGCAAAAATTAGTAAGTATTTTGTTTATTACCTTCCTCAATTTTGGCCAAATCTGTTGGATCTTCTTCAATATTGGTAGGGAGGGATCGTTTTAACCAATCTTGTGTACAAACTAAGCATTGGACCATGAATGGCGTGAGTGAGCTCCTAAAGTCATCAAGGGCACGTCTGCCTGTGCTAAAGGCTGACTCAGATGCAACTGTTGATATAGGAACCACTAATACATCACGTGTCAAGTGAGACAATATGCGGAATCTAGGAGAATTGCACTTCCACCATTCAAGAATATCGAAATTATCGTTGTCCTCTTCATTATCTTCACTAAGGTATTTGTCAAGTTCAGACTTGCTGGTGCCAATTCCAATATTACTCATCCTCATCTTTTCCACAATTAAAGATTTCATCAACTAGTGTTCCTTCCCATAGATTCATGTGAATCACTTGATTGTGGTGCCTTATCACTTGTAGCATATAGTTTTCTATACTCATCAAACAAAGAACGAAAAGAATCATTCACATTATTTCAAACTTCATTTCCTTCTTCCTCATCAAACATCTCCAAAGTAGCTATATTTGTGTAATTAGATAGCTCATATCTTGGATCGAGTGCAACAGCAATAAACATGAGCATGTTCAACTTATCCTTATCTCCCCGATACTTGTAGTATTTCTGAAGTATTCTTTGGCCCATTTCTTTACACATATCATCATCACTATGACACCATTGTCGTAACAAAAGCAAAACATCTTTGATGTTACATATGAAACATATCATCATCATGAAATAAAATGTTTGATGTTACGACACATATCATCATCATGCAATAAATGTTTGATGTTACATGACTAGGGGTGTAATCGGATCGGATATTTTCCGACCGACCGGATGGGTTGGGATCGGATTCGGATAATTTTTCGGATAGTTTTTGGATTCGGTATCGGTTTCGGATAATTTATTTCGGATTCGGATTCGGGAGATGACTCTCCGTCGAATCGGGATGTTCTGAACTTTTTCTCGGATATATCCGGTAAAGCTTATTCGGATATCCGATCCTAACCGACTACAAATCTCCCGTAAGGCCTTCAAGCCGTATCTCCGGATTCTCTGTTCCTCATCTCTAGTTCTCCACTGAGACCCAAGTGGGAGTGGCCTAGGCCTCCCGCCATCGCCGCCGCCGCCCAGCGCCCTCGCCCAAGTCCGCCGCTCGAGTCCGGTGCCCTCCGCCTCGCCTCCCAGCGCCCTTCGCCTGAGTCCGTCGCCTTCCCCTAGTCCAGGCGCCCAGTGCCCTCCACTTGAGTCCGGTGCCCTCCACCCAGTGACCCAGATATCCTCGAAGGCAAATGCGACGTCCTCAAGTAGAAGCAGGAGGAGGAGCAGTTGTCCGACGAGGAGGAACAAGGGGAGCCCGGGGATAGAGAGGGGGAGCAGAAGGCTGTGGTGGTGGAGGACTCGAGTTGGCCGCTGGACACCGACGTAGGGTGGGGGATCCGGGCGTCAGAGTACTTCGACAAGCACTCGATCAAGAACGTGATGGTGGACGGGATGGAGATCAACTAGGAAGGGGAGGTCGACGAGGGCTGGGTCAAGGAGATCAACTGCTTGGAGTGGGAGAGTTTCGCCTTCCACCCCAGGCCCCTCGTCGTCCTGGTCTTCGAGCGCTACAACCGGTAAATATCATTTGTCCCTGTCTATATTGGTAAACCATTGGCATCATGTTAGGAGCGTAGTGAGAATAACTCATCCTTCAGGCTTTACTCTCTGTAGGTGTGATGTACTCCTATGTGAATTGTGAATCCAACAAACAACTAAGATGTCAGAAATAAGCTGGAACTGACGCATACGTTGGCTTTAATACCGAGAATTACTATGTTGTTTGAGTTGTCTTAGAAACAAAAAGTCTTTCTTAGTTTCTTTGCAGGTTAATTTGATAATTTAATATGAAGTGTGCCTAATGTTATGTTTTGTAGGGCTACTGACAATTGGAAATTTCTTCAAGAATTGCAGAAGGCTGCTAAGGTTGTTCTCCTCGAGTGTGTGCGAATCGTATCATGTTTACTATTCGATTAACTCAGGCAAGGTTGTTTTGGTGTTTGAACAAGTGCTGAATTTGATTGTGTGTCTCAGACTGTGAAGGTTGATATGAATATCGAGAGAGACCTGGCATATGCACTTCAAGTAAAAGAATGCCCACAATTATTGTTCCTCAAGGGAAACAAGATCTTATACAGAGAAAATGTCAGTACCATTTATCGATAGAGAAGCAACATCTGCTAATCCCATATTTTTGTGCGCCTATATATACATCAAATCCAGAACTAAAGGTGGCAATTGGTAGGTTGCACCTTTTAGCCATGCTTGCTATTTTAATGGTGGAAACATCCACTCATACAATATCTGTTTCCTTTCTTCACTGATCGACTTTACAGAGATAAGAAATGTTGATGAACTAGTTCAAATGATTGCCCATTTTTACTACAACGCAAAGAGGCCATCTTATGTCAATCCTGAAGCCATTGCTCCTCCGTTCTAAGTTCCTGTATACAAGCGCTGAGATAGCACCTTGTTGTCAATTTCTGTGCTATAGTAGCAAAATTCCTAGTAAGATTTTTATCCAGTTCTTAACCTCCTAGTGGTTGAAAACCAGAGCAGTGCTGGCTATAGTTCTCTTTAACATTTAATTCTCTAAATTTATCTGATGCAGGAGAGTGTTATTAAGTTCCATATTTTGGAAGAAGAGGATCGCAGTTTGCTGATTTACCTGGATAAGATGCCGAGGACATTGTGGATGTGATGCATGAAAGCCTAAAATGCATAGCAGGATGGGAAGCAAGAGAAATCATCGCTATGGATTGTCTCAAGTCAGGAAGGTGTGAAACTAGACTGTGTATTTAGATATGCAGGCAGTCTTATGTAATGTAACAAAACATAATTTTTCAGTTTTCAGTACTCATACGGTTGGTTAATCAGTATAGTATTTGTTCTTTATACAGTATTTGTTTTCGCGCATTATCCGACAAAAATTATTCGATACCATATCGATTCTGCTCCGTATTCGATTCGAATCCGTGACCGATATTATCCGCGCCGTATTTGTATCCGGCACTATCCAAATCCGATTTCGAATCCGACAAAAAATATGGTTTAGGATACGGAAAGAGCGATATCCGACCGAATCCGAGACGATTGCACCCCTATACATGACACATATCATCATCATGAAATAAAATGTTTGATGTTACATGATGTGTAGCAGAAATACGGAGAGTGAGCTTATAGAAGTGTCCAAGAAACTCAATCATCTTCTTTGCGTTCTCCTAATCTCTGCTTTCAGGAACTCCAAGACCTTTCTCACTACACAATTCTATTGCATAATATGGGTCTTCTTCACCATACCTTTCAAATACATTCTCATAAATTGATGCAGTATTCAACATAAGATATGTGAGTTCTATCTAGTACAAATTAAACATCTAGTGATAAGAATGCTTTACTGTCCACCTTTACTAATTCAACACGTTTCTTAAATCTAGATATTCTAGATGGTGAGTTCATAATAAATTTAACAGCAGCACGGACACGTTGAATTGAAACTGACAATTCTTTCAGACCATTAGAAACTATCAAGTTAATGATATGTGCAGCACACCTCATGTGAATATACTTGCTTTTAGCAATGCTACTGTTAGAATTATTCAAGACTCTTCTTCTCATGCAATTTAGAGCACTATCATTAGAGCTAGCATTATCAACAGTTACTGTGAAAACTTTTTCTATGCACCATTACATCAAACATTTCTCTAAATATTTCCTAATGTCCTCACCTTTATGACCCCTTCCCAAGAAAAAAACCAACGATCTTTTTATGTAGCCTCCAATCATTATCAATGAAATGTGCTGTTACACACATGTAGTTCTGTTGTATGTTTGAAGTCCATGTGTCAATTGTGAGGGGAACTTTTTCACAAGAATCCTTCAAAAATTGTTGGAGCTTTGCTTTTTCATTATTGTAAGTGCGAACAGAGTCCTTATTGACTGTTCTTCTAGAGGGGACACAAAAACGTGGACAAGCTTTGGACATAAACTTTTTAAAGCCTTCACGTTCAGAAAATGCAAAAGGAAGCTCGTCCGTAATGATCATTTCAGTAAATGCTTCCCTAAGTCCCTCATGATCAAACTTCCAAGTAGAAATGGCACAATTACTACTATCCCCCTGATTTGCTTGTATTTGTAAAGTACCTTGCTTAGTGTCTGTATTCCTATTAGGATTACGCTTGCAGATTCTCAAGTGAGAGTTTTAGGAGGATGTACTATTAGTTCTAGGATCATAGCGAAGCTCACGGCTGCAATGTTTGCACTTGGCCTTCAAGACATCTCCAACTTTGATCTTGCTAAAGTTTTCTCATACATATGATCTTGGTGCCATTGCTTTTCTTTTCTTAACCGGCTGTCACTACTCATTCTCTGTCCGTGCAGTCTCAGTCTCGGTCTCACCCATTTGGCTATCACGATTTGTAGGGTTTTCTTCTGGTTCCACCATCTACAAATTAAGCAAAAGTGCAACATAATGGTTAGTGATTGAAAATAAAAAAGAATAAATCAAGCAAAAAAACAACAAAGCGAACACATACATTGCAGGATAGTTCGGTTGGCAGCGCTGTTAAATTACTGCTACTGCCCTCCTATCAAAAGCACCAAGCTATGAATACCTTGTCTGCATTAATAGAGCGTGTATCATATCAGAAATTAACCTTCAAGAAGACAAGAACTAACATTCAACATTCAAATGATACTAAACATTGCTTACATGACAACTTACTTCCCACCACATGTGGCATCACCCAACAATGAACCCTAAGAAGAAATTGCAAATATTAGAAAAACTACAAGATGATGCCAATCAAATACCATCCAAATAAAGAACATATGTCACCTGATAATCTTATTGTCACAAACAAGCAAGAATATTTGGTGGATCTTTCCTCCAGTACATAAGAAAAAAAAATACCAGAAAACTTCCTACATTGTTAAGTACCTACTTATCAACTCACTGATCGATAAGCAAGATACCTAATGAACTAGCAAAAGCCTACAATTTATTTACGAAGATACAACACTAAAAGGTTGTTATTTTGGGGGTATCATTTGCAAGTTATAGGCAACAAACCGTTGAGTCCATCGGTGATTCTTTCCCATGCATTCAACTATCTAGTAAATACCTCCATAGAAAGAAATGTTATAGTATTTGAACCTAAAAGGCGAGGACAACGTAAATCTGCCGCTCACGCCACTCGAGGATGGTCGGATGGCGGGATGGGAGCCGGCGGGAGGTGGCGGCAGTGGCGGCCTTTGGGATGGGAGCCGAGGAGGCGGTGAAGTGGCGGGCGGTGGCGAAGGGAGGGCAATGGCGCGGTCTTTGGCGAAACACAGAAATTTGAAGGCTGCGGTGCCAAGACTGCTCACGCCCCGCCGCCCTATTTGGTTACTTGTTATGGCCGTAGCCGCTAGTTCATTGTTGCTTCACCACCGCCTTTGGCCGTATGGGTAAGTACTAGGGTTTGCGATTCGGAAATTTGGGAATTGATCAATTGAATGGCTGGCGATGAGTTGTAGCCTTGTGGGCGGGTTGGTGACTCGGTGGCTCCCTCCGTGGGCCATGAGTCCGTGACTGTGGCCTGTGGTTGGCTGGGCAATTGGGTTTCGATGCTAACTAATTTGGTTATGCGGTATTTGGTTTTTCAAACTAAAAAACCGAAGTGCAAACCATAAACCGAATAATATCAGAATAAAAACTAAACCGAAAATAAAAAAATCGAAATATTCAGTTAATTTGGATCAATTTAATTCGGTTTTTCGGTTTAAAAGTGGCCACCCCTGAGTCAGCTCGCGCGAGGCTCACGTGCGCACATCCGAGGCGCAGCAACGAAATTGAACGGTCCAGACGGTCTTAGGAAATGTACGATGATTTCCTCCCCTGCCCTCCGGGGAGTACGTGAAAAGACTTCACCCCCAAACCCTAAACCTACCCCCAATTCGTCCACCCAAACCCTAACCCTAATCTGCTCGATGCTGTGATCCCGCCGCGCGTGCCCATGGCTCTGGACGGCCCCGCGGAGCGACGGGACGAGGCCCATCAAGTGTCGATGGGGAACGGGAACGGCGTGGCGCCGCCGCCGCCACGGGGGGGCGGGCGGCCCTCGGGGGTGGCAGCGTACGCGGACCGGCGGCTGCGATTGAACCCGAACACCGAGCACAGGCCGCAGGACTACAGTGACATCCGCGGGGAGTACGCGCCGGCCGTATACAGCGCCCTGGAGCGGCACCTCCCGCCCAGCCTCCTCGAGGCCGACCGCGACGTCAAGCTGCACTTCATGCGGGACATCCTCGCGCGCTACTGGCCCCATGGTGAGCGCAACAAGGTCGGGCTCTTGACCCCTCTTTAGGTACTCGAGTAATATGTATGGGCATTGCGTGTTATGTGTTTGAGTTGTTTGCTGTGGCATTTTTGTGGGTTGAATTTTGGTTTTTGCTGGGAACCAGGTTTTTTTTTTTCGGAATTACTATAAAACACTCGACCGAAAAATTCTTCGGAATCAGTAGAATTTCTAACCTTCTGATATGCTTCAGGATTCATGCTCCCGCCTGCGGTATCGTTGTTTTCCCTGGCGGCAGCGGCAGGGAGTTATGGCTAAGTTCACCGGGTTAGGATTCACCGGGCCGGCTATAGAGAGAGGGAGGGGTGTGGAGGCACGGCGGTGGGTTAGGGACTTAGGGTTCATAGGGGCTGGCTATTAGGGTGCAATCAGATCGGATATATGCCCGACTGATTGAATCTGTTCAGATCGAATACGGATAGTCGTGTTGGATATTTTCGGATTCGGCACCAGTTTCAGATAGTTGGTTTTGGATTTTTCATCAGATTTGGAAGATCACTATCCATTGGATTGGGATATTCAGATTCTCAGATAATTCTGGATAACTCTATTCGGATATTTACAGCCTATATTCTACCATGCTCAATTGGGCACAACCAAAAAGCCCAAGCTGGACCCTCCCTCCTGCTGCCATCCCATCCACTATCCCATCGGCCGGTATCGGCCACCACCATCAGAGCTCGACAAGCAAGAATATGCTTCCACTTGCTTACGTGATATTTGGTATTCTTTTGCAAAACATAAAGGAATATTTGATACTTTTGCATCTCTATTGGACTACTTGATAACATTGCATCTTTATTGGACTACTTGATAACATTGCATCTTTATTGGACTACTTGATAACATGACTTGTTAAATTGCGATAATCCTGTTGCATGATGAACTCATACGGTTGATTAATCATTGTTGTATGTGTTCTACATGCAGTATCTTTTTTCGTTCGATATCTGACAAAAAATATTTTTTACTCATTCGATTCTGCTCCGTGCTTGCTTCAAATTTGCGACTGATATTATCCATGCCGTATTCATATCTAGCACAATCCGTATTCGACTCTGAGTCTGACAAAAAATATGGTTTAGGATACAGAATGAGAGGTATCCGACCAAATTCGGGCTGATTGCACCACTACTAGCTATAGAGGGAGGGAGGGGTGGTAGGGCATCGTGCTCGCTGCGGTGTTGTGAGACAGCAAGGGTGTTGTTGGCCAGGTGGCCACGCGATGGAGGAGGGTGGCGGAGGCGGGGTGATGAGCTCAGAGTGCGGGACGATGAGATTAGAGCGGTGAGTCGGTGTGGGGTGGCAGATCCATCTAAAACGAGCCATTGGAGATGGTGAAGGTCGAGGCGGCGCTGCAGGTGTGGCAGTGGTAGATGAGGTGGACGCTGCCCAGCCACCGGTGAGGATGCAAAAGGAGGCACATGGTGTGGGGGTTGGAGGCAGCGGCACATTAGGGTTGGAGGGGAGAGGGGAGAATTGTATAGTGGAGGAGAGGAAGAATCTAGGCTATCTGATTTTAATTCAACGGTTAAGAAGAAAATTGATTGAAACCTATCCATGATTATCACGGTGTCCTGGCGAGGCGAGTTGCCTCCGGGGCGTCCAGACGCCTAGGTGACAGTTAGGCAACCAAAAACTTGTTTGTAGGTATTCTCTAATTGAGCCACGGGTCTTCTAACTTTACTCTTCATGCACTATATAAATATGACTAATTAAGTTATCTACTTTAAAATCATGTCACATACCCTTGTAGATCACTTGACTCAACTTCATGTGATTCAAAGTTTGGTGCAGCATTATCAATCATCTATATGAGTCGTCTCAATTCTCAAAGAAAGATTGATATGAGCCATTGAGCGTCAGCATAAGCTCAAAGGCTCTGGTCCCGACTTGGCCGGGTCGCGAGCAAGACGATGAGAACTCCTCGCCTCTGGGCGCCTTGGATAGGTCATTGTCAGCCACCGCCTATTGCTTGTAGCAATCTTATTAATTCATCCCAAAAGTCCCTACAGATGGTCGCCCACACCTTTTATTCCTCACGCCCACCGCATGCAATCAAGATCCTATTTTATTGCTACCTTCCTAACTAACAGATCGATTGATACCTTCCTATCTCATATCCTTGCCTAACCAACAAGATGATTCATGCAGCCCGCCCAGGGCCTTCCTTCTCCACCAAAGACCTACAGCGTCGTACAAAAACCCTATCACAACCGGCCATAACATCAGTCCCCCCCTCAAAACTAAGCTTGTCCTCAAGCTTACAATCAGGAAACGATCGTCGAAGAGCAATAGCATCCATCCACGTCGCTTCGTCCGCCGACTCCCCCGTCCAATGCACCAAGAATTGACGATGACCACCAACGGTTACCGGGCGATGGCTTATGCGGCTTTGGCTGATCTGTGGATGTTGCCGGGAGGAGATCGCCCGGTATGTCCGCCACCTGCTCTGGAGGGTTGCCCCTGAATCGTTTGAGCAGCGACACATGGAAGACATTGTGAATTCTAGCACTCTCCGGAAGCTGAAGCTTGTAGGCCACCGAGCCGATGCGTTGGATCACCTGAAAAGGACCATAAAAGTGAGGAGATAACTTGGACCAAGAAGAGCCGGCTACGAGCAGAGTGCTGCTGGTGCTTCTATAGCTTGAGCCATACCCAAGACCCCACCACAAATTCCTCTTCTCTGTGCTTGCCATCATAATGTTGCTTCATACGGTTTTGAGCCTGCAACAACTGGGTCTTGGCTTGCTGTAACAGGGCGTCACGATCCACCAAAGTACAATCAACGGAATCAATGCTCGTAGACCCTTGCTGATATGGCAACAATGGTGGCGGAGATCTTCCATAGACTAATTCGAAGGGAGTGAGGTGATGAGCCGAATGAAAGGATGTATTGTAACAATACTCATGAAGGAACCCATCGAGTCCATGAAGAGGGATGAGCCGCCGTCAAACACCTTAAGTACATTTCAATGGTCAGATTGACAACCTCCGTTTGACCATCCGTCATGGGTGGTAGGCGGTGGACATCGACAAGGCCGTCCCGCTCCTCTTAAATGACCCACCAAAAGGCGCTAAGGAATACCGGATCACGATCGGAGACAATGGACTCAGGAATGCCATGTAACCTCACAATCTCATCAAAGAATAACTTGGCAACGGCTGCAGCTGTGGCTGGTCTGGTGAAAGGAATGAAATGTGCATACTTAGATAGACGGTCAACCACCACCAAAAGTGCAGTTTTGCCTTGTGACTTCGGCAGGTCGGTGATGAAGTCCATTGAAATATCTGCCCACACCTGATGAGGAATATTAAGAGGCTGCAACAGGCCGGCCGGAGCTTGAGTGCTTGCTTTATGTTGTTGGCAGACAGCACATTTCGCAATGAACTCACCAACCGTCTCTTTCTGATGTTCCCACCAATACAATGCTCGAAGACGATGGAGGGTCTTTTGAATGCCCTCATGGGTTAAGTCATGCACAGCAGCAATCATTGGTTCCACCAGGGGAGACGACCGAGGAACCCACAGCTTACCATTCCGGAACACCAAACCTTCTTTAACCTCCCAGTGAATGTTCGGTGGTGTGTCCCCCGAATGAGAAGCATCTACTCTGCTGACCAAGTGCGATACTTCTTTGTTGCCGTCGGATCACTCTTGATACCTCCACTTGTCGTCATGGTGAGATCCTTCACCATCGATATGGTGAACACTTGCCCTTCTTCTTCCCGAGTCTGAGATAACCAAGATCCATTGCTTGGTTATGTTTGGCGGGTTTATACTCGACGCAGAAATCGAAACCCATCAACTTGCTTAACCAATGCTGCTGCGGTGGAGTGATCAAGGCTTGTTCAAGGAGGAATTTGAGACTGCTATGATATGTCCGGACGGTGAACCTCTGCCCCCACAAATACAGCCGCCAATGCCTCACTGCCTTGGACAAACCGATCAATTCCCTTTCATACGCCGCAAGCTTCCGATGACGCTCTGCCAATTTACGGCTGAAATATGCAATTGGATGCCCTTGTTGGTGGAGGACAGCACCGATCCCCATCCCCGAAGCATCACATTCTACTTCAAAAGGTAAGGAAAAATTAGGCATCTGTAACACCGGAGCGGAGGTTAACGCTCGCTTGAGTTGTATGAAGGCTTCTTCCGCGGCTGTGTTCCACTCAAACCCATTCTTCTTCAACAATGTAGTGAGAGGATCAGCGATACCAGCATAATTCCTTATGAAATGCCTGTAATAACCAAATAAGCCCAAGAATCCCTCAACTTTGTGGTGATCGACACAGACGGGCCATTCATCAACCGCCTTGAGCTTCAGGGGATCAGCCTCCACTCCCATGTGCGATATTATGTGACCCAAGTACCCAATCTTCTTCTGAGCAAAGGCACATTTGGACTTCTTCAAATACAATCGATGTTCTCTCAATTTGCTCAATACTGCTCCCACATGCCCCCGATGTTCCCCCTCTGTCGAGCTGTAGATCAAGATGTCATCAAAGAAAACCAATACAAACTTACGCAAGAATTCCTGGAGCACTTCATTCATTAATGCTTGGAAGGTGGACGGAGCGTTGGACAATCCGAAAGGCATCGCTAAGAACTCATAGTGACCATGGTGCGTTCGGAATGCCGTCTTCATAATGTCCTCCTCTCTCATCCTGACCTGGTGGTAGCTCGACCGCAGGTCTAGTTTAGTGAAGTACTGGGCTCCTCCCAACTCATCCAACAGTTCTTCTATTACCGGAATCGGAAATTTATCTTTAATGGTCCTGTCATTCAACCGGCGATAATCCACACCAAATCGCCAAGTCCCATCGGACTTCTTCACCAACAACACAGGTGAGGAAAAAGGTGAATGACTCGGTCGTATGCTACCTTGCTGCAACATCTGTTCACATTGCCTTTCGATCTCATCCTTTTGCCAATACGGGTAGCGATAAGGACGAACCGCCACTGGATCGGTCCTTGCCTCTAATGGAATTCTGTGGTCGCATGCCCTCTCAGGTGGTAGCCCCTGCGGTTCTGCAAAGATGTCCGCATAAGACTCCAGAAGTGCTTCAAACATGTGTCGGTCTTCCATACTGACCAACATCACCTCAGCCCTGTTCCTTTTGCGCAGGCCTTGTATGTGCACGGCCTCGCCATTCGCCTCAAACTCCATGGTGAGTTCACCAAAATCCCACTGTAAACGACCCAAGGTCTTCAGCCACTGCACCCCCAAAATTAAGTCAAACGAATCAATCGGTAGCACTGTGAATGGGGCCACAAATCTTCTGCCTTGGATGAGAAACTCGGCTTCCAAACTGCCCAAGCAAGGTAAATGCCACCCATCCGCTACCTTGACTCGTTGACTTCTCTGTTCTGCGGCCCGCGCTTCATCTTCCTTGCCCAACTGTCGGACAGCGTAAGCACTAATGAAATTGTGCGTGCTTCCACTGTCGATCAGCCCCAGCCACTTCTTTCCCGCCATCTCAATCTGCACTTGCATTGAACGTCGCACAAGCTTAAAGGCTCTGGTCCCCGGCTTCAGCCCGGGTCGCAGGCAAGACGATGAGGAACTCCTCACCTCTGCCGGCGCCTTGGATAGGGCTGTTGTCGGAGCCACCGCCTTGGATAGGGCTGTTGTCGGAGCCACCGCCTATTGCTTGTAGCAATCTTATTAATTCATCCCAAAAGTCCCCTACAGATGGCTGCCCACAGCCTTTTATTCCTCACCCCCACCTGCATGCAATCAAGATCCTATTTTATTGCTACCTTCCTAACTAACAGGATCTGATTGATACCTTCCTATCTCATATCCGGTTGCCTAACCAGCCGCATGACTCATGCAGCCCGCCCAGGCCCTTCCTCCACCGAAGGCCCACGGCGTCTTACAAAAACCCTATCGCAACCGGCCATAACAAAGATGCACAAAACTATCAGCACAGATGGGTGCAATAAGCCAATAAGCTACCAAATAAGGCAGCAGCAGCATCAAACACCACTTGAAGATTGTGCACGAAATCACTAATGACTAATCCATACAAATACAAATAAGCACCAATCAGTTAGCAGTTTAGCATAGATTGCACAGCCACTAGCTCACTAATCCATACAAATAAGGCACTAAGGCAGCACCAAGCACCACTTCATCAGTTATCACTACCTAAGTCAATGTTCCCGGTTCGTCCGGGTCGAGGAACGGGTACACCTGACGCGGATCGATGTCTTCCATGTTCCCGGTTCGAGTAGGGGTATACCTCTTCGGAATGCTTGGTACGAGATGTGGAACGTGTACCAATTATTTTTGGAACGATATTCTGGGACGATCCATCCAATTTAGCCATGGAGGAGGTTTATTCCACTCTCCACTTAGAGAGCAACAACATGAGAGATGTCACCAGTCATCCTCACCCCCCTTCGGCAGTACATGAGCGAAGCCCAGAGTCTGTATAGGGAGACTTATTTGGGCCCCAGACCAACCACCTCGTCTCCCTTGCGATCCATCCAATTCCAACCTAATCGCCGCGCGGATCTGGGCGCCGGCATCCTTCCCATGGTCCTCCACGCCGAGGGACCTTGGCCGGCAGCCTTCTTGAGATCTTGGCGGCGACGCCACCATCATCGCCTTCACCTCCTCCTCCGCCCTCTTGGCGTCGGTGGCGGCGAGTTCTTCGAGTCGGCCTTGGGCCCTTGTCTTCTGCCCTACTCCTGATCCAGGGCGACGGCATGGACCTCTCCCGCGTCGGTGAGAAGCTGCTCAGGTCCGTCCGCTCCGCGCACTCCCTCGATTGGTTTCTCTCCGTGTTCCGGCCGGCATAGGGACGACGTCCCAGCTTCCGTCCCAAGCATCGACCTAGCAATCGATCCGTATCAAACCCGTCCCTCGATTGGGGACAACGACCCCGGGACACGGAACGCCGCATCGTTCCCCGTTCCGTGTGACTTAGATCACTACATCGAATCACTGACTAAGCACCACTTTACTAGTGCATCACTTCATCGCTAACTAGTCACTTGACCAGAGCATGGGAGGATAGGCGGCGGCAAGGGAGCAGTGGAGCATAGGCTGCAACGGTGGCGGCGCAGAAACAGCGGTAAGTGTAGGGCCGGCAACAACACTGCCTTCAAAGGCGGCAGAGCTGCCCAATAGCACATGCAGAGGGGGAGGCGAAGGGGACGGGGTTATCGGTCGTCGGTCGGTGGAGGCGGCTGGCCTGGCGGCGGAGCTAGGGTCCTGGCCTCCTGTGTCCTCTCCCTTGACGCCTGTGTGACCTAGGGTTACTACCTGTGACGCATGCGCCGCCCACCTCTTATTACTCCGTCCCCATCCCCCAATTGGCCACCTAGGACGCCTGGTGCCACCCCTAGTTGCACGCCGCGACGCCTGGCCATCCTAGGTGGCTGTCTAATGCACACTAGGTGAGGCGCTCGGCCTTGGCGCTACGCACTGGCCACCTGGACGGCTAGGCGGCGACTAGACATCGCCTAGGCGACGCCATGATAACAGTGAACCTATCCATTTTTAGCTGAATGTTATACAATCACTTCTTGTTTTTTTTAACAAAATATCATGCACATTTTTGAGTTGTTTGACCAATCCCCTGTAGTATTCTAAACCTTGAATTTGGAGTACACAGTGTTGGTGTGCTAGTTGGCCCGCTGCTCCGGGTGTGTGTGTGTGTTGTTGGGGGGGGGGGGGGGTGTGCTTTGGGAGAAGTTGACAATGGTGGAGGAAGTTAGCACTGAGTTGGTGGGCAGCGAATTGGCGCCACTGGTGATTGGAGTTGATCCGTGGGCACACAACTACGATATTTAGAGGAGAGCAAGCAATATTAGTGGAAAAATGGCACTGGTAGCTTCGGTTGATGGGGGACACATGGTGGTGGGTGAAGGGAATGGGAATTGGGGAGTGGGAATGCATGTTGGACCATTCCGTTTGCCAAAAAAAGGACCTGTTATATTTTGCTAACAGGCTTTTTGTGTAGTCCAGACAATCCTTTGTTTTGTTATGCATGGTTAATGCAAATTGGGATGGGTTTGGTCAACTATTGCTTTGGTGCTTGGTTTTTAAAGTTGTGAGCTGATATGTATAACTATTCAAATTATCCAATTACTGATTCTAACATGATGCGGATTTGATAAATCTGTGTTACATGACTACATCTGAATAATATGCTTTCATCTACCCTTGCCATATCTGAATTGTGGTTTTGAAGAAGGAAAATAATTGAACATGGGTTTGTCATAGCTGTTATCTTAATTCAAAAAGGTATAATTTTCTTGGGGGAGTATTTGCTTAAATTCTGCTGCACATATAATTAACATGCATCCTTGAATAAATGTGGAACTTTTTTTTTATTTGTGTAATGTGTTGCTTTACTTTTAAGCCTTTATTAAGTACCAATCTTAAATCAGTAATATCTAAATGTCTACATTGAATTTTGGAAAACCTGTTCTATGTTTGTGTCAAATGATATTTAAGTTGACTCAAAGCAATATCAAAATTTGATCCAAATTTGTTTTGAAAAATATGTATCTGAATTTGGTATGATCACTATATAATATTTACCTAATCCAAGTGCACTCTTTCTTGAGTCATTTGGATTCATGTGAGGACAGAAGATTTTACTTCAGAATTCATCTGCCAAGTTCAGTAGATTTAAGGTTAATAATTTAGCTGTGTGATGATACAATTTTGTCACTTATATCAGATGAGCATAGGGAACTACCCCCCTCTAGTCACAAAAGGAAGTCGTTTTGAACATCAACACGTTCCCCAAAAGTGCACTTTTGACCAATCATATCTGTTGTAATATATTTATAAAAATTAATAAAATTGTAATATTATGAAAGTATTTTTCAGACTAATTTCCGGTATCATTTTCATGTGTCTAATCTAAATATACAAAAACATATTGCTAGCCAAAGTTTATAATGTTTGACTGCAGGTGAACCAAAATGACTTTGGGCCTGTTTGTTTCAGCTTTGGATTCTCTAAAAGCTGATTCTGGATTGTGGTTGTAGAGAAGCTGATTCTCCAAAAGCTAGAATCCAAAAGCACAGATGAAGTGGATTGTGGATTCTAGTGTATATGGGTGGCCTGGATTCTAGAATCAGGCTGTTTGTTTTTTATTCTGCTTTTGGGACCAGAATCCAGAATCAAAAGCTGAAACAAACAGGCCCTTTGTTTTGTGCTTGGAGGGTGTAATCGACTAAATCCTATGAGTAGACATCTTTATGGATACCTATAAGATTTAAGTTTGAGACATCAGTTTATACTGATCACTTCCTTTCTTAAGTGTTGTCTCTAAGGATTTATTGGGCTTTGTCGGACATCCTAAAATTAGTTTATTTAACACTTATGTTATGATGCCTGTGATATCTACTTATCTAGCAATGACTAGAGTACCAATATTCGAACCAACGATATCTACTTGTTTTAACTGCTATTTTCATTGAACTTTATCCAAAGGGAACATATCATGTATCCATCGTTGACGTAATGTTTTCCTGTACTTGTAACATCACAATTATACTATGTTTTTTTAGGTTATCTTAGAATTAGCAATTTGATTACATAGATTTTGGTTCTGGAGAAGAAAATAAAATTGCTTTGATGTGGAATGCATATAATTTATTATTGTGCATTGTGAACATTGAGGATGTAGGAGTAAAAGTTGCAGGTAAAAATACTGTCATTTAAATTCTTTTGATACTGCTTGCATATAGTATACAAGATTGGAACAGACTGATAGCATGGCTAATCAATACAGAGGTCCACCATTTTTTGTTTGGCCAAGTCCAATATTTAACAAACGCAAGCTGGAAAATCTGGTGCTATATTTAGCAGTGGGATTTTTAGTACAAATTTAGGCAGTTTAGAAGGAGGTGCTACTGATATCAGGTCAAAATAATTGCGCTTGCTTGAAATTAGAGTCTAGTTTTCATGGCAAGGCTATTCTCAAAGTACATTGGAAGTGAGCTTTGTTCTTTGTATTTGGTGTTGATTTCATGGATAGAATTTTAATCTTCCTTCATGCAGTGCCTTTACCTCAGTTTGACGATAAGGAAAAAGTTTGATTTGGAAATTGTCAAAACAAAATATACACAATAGTTGAATTTTTCCTCAAGTCCTTCCAAGGAACAAAAGGTTCATTTTAGGTTTTGTTACCTCAGTTTGACAATAAGGAAAAACTTTGATTTGGAAATTGTCAAAACAAAACATATACAGTAGTTGAATTTTTCCTCAAGTCCTTTCAAGGAGAAAAAGGTTCATTTTAGTATTTGTTTGCATTGCAGCATTTCAACCCCGCTGTTTTTTTTATGCAATAGTATTTGTTTTTACTCCTGTTACTTAAGTGAGCTTACTGTCAAGGTTTTCATGTGATGTATTCTTTTTATTGCAGGTTCAAAGGCACAAAGAATACAGGCAGAAGATACTCCACCTTTATAAGGTGCACTTCAGCATTGCCTTACTTTTTCTCTGAAATATTTTTAAATGGATAACTGCAATTTTTATTCTTGTGCGTAGCTAGATTTGCAAGTAGAAATATCCAATCCACGGATCAGTTTTACCATGTTTTGCATGGTTTGAATTTTCTTTTTCGTAAGGTGTCACACGAGATGTATATGGTGCAATTTTATCGGTCCTGTATAACCTGCCATATCGCATCGGTCCTGTACAACACGTCATATGTCATGGCCCAGAGTCTACAGGTGGTTGTAAGTGCAAAATTTGTTGAATGGTGCTGGGTTGGTTGGAGGCCTTTCAAGTGCATACGATATTCCGAAGTTGCAGAGGTGAAGAGTTCCAATCTATTTCGCATGCCATAAGTTCTATAGTTAAAAAAGTTTTCCAATCTTGTGTGTGATAGTAAGTTTATAGTTAAAAAGTGTTCCTATCCAGTGTTCCCCTAGGCGCTAGGTTGGCGGCGCAGCGGTGCCTACCACCTAATCGCAGCCTAGGCAGGCTAGGCGGGATAAATCAGCTAAGCAAGCTAGGCAGGCTAGGGGGGAGGGTGTAGCCTAGTGCCTAGGTGCCGTCTAGGGGAACATTGTTCCTATCTAGCATGCCATAACTGTGGGACATTACTACAGGCATGTGAATATGAATGTGGAAAGATGAGCTCACATGCAGCTAATAACTATAGATGTAAGGATTTTGGGAGTAATTTACAATATTATTAATCTGTGTTCACTTGGTCTCATGCAGGCCTTAGGATCTCCCTATGTGTAAAAGGGTGCAAAGAGTCTGTTCTGAAACATTGAAAATAATAAATGTTAAAAAGATATAGGATAGCTAACAAAAGAACTGAATCCTACTCGGACATGCCAATATGAGGGCCACCTAAAATAGGATTTTTTTTTACAACCCACTGTATGTTCTAATCCGATCATTTGCGCTTTTTTGGAACTTGTCCCTGGATTTGCATATCATTATGCATTTTTCCTTAGAACCATGATCACTGGTTTGCCAGCTGCTTTTGTCGAGAAGTGAGGGTGACCAGCGTGCTGAGCCAGACATCTAGAGTAGGAAAAGGACCAATAGGAAGGCAATCTTTTCTTTTGGGGAAAGGAGAGCACTTAGTAGCAAGGTGAGCGGGAGGAGTTAGGCCCACTGGGAAGGTGAGGAAGGTAGGTATAGGACCTATTTGGGATAGCTTATGGACTAGCTTTTTCTTAGGTCCTATTTGGGGGACTTGTAGCTTTTCTGCATTTTGGTTTTCTGGGCTAAAAGCGGCTGTAGCTTTTTATAAGAGACCGTTTGATAAATAGCTAATTTCTCTCAGCAATAAGCTGCAAAAGTAGGTCAAGCCTAGCTTTCAGCTTTTGGCTTTTGCTAGTTATATATGACTTCTAATTTATGCCAAAAGCCGCTTAAAAGTTGAGCTGTTTGGGGGTGCTTACTGGCTTTTGCCACAAGCCCTTCCAAATGGCTAGCTTTTGCCACAAGCTCAAGCCGAGTTAAGATAAGCCGAAGCCCCATTTTTGTAGCTTATTGGGCTTTTGCGTGTTGTAGCTAGTGGGCTGCCTTTAAAGTTCAGAGAAATTGCCCGCCCTACCAGCATATAAAAACTGAGGAGAGCATATAAAAACTGGAATTTCTCCTCACCCTCCTCATTTGCTTCCCTTCTCCCGACCTGACCTCCCCCCTCTCAACCTGACCTCGCCCGTTGCACTAGGGTTCATTGCTGCCACCCATCTCCCGGTTTCGCCTTATGGGATCCTCACCGCTGTCCCACATCCTGCGGCACCTCCATCTCTTGTTTGCTCCGTCGCACTGCCCCCTGACTTGCACCACCTCAACCCCTGGCTCCAACCGTCATCTTCCCCTTGCCATGCTGCCTCCCTCTGTCCCAGTCATCGGCCACTAAGGTCTGGCATGACTTCCTCTCCTTTCATAGTTGATCAAGTGCTCCTTTTTCTTAGTAGAAGTTTCGAGCTAGGACTGCGAGAGGAACTGATCCCATATGAGGAAATTTTCATATCTAACTGATCCAAAAAAGGAATGTTGATCTGAAATATCTAGATTTATGTTTGGATTGCAGCAATTCATTAGACTTTGTCTTGATAATTAGAAGTAAGGTGGATTTTTTTTTTAAAAAAAACAAGTTCATATATGACCTCCAAACAGCAATTCGTTATTTTTGTGAACAATGTTTCCTCCCCATTGCTTACTAGTAATTCCCTTATATTTTTTTGTTGACAGCCATTTCATCAAGAATTATACAACATGCATCCTTCGGTGTTCTTTTTACCAACATTTCTCGAAGCAATTAGTATCAATACAGAAGAAAGCTTCAGAAGTATAATGACTGAGCCAACTCCTGGTGTTTATTCATTTGCGATGTTACAGCCCAGTTTTTGTCAGATGCTATTGGAGGAGGTATGGTAACATAATAACGGACAATTTATCTCTTATTTCAGGTTTTGCTTCTATGATTTAACTCTTATCAACTTTGTAGGTAGAGAACTTTGAAAAATGGGTCCATACAATGAAATTTAAGATAATGAGGCCAAATACAATGAACAAGTATGGTGCTGTTCTTGATGATTTTGGCCTGGAAACAATGCTGAACCAGTTAATGGAGCAGTTCATAGTTCCAATTTCTAAAGGTTGTCTGATTGACTGCATTGTTGTTGTAAAGTTTAAACATATCCATGATCCATCCCATATTGATATTATGTTCTTCTATGTTAATCTTCAGTTTTTTATCCTGAGGTTGGTGGAGGAACATTAGACTCTCATCATGCTTTTGTGGTTGAGTATGGGAAAGATAGGGATGTTGAACTAGGTAAGTTGTCATTATCATATTCAAGAACGCCGACAAAATCGTTTGAAGTTAAAATTACTTTGTTCTTGAATTGTGCGTATCTGAATATAGTTTTACATCTTTCTCATGTCTTTCATATTATTAGTTGCTACCAAAGTTCAAGATGTAAATTTTGAGGGATACTCATTGAAAAAGAAGTGTGGGTACTATTTCTTCACTGTTTTGTTTTCAGGAGGCAAGTGAGAAATCCCATTTCAGCTTTTGAGACAACTGTTTAGCCCCTTCAAACCTGTAGATAAATAAATCAATGTGACCAACTTCTGGTGGAAGGAACATATGATGGCCTTTGCTACCAAATGTAAAGAATAGTGTTACCTAGACACGGACATGAGAATCGGAATCCGACTTGGATTCGGGTCTCCAATTTCGGGAGACTTGAAAAAATAGGATTGGGGGATTCTACTATATATTAATATAATAACAAAAATAAATGACTCTATTTATTTTCTATTGTAAATAATACTAATAAATGCTCAAATAGCTCCTCATCGCTGAAGTTGGAGGGTTTGATGCACAAAAGATCCATATTGAGCATAGAATATTCACCTCTTGTGTTGATATGGCTACGTGCTATCAACCTGTCACACATTGAGAATGAAAAGCAGTAAACAAAACCCATGTGAGCATGTTCTCATCCTTGACATCTTTCTATCCATTATTTCTTCCCATCGAAACCTTCCTTTTTTCTATTCTTCTTCCTCCACCAAAGCCATGGCAGATAAGGAGAACAACCATTCTTTCTTTCTTCTAGTCTTTCTCTAGCTTTGCTTTTCCTAGCCATGGTCACGAGCAGGGGATGTCGAGCCAATGTACTTTTTACCTTCTAGTCTTTTCCTCCACCTAGGAGGGTGTCCGATGTGTCTTAGTGAGTGTAAACGCGCGTCGACACAGGTTTACACGTTGACGCAGCAAAAAAATTTCAGACTCACGTGTCCAGGTAACACTGATAAAGATCACATCTTATCTGTTTAATGTGGACTGATACAATCATATTGTATATTTAGTTCAGTTCTACCATCAAGATGATCATGTTCTGCCAAAGTATATACATCTGTCTGGAAACTAGTGCCCTCAAACTGTAGTTATTCATTGCTGTTTTATGATTCTTGTGTTTCCTGCCTAGTGTACCAATGACCTACCTTTACTTTGTCACTTGTCAGTTAATGGTCTCTTAACTGATTATCATTTAAGGGGTCTCAGCAACTATACCATGTCTAGATGCCCCTTTTCCTATCATCTTCCTTATTCCACACCCAGGGTACATCTTTTCTCTCCAGAATCAACATGGAGAGAAGTTTAGAATATGGAGGGGGTGAAAGAGTACAAAAGAATTTACAATTTTCAAGAATTTGGTTTCAAAACGAACGGATCTCAAACGAACATTGAGATTTTTATGTAGTTTCTTTTTATTTATAGTATAGTGGCTTGTTGGAACATATTTGAGAAGATCCATCACTTCAGTTCTCGTGGTTGTTGGCATATTACCTTTACTTCATATTTATCTCTAGTAATTTTGACAATTGATGCCACGCAACATATTTTCGTCCTATTCACACACCTTAGTGGACAATCATGTTGGTCATTTTCTGTTGACACGAATCACAAAATATTTTGTGGAATAGTGTTCATGATTGAGCCCCAGGTGGCTGAATGGTTTTCGCATAATATAGCTATTGTATCTGCATATTTTTTTACCATACTGCAGACTGCACTCCTTTTTCTTTACTGTTTTGATTTGAAGGGGTAGTTGCTGTTTAAGTTTGGTAGCTTACTGTAGCAAGTGTAAAGTTAATCTCCCTCCCTGCCCCCCCCCCCTTCTGTTTCGCTCGCTAGCATTCAAGGTTTGAAACAAAGTTTTTAGGAAACTTGCATTGATAACTATAGTGGTTGGTAAGCAATAATAGTTAAAAACATAAATAGTTATTGAATTTCAGCTTTGTTCAAGAAAAATAGTTATGCCATCCAGTATGCTATCATTTTACTGTTTACTGGAGCAAACGGTATATGGTAGTGCTTTATATTCCTTCTGATACATTGGTTCTAAAAAATCTTGTCTATTTATGATTATTAATTCTTATTTGATTTAGTTTAAAATTGAACTAATCTGGCCAGTAAAAAGGTTACGTGCCAAACAGATATGTGTATTGGTACCAAAATTTCTTGCTAATTGCTATATTGTTAGCTGTTAGAGTTATATAATTAAAAAAGAATGATAAGTGAAAAATATATACACATGTTAAAGTAATTTAAATTTGGACTTAAAGATTTTATACTGGTACCCTGGTACCTGAGAGGCAAATGAGCTTGAAGTCAATATCTGTCTTTCATAACCATGATTTATACTACCTTCTGGGCATGCAGATGAGATTGCAATTCTATTCTCATGCTTAAATATAGTACCATTCTACTACGAATGGTGTTGTAGTAACATTGTCTCACTGCAAGTGATAATCTGTTAATTTTGGGGTGTCCTCAATAGTTGGACAAGAAGCCCAATTTGCTTTCAGTGAGAAGTGCAAAGGGCCCTTGCCCATCAGTCTTAATGCTTTTCAGGACAAATTTACATTGCTATGTCACATGTGCCTAGAATTCTTGGATGTAACAGGTTGGTTTACACAAAGTTGTATATAAATATATGTACACTTACAGTAAGAGTATATTTTGTTTTATTTGCTTTCATTGATGTAGTTAGATGAGAGACATAAAAATGTGTGGAAAATTCTCGGATATTGGCCTTTTTGGATAATTTCCAAATCAAGTAGTATGCTCTGTTATTTTGTAACTACCAAACTTTCATTCCTGTGTTTTCTATATTTCAGATTTTTTTCTTCATTTTTTGCCACATTCCGTTAGCCAAATATATTTTGCCACTCCTTTTAATGGCCAGTGATATATTTGCCTCTTTTCTTAGTGCCTCTTTTCTGCTCTAAACTGTTATAGCTCACTGTTGTAGGTTTTCATGTTGATGATTCGGAGGTCACATTAAATGTTTGCCTTGGCAAGCAATTTTCTGGTGGTGAATTATACTTTCGTGGCATACGTTGTGAGAATCATGTGAACTCAGAGACACAGCATGAGGTACACAGTGACTAATGTAAACTTTCACAATTATTTATATTTCTTCTACTAAGTTTTTTTGTCTCTTTTGTTTGTCCATGCATGTGTCCATGCAAGGAGGGTTTTGCCGTTGTCGGTGATACTGATTGATTTTTTTGAATGTGTTGCTAAAACTCATTTCATTGTGAATATTTCTTACATGTAATTTGTCATTTGCTATCGGAAACCTAGGCAGGTTTGTTAGGCTGTTCACAGGAGTTATACAATAAACAAAAAAGATAATTTAGCTCAAACTTTACCTTTTACAAATAAAATTAATTTTATTCTAGGCAGAAGCAATTAAAACAGACTATTTGGTGTATTGACGTGTTGTTACCTCAGTATTACATGTTATTTTTTAGCTCAGAGAAACACTAAGTGATGATTGATGATAAGCTGTTATAGACAGTATCTTAATTGCTTCTTATAAGAGTTGCTAGTTGCCTTATATAGAGATTGTTAGCCTTGTATAGATATTGCCTTATATAGGCTTTCCTTCTATACCCTCATGTGTGTGTGTGTGTATTGGCCCATTGGCCCCCCTTATGTTCAATACAAGTATTATTTATAACATGGTACTAGAGCAAAAGTTTAGAGGTTAGATTCCTCACCGGCGTTGCACTTGTGCCATTTTTTTCCGACGGCTCTTCTTGTCGCCTCATCGTTGCCGCTCCTCTGTCTGCTCTATGGCCGCTGCTCCTTCCTTCAGTGGCTGTTCCTCTTGTTCGACGCTCTGGCCAACCGTCGTTTGGTGGCTGCTCCTTCGACGCTTATCCAACGCCGTCCCGGCTTTTTCTCCACGGCACCCGTCTCTATTGTTGGCCCTTCTCAAGGCCCCCGTTGCTTCGCCACCAGGTCTTCTCCGTTGAGAACGCCACCTTGGCCTCCTCTCGTGATGATACCCCTTGACGTTGGCCGACGAACCGCCTTAGCACTGCTCGACTCATCTTAGCGGCGTTGGCCTCCGCCTGCCTGAGCCCGACCTTGTCTCACTGGCCCCGTCGCCTCTTGGCCAGTCGCACTAGCCGCTCGCTCTTGGTTGCTTATCGCCGGCTGCTTGGTCGCTCGGCCCTGATCCGATGTCTCCGCCTGCGTGTGGGATGATCAGATTTCTATTCGATCGGTGACTCAGTTTAATACCGTTTGGATTCGGCCATAAAAAAAGTTGTAGCTTCTGGTTCTTCCTCGAGCACCATTTTTGTTCCTTGTTGTCCGGTCAGTGTTCAAAAAAGCGGTAAAAGGTGGCGCCTGGGCGCTCGGCGGCAGCCCTTCGCCTCACCTAGGCACAAGCGTGCTCTAGGCGGAGGAGCCGCCTAGGCGGAGCTTGGCGGAGGCGGAGGCGCACGGAGGTGGCGTTGAGGGGAGAAAACGCGGTGCCTAGGCAGAGCTCGGCTGAGAGCAGAGGGGATAACGTGGGGAGAGGTGATAACGGGGAGAGCTCGACCTGGACCTGGAAGCCAGAAGGGATAATGGGGGGAGCTCGGTTGGGCGTGCGATCCTCGTCTTCCTAGGTCTTCCCCATTGCCGCCATTATCGGATCTTCCCCGTTGTAGCCGTCGCCGGATCTTTCCCGCCACCACCTGATCTTCCCCGCCACCACCCCATTTTCCCCGGAATCCGGATCTTGCCCGCTGCGTGCTTTAGCTTCCTCCCGCGCCGCCACACGTCTTCAGTGAGGTTTTCCTCCCGCGCAGGCGCGTTGCCACATGCTTTAGCCTCGTCCGCGCCACCGGCTGCTTCAGCTTCCTCCCGCTCCATCGACTGCTTTATCTTCTCGTGAGAGGTATGAGCAACTGTCGTAGATTGATGACCTTCGGTTCGGGCGTTTGTATGACGAGTAGACGAGCCGTAGATTGATGACCTTCGAATCCTTCAATGTTGCTGGCTTGCGGTATACAGATTTGTCTGATTCAATGATTGTGTCTACAGATTAATGTATAGCAGTAGCACTGGCGCATTGCTCTGTAGTGGCACTGGCACTACAGTTCTATTGGATTTAGGTCAAGTATGCAGTTATAGTTTAATTTTTTTATTAGGCTTAGAAAATCAGTATCAATACAGTTACAATTTGCTTTTTTGAACATTGGGTACTAGTGGACAACTTGAACTCTGTAGGAGTGCAAGAGTGAGAGAGTTTCATGATGATGATTTCCAATTCGAAGAAGAGGAGGGCAATGAGGAGGAAGAGGTGGTGGTTGAGTTCGAGGATGACGAAGACGAAGTGTTGTCACGAAAGCTCTATCCTTTAGAAGATTGATCATTTCATGATCATTGGCTCATTGCATTTAATGCTATCACATCTTATCATTTATTATATTCCATCTTTCATGTGTGTTTTTCACTCTTTTATGGAACTTAGTTATATGTGGGACTATATTTTGTGACTATATTATATGTGGAACTTAGTTTTGTGATTATGTTATATATGAGACTATGTTTTGTGATTATATTCCATCTTTCATGTGTGTCTTTCACTCATTTGTTTCGCTGCAACCTGCTATTTTGCGATTTCCTCCTAGGTGTGACTAGGCGCCGCCTAGGCGGGCTAGGCACTAGGCAGTGGGCCTCCACCCGCCTACCGCCTAGTGCTTTTTTGAACATTGTGCCCGATCATCTTTGATGACCTCAGTTATCGAGACTGGGTTCTCCATATGCACCTTCACATGTGTGATTAGCGTTTATGAGTTTCTTACTGGCGAGCTATCATGTCTACCTCGTCTTGCACCCTTGCCACGCCTGTTATTCTCAAGGAGGCCAATGATGCTGCTCAACAGAAGGCCTTTAATGACTATGCTGATGCTGTGGAGTCTTTTCAGACTCAATGTACTGCATACAAAATATGGACTGATGAAGATGCTCGTGCCTCCACTATTTTGGTTGCTAGGATGGAAGTACATCTCACCGGTGATATTGTCACTTTGTCTTCAACAAAGTTGATGTGGGCTCATCATCACAACCGTTATGAGCTTGCTAGCGATTCTTTGTACGTTGCTGTTGTGCAACAGGAGCCGTTGCTGCAGCAGGGTGATTCTATCGTGGATGAGTTTTATACGCAACTGTTCTCGGTGTGGCGTTAGCTTGATTTTCTTAGACTGGAGGTTTGCCACAATTGGCAAGTGTTGTTAGCATCAGCACTCTCAATTAGAGCTTCGCTGTATCTGTGACTTCCTAACACATCTTCGGGCTGAGTTTCAGTAGATTCGTGCCCAGCTACTTGCTCGCTATCCTCGTGTGACTTTGTTAGAGGCTCTTGCAGCTATTCGTACTGAGGTGATTTGTCTTTGTGGTGTGGGCCTACTAGTATCTCCTTTAGTCTTGGTGGTGCCTAGTACTACTACATCAGTAGCACCTACTCCAGTGGTCGCTGCTGGAGGTGGAGGGCTTCAATGTACTTACTGTGATAAGAATGGACATGTGGAGCAGTTTTGTTATAGGAAGAAGGAAGTATCTTACTCGCCGAGATGGATACCCTTCCAAGGGCACTAGAGTCTCGGGTGCTGCTCCTCAGTGGATTTCTGCTGGTTTTGACTCCAGACGAGATTCTCACATTGCTATGTCGCATGGCTACCTCTGCATCGTTAGGTTGTATTGGTTCTGCCACTTAGTCTTCCAACAAGTCCCCACCTTCCACATCTTTTTTAGGTATTTCACTATGGATTCTTGACTCTGGTGCTTCTTTTCATATGACATTTGATACCATGAGTCTCCATTCCATTTAGCCTTTTGCTTGCTGCTTCCATCACTGTTTAGACCACAGATGGTACCTTGCTTTCTGTTGCAAGACGAGGCACACTCTTTTTTATTCCTTTTTTCATGTTCCTGTTGTTTCTTATGTTCCTGAACTGACAATGCAGTTCATATCTGCTGGCCAGCTTACTGATTATGGCTATTGTGTTATCATCGATTTTGACTCTTGTTGTGTTCAGGATCATCGCAAGGGGGTTCTAGTTGATACTAGCCCTTGCCGCCATGACTCAGTGTCTTTGGGAGTTTTGACTTGTTTCGTCTTCCTTTTGTTGCTCTTGCTACTCTCTCCGTCTCCACTGCTTCTGCCCCTGCTGCATTTTCCATCGGATCATTTGCTTAGTGGCATCATCTTTTGAGTCATTTCTGTGGTTTTAGTACATCGTGGCCTTTTAGGATCTATACCTGGTGATACTTCTTTAGATTGTGCAGGTTGTAAGCTTGATAAACAGATTCAACTCTCCTATCCTTCTAGTGAGTGTGTTTTAGCGTCCTTTTGATCTTGTTCATTCTATGTTTGGGGTTCGGCTCCTTTGGTTTCAAAAGGGGGTCATAAATATTATATTCTTTTTATAAATGATTTCTCTCGCCACATCTGGATATATTGTCTTCTCGTAGTGAGGCTTTGTCTATCTATAAGAATTTTTCTACTATAATCCGTACTTAGTTTGATTCTCCCATTCATGTTTTTCGTGCTAACTCGGCAGGGGAGTATCTGTCCGGAGTTCTTCCTTTCTTTCTTACAAGGCATTCTTAGTTTTTCTGTTATGATGCTCATGCTCAAAATGGTGTGGTGGAGTGTAATCATCGTCATTTTCTTGAGACAGCTCATGCTCTTTTACTTGTCTCCGCTGTTCCACCTCATTTCTGGGCTGAGGCTGTTTTCCACTACCACATACTTGATTAATATTCATCCTTATACTCTTCATGGTGGGATTCTAGTTGAGTCTCTTTGTGGCATGCCTTCTGATTATTCTAGTCGTCGCCTCTAGATGTGTGTGTTATGTCCTCCTTGCACTTCGTGAACACACTAAGCTGACTGCTCAATCTGTTGAGTGCGTTATTTTGAGCTATAGTGTTGAGCATAAGGCATATCGTTGTTGAGATCTTGTTGGCCGACGGATGTGGATTTCTCTCGGGATGTTATTTTTGATGAGTCTCATCCCTTCTACCCTCATCCTTCTTCCGCTCCACAATCTCTTGTTGAGCTACTTTCTTTCCTGACTGTTCCTGATACCTCTCCACAGGAGTCTTCACCTTTGGTGCATCCTCTAGACGTTTCTTCTGACATTGTTCTTTCCTATACACTACACTCATCGTCCGCGAGTTGAGGATTCTTCTGGTGTACCATCTTCTTTTGATATGCCATCTTCTCTTGCTGAGTCACCTTCTTTAGTGCCTCCTTGTTATGTTGTTCGCGATCGTTAGTCTATTCGTCCTCCTAAGTGTCTTAGTTTTGCTGGTACGGTTCTTGCCGACTCGACTTCTTACCACGATGTTGTTATTCATCAGGAATGGCAACATGTGATGGCAGAGGACCTTGCTACCCTTAAGCGCATTGGCACGTGGGATCTTGTGCTCTTTCCACATGTCCGTCCCATGAAATGTCCATTCCATTACATGCAAGTGTGTTTGTAAGGTTAAGACTCGCTTTGAATGATTTCTTGAGTGCTATAAGGCTCGTCACATGCACTTGGTTTTCAGTAGAAGCATGGTCGTGATTATAATGACACTTTTGCTCTTGTAGATCACATGATCAATGTTCGACTTCTTACTGTGGCTTCTATTCGGGAGTGATCTATCTCTTAGCTTGATGTTAAACATGCCTTTCTTAATGGCGAGCTACGTGAGGTCTTTTTGCATCCACCACCGGGGTATTCTGTTCTTGAAGGCATGGTTTGTTGGCTTCATCGCTCTCTTTGTGGGTTTAAGCAAGCCGCTCGTGCCTAGTTTGAGCATTTTTCTTTTGTGATCAATGCTGTCGGCTTTTTTGCTAGTGCTGATGATTCTGCGCTCTTTGTTCACACTTCACCTTGTAGACGGACTCTTCTATATGTTGATAATATGATCATTGCTGGAGATGATTCTTAGTATATTTCCTTAGTTAAGGCATGTCTCAGTGAGCAGTTTCTTATGTCTAATCTGGGTCCTCTAAGCTACTTTGTTGGGAATGAGGTTTTTTCTACACCTAAGTGCTCCTTTCTATCCCAAGAGGAGTATATTTAGGATTTTCTTGATCGTGTTTCTTTCACTGATCAACGCAGCTGAGACTCCCATAGAGCTCAATGTTTACCTTCGACCTACTGATGGTAAACCTCTTAAGGATCCTACTCACTATCGCCATCTTGTTGAGTCTTGTTTACTCTGATATCACTTGTCTTGACATTTCATATCCAGTTCATATCTTGAGTCGGTTTCTACTCCCACTTAGCTCCACTTAGTCATCTTCTTTGTGCTCTACGATATCTTCGTGGAACTATCTCTCGTCGTCTTTTCTTTCCTCGCTCCAGCTTCAGGCATATTTCGATACTACCTGGGCTAGTGATCACTCTGATTATCGGTCCCTTTTTGTTTATTGTGTTTTTCTTGGTGGTTTTCTCATTACATGGAAGACTAAGAAGCAGACAATAGTTTCTCGTTTAAGTATTGAGGTTGAATTGTAAGCTATGGCTCTTTTGATAGTAGATGTTACTTGGCTACAGTGGCTACTTAAGAATTTTGGTGTTTTTGTTTCTATACCCACTCTTTTATTTGACAGTACAGTTGTTATTAGTATTGCTCGAGATCCTGTGAAGCATGAGCTCACCAAGCATATTGGTGTTGATGCTTCCTACATATTGTCAGGTATAGTATTAGGTTGTGGCTCTTCAGTATGTGCCTTCAGAGCTTTAGTTGATAGACTTCTTCACAAAGACATAGACTAGAGCTCAGCACGGTTTATATAAGAAAGTGCTAGTTGTCCTGTATTGAGGTTGCTAACCTTATATAGATATTGCCTTATATAGGCTTTCCTTCTATACCCTTGTGTACATGTATATATACTGACCTATTGGCCTCATGTTCAATACAAGTGTTATTCATAACATGCTACACTTGCTTATGGTGTTATGTGCTATTGTATTCATTCTAGTTGGTGAGCATCTCCCAGTTATTCACAACTGTCATGCTTCCTGATATTTCTATTTTGCCTTATCTGCTCTTCATTGCAGGAAATGTATGATTACTCTCATGTTCCAGGACGAGCTGTACTTCATCGTGGACGTCATAGGCATGGTGCTCGACCGACATCATCTGGGCTCAGAATTAATCTGCTTTTGTGGTGTAGAAGGTATAGTGATTTTTTTTGTACAATTTCAAATATGTCAAAGATTTCTCAATGACCTGTTTTTGCATGTTTTAAGCACTTATAAGATATGGTCTATATATTAGTTATGCTTCGCATTTGAGGTTCAGTGATATTATGACCATAGGTGCATGCATATATGTGTTTTCATACTTTTCAATCCTATCATGGTTATATGAACCTGTCGATACATTATCAGGTGTAGTCATTATCATGGTTTTGTGGACTACTAATATTTTGTTTCCTTTTTGTCTCTCTGTTGGTTGTTGTTATTTGACTTGAACCCCTTTCAGTTCTTGGGCAAGAGTTCATAGCCACAAGACTCCCAAGTGAATATTTAGTTGAAGCAATTTTAGTATCCTTATTATGATTTAGGGTCCGTTTGGCTAATCTCAAGCCTCTTGTAATAACCTAGCTGCAGCTTATAAGCCCCAAAAGCCCCTTCCCACTGGCTTTAGCTTATTTGGAGCTTGTAGTACAAACCAGAATAATCTGAAGAAGCTACCACCTGACTGGCCTTTGCTTCAGCTTGTGAGCCTATAAGCTGAACCTGAAGCCCGGCCAAATAGGCTGTTATCATTTTCTATTCTATCCCTGTATAAATTTAGCCATGGGTCAGCGGTTGGACAAGTTTTCTCATGTAATCATACTATAAAATTCAGTTACCTTATTTTTCTTGATATGGGGTTGTCATGAATGCAGTCTAAGGTGAAAGTTACACTTTAGGCACTAAGTCCTAAGTTGCTTGAGATGCAAAGCACCAGGTGTACCAGGTAGTGTTAGGATCCGAATATACAATTCCAGACCCCCTATGTATACTATACTAGTTCAACATTAGGCTAGTGCACAGTCTCAACATAGATGAATATTACAATCACACAGAGGAAACATAATAAAGACTCCATAAATTAATTATAATCTGTTGATTTGACCTTATGGTCAACTTACATGAATAAGCCACATATCGCTAAACCATTGCAGCAGAAAGGAAAACGTTAATGACCATTCAATATGCCATAGGTAACTGACAAGCCTCGTACCCTAAACACTTGTCTCCCCTTGGTACTCTAGAACAGATGTAGACTCCTTAGCTGGGGATGTTATTTGGTAAGGGTGAGTATTTAAAGTACTCAATAAGTTGCGCATAGAATGCAATTCTAATATAACTATGTGCAAAGCTTATTCTAATGGAATAGCTATCATAGCCATTTTGCAATAAGCAACATTTATAAATGAATACAATAAGTAGGTTGAAAAGGTAGCAAGAACAAATAACAATTAATAATAACTTTCAGCATTTCTCAAATAAACATGGCATCTAGACCAAACTCAATTTCCACAACCTACAATCCCATTCAAGTTTTCATTTTATAAAATCTAACCCTTGATTGTAATCCCTATGTATTACTCAATACCGCGAGCATAGCTATCTGAATAGAGTTTACACTCTGCAGAGGTTATGCGCTTTACTCACACGACATGACCAATCTCTTTTTACCTCTAATTTCATAGTTCCTTTAGTGATTTGGCGAAGAGGTCATGACAAAACCTTTACAATGCTTTGTCTTAACCCAGTGCTACCCGCTGAAATTTCAACACTGAAGGGACTCGTTACCACACTCATGACCCTCCTCTTGCGCTATGTGAGTTCATTATACGATCGATCCTCACCACCGTTGGTAGTACCAAAGCTAAGATATTGCAAATTAATTAGCTAGGTCTTGTCCCATTCCAAACATGTGGTTGCTTTCTTGACTCAGTTCAAGTGCTTGCAAGGTTTAAGTCCTTAAGATGACTATGGCAAGACTTCCACATACTCTGCTCTTCTGGCCCATTTTAGCACACTACCCTTTTCCTCTTGCCCCAATCTAAATGATTACCACCCCAATTGATTGCCAAGCATCACGTGCTATCAACAAGTCAACATCGTTGTTGACCTCATCACTACAGCTCAACATCATTGTGTGAACACCTGACACATCAATTCTATAAACATGTTCTATATTCCATTAGTAAAGTTTAAATTGATATCTCGAAAGATGTGATCTACGTGGCATTGCTAAGCATACTAACACGATCTAACCAACTCCTATTGATTACTAATATTAACCAACTAATAATGAACCAATCTATGGTGTCAATCATGTCATACAAATGACGAGGTAGGGTATAATTCTAATGGGTAGATTAGCTAAATCCTGAACTGTTTTAAAACAGTTATACTCATAAAATATCATGCATAAAGTAAAACAATATACCAATTTTGTAAATTGGGATTCAACATGATCAAAGCACAACTTGCCTTAGAAAGTTCTTGCTTGCTCTGGACCTTAATCTTGAGTCAACGAATCCTCAGATGCTTTGAGCACTTCAACATCTACGTGTAATGGGAGAGAATGCCAAATAAATACCAAAATAGAGAGGAAACAAACTCCAAAAATCAAATAAAATTTACCATTAAATAGATCTCAATTTTATAAATTTTAGAAATTTGAATCGCCTCCATCGGAGCTCGTATGAGGAAGAACGGGCCCCCTGAAAGATTTGAAAATAAAGAAAATACAGAAAATCATTAGTTAACCAAATTATTTTTATACTGGAAAATCGATTTATGATGCAAGCATGACGTCAGCCCTGGTCTAGACCTAAGTCACAGGGAACGGGGTACGACATGGCGTTCCGTGCCCCGGGATCACTCGTCCCGAATCGAGGAGCGGGTTTGCTACGGAGACGATGGTGGGTCGATGCTCGGATGATTCTAGGGGCGTCGTCCGTTGGTTGCTTGAACACCTAGAGGTATGGAGGTCGGCTATAGAGTATCGTGATCCGTCAGTGGAGATTGGAGAATAGAGAAGTTACTTGAGCGGTTCTGCCTCATCTACATGCAGATCTGGTCCACGGGTGGCGCGGCGGTGCCACAGCCCTCGGACTGCTGGAATGAACTGCTGTCGACGGCCGAACTCGATGAACAAGCGGACACAGACGGTCGCGAGGACTCTTTGGGGCGGCCGTCGGCGTGTGGAGGCGTGGGCGGGCCTCTGTTGCCACGCCACCGCCTCTCCCTGCGCCGATTCTCCTTGCCGCCGTCGCCTTCGATTCGAGAACACGGGAAGAAGACGACAGGCTGTTGGCTCGAGTGTGAGGATGACGTGAGTGTGGATAAGCCAGGCGATAGTTGCTAGCAACAAAGGCCCAAGCCCCAACCGGCCAGAGGCCCATCGTTCTCTCTACATGGTGTGAACGTTATAGATAAGGCCTGTGACTACAAGTGAGCAATATAAAAAATATGTTAGTCAGCGTGTAGTTACTATGTAAAAAAATTATATTAATCAATGTTAATCACGTACCACGTCCCGTACATATCGACCCAAGCTATCGTCCCGAAAATAATGGGTTCACGTTCCAAGTCTCGAACCATCGTCCCCAAGAGGTATACCCCTTACTGTACCAGGGACTTGGAAGATATCGATCCACGTCCCCTGTGCCCGTTCCTCGACCCTATCGTATCGGGAACTTTGTGACTTAGGTCTAGACCAACCAGGACGCGACACGTGTCCCTGGTCTATGGACTGGGTCCACGGAATAGATCAACTGTCGTTGGCCTGCTCTTGATGGACCGAGTTGATGCAATCCATCAGCTGACAAAGGGCCCCACATCTTGCTGACTGGGCTGCCACGTGCAACACTAACCACACAGACACCCGAGCAGCCACACAAGCGCACACATCAGCAGAATCGATTATATGGTAGCCATGCGGACTACACGTGTTGATAGAATATCAAGCCATGTAGACGACGGTGGCACAAGACCGTATGGTCGTCGGCAGCGACCGGCGAGGGCAGCATCAGGGAGATCTCTGTTTTGCGGTTACATTCTACCCTAGAGCTTTGGAATATCGGCGTCGTCTTCCTTTCAGGTGGTGACAGATCTTGCGGTGCGATGGTGTTGTGGTGGAGCTCCGGCTAATCCAAGGTGCGCACCTGACATTCCTTGCAACGACGAACACGACGGTATCGGTGTGGAGTCTTATCTCCTACGGACGGCGACAAATCGATGATGACTAGCATGCGGCGGCGCATAGCAATCTTCGCAAAATTTGATGAAACGGCGGTGCAATACTTGCGATTGACTTATGGCTATGTTTGCTGCTGAGTTTGCACAACTGGTGCTCATCTTAAATAGGCCTAGGCATCCGTGACAACACCAATACAGCTACGGTGTTCGCGGCTGCTACGGAGTCTGCTCTGAGTTCCGATCGCCACGACTACGGAGCTCTACTCTGAATTCCAATTGCAAAAGATGACACCAGACCGCGACACGTGGCACAACGAATGGCTGGGTTGCGAAGCTACGCGGATCAATCCAAATCGCTCACAACAAACTAATGGTTAGGATTGGCTAAAGTCTCGTATAGGTATGGTACATCTTGATCGCCCAATCTTGATCTAACGACTAAAAACAGTAGGGTTATGAAACGACATATCTAACCATGCATGTTCGATACCGATCCAACGGCTGAAATCGCTATTCTATGTGGCACAATCCAGATCGACGGATAGAGGTCCAACGGTCATGGCTAGGCTTACAACTTGATTGGGCTGCGCAGATCGGCCCGCACAGCTGACCACTAGGCCAAGCACGCACTGGTTCGGCTCGATACTATTCACAAGGCTTTTTAAATACTTTTCCAATTTTGAATAATTCTAGAAAATAATCAAAGCCAAATAAAATAGCAAAAATATTAGAAAAATTCTGGAAAATTTTTGAGACTTTAGGAACTCAAATTAAATATTTTTTGGCAAACCTTTATTTAAATTTTCTAAATAATTAAATAGTTTTCACATAAGGCCATATTACTTAGTATTTAATAAATTCAAATAGAACCCATAAAAACCCAATAAATTTAGAAAATTCACAAAATGCTTATTAAATTCAATTAAACCAAAAATTGCAATGTTACAGGTAGGCTAGGAATGAAACCCAATTTTAGGTCATGGTTCCGGTTTGTGAACTGCTAACTTCCATGCCCTCCTATCTAACGCCAACTCTTTGTATACACATTCCAATCTTTGATGTCTCTTTTAATTGCTTCTTCCCACGCTAGTCTTGGTCGATTTCTGCCTCTTATGTTTCCTAGATGGCTTAAAATTACACTAAACACCGGTGCCTCAGGAGGCCTCTGTTGAAGATGTCCAAATCATCTCAAATGATATTGGGCAAGTTTTTCTTCAATTGGTGCTTCCCTAACCCTATCACGTATATCATCAGGTGCCAAAATATAAACAAAAATTATTCCCTATAAATGAATTGTCCGGTAAGTTTTATTGTTTCAGTGAAAAGTTAGAAGTTAATTGTGTGCCCAATACTTCTAGATATTTTTAAGGTATTACAGTTATAACTATTCACTGAAAATTTAGATAGCATTGCTGGTCATCTTTTTAGATCAAAACTTGCAATGTTCAAGTTGAAAGAACAAGCTAATGTTTTTCCAAAAGATATGATATTTGTACTGTTTGTAAACTCCTAAAAGTTGCCAATGACAAATCCATAGTTGTTGAGTGTTGAGAATTTGGATCACCTAGCCTCTAATTGGATTTTGTTTTGGTCTGAGTATTAAATTCGATGGTGCCATGCTGAGATGGCTAAATGCCTGGATGGCATTAGCTGTACTTTTGACAAGGTGGTTTCAATCAAATTGAGGATTTGTCTCATAGTCGTTGGTTCACGACAATTCCTGCACTGGCAATTGGCAAATTGATTGCAAACAAGCAAAGGGCCTACTAGTTTGAGATTGATTTTTGTGAGTATAGTTTCCAAATAATACTCTGAATAGTGTTTTTACATGTAATGATTTTTTTGGGTTAAAACTGCTTTGTCATAAGTGAAGTTAGCTTAGTGGTGTAAACAGCCCTAATGCAGATGGTGTAAAGTTAATTTCCTGAGACCATTCCGTTGTGCCAGGAAACTGAACTTATGACGTGCATATGATTATGGCTTGAGGTTAATGATAAGGTGGAGGAAGACTTGGTGAACTTGGTTGATATAGGCAAGAGGTGTTGTATTATATCATTAGATCAATGACTAACTTAGTTTAGTATTTTTATTTGTATGTGATAGGTTATTTCAGTTTTTTTTTTCATTTCCTTGATATGTTCAGTTAGCAAGGATTTGAACAAGAGATTGGACAAAAATATTTTTGATTATGACTAAGATTGGACAAGCTGTTGTTTGATTGGGATAAAAAGAAGTGCAAATATGGTTGATTAGGAGGCAGTGTAAAGGCATAATTGATACAAATAACAGATTGGAGGATCTGAGGGATAAAAGAAGGTGCCAATTATGCTTCTCATCCTTGTGGTTTTAAGGGAAGTTCACCAATAATAAGCTATCAATTAGCTATGATTTGAATAAAAGAAGAATTTTAAGGGGTGTCACCAACAATAATAAGATATCAATTAGTTATGAAAATCTTTTATGTACCTGTCTTCTTGTCCATTACACAGTATAACTGTAACTGATTAATTTAGGGTGCGTTTGGTTGTCTGGATGAGGTTGGATGGGATATGGCCATTTAGTCTGGATTGGGTGGGGTCATCCATGTGGCTGTTTGGTTGGGTGGATAGGGATGAGCTAATTTTTTGTTTGGTTGGGTGGATGGATGAGGATGGATGAACTAGTTGTAATCAAGGTTTTGAATTTCGGTTTCAAATTTTTGGACAAAATTTAACCAAGATTTGAAATTTTGGACAAAATTTGAACGTTTTGAAATGTTCGGATAAAATTTGACCACAATTTAAATTTTTGGACAAAATTTGATTTTTTGAACAAAATTTGAATTTCGGACAAAATATCATTGAAATTTGAATTTTCAGACAAAATTTGATTTTTTGACAAATTTTGACCAAAATTTGAATTTTTGAATAAAATTTGACCACATTTTGACCGAAAATTGAATTTGACTGAGTACATTTTGACAAAATTTGAATTTGAACGAGTTCACGTCTTAATACAGCAAACTAGATGAGTTCGTCCAGCATTTTTTGGGGATGGCTCTATCTAGCATATTGAGGGAATATTCCAAAAAACTGAATATCCATATCCCATCTATCCATCCAACCAAACAAAAGGATGACTTCAAATCCAGGGATCGTCATATCCCATCCACCTTTGTCCACTCAACCAAACGCTACCTTACTGCTATATGCTATATTATTTTCTAAATCATGATGCGGCTACGAATGGTATTCTTGTATTTTCTGCTAGGCAAATGAAAATATTATCTGGTTTCTTTGCCTTTTTCGCTTCTTACGTTTCATGTGCTTATTAACATTAGGTTATCAATAGGGAGACGCTGCTGTTGCATTAATAAGAGTTGCATTATATGACCTGCTGCTTGTCTACTGCATCCTCCAGATGGTTGTTGAAATGAGAAGATGTCGGCACTATGCATGAATAATCTTTTACAGTGCCGTTACTTTTAGTTTCAATTTAATTGTAGTAAGGGCTTGTCAAATGCTACAGCTAAATTAGTGCTTCCTGTGTGCAGCTCTGTGTTCAGGGAAATGAAGAAATACCAGAAGGACTTTTCTAGCTGGTGTGGTGAGTGCCAGCGCGAAAAGAGGGAGAGACAGATTCAGTCTGTTAAGGCGACTAAGCTGGTAAGTCGCTTTCGTGACAAAACTCACATAGTATACGTCTCGGACCACCTCCTGTTATTGGATTTTTATACGTTTGTTGGTTTGCTTTTCTTTCGAGCAGGCATTTCTTAGGAGTGGAGGGGCCATGATTTAAAGTCATATTACTGCATGTATTTTATACAATCTTGTATTATATTGAACTGTTTTATGACTTTTATTATTTGAGAGACTGCTAATGTAATCATCATTCAGCTTTCTGCCAGAAGGTTCAATTGTGATATCACAGGTGTGCATGTAAATCTGAACTTCTTGTGATCAAGTCTAGCTAAATTTATATAGGTGACATCGAATGGTAGCGTGAAAATATTATTCAGACAAGCAATTTCGAACTTCCAGGAGGCTTCTTTCAATATTGAACTCTTAGGGTGTGTTTTGTAGGGCTCTAACTCCACCAGATCCG
Source organism: Guadua angustifolia (assembly GCA_036346375.1). Lineage (NCBI taxonomy): Eukaryota > Viridiplantae > Streptophyta > Magnoliopsida > Poales > Poaceae > Guadua > Guadua angustifolia. The sequence continues at coordinate 11,814,310 of CM070501.1, forward strand.
TGGATCTAGTGGAGCTGGGTATTTCTAGCTTCACCAGATCTGTGGAGTTGGAACTGTGAGTACATTAAGAGTGTTTGGATGGATCATCTTATTTACATTTTAGAACAAAAATATAAACTTAATTGACTTTATTTTAGCCTATAAGTTTTAGATCTCGGTGAAAGTTGGAATTAGAGTTCTACTAAACAGGCTCTTACTATGCACAAGATTCTTGTAAAATTAGGTATTTGTCAAATCGGGTGATTGATTTCGTTGTAATTTTACATCTGGATGAGCATCTTTGTTTTGGCTAACCAAATATTGTTGTACGGAGAAATGCATCTTCGTAGAATGTACCCAGTTGAAAAAGAAAGTGCAAATCTGTGCCTTTTCCAACGGTGTAAAGTATGAATTTTAAGGCTTTGTTAAGAATTGAGGGGCTTTGTTGGATGGAGATTCTACAGGAATTTTGTTGGACTGATATCTTGTAGGCAATTTTCTTTTGAGTGTTTTTTGATTGTAAGAAAAAATAAATCTATTTAACATCCCCCAACTATTGCTCATCTAGTTTTAAGTAGATGGGCAATGGCCGTGCTTTTTTTGGATTGGCCTTGGGTACAGCTAGCTTGCATGCCATGGATGTATTTAGGGTTAGGTTGGCATAATATTAATGATGTGTTGTGTTGAGCCTAGAAACTTGGAACGATTGGTGGCTTGGCATAACACAATTGATTGGGCCATGCTTTGGTCGGCTTGGCATGAAAGCTATCATTTTGTAGAAAACATTCCTACAAAACAGTCAAGGTGTTACGATACCTGTCTCTCACACTAAGGCTCCAACGGTCGTGCTTATCAAAATCGACTGCTCAGCATATGAGGTGGTATATAGAAGGCGTACGTGTCAACAAGGGTTTTATGGGTCATCCATCGGATGGAGAGGCGTTGAAGGCATTAGATATGATCTAGATTTCGCTAAAGAACCTCGGAACCTGCGGATTGGGTTGGCCAACAGTTTCACACCTTTCAACACAAGTCTTTGCCTCATACTCTTCGGCTTTGTCTTTGCAATTCCATACAATCTTCCTCCTCGCTATGCATGAAGGATGAGTTTGTATTTCTAACCCTTGTCATACCAGGGCCTGATCATCTTGGAAAGCACTTAGATATGTTCATGCAGCCTTTGGTTGATGAAATGAAGCAGTTGTGGAATGAGGTGAGGACATATGACAATAGCAGAAAAGAGTATTTTACTATGCGTGACGCGTATCTTTGGTCCATACATGATTTTCCTGCATATGGCATGTTCTCGGGATAGAGTACACACGGTCGGTTATGTTGTCCAATATGCATGGATGATAGTGATGTATTCGTTTGAAAAATGGTGACAAGTTCTGCTTCTTTGATTGCCATAGGCGTTTCACGCCTCGTGATCACCCATTTAGAATGCAGAGAAATGCATTTCGTAAAGACACAATCATTACGAAGGGTCCACCGAAGCGTCGTACCGGCCATGAGATTGTTGCTTGGCATAATCGGCTGGTCCAAACAGATGATGGGTTTGAAGGGGTTAAAGAAACACACAATTGGACTTACATATCTTCCATTTGGAATCTTCCATATGCTAAATCTCTAATTCTCTTGCATAATATTGATGTTATGCTCCAAGAATGAAATGTTGCGGAGAGCATCGTCAGCATTTGTTTTGACTTCAAAGATAAGACAAAAGACAATATGAAGGCACGTAAAGATATGGCCGAGATATGTGACCGCCCAACCCTAGAGGTGAGAGAAGATAAAGAAGGACGTAGAGGGAAACCACAAGCTCCATATTGCCTTAAACCGGCAGAAAAGAAAGTGATACTTGTGTGGTTGAAGAATATCAAATTTCCTGATGGTTATGCATCAAATTTGAGGCGCACGGTGAGCATTGTAACTGGAAAATTAAATGGCTTGAAGAGTCATGATTACCATATTATGATAGAAAGGCTACTCCCTGTAATGTTCCGTGGTTACTTTAAAGAAAAAGTTTGGACAATATTAGCAGAACTTAGTTTTTTCTATAGACAGTTATGTGTTAAGGAAGTATCCACTACAATGATGAGAATATTGAAGAAGGATATCACGGTGCTTGTGTGCAAGATGGAGAAGGTATTCCCACTGGGTTTTATGAATGCAATGCAACATCTGTTGGTGCATTTGCCATATGAAGCGGAGGTTTGCGGTCCTGTGCAATACTGATGGATTTACCCAAAAGAACGAAATCTTAAACAAATTCGGGCAACCGTCCGTAACAAGGCCCGAGTTGAAGGATGTATCGCGGAAGCATTTTATCTCAAGGAGATATCGTACTACACAAACACATATTTCGTTGATGAACACAACATCAATATTCATATACCACGATATCACAGCTCTCAAGACATTCCTGCCAGTAATCTGAAAATATTCCAGTGGAAAGGCAAGGTTGTTGGTGAAAGTTCGAATCATACTCTACCTTCAGAGGAATGGAATGCCATGTTGTTGTATATGTATGCGAACATCGAGGAAATGAACAAGTATTTCGAGTAAATATTAGCATTTCGTTTGACTACTTTCTTTCTTGACCAATATTTTAAGTTCAATAAATTTTCGATAGGTTGTTTGATCAACAATATTGGAGATCAACCCAACAACCTACGTGCAAAGAACTAGACAAATTACGACGTGAAGGTTTACGAGGAGGCCCTAATTTTGTCACGTGGTTTCGATAACATGTAAATTTCTTTCAACACATACAAATAATTCATAAAGTTAAATATCTAGTTGAACGAACGCTCTACCTCTTGCAGTGTATGAGTGACAACACCGCTCATGGAGACCTAGCACAGCTATCCCACGGAAGCATTACAGCGAAGAGCTTTGGACGCTATGATGTAAATGGATTTCGCATTCGCTCTGCAAAATTTGAAGCAACACATCCGCAATTAGCGACAACAAATAGCGGAGTTGTCACTAAAGCCTATGATGTGAATGGGCGTGAAACAGAGTACTATGGTGTTATTTATCGTATCCATGTACCTTGCAAAACTTGTCATCTTGGTGGGTTGTTCAAAACGTTAATCCCCCTGGTCGTTTGCCAACTCCTAGAGGCGACGATTATGGTGAAACTGATGTTAACAACACCGTTCACGAAGCATATCAAGCAGATGGTTTACCAAGCTCCTTTTAGGTTGATCTTGGGTTGGGAATTGATGAAATAGTTGGTGATACAACAGATGTTATTGTTGAAAATGTTCGAAGCAAGAAACGCTCTCGTCGTGGCTCAAATGGCTCGCAAAATGTTCGTAGATCCATGCCTCATCATGGTAGTGCACAAAATATTTCCATTGAACCTCCTCAAGATGAGGACTTCTAACAATTAGTTGAGGTATCGTTTGCCTGAAGGACAAGAGGAGGCATTGGCAGCTAAGGCGAAATATGGTAGTGCACAAAATATTTCCATTGAACCTCCTCAAGATGAGGACTTCTAACAATTAGTTGAGGTATCGTTTGCCTGAAGGACAAGAGGAGGCATTGGCAGCTAAGGCGAAATATGTCTTTGAGAATGCTGCAAAAAAGGTGGTGAAGGATATGATATCCAATGCTCGTATCCAAGCAGTATGCATGTACTACAAAATGTTTAAACACTAGGATATGAGCAAGAAGTTAGGCGCTTCTAAAATCTACCTTCGAGAAGATGAGTACCTATAGGTGGACTTGCCTTGGCTGAGGAAGTGTCCTGATGCTTGGCGAGCACTCTATGCCTACTGGGCCTCGCCTGCCTTCGTGGGGCAGTCTAGGATGAAGAGGGACAATCGTCAGGCAGGCCCTAGGGTAACACAGCGATATGGCGCCGATGGACATCTTCGTCTCGCTAAGCAAATGGTATGTTTGTTATATCGTACTACAATTGTACTCACTAATACAAGTGAACATTGAATTACAGGAGGCTCAAAGTGGCGTTGCACCAAGCTCTTTTGAGACGTATCTTCGAGGCTACTACGAGTGATCCTACAGCCCAAATCACTTTGTAGTTCTCTGACTTCACAAAATTTGGTCAGTACAATTTTCAAAATACAAACTCAATGCATTTTTAAGATTTCTCCTAAATTGCATATATTGTAGGCTCGGTATGGAGAATTAATGGTGGAACGTCACGGAGAAGACTTTGATTGGAGCAAAGAGCAGATCGATAATGTTGCTTTATACTCAAGTGGTGGTGGGAAGAAACATGGCAGATTTCCCATGTTCAACGAGATCATCGATTCCAGTGAAGCCTTAGCTGAGGCGAGGTCGTCTTCTTCTCAAAGTACCTCACGAAGTTCTTGTGATGCTAGGCGGGACGAAGAGATGTTGAGGCGACAGCAGGAAGCAATAAGGCAACAAGAAGAATTATTGAGACAAGCAGAGGAAATGATGAAACAACGTGACCAATACATGATTGAATGGCAGAGATCACAACAACAATACATTCAAGTAAGTACATTTGACCTTTTACGAATTCAAATGCTTTAAGTTAAAAGAAATATCTTGAATTGTGCTCCATGAATCGTATAGTTGTTAGCTAGTCGTGAAGTTTAAAATTTGCAAATAAAATTGATATTTTTACTTTTCAGGACCTTTTATCTGCTCACTTAGGATCGGCTGTCTCACTCCCACCTTTTCATCCTCCTTCACCTCCTCATTTTTCTTCGCACCTACAAATATGGTATATTTTATTCCAATTGTTTGGTTATTCGCATTAATAGTGGTAATTTTTGCAAACTTTTAGAAACATCATACAGGGGCCGCCACCGCCTCCTGAAACTAGAGGCGATATTGGTAGTAATTCATGGTCACCATCAGTGGGTGAATATTTCAACTCAGGCGGCGATGTGGGTAGCGGCCACGACTTCCACACTTCACCAAATTAAATTTGAATTTGTGAGGTAAACTTGTTGCATGTGTGCGCGATTGTAATATGATGAACCTATTTGGTTGTAATGTGGATTTTGTGAATTTGTGATGGAGACTACGGTTGTGTCATGTGGATTTGTGATGGAGACTGTATATATATATGTGGTTGTGTGATGTGGGTTTGTGAACTTGGACATTATTATGGTGAATTTATAACATGAATATCTGTAATGAACTTGTGATGGAGACTCTATGGTTGTTAGAATTTTCTACAATTTTTATGGAATTAGCCAACCACTCAAGGTAATATTGCTCTAAACTGTTTTACTTCCATTAAAAATGTTTCTGCATTTGATACATAAAACCACTTGTAATCCTTGGTATTTTTTGAACATAAATGCAGGATTAAATTCATCTGGATGAGGTCAAGGACCCTCTTGAAAGTTTTAAGGTATGACCTTCAGCTTATTTTCATATATATGCTTTTCCTACTCTAGGTACTATCCAAAGAGGTTAAGAGGTTAAGTTCTGCTATCTTTAAGTGCAGGTAACATGACTAAAGAAGCAATATAAAAATGTAGTTCTACTTTTTTTACCAGCTTATGAACTATATACTCTGGTGGTGCTTATTTTTCCTAGGCACATTTCCTACATACATGTGTATGTGGTTATGAAAACCTTGTGCTACAAATGTTTCAATGAATTTTCATTCAGTTACTGCGTTTCTGAAGATTGATATGGATACTTTTGTGAACTTGGACACTATTGTGGTGAATTTATAAGATGAATGTCTGTAATGAATTTATAAGATGAATGTCTGTAATGAATTTGTAATGAACTTTTCCTTAACTTGGTCATGGTATCATGTGTTGAAGCATTATAGCAACATGACCGCGCCGTCCCCGAGCCATCCCCGAGCCTTCACCACTGCCACATTCTGCCCACCTTTAAATGTTTAGTGTGATGAGTATTGAGGTCCCACTGGTTAGAAATTAGAGAACATTAGTAAGTCTAAGAAGGTATCAGTATTTGGCTTATATAAAAACCGAATGCTTCTCTTTGAAGTGAGGTCTCATGACATGATGTCGTTTTAGCTAGCAAACACCAACACAGAGGCTATGTTATGATTTTGCATGGATTTTGTTGCATTTTATGCAGTTCACCTACTTTGTTGTTGGTTTCATCACTAAATTTATGTGTGTGTACATATTTTTAAATTATTAATAAAAGCCCTAATTTTATTCGTTCCTCTTCAGCACCCTAATTTTGCATATGTTCCTAGTATGCCTGGTTATGCTGCAACATCTGAAAATCCTGCTTTACCTTCAATTGCTCCTTGTGCCACAAAAAAAGGCATTGTCATGAATCCACCTTTACAATCTTTTGTTTCTTCAAAGCAATTTCATGACCATGCAAAATTGACGAAGGCTCAATCGCATAATTCAGTTCTCTTGAAGCAAGAGTGGCAGATGGATCCATGGTGCTGTTAAACTCCCTCATATTTCACAGGTAGGCAATTGCAAATGTCCTTGTATGGTTTACTTAAGTTCCATTGTTTTGTTTTGTCAAGGTTGCAGGGTCTTTAATAACTGTCTGTTAATTTTGACGATCTAAGTGCAAATAGCAAATGGTCAACTTTCAACATTGTAGGATGTGGTTGTTTTCTGTAATTGCATAGATAGTTATCCTTTAATTGCTTCTTTTGTGTATTACTTGAGATTGAGCATGCTTTGTACCAAGTTTACATATCTTTCCTCATTATTCTTTCAGCAATCAATACCTGCAAGTTATAGTGATTTTTCTGGCCTAGCTTCCGTTTAGGCTTATCACCAAAATAAGCTAGTGAGCCATGACCAAACAGGTGACATTTATAGGCTTATCTGACAAGCTTAAATTTTCCATCATCCATAGATAAGCTGTAGCCAAAGGATGGTGGCTTATAGGCTTTCATGGGTTTATAAGTTGAATCTACCCTGTAATAAGCTACAAATTAGGAATAAACTCAGCTAGGCTAAACAACCCCTATATGCTCTTCATGTTTACTGTTCTCTTTTACTTGTAGTTGTATGGTAATCTTTGTCTTGTTTTTGACAGAGCTACAACTGTGATCTGTTTTTGTTTCTGTACATTCTTCTCATCATAGCATCAGCACTAACTTCACTTAAGAAGCACCATGAAAAATCATCATTTTCTGGAAAGTCCATACTCTATCTTAATCGCCACCAAACTGAAGAATGGAAAGGGTGGATGAAGGTTAGTGATTTTACTTCACCGCTTTAATTCTTGAGGTACATGTGATTTTGTTATCTCTTATCATTGGAAATTTTAAGAGATGCTAGATGACATTTTCAATGCATTTGCTGGCCATTGACCCTTTCAGTTTGGTATGTGTAAGCAATGTCTTTTGATGTTCATTTTTAGCATACCTTCCATCATGCGCTATATAAAATAGTGCATCAATTTTTGTGATTTTACTTACTCTCTAGTCTAATTCTTTTAGATTGAAAAAGTAAAGACAAAGGACCATGTTAATGGATCGCAATACTTATTTGTTGTTTTACTATGCATTAAATTTAAAGAATGTGTTTTCCTTATATCATTTATTAGTTACAATTTGGTATTCTGTATCCAAACTGCTCTTTCTCAGGTTTATGCCAACAAAATGCTTTTGTTTTGGAGGATTACTGTGATAGCTTTTTTCTTGTATGTTACAACAATTTCATGCCACAGAAATATATAATTACCACACTAGCATTTTTATTCTCTTTGTGGCTGTTTCTTATGCAAATTTTGTGTCAATTGAATTTTAGCAAAGTGTGTCCTAATTATTCAATCTGCCTTTCTAGGTCTTATTTCTGATGTACCACTATTTTGATGCCTCAGAGATATACAATGCAATTCGTGTGTGCATTGTTGCCTATGTCTGGATGACTGGATTTGGGAATTTCTCGTATTATTATGTCAAGAAAGATTTTAGTGTTGCAAGATTTGCTCAGGTGCCCATTCTATCTCAACTTTTATTTCTTCTATGCTATAATAAGTGTAACTCTCCTTGATTTCTTGTAACCATCTTGAACACTAAAGACCAAAGAACTATACTTTTAATGCAGATGATGTGGAGGCTAAATTTTTTGTGGCCTTCATTGCATTGTCCTTGACAATGATTACACTCAGATTATATCATCCAATGCACACCTTATTTACTCTTATGGTATACGGATCACTTGGTGCATTTAACAAGTACAACGAGATACCATCAATCATGGCTATAAAGATTGCTTCTTTGCTTCTTGACCGTCATTTTGATATGGGAAATTCTGGGGTATTTGAACTTTTGTGGGCCCCTTTACGTTTACGCTAGGTGAGTTTATTTGTAGTTCCGTATGGCATTATTCTTCTCGGTCATGGATCGAGATTGTACATTCATTTTTTCCCCTTGATCGATACATAAGGATTATTGGAATGATTTATGCTTACTTCCACCCTAATGTAAGTATTTCAGAATATGCATGACTAGTAGATATTCCAAGTTTTTTTCATACAAGTACCATCCCTACACGTCATGAATTCCTATCACGTACGTGTAAAACAAATGCTATCGTTATCAATATGGCATGCGGTAGAAATTTGTTTCAATGCATTTGACATAGCGCCTTTCTTTTTACAGCATTTATATCTGCCTACGCAATTGCACCCAGCAGTTGAGGAATGCCTCTTTGGTTCTATTCGTGTAAGCAATCTAAATTTGTAGCACCCTACATTGATGGTTCAGGTGTTTGCTTTCTATTCCCTTGTTTTCTCCTTTTCTAAGAGTTTAATCTAATTTTTTATAGTTGGCTTGGCAGGATCACACTAGAGACTTATATTTCTCGATCCACCTCTGGCTCGGTATGGGTGAGTTGTTTCAAAGATATCGTTACTCTTTGTTTTATTTATTTAGTGAATATATATACTTCGGACTAGTAGTTATGAGTATCCTATACCATGTTAAATATAATCAAGAATGAAAATAAAAAGTGATTGAGCAGTGTTAGTGTTAGTAGTCTGTGAGAACTTCACAAGCATATCCATTGGTATGCATTAAATATTATGTTCAAATATTTTTCGAATTTACTGTTTTCTCTTACCTTTGAACAAATCAAGAACTTCTTGAGGAGAAGTTACGCTATTCACGCAACCATTAGTTGTTTTTTTGCCGAGGATATTACTCGAATGGATAGTTTCACTAAATATTCCGAACTGGATTGTTTGCCTGTGAACTAATGCAAGAAGCTTTTCATTTGCTGAAAGGGGATTTTTATATTTTTTTCATTTTTTTAAATTTAAAATATTTTTATATTTTTTTAAAATTTTGAAAGACCATGTGGAGGTCTATCCTTGTGTGTGATGAGTAATTGACAAGATTTGAGATTGGATTGATTTGAAATTGAGTTTGATTTTAATTGGATTTTCAATTTTAAAGCAATTCGAGTGTTGGTTGCTTTTCCAAGTGCTACCAGCCTGGGGGCAGTAGCACCGGACCATTGAGCGCAATTATGTTCGATTAATGATTTTGGGATAATCATTGAATATATTTGTGGGCATTGCTATGTGAAAGGTTTTTTCCTTGTCTTTGATGGTTGCAAGGCGACGGTGCTAGGTCATAGTGAGGAGGAGGATGACCGGGACTAGGCGAGGAGTGTCGGAGGTCCAGACGGTCGGTAGATTGCTGGAAGATGATCGGAGACGGAGTCCGGGCAAGCCAAGAAGACAAGGAAAGGAGGAGATGCTAGCTAGACGACGCGTGGATCAAGGAAGGCCGTCAGATTGCGGTCTAGTTGATAGGTTAGCGGGTCTAGGTAGTATGCTTTGAAAAACATGCAAGAAAACCCGGTATGTATGTGGGTTTTGGGTTAGTCCTTGCATGACTGTATGAGTGGGCAAATCCTAGCCCTTAGATGAGTTATCTATGGTTGAGGGCTGCATCCAATGGTGGTAGGTGGCCCAAGAGTAGTATAAATAGGGGTGGAGGGGTAGCCTCCTCCCCTTGAAGGTTTGAGTTGCTCGTTTGAGCTTTGCTCACATGAAGTGAGGCTTTGTAAACCTTCCCACCAGAAATACAAAGAATTTCTTTACATTATTGTGAATTTAAATTCCGCATTTACATTATGTCTTTCTTTATGCATTTACTTTCCCGTAATTTACATTCATGCAATTTGGATTTGCCTCCCCTCCTTCTAAATGCTGATCTTGGATGTTTTGAGTGTGTTCATATGGTTTTATATCTCTTTTGCACTCTTGGATTGAGTAGAGATTATCTTTTCTTTCAAGTTCCAACTCTGTCTAGAACTTGTTCTTCACGCAGTAGTTGGTATTTGATTTTTATAAAATCTAGAAAATTCCTTTTTTTAGTGATTCTTGTTGGAGACGGTGCGGGACACTCATATCCATCTGTAGAAACATTTTGGTGTCTACTTGTTGCACCGTTTGGGCGCCATGAGGTGAAAACCGAGCCCCAAAATTTCTGCTCGAAATTTCTGACTATCTGTGTTCTTTGGTTTTTGCTGATTTTTCTGTAAGGATTTTTGAGGTAAAATTTGGTGGAGTTCTTCATAACTCTTCTTCTCATAGGGAGAAAAATTCTTAAAATTTCTTGAGCTGCAGAAACCCACCAACCACCTGTTCAAATTGAGGACAGTTTCTGGAAATTCTGCTTTTGCTTTTCTGAAAGTGACTTTTGTGATTTGAATTGATCTCCTTTCTAAAAGCAACAGTTGGATTGATTCCTCTTTAATTTGGACACTAGACAACCAGGATTGTGACTCAAAAATTTCCACATATTTTATGGTACCTATCCATGCAAGCTAGGGGTACACATAGTTGTCTAGTTTTTCGGGTTTTTTACGATTTCTTTTGAGCAATCTTGTCGTGGTTTTAGTTGGAGTATTTTGGGGGGAAATTTGTTTGCGACCATTCACCCCGCTCTGTTCGCCATCTTGATCCTTCAATTGGTATCAGAGTTGGTTTTGCTTTTCCGTAGATCTTGACCGGTCTCGAGAGCCATGGCTACACACAAGTATTCCACTAGGCCTCCCATCTTTTGTGGTGTCAATTTTCCTTTTTGGAAGTCCTAGATGGAGTCATACATCACTACCCAGGGCTTCCTAATATGGCAGAAGGTGAAGCTATCATATGAGGTTTCTACCAATGAGAACGTCACGGCCGACAATATGGCTGACGTTGAGGCAAATGCTAAGGCGAGAAACATTCTCATACAGAGACTCAGCCGTAGTGAGTATGATCAGATCTCTCACCTGCGATCCGCTCATGAAATTTGGGTGACCCTCGATGCATATCATGAGGGCACTACCCAAATCAAGACCATGAGGCAAGATCAATACAAGCGTGGGTACAACAACTTTAAACAACACGCTATTGAGAGTCTTGACGAGTGTTTCGGTCGATTTACTAAAATTTTGAGCGATCTCCGGCAGTTGGTTGCACATACTCTAACTCGGATAATGCTCGTCACTTCCTGACTCCACTCCATCTTCGTGTTTGGGAAATGAATGTGACCATCATCAAGGACACTACCGACTTGCCGACCTTAACTCTTGACGGGCTTTATTCCCGACTCAAGACTCATGAGATCAACGTCGTCTCTCGCAAGACGAAATCACAGTCGATGGCCTTGGTCACCGATCCCAATGGATCTTCTCTTGATTCTTCTGTTGGTTTTTCCCTCTCTGCACTTTGCGAGCTAAGCGATGATCAACTGGAGAAGTTTCCAGAAACTGAGCTTGTTCTTTTAGCTCGCAAGTTTTCTCACGCCTACAAGAGGGTGAGAGAGAGGAAGAGAGGTGGTGGGATCACCTGCTTCGAATGTGGCGGCCCTAACCACATTCGAGCGAATTGTCCCAAATTGAAGAAGGGCAAGAACGACTCTGGCGGTTCCGGCTAGAACGACTACATCGACAAGAACCGCAACAAGAAGCCTCCAGTTCGTGAGCCAGCGCACGAGAAGAAGTACAGCAACTTCTCAAAGAACAAGAAGCTCTTCCACCGCGTCCTCGCCGCCCTCAACGACATCAACCTCTCCGACACGGAGACATGGAGCGACGAAGGCGAGGATGATCCGCAAGAAAACAAAGGCGGCGACGACTTCTCCGGCATGTGCTTCATGGCGGACACCAACGACATCAGCGACTCCGAGCTCTACAGCGATTCGGACAAGGTACATTTCTATGACCAGCTCAATGAAGCTTTTTGCAAATTAGAAAATTTCATGCTAGAACTAGAGCTAGGTGTATGGAGCTTGTGAATGAAGTAGATACCTTGACTCGGGAGTTAGCTTCTCTTAGATCTTCTCCCTCCCGAATCACTGATGATTGTTCTTTGTGTGATGCTTTGCTTGTGGAGCTTGAGAACCTAAGGACTTTGCATGATAGTGTGCAAACTGAACTTGAAAGTCTTAGGTCGAAGAATGCTAGCACTTGTACTGTTGATATTTCCACTCTAGATGCTAGTTTTCTTCATGCTCATGCTACTCCTTCGTGTGAAAATTGCCCTAAGTCACTTGCTGAAATAGATGCTATGAGCGTTCACCATAGGAAGCTTTCTTCTAGAAATGATGAACTTGAAATGCATGCTTCTAAGGACACTGTCAGCTCATGTGAGGGCTGTAAGCAACTAAAAATTGATAATGAAGCTTTAAATGACAAGTGTGCTAAACTTGATAAGGACTTACTAGATAAGTCACTTAAAAATTGCTTGCATTGTTCTGTGATTGAGGGTGACTTGGATAAAATCTATGTCGAACTTAGGAAGAAATTAAAAGACCAAGTCTATAGGATTAGAGAAGCATCGTGCGTTTCTTGTAAGGCCCTCAAGATTGAGGCAGCCGTGTTGAGGGAGAAAAATACACGTGCTAGTGTTTCTTCTTCTCCTTCTGGTTCTTCTTCCTCTCACCCCTGTTCTTCTTGTGCCTCTCTTTTCCGAGAGTGTGAGTATCTTATGAGCACTCTCGAGAAGTTTGTAGGAGGCAAGAAAAAGCTGAATATCATTCTAGACCAATAAAAAATTAGCAGATTTAATCAGGATCTAGAATTTGACTACTTGAAGCATGCTAGGACTCATCCTCCTACCATTGTGCATGGATCCAAGAGTGGAGAGATAGTGGTAGCTCCCAGGGTGAGTACTACTGTGTTTAGGTCTGCTGGGGTTGTCCATGGGACTTCTAAGCAGAAGGGTGCTTCTCCTGTCACTTCTGCCTCTAGCAAGACGAAGTATTCATGCATCTTCTGTAAGAAGGATGGTCACCTAGTAGATTTCTGTTTTAGGCGCACCAAGATTACGAGGCGTGAGCGTGTTACTGCTCTTAGGGGTATTCAGAGTCATCCCCAGACTCTGAGTGCTTCTAAGGTACACACTGCTACTAGACAGGTTAGAGAGTCACCTGTTTTTGGGCAGTGTCCAGGACTCAGTTTTCATTCTTTTCAGTCAAGTTTTAGTCCTGGAGTTGCTCGTGGTCAGTCTTTCCGCCGTCCTCTTGATATTCCTCGTTTTTCCCATCGAGGTAGATATCAGCGGTGTGAGGTGTTTTCAGGTAGGAGATTTAGGCAGCCTCGTTGGGATGGTCCGGCCTTTGCACCACGGCAGGCCAAACCAGTGATAGCTCCTACATCTTCTACTAGAGTTGCTTCTTCTGATCTTGTGAGAGTCGAGTGTAGAGAGACACTAGAGTCCAGTCTTCTTCCTCTATGGTTGGTACTTTGAGATGTCGTGTGATTCAGTATTGGGTTCCCAGGTCCTCACTTTATCCCAGTACCGAGTCTTCTCTCTCTCTTTTGACTTGATCAGGTTCGTCGGTTGGGGAAGGGAGATGTTTGGATTGTTGACTCCGGTTGTTCTCTCCATATGACCGGAGACTTTCGTTGATTCTCTTTCGTAGTCCGAGCCCCCGGTGATGAGTTGACCACTTTTGGGGATGCTTCTTCAGGTAAAGTCATTGCTAAAGGTATCGTCTGCATTAATGAAAATTTTATTCTTAAGGACGTTGCCTTAGTGAGTAAGCTGCAATATAATTTGCTTTCTGTTTCTCAGCTTATCGATGACTCTTTCGAGGTAAACTTTAAGAGTAATACTTGTAGAATCCTTGATTCATCAAGAGAGTTAGTTTGCGGGATTTCTAGATTTAGGAGAGTCTTTTGTGCTGATTTTTCTGTTTCTTCTAGAGGCTCTCTTCAGTGTTTGATTGCATCTGAGTCTCGTGATCTCTCCTTCTGGCATAGGAGACTTGGTCACATTGGTTTTGATCATTTGACCAGAGTTAGCATTGCGATCTTATTAAGTGGTTTGCCCAAACTCAAGATGGTCAAAGACTTAGTTTACTCTCCCTCACGACATGGCAAGATAGTTCTTGCTTCTCATCCTCCAATCATCGTAGTGATGGTGATGCACCAGGACAGCTTTTACATATAGACATTGTTGGTCCAGCTAGAGTGCAGTCAGCAGGAGGGAAGTGGTATGTCCTTGTCATTGTTGATGATTTTTCGAGATATTCTTGGGTATTTTTCATAGCCTCGAAGGATGAGACTTTTTCTCACTTCATGGGATTTGTTAGTAGGTTGTCTATTGAGCTCCTAGGTGCATTACGAGCTATACGCAGTGATAATGACACCGAGTTCAAGAATTCCTACTTTGAGAGTTTCGGTGAGGAGTCTAGTTTAGAGCATCAGTTCTCTTCTCCCTACGCCCCTCAGCAAAATGGCGTAGTGGAAAGGAAGAACAAGACCCTGGTTGAGATGGCTAGGACGATGCTAGATGAGTACAGTACTCCTAGGAAGTTTTGGGTTGAGGCTATAGCTACTGCTTGTCATGTTTCCAATTGCGTTTTCTTGAGAGCACATTTGCATCGCACTTATGAGTTGAGGCATGGGCGAAAGCCCAGTGTTTCTCATTTTCGCGTTTTTGGTTGCAAGTGTTTTATCTTGAAGTCTGGTAACCTAGATAAGTTTGAGTCTCGTTTTTACGATGGTATTTTTCGGGTTACTCGACTTTTTCTCGTAGCTATAGGGTGCAGGTTGTGATGCGAATAGGATCATAGAGACACGTGACATGACCTTTGATAAGGCTAGCCCAGGAGCTAGACCTGATATTTCAGGCTCTTCTTATCCCTCCGAGACCATCTTTGTAGAGGATGAGGATGATGGAGATGATGGTGTTCCACCTGATCTAGTCTCCTCTACACCTGAAGTGCCTCCTGTTTCTATTTCTGCACCTCAGGAAGATCAGCCTTTGCCTTCAGACTCTCCTTCAGTGAGTGGCTCTATTCCTTCCTCTTCTGCTCAAGAGGTAGAGGCCACTTCTGCTTCTAGACCTCCTCGCCACATTCAGCGTTCTCATCCACCTGAGCAAATCATTGGTGATCTGTTTGAGCATGTGACACGCTCAAAATCAGGCTTATCTTGTTTCTGCCTTCACTCTGCCTTTGTTGCCTCATTTGAGCCAAAAGATGTTACTCATGCATTATCCGATGAATCATGGATTAATGCTATGCATGAGGAACTGGAAAACTTTGAGAGGAACAGAGTCTAGCAGCTTGTAGAGCCCCCATCTGGTCATAATGTCATTGGGACCAAGTGGGTATTCAAAAACAAGCAGAGTGAGGATGTGGTTGTCATTTGCAACAAGGCTAGGCTAGTTGCACAGGGCTTCACTCAGGTTGAGGGTCTTGACTTTGAGGAGACCTTTGCCCCTGTAGCTAGACTAGAGGCGATTAGAATCCTACTTGCATTCTCTGTATCCTAGAGCTTCAAGCTCTATCAAATGGATGTCAAGAGTGCATACCTCAATGGCTTCATTGAGGAAGAGGTTTATATCAAGCAACCTCAAGGATTTGAGAACCCCAAATGCCCGAATCATGTCTACAAGCTTTCTAAAGCCTTGTATGGACTTAAGCAGGCCTCTAGAGCTTGGTATGAGAGGCTTAAGTTATATCTTCTCAATCATGGTTTCAAAATGGGTATAGTAGACAAAACTCTATTCATCAGACACCAGGATTCTCATTTCCTTCTCGTCCAGATTTATGTGGACGATATTATCTTTGGTGGCTCATCTAAGTCTCTTGTGTCTCATTTTTCTGAGGTGATGAGCACAGAATTTGAGATGAGTATGATGGGTGAGTTGAGCAACTTCCTCGACTTCCAAATCAAGCATACTCGGGAGGGTACTTTCCTGCACCAAGGTAAGTATACTCGGGACCTCCTGAGGCGGTTTGATATGTCTGATGGAAAGCTCGTGGTGATTCCTATGGCCACCACTGCTGTCCTCGATCCCGATGAGGATGGTGAGCCTGCTGATCAAAAGGAGTTCTAGAGCATGATTGGCTCCCTCTTGTATCTTAGTGCCTCGCGGTCGGACATACACTTTGCTGTGTGTATATGCGCTCGCTTTCAGGCTTCTCCTCGTGCCTCTCATCGCCAGGCGGTGAAGTGCATCTTCAGGTACCTTCGAGCTACCATTGATTATGTATCTGGTACTCTTCTTCCTCTTGTCTATCCCTTAGAGCCTTTTTCGATGCTGACTTTGCTGGTTGTAGGATAGATAGGAAGAGTACTTCTGGCACTTGCCAATTCATTGGCACTTCTGTTGTTTCTTGGTCATCTAAGAAGTAGTCCGATCCTGCCAATCACCGAGGCCGAGTATGTTCTTTGACCGATTCTTGTAGCTGTGTGCTCTGGATTAGATCGACCTTACGGGACTTTGGGTTAGAGATAGAGAGTGTTCCACTTTTCTGTGATAACACTTCTACTATTTACATTGCCAAGAACCCAGTGCAGCACTCCCGGACCAAGCACATTGATGTTAGATACCACTTCCTTAAAGACCATGTGGAGAAAGGAGACATAGTACTTCAGTTTGTGGAGAGTGACCACCAGTTGGCCGATATCTTTACCAAGCCTTTGGATAGCTCTAGGTTTGTTGCCTTGAGGAGTGAGCTTGGAGTTGTGTGCCCTTACAGCCTATTTTGAGGGGGAGCTAATCTGTATATTATATATTATATCTTATTTCAGTTTTTCCTTTCTTTTGTATTGCTCTGGGTGCTTATGGGTTTTATTCCTTAGAGTTATGAGTTCACTTCACTTAGACTTCTTGCATGCTTTGCATGGACCTCTCATCTTGTGTTTTAGGTTGCTATCATGCTTAATTAGCTGTTCTCTCTTCTCTCTAGGTTGAGTTCCCTCATAGTCTTATAAGTCTAGCAGGTGTTGAGCCCCTTGGGTAGACAGAGTCTGTGTGCACTCCTTAGTTTGGGATCTAGAAGCAACTTCCCTATGTTAGTCATTGGGGAAGATGAGAGCGAGTCTGAGCTGTAGTGTTCTCTACCGTCTTTTCTATGCTCTAGCCACCCAGTTCACAGTTTCTTGACTTCTTCCCTCTATTTTGTGTTTCTGGCTTTAATTGAGTTCCTTTCGACCTTTCTTGAGCTTAATCTTGCTAATAACTCAACTTAAACCAGATTTGTGCTTAAAATTGAATCACATGTTGAGGGGGAGTTTAAGAATTTGTCTCATGCAATGCATATAGACTTGATTTTTCATTTTATGAGCTTTGTCTATTATGCAAATGATCCATGTTTCATTTTATACACCATGCTATATTATGAAGAAAATTACTTGTTTAGATATGTCCAAATTCATTTATCTTGAGCTTACAAAAATTGAAAAATGAGCGTTAAAAGAAAAACTTGAGAAAACATGTTGCGTTTACTTGCTAAGTTTCTTCTCTAAGTGTTTTTGCCATGATTTGTGAAATTATGGAATTCTCTAGAGTCCCTATAGCAATTTGGGTGAATCTTGTTTGATCCATACTTGAGTCCTTCACTAGCTTAACAATGAAAATGTTAAAATGAAAGTGAAGCAAAATTGACTCTTTTTGTGCACATTAGACTCAACACCTCACATTCACAAGACGGCTTCTCATTGCACTTGAGATGAACTTGGAATGGGTTGTGTATGACCAAGATCATTCTCTTAAGAGTCCCTCTTGAGATGATCGATTATGGGTTGAGTCAATTACTTTAAAAATGCAAAAAAACATATGTGGGTAAAGAATGCTAATAATGTCAAACATTTGCACCCCGCTATGTATTTTAAAGATTCAAAGAAAAATTTGCATATAAGAAACAAGCTCGAATGACCTTGTATGAACTTCTAGATTCTCCAAAGTGTTGAATAGGTTGAACTCTAGGCTTTCCATTTGATCCTTTGAATGGCTTTACTTCTAGTTTTGAAACTAATAACAAGTGTTGCTTATGTTCAATCTTGCTAAAAATGACATGGTTTTAATTAAATCTTGCTAGTAAAATATTTATTTGCACTCGGACATGCCTTAACTTAGTCTACTTTTGCCATAACTTAGCTTGGTGTCATAATTTGTCTTGTTGGTCACATGGATAATCTTCAAAACTCCCTTACGCTGCATTACTTGCATAAAAACAACAACAAAAGGGGAGAAAAGAAAATGTCATCTTGATGCATATATTGCCAAAAGGGGGAGAAGTCGTAGAAAAGGCATCATTTTGCATCTATCTTTCATAGATCATAAGTATTTCTAGTTGCCAACTTGGTTATGTTCTTGATTTCTATTTGTTTGATCAAGTTTGGCTTTGCAATCAAATTACTTTCTTCTCTCTTATTCAAACTAAAAAATTATGCCTTTTCAAGTGTTTGTTAATATACTCATCAAGGGGGAGATTGAAAGACCAGGTGGAGGTCTATCCTTGTGTGTGATGAGTAATTGACAAGATTTGAGATTGGATTGATTTGAAATTGAGTTTGATTTTAATTGGATTTTCAATTTTAAAGCAATTTGAGTGTTGGTTGCTTTTCCCAGTGCTACCGGCCGAAGGGCAGTAGCACCGGACCATTGAGCGCAATTATGTTTGATTAATGATTTTGGGATAATCATTGAATATCTTTATGGGCATTGTTATGTGAAAGGTTTTTTCCTTGTCTTTGATGGTTGCAGGGCGACGGTGCTAGGTCATAGTGAGGCGGAGGATGACCGGGACTAGGTGAGGAGCATCGGAGGTCTAGACGGTCGGGAGATTGCCAGAAGATGATCGGAGACGGAGTTCAGGCAAGCCAAGAAGACAAGGAAAGGAGGAGATGCTAGCTAGACGACGCGTGGATCAAGAAGGCCGTCAGATTGCGGTCTAGTTGATAGGTTAGCGGGTCTAGGTAGTATGCTTTGAAAACCGTGCAAGAAAACCCGGTATGTATGTGGGTTTTGGGTTAGCCCTTGCATGGCTGTGTGAGTGGGCAAATTCTAGCCCTTAGATGAGTTCTCTAGGGTTGAGGGCTGCATTCAAGGGTGGTAGGTGGCCCAAGAGTAGTATAAATAGGGGTGGAGGGGTAGCCTCCTCCCTTGAAGGTTTGAGTCGCTCCTTTGAGCTTTGCCCACATGAAATGAGGCTTTGTAAACCTTTCCACCAGAAATACAAAGAATTTCTTTACATTATTATGAATTTAAATTCCGCATTTACATTATGTCTTTACTTTACGCATTTACTTTCTCGCAATTTACATTCATGCAATTTGGATTTGCCTCCCCTCCTTCTAAATGCTGATCTTGGATGTTTTGAGTGTGTTAATATGGTTTTACATCTCTTTTGCACTCTTGGATTGAGTAGAGATCATCTTTTCTTTCAAGTTCCAACTCTGTCCAGAACTTGTTCTTCGCGTAGTAGTTGGTATTTGATTTTTATAAAAATCTAGAAAAATTCTTTTTGAGTGATTCTTATTGGATAAGGTGCGGAACTCTCATATCCATCTGTAAAAAAATTTTGGAATCTACTTGTTGCACCGTTTGAGCGCCATGAGGTGAAAACCAAGCCCCAAAATTTCTGCTCGAAATTTCTGACTATCTGTGGTATTCTGTTTTTGCTGATTTTTCTGTGAGGATTTTTGAGGTAAAATTTTGTGTAGTTCTTCAAAACTCTTCTGCTCATAGGGAGAAAAAGTTTTAAAATTTCTTGAGCTGCAGAAACCCACCAACCACCTGTTCAAATTGAGGACAGTTTCTGGAAATTCTGCTTTTGCTTTTCTGAAAGTGACTTTTGTGATTTGAATTGAGCTCCTTTCTAAACGCAAGAATTGGATTGATTCCTCTTTAATTTGGATACTAGACAACTAGGATTGTGACTAAAAAAATCCCCACATATTTTATGGTACCTATCCATACAAGTTAGGGGTACACATAGTTGTCTAGTTTTTCGAGTTTTTCACGATTTCCTTTGAGCGATCTTGTTGAGGTTTTAGTTGTAGTATTTTGGGGGAAATTTTTTTTGCGACCATTCACCCCCTCTGTTCGCCATCTGGATCCTTCAAATTTAAAATATTATTTTCGTTGGCATGGGCCGACGAAAATAGAGCAAAATTGCCAATGAAATTATCTTTTCAGGAGGGATTTTTTATTTTTTTTAAATTTAAAATATTATTTTTGTCGGCCCAAGCCGACGAAAATAGGATGTGCTGACGTGGCGCTGATATTTTCATTGGCCAAGGCCGATGAAAATAGAGATGCCACGGCAGTTGGAGCTGGGACGACCACTATTTTCGTCGGCCGTCCTGGCCGACGAAAATATAATTATTTTCGTCGTCGACACAATTTCATCGGCCTATTTTCATCAGTAAACCGACGAAAATAGCTATTTTCGTCGGTTTTTCCCGTATTTTCGTCGGTTTTGGGCCGACGAAAATAGTGCGGATTCCTGTAGTGTTACTATACTTTGATTTGTATTGTGCACGCAAGTCTGTTTTGTTAATTGACCATGTTGACATGCCAGTGTAGGTTTTACTGGGTTCTTATTGTAATTCATTCGGGTTATTTACCTTGATTCATTACAGAGTGGCAGCCACAACTTAAATCCTATCTCAAAATTACTCAATAGATAATTAATCATGTTTACTCTATATATAACATGTTCATATAGGTAATTTAAGATGTACGTTGCTCATAGAATGACTGGGGCTAACGTTTTGCACTCACCAAGTTCTTTTAGAGTGTACAAAATGTTTGAAGGACTTTTAGCAAGGACAAGGCAAAGCTGAAGCACGATTTTAAGTTTGCGGTTTCTGCTATGCACAATAATCCTAGTTTGCCAAAATTAAAAACCAACAGCCCGAGTTTGCATTACTAGAACAGAGGAAGAAACGAAAGCTAAAATTAAAAACCAACACATGGGGGATCATCAGTTCATGAGAATCAAAAGTAAATTCATTTGGAAGTTGAAACTCCCTTTAAAGATTAAAATTTTCCTATGGTATTTACGTCGAGGAGTAATTTTAACAAGGGACAATCTAGCGAAAAGAAATTGGTTTGGTAATCAAAAGTGTTGTTTCTGTAATTGTAATGAAACAATTCAGCACTTATTTTTGATTGCCAACACTCAAAAATTATTTGGCGTATTGTTCATATTGCTACTGGTTTATCACCAGCTAGGTCTATCTCTCATATGCTTGGTCGTTGGTTAATAGGCATTGCGAAGGGTGAAATAAGCCTGATTCTTGTGGGGGGTGTTGCCATATTATGGGCTATTTGGTGCACAAGAAATGATCTAACCTTTCAGAAAAAACAATATTCCTCTTTTATGCAGGCTACCTTCAAAGGAATATACTGGATGTGATTTTGGGCGTTATTGCAGTATGAGGATAACAGGGAGACCATTCGACGGGCAAGCAAGGTTTTGGAGACGGTGGCGTTGGACATCTTTGCCAAGCATGGATGGATTCACAACTATAGAATTTGCTTTTAAATTTCAGTTCTCTTAGCTTTTTCATTTACAATAAAGTTTTTTGGTTGTGACCACTGTAAAACTCGGTTGTGTGCAATTGCAGAGACCGGATTTAAATCCTTTATCTAAAAAAATCAGTTCATGAGAATAGAGGAAGAAATGAAAGCTAAAATTAAGACCAACAGCCCGAGTTTGCATTACTAGATACACGTCACTTCCCTCCTCTAGTTAGACTCGAGCTGCGCGTACCAGATCCCCTGGATCTTGACGTCCTTGGGCGCCTTGGCCCCGAGGTCGGTGTCCGACGGCTGCACGCTCTCGAAGACGCCGATCACCTCGCCGGTCTCCGGCTTGCTCTTGGTCACGCTCAACGTGATGTTGCCCGTCGACGACGATGCGTTCTTGATGTTCTCCTTAACAAGCTCCTCCTCGTCTCCTCTGCCTCCGGCGGGTAGCGCCACCGCGTTGTCGTACCCAGTAGAGCCACCACGGCCCTTGGGGTCGAGAAAGGACGACCCACGGTAGCTTGGCACGAGGAAGGACCCGCTGAAGCTCTCCGGCTTGCCGGTGGCGACGAGCTGCTTGACGGTGAAGAGGAACGGCACGCGCTCACCTCCCGGCAGCTGCACGGTGACGGCAGCGTAGTCGATACCGTCCATGTCCTCGAACTTGATGGTGCCGTCGGCGCCGACCTCGAGCGGGCCCTCGATCTCGTCGAGCGTGTAAGTGAGGCGGGTCATGAGCTTGGTCTTCTGGAACTCGGGCGGCGCATTCTTGGCCACGCCCTCGGCCTTGACGGTGAAGGACGTCGGCTCCAGGCAGAACTTCTTCATGTAGTACTTGCCGGACTTGAAGGGGAAGGACTCCACGCCACCATCGATGGTCGGGCACTGGTTCGCCGTGCCGGTCCCCTTCACCTCCATGTACGTCTTGCTCTGGATCTCGTCGTAGGTCAGCCTCTTCGGCACGCCCTCTGCGCTCGCGCCCTGCACCACGCACACCGCATCCTCTACATCGCTCATCTTCACCTTGGCTAGCTAAAGAAGTTTGCACGGCAACAAATTAATTAACTAAGCATGCAGGCGCGCTCACCGAGACGAGGAGCGCCGAGGTGGCTAGAGCGAAACCGGCAAGCTTGGCAGCGTCGGCGCACTTGTTCGCGACCTCCATGATGCCAGTCTGGGGAGAGCACGTGATCCTAGCAGCAACGGTGTTGACGCCGAAAGCCCTGGTGACGTACGACGACGGCCGCAGAGTGGAGGCACGGCCGCCGAACTTGGCCGGCTGCATCATGGTGGCCGCGGCTTGCAGTGATGCTGCCATGTCGCTCGCCTACGCTTGGTGGGTGTGGTTGTGTCGTGAAGGGCGTTTTGTGAGGGCGGGAGTGTCATCTATGCGAGGCCAAGAGCCAGAGGAGGATAACAGGAGTAGATAAGGGATGGTCTCCCATTGGTGGGTTGGGGCTACGGTGATGCTGACAAGGATGCTCACGTGGCACGCCCAGGTGCCACTCCTTCCTGGCGTGTTGTGATTAGGGGTGTAAACGGGTCGGGTTCGGGCGGGTAGTAGGTCATCCCATACTCTACCCTAATATTTTTTCTCCCGCAGTCTGTGCAGGCGGGTAGTAAAAATCGGGTAGAGATGCGAATAACGGTAGCATTTTCTACGGACGGTAGAAATCGGGTTCGGGTAGTGTCTTGACGGGTATATCTGATAATCTGGTACTTCATCGGGTAGTGCACTAAATACCTAGAATCGAAATATGTGATGAAAACAATCCAACTATCACACTAGTACATCACATAATACAAAGTCCAATACATAAAGTGAAATTACATATATAGTTCAACACATAGTTGAATTGGAGGAGAGGAACTTGGGTCAATCCCAAAGGAATAGGAGGTAATGACAATAGTTTTGAACAACGTAAATCACAAGCATCTGTAGTCTAGAAACCGGGTCATGTGCTCCTCTTGTTTAGGTTGATAGCAAGTAGAACATAATTGAGACATTTACCTTGTCAGAATTTTATAAATTTTCTTGAGTGTGATCATGATCTCAAATTTTTATGAGAGATTAATAATTTCATCAGTATCATTATATAAAATTTTAAAAATTTTATAACATAGTTTGGATAATTTTTCATTTCGTTCAAATTTGCCGATAAGCCTTTTAACAGGACAGTAGTACTGTTCGAATTTTTAAAACTTCATGACATTTGATCATCATCTGAAAATTCAGGACCATCCACAAAAAATTTCAAAATTTTATAACCTCGTTTGTTCTAATTTTCATTCGGTTCAAACTTGCCGGTCAGTATTTTATCAGGATAGTAGCAATGCTTGAATTTTTAAAAAAGTTTCAGATTTGATAATCACCTGAAAATTTAATGAGAACATATATGATGTGTCAGGAACCTTCAAAAAAAATTTCAAAATTTTTTGACATCGTTTGATCTATTTTTTGATCAATGCAAGTTCGTCAAAATTTCAGGAATTAGTAGTACCCGCCGGGTACCCGAATTGTGAAAATTATCCGGGTACCCGTGCCCACCCATACCCGCGGTATTGCCGATCCGTACCCTACCCTAACCCGAACCTAACCTACCCGGTACTACCGTGCATTGCCGTGCATTCGGGTAGTGTAAAATAGTTTTCCATTAGGGTAATTTTGCATCCGATGCGAATCCTGCCTGCATTACTCGACCCATTTACACCACTAGTTGTGATGGCTGATTTTGGTTTGTGGGGACCAGCTGTGTGAAGACTGAAGATCTTGCTTCCAGCCAACAAGCGGTTGCAACTGTTGTAAAACGTAGTCGATGTTCCGCAATCAATCACCAAAATCGTAGAAACGATTCCAAGAGCAAGAATACAAGAGTGTACAATATAAGTGGAAATCTCTCTCGCTTTATTGATTCATCGTTTACAATGGAAAGCACTCATTATATATAGCAGTCCGAGAGAAGAGTTCGGATTCGTCTACACCATAAAGAGATAGAGTCCTAAACCGAATACGGTTAAGAGTCCTTATCTCATAACACTCCCCCTTAGACGAATACCGTGTAATGCATATGTCTCGTTAAAAACTTCACTCAAAAACCCAGTGGAAAAAGAAGAAGGAAAAGAGTACATCGCACTCGCACTTGATATTGCACTAGTTGTCTCATTAAAAACCTTCATGTAAAAAAATTTCAGGAAAACTCACAAAGGGGAAAAGAGTACAACTTACAACCTTCAGAGTTTTATTAGGATCTTCAGCATTGCAATAAGAGTTATGGTTCAAGGGTTTTCTCCCCCTGAACTCTGCATCTCTCTAAGTCTTCTCATTCCAATGCCTTTAATATATCTTTGAAATGTGATTTAAGTAAGGACTTAGTGAATAAATATATAAGATTTTCACATAACTTAGTTTGCAAGATCTTTATCTCACCGCTCTTCTGGAGTTCGTGAGGATAGAATAACTTAGGAGCAATATGCTTCGTGATATTGCTCTTTACATAGCCCAATTGCATTTGTGCAACACAAGCAGAATTATCTTCATAAATAATTGTGAGGGTATCGACGGTGTTAAGGCAACTTGATTTCTTGATATGGCTAATCACACGTCGCAGCCAAACACATTCATGTGAGGCTACATACATGGCTATAATCTCTGAGTAATTGGTAGAAATTGCTACCAGAGTCTGTTTACAAGACCGCCAGGAAACGGCTGTACCACCGCAGAGAAACACAAAACCAGTCTGAGATTTTGGCACTGTGGAGATCAGACAGATAACCAGCATCCATATATCCCACTATGGTAAGTCTTGGTTCTTCTGGAAAAATAACCCAAGATCTTGAATACCTTGGAGATATCTGAGTATAGTCTTTACACCAGCCCAATGTCTTCTGGTTAGAGCTAAAGTGCTGAACTATGTCTTGCTAGCAAATTCACTACGAATGCAATATCAGGCCTTGTGCAATTTGTAAGGTACATGAGTGCTCCAATGGCACTTAAATATGGGACTTCAGGTCCTAAGACTTCCTCATTTTCCATCCTCGGTCTGAATAGGTCTTTATCCACTTCGAGGGATCTTACGACCATGGGGGTTTTCAAGGGATGTGATTTAGCCATATTAAACCTCTCTAATACCTTCTGGGTATAGGAAGACTGGTGAACAAAAATTCCTTCTGGGAAATGCTCTAGCTGCAGGCCCAAGTAAAATTTGGTTTTACCCAAATTCTTCATCTCAAACTCCATCGAGAGGTAAGCACTTGCTTCCTTTATCTCCTTTATGGTTCCGATGATATTTAGATCATCGATATATACTGAGATGATACAAAATTCATTGTGGGATTTATTTATGAACACACAGGGACAATCATCATTGTTGGAGTATCCCTTCTTCAGAGGAACTCGCTAAGCCGGTTATACCACATTCTTCCCGACTGTTTTAACCCGTATAGCGATCTCTACAGATTAATGCTATATATGTTGCGATTATTAGGATCTGGGATTTTTACTCTTCAGAGATTTTCATATAAATGTCCGAATCCAGTGACTCATATAAATATGCGGTCAGTACATCCATCAACATCATTTCTAAATTTAAGCTAGCGGCCATTGATATTAGATATCGGAACGTTATTCTACTCATTACAGGATGTGAAGCCCATGGGTCAAAATGGCCATGTGGCTACTCCACCAGGTAGCAAGGGTGGGATTTAGTCCCACATTGCTAGCCAAGAGTGAGTGAGGCCAACTTAAATAGCCACCTCTAGGAAGCATTGTAACCCTGGGTTAATCCTTTTATGCCAAGTGAGGACGAAAAGCGTAAGCGGGTTGCAGTGTAGGTGTGGTCTACTTAGTGTGCAGAGTGGGTCAGAGCTGTTTTCATGGGCGAGGATGTTACAATTGGTATCAGAGCTGACCCTCGCAGTTTCACGGGCGTGTGTGGGCTAGGGGCGCGGACATATGGCGCATGGCGCATGTGAGCCCGGAGTGGTCACATGGCATGGCATATATGCCGGCACTAGACGCACCGACGTGGCTAACAGGGGCGATCTTGTACATTTGTCCCGCAAGGGTAAGTTGGCGCTCGACGAGGACGTCGAGTCCTTTGACGGTGGGAGTGTTGTGAGGCCCATGGGCCAAAATGGCCATGTGGCTACTCCACCAGGTAGCAAGGGTGGGATTTAGTCCCACATTGCTAACCAAGAGTGAGTGAGGCCAACTTAAATAGCCACCTCTAGGAAGCATTGTAACCCCGGGTTAATCCTTTTACGCCAAGCGAGGACGAAAAGCGTAAGCGGGTTGCAGTGTAGGTGTGGTCCACTTAGTGTGCAGAGTGGGTCAGAGCCGTTTTCCTGGGCGGGGATGTTACACAGGAGAATATGTTTGATCGTAATCGATGCCAGGTCTCTGCGTGAATCCTTGTGCTATAAGCCTCGCTTTATATCTCACCATCTCGTTATTTTCATTTCTCTTCTGGATGAAAACCTATTTTGATCCTACAGGGAACACTTTAGGAGGTGTCCGGTCAACAGGACCGAATATTTTCCTTTTATTAAGCGAGTACAATTCTGCCTCAATTGCTTCTTTCCATTTGACCCAATCTGAGCGCTTCTGACACTCTGCCATGGACTTTGGTTCTAGATCTAGTTCAAGAGTTTTAGCAATTTTGGAGGCTAAATAAATGTCGACAATTGTAGTCTTTCTTTTATATAATTCTCCTGAATCCACATAATTGGTGGATATTTCTTCATTCATTTCTTCCAACTCCTCATGATTGCCCACAATGATGGAGTCTAGGTGTTCCGATTTCCCAGTGTCAGATTGTGCACGCAAATGTTCACTGGGATTTCCATCTTCAGGATAGCTCACTTCAGGAAGATTACCATCTTCAGGATGACTCACTTCAGGGATTTTCTCAACAATAGGTTGAGCTTCTCCAACTGTCTCAGGTAGTGATCTCATTTGCTTGGTTCTTCGTTTCTGCAGACGTCTCTGCGGAACTGAGTACCGTACACCTGGAGGCCTCCCCCTCTTTTTTTCATGAGGGGCAAGAGTGGATTTAATAACCTTCTGGGGTATTTCTACTCTTTCAGTTGCATTTACTATAGGTATATGAGATTTTGTCACTCCCTTGTGATAAGTGAAGGCATATGGCAGGTTATCGGCTATTTGTTGCAGACTTATTATCCTCTGAACTTCAAGTTCGGCTTCTTTAGTGCATAGGTCTAAGGACTGAATGCCAGTGGCATTCCAATCTATTTCTCGGCATTTTTCAATGTAGTACTTATCTCCCCCTAATGCCGGGAAATTATCCTCATCAAAAATAGGATCAGCGTACCGAGCCGTGAACAGATCCTCTGTCATAGGCTCTAGGTATTTAATTATTGACAGAGATTCATAACCTACATAGATCCCCAACTTCCAGTGAGGTCCCCTGGTGGTACGATGTGGTGGAGAGATTGACACATATACAACACAGCCAAATTTTCGCAGATGGGAAATACCTGGTTCTTACCCACGCACTAGCTGCAGAGGGGAAATTTCATGGTATGTAGTTGGTATAAGTTGAATTAATGATGCAGCGTGCAACACTGCATGGCCCCAATAACTGGTGGGTAACCTACAATTCTGCAAGAGTGATCTAGCAATAAGCTTTACTCTCTTAATTAATGACTCTGCAAGGCCATTTTGGGTGTGGACATGGGGTACATAATGTTCTACATTAATGCCTAGAGCCATAAAATAATCATTGAATGCTTTTGAGATAAACTCGCCAGCATTGTCCATTCGAATGGACTTAATCCTTTCTTCTGGAAAGGAGGCTTTTAATTTAATGATTTGGGCGATTAATTTAGCAAAGGCATGGTTCCTAGTAGATAAGAGGCATACATGGAATCATCTAGTAGAAGCATCTATTAGCTCCATAAAATATCTGAAGGGGCCCGATAGGGTCTGAATCGGTCCACAGATATCACCTTGAATTCTCTCCAGAAAATTCAGAGATTATTCCCTAATTTTAAGATGAGAGGGACGAACTATCAGCTTTTCCTTAGCACATGCAGGGCACATAAAAGCTTCAGGTTTGGGAAAAGATGTAGTTTTTATATTGAAAGATCGATAAAGTCGCCTAGAGGGGGGGTGAATAGGCGTTTACAAAATTTAAATCTAATAAGCAGCGGAAAACACCGGACTATCCGATATTGATATCGGACTGTCCGATTTGTATCGGACTATCCGATATGCAAAGTCGGACTATCCGATCGGGCCTTGAAAACCCTAAAAAGTAGATCCGAGAAATTAGAGAGGCTAGATTTCTACAAAAGAAATTTGTGAGCTAAGGCAACTATCAAGGTGTTAGATCAACCAATTTCTACCACGAGTAGCTACCAAGAACTTGAATCCCCAAAAGATTTAACCCAATCACAAAGGACAAGAGAAACTCACAAACCAAAGAGAGGCAAGGATTTTTTCCCGGTTCGGATCTTTGGGAGATCCTACGTCTCCGCTGAGGAGGCACAAAGCACGGGTCCCTCTCGACCACGATCCTCCCTGTTGCACAAAGCACTCGCCGGTTTCACTTCTTGATTCCTTTCCTTGCGGAGGTGGAATCGGACCTTCTCAAACTCCCAGCCTTCCCACACTTAGATCAGGAGCTCACCGGTGACTCCTAGCCGTCTAGGAGACCCCAATCTCCAAGAGTAATAAATGGAGTGTAGATCCGCTCTTGAAGATCACCCTAGTGTTCACAAGAACTTTAACGGTTTGCAACAAAGCACTAGAAGGCACTTGCTCAACTCTCTCAACAAATTTCACAAAGACAAACTCAAGAGAGAGCAAGATTTGACCAAGAAAATAGCAAGAGGAGAGTTAATGCTCAGTACACTGGGTTGGTAAAAGTAAATGAGGGAGAGAAGGGGGTATTTATAGCCAAGACACAAAATATAGCCGTTTTGCCTTGTGTCAGACCCCCATATCGGACTATCCGATGTCCAACATCGGACTATCCGATCAGAGCAAATCTCCAGATCAACTCCACTCGAAAATTCAAACTTTGCTGAGAAAAAGCATACATCGGACTATCCGATTTCACACATCGGATGTTCCGATGTTTCCAGAGATTTTTCAACAGACTCAGCAATAATGGAAAAATTCTAAGTGTATATCGGACTATCCGATATTGACATCGGACATTCCGATAATTCCAGAGAGTTCCAGAGCGAAAAACAAACTTCAAAAATATTTCTAAGTCCACATCGGACTATCCGATATATGACATCGGACTATCCGATAAAATCCGAGAGTTCCAGTCCAAGGACTTAGAAAAATTTTCATTTTACATCGGACATTCCGATTTCAACATCGGACTATCCGATGTTTCCCGAGAGATCCAGGGAAAAGACTTAGAAAAAATTTTCAAACAACATCGGATATTCCGATATGAGGCATCGGACTATCCGACTTTTCCCGAGAGTTCTCAGACAGGCACCCACACTCACACCGGAGAGTCCGATACCATTGGACTATCCGATATATACATCGGATGTTCCGATATTATCAGAACGAAATGAAAACAGGGTGAGCGTCGTGCTAGATGACTTCGAAAACTTGTTTTGTAAAAGATGTTCTTCTGAGCACTAGGATCATTTCTAAGACATCTACATCCCATCCCTCTTAATAGTACGGCGTTCCTATTGACTCAATAAAATGAAAAAATCTACGCTTAGTCGACGCCGTTCTTCTTTTCACTTTTGAGGGTCACCATTGTCCGTAGATGCATTCCTTTTGGGACCAATACCTGCTCATACACTTATTTAAGCCATTAGTCCCTTAATCGTTTGTCATTAATCATCCAAAACATAATTAGGGGCCTAGATGCACTTTCATATATTATGGCCAGCAGAATTATTTATTATTCTTCTCATCATATTCAACCCAAAATGACCTAGACGATCATGCCAGATCTTAAATATTTCTGGGGTTTTAACTATGGTTTTCATCGCAACATAAACTTCTGGTTTTATATATATGTAATATAGCTCAGAGGAGAAGGAAGGAAGTTTTTCAACCACACGTTTATTACACCCGTCAAACTTGGTCATGAGTAGGTATTCAGTACCATCCTTATTTTCAGTGTCTATATGGAAACCATTTAGACGGATGTCTTTAAAACTCAAAAGAGTGCGACTGGCCTCAGGGTATAATAGGGCATTCTCTATAATTATACGAGTGCCCATAGGAAGAACTATGAGGTATAATAGGGCATTCTCTATAATTATACGAGTGCCCATAGGGAGAACTATGATAGATCTTCCGGTGCCAACAATAAGAGCATTGCTTCCAGCGATGGTCATAATATTTTCAGTTTTCTTAGTCAATGTCTGAAAATATTTAGTTTCCCTAAGAATCGTATTTGTGGTGCAACTATCTACATGACAGATTTCTTCCTTTGCCATTGGATTATTCATGAAGTTCTATATTAAATAAGTAAAATTAATCAAACATTTGTTGCATTGGGAACAAATAATATAGAACAAGTATAGCATGATTAAATAAATATCCTAGGAAAATCACACTTTATTAAATTTGACTGATAATCGCTCAATAGGAGTGTAGACCATTGTTCATTCAGGAACACAAAGACTAAATTGATAAATGAGGCTCTTAAGGAGACTCTAAAGGATAATGCAACATCGACTTTAAAGGAAAAACTAGGAGACTACTCCATGTCTCCATGTAAATCATTTATATCGTCCGCTTGGGATATATCTTTGTTCTTCTGGAATGCTTTTAGCTCATCCCCTATAAGATCATCCTCTTTCATAGGAGTATCACCATAACCAAGGAGACCCTTCTTGAATTCTTCTGTGGGGTCGGAGACTCGATCGCCATCCAACTCCATTTTATTGTCAACAACAGGTTGAGAAGTGAAGTGCGCCTCCGTCTTATTTCCTTGATTCTTCTAGAATCTCCGAGTGAATTTCATGTACAACTCCACCAAATGCTTTGAGGTGCAACATGTACGTGACCAATGACTAGTATATTCACACCTATAGCATGGTTGTTTAGGATCAACAGCATTATTTGTTGGTCCTTTCTTTTGGAAGCGACCTGATCCATTTTCTTTTGTTTTCCACTGAGATTTACCTCTTCCTTTATGATTTTTGTCATTCTTCCATTTATCCCCTTTCTTTTTTTGGCCCTTTCTGTGACCTTGGCTACTGTTAGCCTACTGAGTGCTTGCATGTGCTTCAGGCAATGCATGACTCCCGCTAGGTAGGACTTGATGATTCTTCATTAGAAGTTCATCATGCTTTTCTGCTTTTTGCAGAACGCATATCAGCTCAGAGTACTTCTAGTACTTTGCATGACGATACTGTTGCTGCAGTATTCTCATGTTAGGGTGGAATGTGCACAAAATCATGTTAATCTTTTCAGTTTCTGTGATCTTCTGGTCACAAAATGCTAATTTTGCAACAATCTTGTGCATGGCAGAGTTGTACGCTGCCACTAACTTAAAATCTTGGAAGCGCAGGAGGGTCCATTCACGTTGTGCTTCTGGCAATAGAACGGATCATTGCTAGTTATATCGTTCCTTCAGGGAATTCCATAGGGGCAACGGGTCCTCCTCCATCAAATATTCGGCCTTCAGGTCCACATGGAGATGGTGCATCAGGAAGTGCAAAGCTGCACACTTAGCAGTTTCAGAGAGAGCCGGAGCACCAGCCTCAGGCTGGAAAATTGTGGCTTCAAGAGATTGGGCTGTCAAGTTGATCTTGACATCCATTGCCCAAGTGATATAGTTGCTATCATTCAGGGCAAGCTCAACAAACTCTTTCTTTGCGATGTCAGACATATCCTATATGCAAACAAAACATGGATTTTACTTCTGGTAAAATATTATTTTGCATGATTAATATTGAATCAGTAAAGTATGGTGTATATCTATTCAGTAGATAATTATCACAGATTTTCTAGGATTTTCCTAGCATTTTTTATAATTTTTTTCTAATTATTAAGCAATTTCAGAATTACTAATTAACAGAAGGATAAACTTCAACATGAAATAAACTTGGTATAATGCTAATAACTCTTGTTGGTTGGGTATGAAATCATGTAATGAATGCCTCCGTCAACATGATTCTTGGTCAAGTCAACCCACCCCGAGAGCTCACATGAGGGAGGGAGCACTTATTGATTCTGGGCGCCAATTAAGAAACCTAGTCTCACGTGTGTTTTCCTTAGACACCAATTGTCATGTATCCGTTCCTTTAAAACTGAATCAAAAGCCCAACCACTTATACCCTCAAGTCCAAAACCGTTTTGATAGCTCGATTATTTTCATAATTTTCTAGCATTTCTGTTAATTATTAAGCAATTTTCAGAATTACTTAAATAACAGAAAAATAGATTACAACACATATAATAAATGCTAGAAAGAAAATAACCCAGAGAATGAACTTTCAAAGATGTACTAAATATTTCTTTTACTAAAATTTTCGGAAGCCCATAACCTTAGAAAAATTTAGTTTTTCTAGGATTTATTGTCACTTAATTAGATTTTAATGATTATTTCTAATAAAGGGAATGGGCGGTATGGCCCACTTGGCATTTTTTTTCTTTGACCGAGAGAAAAAAAACGGCCCTTGATAAACGGTTCCGCCTGGCCCATCTCGATCCAAAATGGGCGGGCACAAAAAAAACTGCTGGCGGCTAGGTATTCTTAGCTAAAGCTGCATATGCGCTTGCCCCCAAGGAAAAATATCATGATGCTCTTGACTTCCAGCGATGTGTTGCTGGAGCCGCTGTCAGCAAGGATACTACGAGCACCATCGGGCAAGACGCTGGCCTCCAGTTGGTGCAGACGCGGGCGCCATCGGGCAAGACGCGAAGGGTAGCCTCCAGCAGGCGTAGACGCGGGCGCTTCGGGCGCAAGGCCAGGCGGCACTCGAACGCGTGTCCCGGTGAGGAGACTGAGGAAGCGGCGCCTAGCGCATCAACCGGCGTAGCAGGTGAGCAAGCTCTTCCAGCGTGAGGAGACCAAGATGGCGCGGCTAAGCCGAGGCACTGTGCCGGTGCCATGGAGGGCTCGGCGGCGCTTCCGGCAGCGGCGTCTCGGCCGGGCAGGACTTCGGGCGCTGCGGGCGATTTAGCAAGTTGCCGGTGCATCTGCGAGGCCAGCACAGCTCGAGAGGATGGGGCAGAAAAAATGATCTTTCAGATCAATCGCAAAAATCCCCAATGTTTACGATCTACTAAAATTCATACGTAGAATTTCTGATCTACTATTTAATTTCAATTTTCGATTCAATAGATCATGCCAATTTAATACCTTTGATTCGATCTAGGAGAAATTTTGTAGACTATCGCGTAGAATAGAATCATATAAGACTTTTTTTCGGCAATCCGAGTGGGTGCCGGCGTGATGACGAGTTAATTGCACATCGGATCGGGCAATCGATCACCGGTAGTAGTCGTTCGTTGTAGTCGACGTCCTCCTCGTTGTGGTAGAGACTCATGCTGATAACGTGTTGTGAAACGTAATCGATCTTCCGCAATCAATCACCAAAATCGTAGAAACGATTCCAAGAGCAAGAATACAAGAGCGTACAATATAAGTGGAAATCTCTCTCGCTTTATTGATTCATCGTTTACAATGGGAAACATCTGATATATATAGCAGTCCGAGAGAAGAGTTTGGATTCGCTCACACCATAAAGAGAGCTGAAGTGCAAGGTAGATGGCAGCATCGAACGGTACAAGTCTCAGCTGGTCGCGAAAAGGATTCAAACAAAGACATGGTTTGGATTATGAAGACACCTTTAGACCTATGATAAAACTTACAACTGTGAGACTTATTCTCTCTCTCGCTGTCTTCCGTGGCTAGTGTTTTTGGCAAATAGATGTGCAAAATGCTTTCTTGCATGGAGTTCTAGAAAAGCATGTTTATATGAAGCAAACATCAGGTTATGAAGATCCAGATTATCTGCATCATGTATGTAAGTTGGACAAGGCATTATATGGCCTCAAACAAGTGTCAAGAGCGTGATATTCAAGACTGAGTTCAAGGTTTGAAGAACTTGGATTTATTCCTTCATAGGCTGATACGTCGTTGTTTTTTTACAATTGCAATGGTACTGTCATATACATGTTAATTTATGTTGATGACATTATTATTGCGAGTTCTTCCATTCAGGCTACACAATATTTACTTAATTAGCTATACAAGGATTTTGCAATTAAGGATATGGGTGAAGTGCATTACTTCTTGGCATAGAGCTGATTCCAGAAGAGAAAGGAATTGCACTCACACAAAGAAGATATGTTGGAGATATTCTTGCTAGAGCAAATATGCTGAATTGCAAGCCTATTTCAACTCCAATGTCTTCAAGTGAAAAGCTATCCTCGTAATCAAGGTAATCCTTTGTCCGACATAGAAGCAACCAAATATCAAAGTATTGTTGGAGCTCTTTAATATCTGACAATCACTCGTCCAGATGTATCCTATTCAGTCAGATACTTGAAGTTCACTTGTGAAATGGCACTGCATTTTCAGTAGTCCAGTTCAAGCCTTGTGAGTGCTTTTTTAGACTCAGATTGGGCCGATTGTTCAGATGACCAAAGATCTACCAATGGATTTACAGTTTATTTCGGTACAAACCTCATATCATGGAGTTCACACAAGCAGCATACTGTTTCTAGGTCCAGTACAGAATTAGAGTATAAAGGACTGGCAAATGCAACGGCTGAAATCGTTTGGATTCAGTCACTGCTGAAAGAACTGGGCATTTTTTAGAAGAGACCACCGTCTCTGTGGTGTGATAACCTGGGGGCAACTTATCTGTTGGCAAATCCAGTCTTTCATGCCCGCACTAAACATATTGAGGTCGATTTTCATTTTGTAAGAGAGTGAGTTGCAAAAAGATTGCTGAACATTCGGTTCATTGCTTTAACAAATCAGATCGCCGATATTTTTACCAAACCGCTTTCATTGCAGAGTTTCACAAGTTTCAGACACAATCTTAATCTATACTAGAAGATTACGATTGAGAGAGGGTGTTAAGATAATTATATTCTGTTGTATCTGTTAGTATGTATCTCGTGTAACAGCTATCTGTTAGTATGTATCTCATGTAATAGCCAGTTATTTAGGACCTTCTTGATTCTGGTTGTTTCGGATCTACTACGGTTCAAGCTGGTAATATATAAGCAATATAGCATATAGGATGCGCAGCCTGTGGGGTGCTATTGCTACCAAAGCTCTCTGTTTTCATAAATCTTTTAGTGGATTCGTGCTCTGTTCTCTGATGCATTTCAATTTCCCCCTGATTCTTGCTCGCTTCATTGGGGTCATGCTTTCTGTTCTTGGTTTTGGGCTCTTCTGTTTCTTCAAAGCTTGCTTCGGTGCCTAGAGCTATTCCGGTGTTGGTTTTCGCTGCTCTAGGTTCGTGCTCCATTCTCTGGTTCATTTTGATTTGTCCATCATTCTTGGCCCGTTGCTTCGGCCTGCGCTTTGTGTTCTAGGTCTTGGGTTGGTTTGGTCCTAGTATTCTTAGTGCTTTTACGATATATGGCTTTTTTTGTGCTTTTGATGTAGGTTAGTGTTGCTGGTTTGGTTTGGTTGCGGCTTTGGGAGCCACCCTTCCCAGCTGTTGAGGAAAGGTATTGTTTCTTCGTGTTTATGCTTACCTTATTAGGTTGGATGCTTGGAAGGGAAACAAATCAGTACTCACTTTAGTTTCATTAGAGACGTGGCTTTTTCCCCCATCCAGTAGTACAGAGTTGAGTGGCATGCTTTCCTCATGGAAGAGCTTGTTCTCATACGTGCTTCTGGAGGCAACTGATCCTTTAGCTAAAGAGAAGGCTCCGTAGGTGAAACATACACCCAACAACTATTTTTGTTTTGAATTGTATGAGAAAATTGCTTTCTGTTTTACGACAAGTCAGTAGATGTTGCATTTTAACAAACTATAAGGCCATGTTTGGAAGCAATGTATTTTTATAGTTTCTAGGTAATACCATGGTATTTTATACAATAAGGTGTTTGGTTACCATGTAAAAAACTCTGTATTAAAAACTATAGTTTGGTAGATACCATGGTATTTTTGGAGTATTTGAAAGTCCACTTCAACCCAAAGTTTTCATGATTTTGGCTAGCTTCTTGCTTATTTTCACTCAAATACTATGGTTTGTGATGTTGCATCCAAACAGTTAGTAGTTCTAAGGAATACCATGGTTTCAAACAGGTTTGGTAAAACCATGGTATTCATGACAAAACAATTGCAAATCATAGTATATTAAAACCATAGTTTTAAAAAACTATACTTCTAAACAGGGCCTAAGTTGTCTTCTTCTTGTCTGCTCTCAATAAATGTTGCTGCATTTCCGACACACTTTCTATCTCTTTAGTTTAGTAACAAGGATACAGCGCTGTGTTAGCCTATTAGGTTTTGGGTTGGTTTGGTCCTTCGAAGCGTTCCTCTTTTGCGGGCAGATGTCACAATGGTATTACTACTCTTACGATGCTCATCCTATATGTGCAGTGAATCTCTTACCTCTGGTCTGTGCTGGGTGCTGCTTCCTGAGGGTTTGCCATGTGGTAGGGACTTCATGCTATCTATTTGCTCCGATGTTTCTCTTGTTGTAGCTGCTTTATTCGTGCTCTAGTGTCTCCCTGAACATTTTTCCCGTATCATAATAACTTATCTATTAAAGCCGGTGGAATCAGCGCGCAGCGGCGGTGTCCACGTCATCGGCATCACGCTGCTGTTGCAAACGCATTTTCGAACGCATCGTCGTTTTTCTGTTGTAACGGGATGGCTTCGAGCGCTGCGTTTTGGACCTTCGGTGCGTTACCTCTCCTTCTTTTTGTTTTCCCCACACGTGTGCCTCTTCGCGATAGTTCCTTCCTTGGTCGTGGCTCCAGTTCCTCTCAGCTTTAGGCGTTCATGCTTTTCGGCGGTGTCGCCCTCCATTCCTTCGATCGCGCCGCAGTGTCACCCTCCATTCCTTCGATCGCGCCGCCCCTTCCGTCGATGGATTCGCAGTCGTGCGCAGGGGCCTTGCGGCACTTCTTCCCGCGCGTGCATGCGGGCCTTGCGGCGTTTCTTCCCGCGCGATTTTGCCCAGGCGAAGCGTGGAGGTGCTTCTTCCCGCGCAATTTTGCCTAGGCGAAGCGTGGGGGCCTTGCGGCACTTCTTCCCGCACGCGCGTGCGGGCCTTGCGGCGCT
This sequence comes from Guadua angustifolia, assembly GCA_036346375.1. Taxonomy (NCBI): domain Eukaryota; kingdom Viridiplantae; phylum Streptophyta; class Magnoliopsida; order Poales; family Poaceae; genus Guadua; species Guadua angustifolia. The sequence continues at coordinate 11,852,203 of CM070501.1, forward strand.
TCTTCCCGCGTGATTTTGCCTAGGCGATCGTGCGTCCGGACCTGCCGGCTTGCCCATGCGATCGTCCGTGCGCGCCCACCGTCCTTTTGCCCAGCTGATTGTGTTTCTCTGCGCTACTCGGTGCTGCCTTCTTCGGTCTTCCTGTGGAGAGAGTGGACGACTACTCCAGTTGTGTTTGCTTCGTTGATTCAGGTTGTGAATTTCGCTTTATGGTTAGCATTTCCACCCTTCCTTCTGTTCTTTACTATTTTTTAAGCTCTGTGCTGTGCTTCATGTTGTGATTGTTGTTCTTTGTATGCTCTAGGGTTTCCCTATTATACGTAACCGGCTATACTGATCATGTCCTGATTTTTTGGGGGATGGCCTCTACCTGCTTAGCGCATTTGTTATGTACGCTTATTGTGTTAGTTCTTCATACGCTGCTCTTTCTGTTTCTTGCTTTCGGATCAGGTTGAGCGCTTTCGTACACAGGCCATCCTTTTTTGAACGATGTAGAATCCTACATTGTGCCTATGTCTGAGTGCCAGCGTGTTCTAGGTCGGTGCTATTGCCTTCTGTTGGATTGTGTGCTCCCTTCAGCCTTGCTTGTTTGTTGTCACGTCGTAGTTTTTATACGTGGAACTATTTAGGAGATCGCCTTTACCCTATTGTGCCGTCGATTCTTGCTCGCCAGAATCGGGCCAAGAAATGTGCTGCTAATATTGCTAGGCGTTTCGCGAGACGAGGTTATTGCTATGTTCTTATGTCAGATTCTATCGATTCCTTTTCGTTGCTTATATCTTTTCTCATTCTGTTGTTCTGTTTTGCAAATGTATTTGGATATTGCTATCTTCTTTCATCGGCGCCTCCTAAAGGATCCATCCCATACGCTCCTTTTGCTGCTACTGTGTGTTCTTTGCCTAAGGAATATGTTGATTCGTTAAAAGGTATACTTGCGTTTCGGCTTCTTCGGTTCCTTTCCTGTTATTTAGTCGTGATTATGTTGCCCTGTACCATCTGTTCATTGTTTTGCGTGTTTATGCTGTAGCTGCTTATGAGGATAGATCATATTATGGTGGCCCTGATTATGCTTGTGATAAGTGTTCTGCCGTGTTTTGGTATCAAGAAAGGGTGCGTGGTCAGAGTTCGCATGCGTAGAGACGTATCGTATATAACCTTTGTTGTCATAGAGGGAAAATCTCATTGCCTCCGCATAGGCCATTCCCTCCTCCATTGCGAGAGCTTATACGTTTCGATGGAGGCCCCCGATCCAATAGTTTTATGCGAATGATAAGACAGTACAATTCTCTTTTTGCCTTTGCTTCCCTTGGCGTGAATATTGACAACAGCATTAATACTGGCGATGGCCCTTATGTTTTCCGTATTAATGGTGTTGTGCACCATCGTATCGGTTCTCTTTTGCCTGCCGCTAGTCGTCGGCCTGAATTTGCGCAGCTATACATATATGACACTGCAAATGAGCTTCAGAATCGGTTGAACATTTGTGGATCAAATGAGCCTACCAATGACCTTCCTGATCCAGCCGTTGTTGCGGATATTATTTCTATGTTAGCTCGCTGCAATCCTATTGTACAACAGTTCAGGCTCGCACATGATAGGCTCCTGTCGCCTGATGCTCCTGAAATAGCTATCAGGCTTATTGGACCACAGAAGATAGACAGTGACCGTTATTGCTTTCCAGTGGGCTCAGAATTAGCTGTTCTGTTGGTTGGAGGTATTTCTGTGGATGCTTGCAAATTTGATGTAGTGGTTCAGGCACATTCTGGAGAATTTAGACACATTTCGCCAGTCCATCCAAGTTTAATGGCCTTACAGTATCCTTTGCTCTTTCCTTATGGTGACAAGGGATTTCATCTAGGCATAAAATTAAAGGAAGTTGACGATCAGCCTCTAGGGATACGTGAAGATGTATCGATGTTGGAATACTATCGCTATGAATCTCATTATCGCAAAAATGAACCGAATCCATTTACTTGTTGTGGTAGACTTTCTGATCAGATCAATGTTAATGCCTATTCGTGTATTGAGTCAAGTCGCCTATCCTTTCATTTTTTCAATTAAGATAAACTTAGATCTGAAACTTATCAAGGTATATCAGATGCTGTTTGTAAGGGAAATAATGTAGGAAAGGATATTGGCATCAAAACAATTTTGCCGGCAAGTTTTACTGGTGGTAAGAGATGTGTGATACAGAATTATCATGATTCTATGGCCATTTGTCGGGCATATGGCCCCTCCAGTTATTCACCACTTTTACTTGCAACCCTAAATGGCCAGAAATAGTTGAGGCAATTGGTTTTGAGCCAGGCTAGAAACCACATGATAGAGCTGATATGCTTACACGCGTTTACAAAATGAAATTAGATGAATTCATGACTGACTTGAAAGATGGAACATCCTTTGGCCCTATACGTGCAGGTTTGTCTTATTATTGAGCCATCGTTTTGCCTTATTCACAGTTCTAATCTTTTTCTCACTTCAGATCCATCTCTCCCGTTTTACAGCTATGCATGCTATTGAATTTCAAAAGAGAGGCCTGCCCCATGCTCATATCCTTGCATGGCTAGCTGTGCAAGATAGAGATCCTTCACCGTCTTTCATTGATAGTATAATTTCTGCCGAGCTACCTGACATAGCGGTTGATCCATTAGCATATGCCCTTGTTCGAGAATTCATGATTCATGGTCCATGCGGTGACCTTAATCCTAAGTGCCCTTGCATGAAAGACAGCCGTTGTTCAAAGAGGTACCCGAAGTCTTTCCATTCTGAAACATCGCTTGACCATGATGGGTACCCTATTTATCGGCGCCGAGATGATGGCAGGTTTGTGATTAAACATGGCGTCAAACTTGACAATAGATGGGTGGTCGCTCATAATCTACGATTACTAAAGAAATACCAGGCCCACATAAATGTCGAATGGTGTAATAAGACATAACTTGTGAAATACCTTTTTAAGTATATCACAAAGGGCCATGACTGTGCCACAATGTCTTTGCGTGCATGCGCTAACCCAGCCAAAGTTGTGTTGTCGTGTCAGGACAAAAGTGATGCTCACATCAATGAAGATGCAGTTCCTAATCATAGTGATTATGTGTTGCATGCTGGACAGAGAGGCGAACCTAGAGCATCTCATGGTACAATGCCTGTGAATTCTGATGGCAACGCCCACAATAAAGATGAGGGTCTCGATGAAATTTCTGAGTACATTAAATCAAGATATTTATCTTCGTGTGAGTCAAATTGGAGAATATTTGGCTTTGATATTCATAGTAGAACGACGGCAGTGGAAAGGTTATTTGTTCATATGCCAGGTATGCATGTGTTACATATCATGAGGATTCTGACTTGAGTGCTATTGTGGAGGACCCTGATTCAAGTAAGACTATGCTAACAGAATGGTTTATTGCTAACCAAAGATCAATATCTGCTAGAGAACTAACATACTGCGAATTCCCAACAAAATGGACATGGCAGTCTGATAAAAAAATTTGGACTGAAAGAAAGAGAGGAGCTAAAATTGGTAGGCTGTGGCACATCCATCCTTCTACTGGTGAACCTTTTTATTTGAGGATGTTGCTAATGGTTGTTCGTGGTGCCAGATGTTACGAGGATGTCCGAACATATGAAGGCATTTTACATAACAGCTATCGTGAGGCGTGCAAGGCACGTGGTTTGATTGGTGATGACACCGAATGGATTGCCCTATTTGATGAGGGAGTTGTGTGGGCGACATCACATCAACTAAGAAATCTTTTTATGGCAGTGCTGATCTACTGTGATGTCGGTGATGTCCGTGCTTTATTCGATAAGTATTGGCGGTATATGGCTGACGATATTGCCTACAACATTTGTGCCTCTCTCCAAAATAAAAAATACATCATTCCCAACATTGTGCTACAGAACAAGTTATTGAGACAACTTGATATCCTGTTTTTGAATAATGGTTTGTCCATATCATCATATAATCTTCCGATCCCATCTGATAATTCAGACAATGCACTTGGTGCTAGAGTGATTCTTGAGGAACTATCTTATGACACAGCTGAACTTTCTATGCAGGCCGATTCCATGTATGCCACGCTCAACAATGACCAGTCTGCTATATATAACACCGTAATGTTTCGAATATTACACAAAGAAAGGTGTGTTTGTTTTATCTCAGGATATGGAGGAACAGGAAAAACATTCCTATGGAATGCCATTATTACAAAACTCAGATCACAAGGCCAGATTGTATTGGCTGTGGCATCGTCTGGAGTTGTCGCATTATTGTTACCAGGTGGGCGCATTGCCCATTCTAGGTTTCATATACCGCTTGCTATTCAAGACAGAAGTATGTGCAATATACGAAGAGGAACTGTTCTTGGGGAATTAGTAAGGAAATCTGCTCTGATTCTATGGGATGAGGCTCCTATGACACATCGGTTATGCTTCGAAGCCCTTGATCGCACTCTTCCTGACATACTCTCTCTTAATAATCCAGTTAATGCTGACAAACCTTTTGGTGGTAAACCAATTTTATTTGGTGGTGATTTCAAGCAGATATTACCTGTTATCGAGGGTGGCACATGAGCGGATATAGTAGCGGCTTCCCTTCCGAAATATCCGCTTTGAAAATTTATAGATGTTATGCATCTAACTGTAAACATGCGCCTAATTAATCTTGCTTTATCCTTGGAGGAAAAAACCAAGATGCAGGAATTTGTCCAGTGGGTTACTGATATAGGAGAAGGCCGTGTGCCACCATGCAACCAACCAAGCTCAGACCAATCATGGATTCGAATTCCAGATGATCTTTTGCTGAAAGCAGGACCAGATAGAGTAGCATCAATCACTGCTGCTGTATATGATGATTTCGAAAAGAATTATGCTGACCCTATTTATTTGGCTCAACGTGCTATTATATGTCCTGTCAATTCGGTCGTTGATGAAATGAACAATATTATGCTTGCTAAGGTCCCTACAGATGTCAAAGATTATTTGAGTTATGACAAGATTGCCAATCCAAACGAGCAACTTGCAGACATTGATATTTTATATCCACCAGAATTTCTCCATTCAATCGTCATAAACAACTTTACTCAACATAGGCTCTCTCTAAAAATTGGTGCCCTGTCGTGCTACTTAGAAATATTAACCAAGCACTTGGCTTATGTAATGGTACGCGTCTTATATTAACTAGGCTTGGTGATCGAATTCTAGAAGCCAGAATCATGACCGGAACATATATCGGTGAAACGGTATGTATACCAAGAATTATTCTTAATGGAACAAGCCCAAAATGACCATTTACTTTACAACGCCAACAATTCCCAATCAGACTTTGCTATGCGATGACGATAAACAAGTGCCAAGGTCAAACATTGAGCAAAGTGGGTGTCTATTTAAGGAATCCAGTTTTTACACATGGTCAATTTTATGTTGCTGTTTCTAGAGTAACCTTAAAGGAAGGATTGACAATACTGATAGAAAAAGAAGATGGAACTACTGACTCAATAACAAGAAACCTAGTTTATCATGAGATCCTTTCGTTTATTTAATTACCATTGTATTTCCCCAGTTTGAACACACTGTGCCACTGTGTTATGTGCTCCTTTTGGTTTGTGCTTATCTCTTTAGCTCACTCTATTGTTTATTCGTTACTAAAGATCTTTTGTTCTTATCTTGTATTACACTTTTGTATATGATTACTCCACAATTGCCTTCCCTGTTCTATATATCTTCCTTTTGTCATTACGCTTGCTGTAGTAATTATTACTGCTCTAAACACCCTTTCACCGTGTTAAGCTTCTTGGATATATTCTCATGTCTGACCTACATTATCCATACTTATTACCCTATCAGCTCTTATGTTTGTCCCCTCACATAACGAGCATGCTGTTTCAAAAAACTCACACTTTTTGTTATTATATATGCAGATGGACTACACTTTACTGAAAGGCATCAACCAAGAATCACATCGCTGGCGTGTGCATGTCAAGGCCACCCGTTTTTCTGAATATACTGTTGAGGATAAGCCAGGCAAAGTATTACGACTTGACTTGATTTTGCTTGATGAACATGTTGAAACAAAAGTATCTTTTCTTTTGTTGATTCTTTCGGCAACTAGCGAAACCTACTCTTACAATATTCTAATTTTGATTAAAGGCTACTATGATAGAAGCTCAAATACCAGAATGACATTTGCCGTTGTTTGCTCCGCTCCTAACAGAAGATTCGTTATACTACATAGAGTACTTCGAGGTTACCGATGCTCGACCAAATTACCGACCTGTCAGTAGCGCTATCATGGCTAGATTCACTGCTCACACCAAGATAAAGGAAATCATTAACATACCTATATGTGCAAGAATTGGAGAGCAACTGGCATGGTCACCTGTCACCTTGCACTTTTGCAAAAAAGCCCTTCCATTTCTCCAAAATTACGGATAGGTCCCTGTGCAATTTCCTAAGAGACAAAGATATTTTTTCACTTCGCTTGGGTCCCTCGGCTCGGTATTTTTACGTAAAAGCCTCCGTTAGTTTCAAATCGCGAACAAGCCCTTTTCTAATTTTTCGTGATAGCGAACAGTCCAAAAAATAACATCCGGTCCTCGCTTACGTTCAGTCCTTTCTCCGCTTTTTCCGGAAAAAATGTTTTCGCCACTCAAAAACCGAAAACAATTTTTTCGCCACCCAAAAACCCGAAAAAATGTTTTCATCACCAAAAACGCAGATTCATCAAAGTTTTATAGCAACTTATGTATTTGCCAACGGATCGAATCATGGGTTTTTTAAAAAATGTAGATTCATTCGCAGATTTATAGCGACGTGGATTGACGACTGGGTCCTAACGACCCATTTTTTTAGCAAACGCAACAAAAAACCAAAAAATATTTTCGACACCCAAAAAACTAAACAATGTTTTCGTCCCGCTGGATCGCCGGTGGGTCCTAACGACCCATTTTTTTAACAAACGCAACAAAAACCCAAAAAATGTTTTCAACACCCAAAAAATGAAAACAATGTTTTCGTCACCAAAAAACACGGATTCATCGAAGGTTTGTATCAACTTACAAAGAACACGAGAGTATTAGGCTCGACAAAAGAATGTTGTCATCTCTGATAATTTTTTCCCCTTTTCCCCCTGGACTATTTTTGACCGGTTGGTGGTTTTGCGAAAATAAAAAAAGTTTATTTTTCCGAGCGCATGCTATCGAAATTCAACCGGCGCAGCGTAGCGCTCTTTTCTACCTAGTTGCTCCTATTCCACAAGGATTCCCCACATATGCATGCAACATTGTTTCGTTCCAGATCCTCAAAAGCAGAATGAATGACAACCAGCTATTATCAGGTCATGTTTACCATTTCATATAGAACAAAAAATCTGCCCAGTTAGTATATTCTTTGTACTAATAATTACCTCGATACAGATACTATAGGCCTTGTTACCGCTATCTCACACATAAAGACAGTCACTGTCAAAGGTACCGCGAAGCCAATCCGAAATATTCTAATAACAGATGGCAGGTATGTCCGTGCTAACATATGTTACCTTCATGGCTTATAAACAATAAACAGTTCTGTATACAATCATAGAACATACATACACAGTTCACGCATTTACCACTTAAAGGATTGTGTTACATGTTTTCTTTTGTTCCCATAGTAACCGCATATTCACTTGATAACATTTGTGCATAACAGAGAAAATGTTGAGGTCACATTATGGGGACAACATGCGATTCAATTTCATGCTGACGGTATCCAACATGAATCAAAGCGAAGTCCAGTTGTTCTACTATTGGTTGGGCTGATGGTTAGACTACGTAATGGTAAATGCTCGTGCATTTCTTCTTTTTTTCCCCTCCATTCAAAACTACTTTCCACGTTTTTCCTCATAAAACACTACACATTCTCAATCTACAGGTCAACTCTCTTTACAAGGAAGCACTGTTTGCAAATGGTACACAAACGCTTCCCTCCCGGAGGTAGCTACTTTACAAAACAGGTACACTACTCAGACAATTCCAAATGTATTACTGACATGAATAAATCTTGGATCCTCCAAATTGATTATACATGAATTTATAAAAAAATTCATCCTATCCTCCCGAATACTATAGCAGATGCTTCTACATTTCTAAGGTAAAATCAATGTATTACTTGCTGATCTACTTATTTACATCCATATCATCCGTGTCCTCCCAAAGATTAGACCTTTACCAAAAAAAAACATGAGTACTGTATCTTCTACAGACAGCTATTGTGTTTACCAATGTAATCCTCTTGTTTACTATTACCGTCTGTTGATACATCCAGCTTGCGAATCATTGATTTACATTGCGTTATAATAGTTTTTAAGAACCTCTGCTGCTTCATTCTACAGGTAGTTCCATACACACAGATACAAAAAAACAAAGGAATTGAATAGACTTCTTTTGTGTTTTATAGGAATTTCACAGTACAACTGGCTATCTTATTGTCTTGATCGGTTGTTCTGTCTTTGAATGAACATTGTTTAAAAATCATCTACATCAATTAGAGTCCACTTTAACTGCGATGGCTTCCGCCTTACTTATTTTCTCCCACACCGTTAAACCATTGTACTATAATATTCTGTTTATCCATATATACCGATACTCATATTACTACACTATTACTGGTTGCTTACTTTGTCTTTACATTATCTACCGATGCCGCAGCATTGCAGGAATACCATATGAGATTAGATGGACTGGTCAGCCGTCTATGGAGAAATGGCCTATTTCTGCCACTATCCCTCAGATCTACAACCTTAACCCGCATGATATTCTGGTACATCCGCTTTTTGTCTGCTTTCCTTTGTATTTCATTCAAGTTAACCGCCTCACATCTATACACTGCGCTACAAAATCAAAAACATAAAAAATCACAATTTCAACAAAGACAACTATCTTTTAGTTCTAGAAGATCCATAAAGTAATAACCAGCTCATTAAAGTAATAACCAACTCATGGTTTTTGCAACGAAACATTTTTTTGCAAATTAATCATTATCTACGCTGTGTAGTTCTTCATTTTATCGTGGGATAATAAAAACACATAGCCACCAGAACCAACTTTTTTTCCCTGTTTTATCGCTGTGTTTCATCTGTATCGCTTACACCACAGTGCGTTGTCCAATTAAATGTCGCACACAATACAAAGCCAATAATACATCTACATCTTACCAATGTCTATTTATATGCTTAGGGAAACAGCTATATTATCGACATTACTATAAAAAGCCTTGCTCCACAGCAACCATGGTGGTACCTAGCATGTGCTATCTGCAAGAAAACCGTAATTTCTCAAGGAGAATCTTACAAATATCCTAGATGTGGAATAACAACTGCTGATACACGGTATGTTCTTATCAACCACCTACATCTATTTCACTTTCTGCAATATACCGATCGCACATAGATAAACAATACCCGTATTCATTGCAACAGGTACAGACTCACTTTTCATGGGGTCGCACCAGATGAAATAAATGAACCAGAACCCAAGATAGCAGAGTTCATTTTCTTCGCAGAAAAAGCCGAACAATTAATTGGTTCTCCAACGCTTTCTCTTGTCACAGCTGCTGAAGATCTTGAAGACTTCATCCCACCACAGATAACAAGGCTCTATGGTAGACAATATACTTTGAAAGTATCTGTCACAAGAAGAGCTCTACAATGGACAAAAATATCATACCAAGTTGACTCTATCCTGGCTCTCCTCTGTTCACCGGAGTCTACTTCTACTAACAAACAAAGTCAAGATGAAATTCCAGCTATTTAACCTGATGTTGAAGTTACACCACAAAACACTGTGGCAATTCGCTTCGAGCAACATGGACAATTACCTTGCTCTGGAGAAAATATACGCTTGGACAACCCTCAAACCAAAACAGCGACTCCGCCTACGTCGATTCATGTGCTTCCACAAGTACCTACCACACACAGCATTTACCCTCAGTCCTTACTGAATAGTACTGATATTCTTACCTACACATATATAGCTTGTTCCAACAGATATAAAATGCCTGCAGCTTCACTTTACAGACCATATTTAGAGATAATTCTCACATAATCCATACTGGATAGTACTGACCTATACAATCAGTGTTACTTCATAACTCAGCTCCACGACTTTCAGATCTTACCGGAACCAGATCCCGAACTGCAGGAACCACTACAAGCTGATCATACTGATCCGCTTGCTCCCGAAGACAGCAAAAGGTTATGTTTATATAATTAATTATGTGTATGCTGAAGCACTGACATCACATTTCATCTTTCCTACTGTTTCCAGCATTACTGAAAGAAAGCCTTCAGCCAGATAGAGGATGTTCTGGACACACAAAGCACTTCACGTCGAAAAAGGTGCTCACATAGACAACATTATCCCTAATTAATTCTATTTTCGTTTTTCATTTCCCATCCCAATTCATTAAGTCATATTCTCCTCACAACAAAACAGGACTTGAAAAAAGACCACATGCTGTCGCGCCTCCGTCGGCACCAACTGCTATCCTCACCGTATTTTGTATACCGATTGTACAATATATATGTCCATACACGCCGCAACTAGAACCCTATGCTTGACGTATTTTGCCAGTTTCTATACTTCTAAGTATCCAACACTACTTGCTGTATCTCTTGGCCTTCTATTCACACAAGACAATGCCCGTAATCCTTTTGTTGCACAATCACTATTCTCCTTGTTGTGTGTATATATACGCATATAGATATGTATGTATGTGCATTTCGCTGCTATCACACTTGACGAACAACTTCAACAATCCGCTTGCATAGCTTCAGCCCTACGCAATATTCTGCGGTTATCGTTCATCCCCTGAAGCTCTAACCGAAACCCATAATCTATCATTATTTATCCTGACAATCCACAACTGACCAAGTAGTATTCTAAGATAAAAACATTTTACACAGAGATCAACAATCTTTGTTTCGAATTTTCATCTGACATCTGATCAGAATTTCCTGTTTGTTGATTATAAAATCTCATTACTTTGGCTAGACAATACTGTTAATAGATGAGATCAAGTTATCTAAGTTAATAAGCCTTATCCCAGCTTTGATGCATGTCGATACCTCAACATTCTTTGTGGTAATTGTCAATATTTGATTTATTATGTTCTGATTTCTTTATTGTGATTAGTATGGGTCGAAAGTATGAATAATACATGTGCTAACTGAAGTGGAAGAAACCAGAATGCCTTCTCTCAACTGTTAACATCATCAAAGTAAGATTGTAAAAATGTTCACCCTTGTTTCTTCAGGCTACCAATTAGAATGAGAACAAGTGACTAACGATATCTAGCAACGACTAATATCACCAGCATGTACAGTCCAATAGCTCTGAAAAGGATATTTGATTTATTAACCTTGAAGCTATCAGATCGTCTCCAACTCTCTTCGTTGATGTGATCCGAGAGCCTCCCAGACCTCCCAAAGTGTATTCTTACTTTGTTGCTTTATTTTCACACCTATACCTGTTCCTATCTACATATATATACATGTGTTTCTTTAGAAAATACATATTACCTATCATTTTTCTACCTTAGCGATATTTATAAGACACTCACACTGAATTAGAAATCGCAAGCAAGTCTTTCTACCGGTTATTTTTCAAAAAAAAACTGTGATCCAGTTCTTTCGACCCAAGATACTTAAAGAAATTTGAAATCGCATCTGTCCACCAGTTATTTTCCACAAATAACCTAGTAGTTCTGTAAATTCGATGCAAACACTGGTTCTTTCAGCCCAAACAATTTAGAAAAAAAATTGGAGTCCCAAGTAGGCCCTTCCACCAGCTATTTTGAAAAAGAAATACCGTAATTCTGCAAATTCCATTTACAAAAAACACAAACCAAATTCTTTTCATCTTTCTTTCTATTTCGAACTTATCCAAGACACAACGTACATTTTTCTGCCAAAAAAACCTTAGAGAATTCCGAAATTGCGAATAGATCCTTACACCGGTTATTTCGTAGAAAGAATTACGTTACACAAATTCATCAATGACTCGCCACTAATTTTAAAAACACCACCAAAATAAAATGAAATTTGGTTAGATTTTTCAAGGCGTGCATCGTCGCTACCATTCTACCTAGTCTAAATAAAGATGGAAGGATTCCGGTCTCCTCACCTATGCCACGTGTCAAGCCTCCCGAATGCCCCTTAAAAAATGTAATTACGTGTAGGTCCTTTCAATAGTTTTTTTTACGAAAAGGACCTTTCGGTTTAGCAAAATCACGTAGCGCAATTGTGGCCAGTTTTTTTTTAAAAAAACACTATCAAGAAAAATGAAATTGTATTTTTTGCAGGTTAAATTTTTTTGCCGGTCGATTTAGCGTAATCGGGGAACGTAATTACGTTTAGATCATTCCAACTATTTTTCACGAAAAGGGCTTTTCGATTTAGCACAATCGTGGCTAGTTTTTTTTTAAACAAAACCCCATCGAGAAAAACAAATTTGTATTTTTTGTGAAAAAAATTCGGGTCAAATTTTTTTCGGTTGATTTAGAGCAATCGTGGCCAGTTTTTTTAAAAAAACACCACCGAGAAAAATAAAATTGTATTTTTTGCAGAAAAATTTAGGTCAAATATTTTTGCCGGACGCGTGGCTTTTTTTTTTTAAAAACACCATCGAGAAAAACAAAATTGTATTTTTTGCAGAAAAAAATTCAGGCCAAATATTTTCGCTAGGCGCGGTATTACGCGCCTCTCTATCTAGGCCATTTTTTTTAAAAAAGTGCAATTGCATTTAGATCATTTCGGCTATTTTTCATGAAAAGGACCTTTCAGTTTAGCGCAGTCGCAGATCCTTCATGAGAGGACCTCAGATAAATGTAAAAAAATGCGTAATTGCATTTGTATTTTTTCAGCCATTTCGCGCGTTTTCTCGATAATAAAAAAACGCTGTAAAAAAACAAAATTCTTTTTGTAAAAAAAACAACACACGATGTATCACACCGTAAAACCAGTCCTAGTGACAGTGACAGTCCTATCACTGATACTATGGTAGCCTTTCGACATCAATGCTTAATATCCAGCGAGTCGCCGCTCAGCTAGAATGTCCCCTCCCACCACGATGGCAACGGAGAGCTCCAGTGCTGATAGTCTTGTCGGTGAAGGCTCTTTTGGCCAGGTTTACCGAGCACAGTTGTCAGATAGAAGGTATGTCCAGTTAGCTGTGTATATCCTTTATTTCTTTTCCAGACGAAAAAGCGTAACTTTTATCTCTACACTTTTATAGCATGATGAGTAGAGTCTGTTTAGTAGAGCTCCAGATCCTAGGTTCAGCTGGGATCTAAAACTTGTAGGCTAAAATAAAGTGAATTAAATTTATATTTTTTGGTCTAAAATATAAACAAGACGATCCATCTAAACACTATTAATGTACTCACAACTCCAGCTCCATATATCTGATGAAGTTAGAATACCCAGCTCCACCAGATCCATGGATCTGATGGAGCTAGAGCCCTACCAAACACACCCTAAATATGAGTGTATGACCATAATTAAGAACTGAACATATTGAGCTCGCATAGGCTGTACTATATTCAGACTGGTAGTTTACACTATGGACAATATCAAATCTGTAATCAAGCCCTAATGTAACACAATAACTACACATGCTCAATTTTTGGTATAGGATTTTAATTACAGTTCTTATGATAGCATCAGTACAATTTTTTTTCTTTTTAAGTTCTTCATTCATGTCAGGTTTTAGAATGGTGCAGTAATGGATAGTGCACTTTTGGCTTTACACACTATATTGTACACCATTGTAGCCTCATTCCTAATTGCTACTTTCCAGGTACTAGTAGTGAAAAAAATGAATTTGCCTGCCCTACCAAGCAATACATCTGATTTCTTTATTGAAATGGTCGCAAATATTTTGAAGTTAAATCATCCAAACATCTCTGAGCTAGATGGCTACTGCTCGAAGCATGGACAATCCTTGTGTTAGAAATGAGGCCCATGTGGCCCATTTATCTCTAATGCCAAAGCTACAAAAATTAATACCATATTGCTAGTTAAGAGAGGAGAAAGCCAATTTAAAAGGGAGAGCTCCCACCATGCCTTGTAATGAGGCATATGGAGGGTGAGGAGCACGGCTAAAGTCACACGCGCGCTGCTGCAGTATTTCGCGAATTATCACAGATTTTCGCGTTTTTCCCGCGTGACTTGTGACTTGCGACGTCGCGAGTCGCCGTCTTTGTGGATTAAATTCCTGCACGCTTAAACCCTTTTAATTTTCGTTTCTCTCCATTATGGCGTCAATTTCAATTGAAACAAATTGCTTGATGACAAAGAAGCATTAGCGCTCCATGATGGCGCTGGCTTCAATTGAAATGCACCGCTTGAATGGCCTGCAGTTACTAGCATATAATGGTGTCAGAATGGTCAATTTATTGACGCATCGTGCGAGGCTATAAAACTGAGACGCCCGCAGATGTGACTTTTGTCTCTTGCGCCGCGTTCATCCACCGTGGTTGCGCGCTCTTCGTCTTTTTGTTCTTCACCGACCTTCCTTTCGCGTGCCCGCGAGGCAAGGTGAGCGGATCTCCGAACCGCTGCCGCCGCGAGAACTCGCACGGGCGTAATAAGGTTTCGGCAGCGCAAGCGCGCGACCGCTCGAGCTCTTCTTCCTGCTTCTGGACGTTGGACGCGATCCACGACGTCGACTACTTCCTCTACGGCCGGTCGCTACTGCGCTGCTTCCTTTTCGTCATCAATCCCATCGTAAGAATTCTCTGTTCGTCTCATACATGAAATTTCTGGATCTATTTTTCAGTAGCATGTGGTGCCTATTGTCTTTAATCATTTTGGAAATTAGTTTAATATTCAAATCTGAAACAATAATAATACCTAGATTTTCAACATTCCAGAAACCTTATTGGTATTATTTTTGTGATTGTGATTCAGCAATGGCTGGTGCAAGTGATGCCATGAAACCTGAGAGGTTCAATGGTCAGAACTTCCGTAGGTGGCAGACTAGAGCCAAGTTTTGGCTCATGTCTCTGGGTATGTGGTGGGTGATTTTCCCTCAATACCCGCTTACGGATGAGGAGAATGCGCAGTATGAGAATGCGAATAACACCGCATTGGGCTGCATTCTGACCATCTTGGCAGATCAGTTATATGATGTGTATATGAGTTACACATCTGCCACTGAGTTGTGGTTGGCTCTTGAACAAAAATATGCAGAAATTCGAGGTCGGTCATTGGTTAGATACGTCTGAGCAACTATTCGATTTTACTATGGATGAGTCTAAATCGATTGTTGCTCAAGCGCATGACTTTCACTACTAGTGGGCTTAGATTGCACATTTGGGATGTGCTTTACCTGCAAAATTTGTGGCTACGGGCATTGTGGCTAAACTTCCCCCATCTTGGAGGAATTTTGCCACTGGTCTGAAACACAAGAGGGAAGAGATTTCTATTGAAGATCTCATTGTTGCCCTCGATGTGGAAGAAAAAGCCAGAGCCAAAGATGCACCAAAAACTTCTTCTCGTGAACCAAACAACGCAAATGTGATTGAGAAGAAGAGTGGCAACAACAACAAAGGCTTGAAACCAAATAAAAATACTAACTTCAAGAAGAAGAAATTTGAGAAGAAAGATATGAAGAACATTACTGCTTTGTGTGCGGAAAAGATGGTCACATGGCTAAAGACCGCGCTTCCGCAAGAACAAAGCAAATGAGCAAGGCAAGAAAATTGCCAACGTGACCATAAGTGAGGGAACTACTTCAGGAGGGTATGGTAATTCTCTTATTGTTTTTTCAGCATGTCAATCCACTGATTGGTGGGTTGATACGGGTGCAAATGTTCACGTATGTTCTGACATATCTTTATTTTCTTCTTACCAGGCAGCAGGGGCTTCCTCCGTCCTAATGGGGAATGGGTCGCATGCTTTTGTGCGTGGTGTTGGCACGGTAGAACTGAAGCTCACTTCAGAAAGACCGCTCTACTTGAGAAACGTGGCAAAGATGTGCCAACAATAAATAAGAACCTTGTCGAGGGTTCCCTATTATGTCGAGATGGTTATAAGCTAGTATTTGAGTCTAATAAAGTTGTAATGTCCAAGTTTGGAAACTTTGTTGAAAAGGTTATGAGAGCGGAGGTCTGTTCCGCTTAAGTGTACTAGAGTCTTGTTTAAATTTAAATGTTGCTACTCAAGTTAATAATTGTGAATCCAATGTTTGGCATTCTTGTTTATGTCATATTGGTTATGATACCATTGCTCGAATGTCTAGATTTGAAATAATTCCAAAATGTGATATTGTCAAAGGATCAAAGTGCCAATCTTGCGTGCAAGCAAAACAACCTCGGAAACCCTTTAAGGGGTTAGAGGAAGAAAGGAATCTCATTCATTCTGACCTGTGTGAGATGAATGGATTGTTGACAAAAGGAGGCAAAAGATATTTTCTAACTTTCATAGACGATGCAACACGTTATTGCTATGTGTATTTGCTGAAAACAAAGGATGAAGTTTTAAACTACTTCAAAATTTATAAGGTCGAGGTTGAGAACCAACTAGAAAAGAAAATTAAAAGGCTAAGGTCTGACCGTGGAGGAGAGTATATCTCTCAGGAATTCTCCCAATATTGTGCTGAGCATGGTATAATCCATGAAGTGACACCACCATACTCACCTCAATCTAATGGGGTGGCTAAGAGGAAAACCTAACACTAATGCACTTAGTGAATGCCATGTTGGAGAGTGCCAGATGCCTAAGTTATGGTGGGGGAAGCTATCTTAACAAAGAACTTTGTCCTCAACAGAGTAATTACTAAAAGAAGTGAGATTACTCCGTATGAGGGATGGAAGGGGAGAAAACCAAATGTCAATTTTCTGCGCACATGGGGGTGTTTGGCAAAAGTCAATATACCATTGCAGAAAAAGAGAAAGCTTGGACCTAAAACAGTTGATTGCATTTTTCTGGGTTATGCACATAACAGGACGGCCTATAGATTTTAGTAGTAAAATCAGATTCTCGAGATTATTGCTAACACAATAATGGAATCTAGAGATGCTTCTTTCTTTGAGAATATTTATCCTATGAAAGCAAAGAGAATTTAATGAAAACTCTAAAACTTCGATCCTCCATCTTCCTCTCAATTACCAAATATTGTTGAACCAAATGTGTGATATCCCCGAGGAGGATAACAATATTGTCACAAATGAGGCTCTCGCGAGAGCAAAAGACAAAGGGTTGAGAAAACCTTTGGTGATGACTTTATTGTATACCTTGTGGATGATGTGTCAAAAACTCTTTGAGAGGCTTATGCATCACCTGATGCGAGTATTGGAAAGAGGTCATCCATAGCGAAATGGATTCCATCATGGCTAATGGAACATGGGAGATCGTGAACTTCCTACCGGGTGCAAACCATTGGATGTAAGTGGATCTTTAAAAAGAAAATGAGGCCCGATGGTACTGTTGATAAGTATAAGGCAAGACTTGTAGCCAAGGGTTATACCTGTAAAGAAGGAGAGGATTATTTTGATACTTATTCTCCTGTTGCGGATTAACCACCATTAGAGTGCTCATTGCATTAGCAGCTTCCTATGGTCTATACATCCATCAAATGGATGTAAAGATAGCTTTCCTTAATGGAGAGTTGGAGGAAGAAATCTATATGGAGCAACCAAATGGTTATGCGATTCGGACAGAAAATAAAGTGTGCAAATTATTAAAATCCTTGTATGGCTTAAAGCAAGCACCTAAACAATGGCACGAAAAGTTTGATAAAACTTTGACATCTGCTGGTTTTGCTGTGAATGAGGCGGATAAATGTGTTTATTACCGCTATGGTGGGGGTCAAGGAGTAATCTTGTGTTTGTATGTTGATGACATACTTATATTTGGGACCAACATTGCTATCATTGACGAGGTCAAGTCTTTTTATCTAGTTGTTTTGATATGAAAGACATGGGTGAGGCAGATGTAATTCTAAATATTAAATTGATCGAATCGAGAATGGGATTACTTTGAGTCACCCCATTATGCGTAAAAATTATTGAGCCGCTTCGCTTTGAGAACGCAAAATAGCCCCAACTCCTTATGATGCAAGTGTAAAACTTGAAAAAAAAATGGATTAGGGAAAGATCAATTAAGATATTCACAAATAATTGGGTCCCTTATGTATTTAGTCAGTGCAACGAGACTCGACATCTCATTTGTCAGTGAGCAAATTAAGCCGTTTACATCGAATCCGGAGATGATCATTGGGAGGCTCTTGAGAGAGTGTTGCGCTATCTCGAGAGGTACCACCTCTTATGGAATTCACTATAATCGGATACCTCCCAGATTAGAAGGGTATAGTGATTCAAATTGGATCTCGATGCGAGATGAGATCAAAGCTACTAGTGGCTATGTGTTTATATTAGCGGGTCATAGCTTTCATGGAGGTCATGTAAATGACTATATTGACACTGTCAACCATGGAAGCTGAGCTTGTAGCACTAGACACGACCACCGTTGAGGCTAAATGGCTAAGAGTGCTTCATTGGACTTGCCATTGGTTGAGAAACCAATCCCGATCCTAATGTATCGCGATAACCAAACAAAGTTGATCAAGGTTATGAGTGCTAAGGATAATATGAAGTCCTCCGGACATGTGAAACGAGGCTTAAATCACGTAAAATTGAGATGCTCGGAGTGATAGTCACAATTATATACGACCGAGAAAAATCGCGCACCTTTTACAAAGGGGCTAACAAGAAATGCGATTTCTATTAAGTCAAGGACATGGGAATGAGGCCCATTTGAGTTACTTCACAATTGTAACCCATCCTTTTAATCGGAGATCCCGTGAATTAGGTAATGGGAAAAACAAGTTGTGGTTGTAACAAGAGAGTACACTAAATCTACCCATGTTCTAAGTACTCTCAATCAGTATGGAAGGTCAAGTTAAAAACCTTAATGTATTCTAGTGTCCTAATGAGAGGAAAAGGTATCACCACAGATACCTAAAATGAATACACCTACTTGAGCCTAACTGTGAGGTCGCAGTTCACGAGAAAGGGCATTCTCTAGAAAGCTCATGAGAAGATTAGGAGCATGACCATTTAACGCTCCGCTGAGGTGAAGTTCTTTGGCAGCCAAGTATCGCTTAAGATTTCGGTTAAATCTAACCACACAAAGCTGTGAATTCAAGGCTTAGTCCATTCATTAGTCAGGGAGGATGGATCTCGTAATTCTAGGTGAAAGTTCAACCCGTATGGGACTTACAATCAAACACCGATATATTAAACGAAGATTCAAAGATGATGACCAAACTTTTGAGTCTTTGTCTGCTTCGGCATTGGTGGGGGATTGTTAGAAATGAGGCCCATGTGGCCCATTTATCTCTAATGCCAAAGCTACAAAAATTAATACCATATTGCTAGTTAAGAGAGGAGAAAGCCAATTTAAAAGGGAGAGCTCCCACCATGCCTTGTAATGAGGCATATGGAGGGTGAGGAGCACGGCTAAAGTCACACGCACGCGCGCGCGTGTATTTCGTGAATTACCGCGTATTTTCGCGTGTTTTTCCCGCGTGACTTGTGACTTGCGACGTCGCGAGTCGCCGTGCTGTGGATTAAATTCCTGGCACGTTTAAACCCTTTTAATTTTCGGTTTCTCTCCATTATGGCGTCAATTTCAATTGAAACTACTGCTTGATGACAAAGAAGCATTAGCGCCCATGATGGCGCGGCTTTCAATTGAAACAGACCGTTTGAATGGTCTGCAGTTACTAGCATATAATGGTGTTGTAACGGTCAATTTATTGATAGTTACTGGTGCGAGGCTATAAAATCTGGAGACGTCCAGATAGATGTGACTTTTTGTCTCTTGCGCCGCTGCTCATCCACCGTGGTTGCGCTCTTCGCGGTCGCTTGTTCTTCACCGACCTTCCTTTCGGCGTGCACCGCGAGGCAAGGTGAGCGGATCTCCAACCGCTGTCGCTGCGAGAACCGCACGGGCGGCAATAAGGTTTCACGGCAGCGAATCGCGCGACCGCCGAGCTCTTCTTCTTGCTTCGGGCGTTGGACGCGATCCACGACGCCGACTACTTCCTCTCTGACGGTCGCTCTCAAGCCGCTTCCTTTTCGCCATCAATCCCATCGTAAGAATTCTCTGCTCGTCTCATACATGAAATTTCGGATCTATTTTTCAAGAGCATGTGGTGCCTATTGTCTTTAATCATTTTGGAAATTAGTTTAATATTCAAATCTGAAACAATAATAATACCTAGATTTTCAACACCTTGCTGGCATATGAATTTTATAGGAATGGTTCTCTCCATGACTTCCTTCACCTATCGGATGGATACAACACAACATTATCTTAGATAACCGTGTCAA
Source organism: Guadua angustifolia (assembly GCA_036346375.1). NCBI lineage: Eukaryota > Viridiplantae > Streptophyta > Magnoliopsida > Poales > Poaceae > Guadua > Guadua angustifolia. Next base: position 11,872,579 of record CM070501.1, read on the forward strand.
ATTTGCACTGGGATCTGCAAGGGCACTACAGTAAGTGAGCTAGATTCATCAAGTAGCCCTTTTGTTCTGGAACTGAATATGTTTTACTTTTCAGGAATCTGCATGAAGCTTGCTCGCCGTCTACCGTCCAAAAGAATTTCAAGTTATCTAACATAATGCTGCAATCAGCCCTCCGTGCAATCATCGTGCAATCCAACTAAGAAAAGTTACAAAAAATTCAAATTTGAGGTGCATTTGAACTTTTAAGTTTGTCAAATTTTGTCTTTTGTAACTTCTAGTATAGGACGAATTTGATCATAAAATTTTATATGTAGATGGGGTAAGATGAGATGTACATCCATGATTTTTTTCAGAATTTTTCGAAACTTTTCTTAGTTGGATTGCACGGTGATTGCACGGGAGGGCTGATTGCACCACAGTCGTTGCCTTATCTAACATACTATTGGATTACAACATGCACCTTACGATTACCAGACATATTAAATTTTCCTTAAGTATTTTGCTAATTTAAACATATATTATTATCACTACAGGAATCCACATTATTTTCGTCGGCCAAAAGCCGATTTAAAATAAAAAACCGATTTAAAATACTATTTTCGCCGGTTTTCAGTATTTTCATCGCTTTTTGACCGACGGAAGAAAACGATGAAAATATGATGATTTTCGCCGCAACCCATTTAAAATAATTTATTTTCGACGGCTTACGTGGCCGTCGATATATGTAAGACAGTTAATTATTACGTATGGAACACAGTTGCAGTAGAGAAAGAAGTCAATCATAAAAGCAATTATATCTGTCAGATATTTTACTTTATGTCCATTTGTGAAGTTCTATTACATTCTTTTGTGCAATCTAATGCAGATGCAAATCAACAAAATTTGCTAAAGGAAAAACTTTATCTGTGAATTTTTCTCCTGATGTGCTAATATTATCATAACTTCAGGAATCAGATGATAATTCAAGATATAGAGTTCCAGAGGTGGCCATGACCGGTCAGTACACCCAAAAGAGTGATGCGTACTGTTTTGGAGATTGATGCCAGAGCTGTTGACTGGCCTCAAAAGCATTTGTAGCATTTGACAGACATTTGTGCTACAAATTTTCTTGCCAAAATTGGTTTTATACCATTGAAATTTGACGACTTTAGGAATTTACACACTGGCTGCCTAAATAGATGATTGATTTACTTGAATTATAGATTCCAAATTAACTTATTTACCTTCCTTGGTTTGACAGAAAAAAATAGTATGGATTAACAATTTTTATACAAAGTGCAGCAATATTCTACGATATCGCTTAAAATAGTTGATGTGTGTAAAACAAAATAGTGGCGATCCTTTTGGACACTAGATATAATTCATCTAGCCACAGATTTAGCAATAAGGTAACAATTTTTCTCAATTCATAGCACTTGTTAATTAGTGCTTCTCTTTATGCCAAAACTATAAATTACTGACTAGGTTTGCTTGGGTTGAAATTATTTAATATGTCAAAAAGACTTCAAAAGGTTAAAACGCACTACACATGTCTTGAAAAGGTAAAAATACTAAAATTTTACTGAAGTTGGTTAAGGCTGATGTCTCAATTATACATTTGGAAGATAATAAGGGGAATAGACCATTTCATATTGCAAATTGACAGGGTAATACCTTCGTAGGTGATCATATCTCAAGAGCATCTTCTATTTTCGACCGTCCTTTCAGTCTGTTAACAGTTTTATTTCTGTTTGAGCCTATGTTAGTCATCAACAATATGAAAATTGAAGCTCACCAGCTCATTTATTTGTTAGATATTACTCCCTTAACACCAGCAGTATTATATGTTCTATAAAAAAATTCTAAAAGGGCAATTAACAATTGTCCAGAGAATACAGAAACATATGGCTCAGGATATACAAAAAAGAGCGGGGAGACTCTCTTCCATGGAACTTATAGTAAGTTTGAGCAGAATGTTACGGGATATTAAATATTGCATGCACTTAGCATTTCTAAGATTTTTTTCACTTCATAGCTCATATCCTCAGCTGATATTTGTGTAATACCTTGCACATAGTTCAAACTCTAATATCAATTGATGGGATTGATATCAATGCAGTTAAAAGACAGGCATCCAGGTTCACTTGGCTTAAGGAGGGGGATGCCAACACCCGCTTTTTTCATCTCAAAGCCAATGGCCGTCGTTGAAAGAACTTCATTAAGTCGCTCCGATCGGACGAGGGCATTGCCTTCCTCCACAATGACAAGGAATATCTGCTCTTTCAGCATTTCTCTCAACTATTAGGGACAAAGAAACCTCGCTCACAAAGCATTGTTTGGCAAAACCTAAATCTTCCGGCCATTGATTTGGACTGTCTTCAGACGGACTTCACTGAGCTGGAGGTTACGACCGCTATCAAATCCTTACCGTCTGACAAGGCGCCAGGACCGGATGGCTTCACCGGGGCATTTTTCAAAAACTGCTGGGAAATCATTAGAGCTGATATAATGTCTCTTCTATGGGCTTTTCAAGACGGAACATCCAATGCCTTTACATTGATTAATCGGGCATCCATTGTGCTCATTCCGAAGAAAGAAGGCGCTGATGTGGCCGCTGATATCCGACCCATCAGTCTGATTCACTCCGTTTCAAAAATCATTTCCAAGGTCCTGGCGCTGCGCCTCGCTTCCCACATCGACTCCCTGATATCACCGGCTCAGACTGCTTTCATCAAAGGGCGAAGCATTCAACAAAACTTCCTGGCTGTCCGTAACCGAGCTTGCCTCCATAATCAGTCACACAGGCCGCTGCTCATGTTAAAGCTTGACATCACCAAAGCTTTTGACTCTGTTTCCTGGGAATATCTCCTCGACCTTCTGCAAGCCCGTGGGTTTGGAAATCTATGGCGACGCTGGCTTTCGCAATGCTTTGCGACGTCATCATCTTCTGTGCTCCTAAATGGGGTCCCAGGCCCGTCGATTTTGCACCAATGCGGACTGCGCCAAGGCGACCCATTATCCCCATACCTTTTCAACCTTGCGATTGATCCGTTACACTTCCTCATCAAAAAAGCGACGGAGGACGGGGTTCTATCTCCTATCCAAGACGGTGCGCCATCTGCCCGCCTATCCCTCTACGCCGACGATGCGGTCATCTTCTTAAACCCGGTAAGACAGGAGCACCTGGCGGTTATCTCAATTCTTCAGCACTTCGGTCAAGCGTCGGGGCTTCGTGTCAACATGCAAAAGAGCTCCATTGCGGCGATCCAATGCCAAAATCTTGACCTGGCCACCATCATCCAACCTTTTCAAGGAACCGTCTCGGATTTCCCAACCAAATACCTCGGCATGCCGCTCACCCTCGGTCGTCTGCGCCGGGTCCACCTTCAACCGATCCTAGACAGAATTGCACGCCGTCTGGCGGGTTGGCAATCCCAACTCCTCACTATTGGTGGTCGGCTAACCCTCGTTAAATCGGTGCTTACCTCCATGCCGATATATGTTTTGACGGCGCTTAAGACACCGAAGAGATTCATCGCCGACATTGACAAAATAAGGCGAAAATTCCTCTGGGCTGGCAATGCACATTTGCATGGCGGGAACTGCAAGGTTGCATGGGCAACGGTGTGCCGCCCCCTCAACCTGGGCGGCCTTGGTGTGCTAGAGCTTATGATTTCGCGCGCTCTAAGGCTGCGATGGCTATGGCTAAGATATTCGGCCAAGAAAGACCGTGGCCCAATCCAACAGTGCCCTGTGACCACATCGACAGGCAGCTATTCATGTCAACTACTGAAGTCATCATAGGCGACGGCCGGCGGGAGATGTTCTGGACGTCCATGTGGCTGCGAGGCACGGCGCCTTGCCGAATTGCGCCGATCCTCTTCAAACACTCCAAGCGAAAGGGAAGAACGGTGGCTGATGCTTTGCTCAATAACAACTGGATCCGAGACATCCGCCACCATCTCACGCCACTTCTAATTGGGGAATACATTCGCCTATGGATTATTATTCAATCCGTTCCTCTGCAGCCCCACACTGAGGACATCGTCATCTGGAAGGCAACCTCCAATGGCCTATACTCTGCCAGATCCGCCTACCACTGCCAATTCATTGGAAGCACATCCAAGCCTTACCACTTAACAATCTGGGCTGCATGGGCGCCGCTACGTACGAAGATCTTCTTCTGGCTGGCACATCAAAACCGACTATGGACGGCTCAACGGCTCCAAATAAGAGGATAGCCGAATCAATATTTCTGCCTCATGTGCTGCAGAAGTCTGGAAACAGTCTCCCACTTATTTCTCCAATGCCCCGAGGCCTGTCGATTGTGGGCCTCTGTTGCGCAATGGATTCGGGCGCCGACTCTCCACCCAACTGCGTGGGACGCCTCAGCTAATCTTGAGGCCTGGACCCAGCGACGCATCAAGATCTATGGTGGCTCAAAAAAGGGGATCAAAACCATTATCATTCTAGTATGTTGGCAATGGTGGAAGGAGCGAAACAACAGAACCTTCCGCCAGTCCTGGGCACATCATGATCAAATCCTTCAGACCATCAAGGACGAGGCTGCTTCCTGGGCGGCGGCAGGTGCAAAACATCTACAGACCATCCTCCAAGGAATCCCATGATACTGTGTTTTTTCTCCTTTGTGCGTGTTTTCTTTTCTTTCTTACCTTTTTCTCCTGTTCCAATCCGTGAGTGCGGCCTTCGCACCCTGTAATTAAACTCTTCTTCTTCTAATATATCTCACGGCTTTTGTCGTCTTCAAAAAAAAAAAAGAGCAGGAGAGGCTGCTTTTGCTATTGCAGAGAATCGACGTTACATAGGTAAAGATCCATTTTTGACATGGTTGTTATTGTTTACTTGTGTCAGTTTTTGGTTGTCACTTGAGTGAAGTCATCCACAAATAGTCGAAGCTGCCCTGGTGGGTGCAAGCAACAAGCGGACTACTAGATACAGGCCAGTCTTCTATCTTTTACCTTTGTTTTTTCCAGCTTTCATCAAGTAGATTAATATTGAATTCATTTCTAAGCTCAATTCTTTTTAGAAACATCTTCCATTGGTCCATTTCCCCCAAGGGGTGTCGATAGCATTGTATTGATGTGTCTGATATGTTGCTTCTCTAGGAAAAACAAAGACTACAGCTATTTTCTGAGGTCTCTACTACTATGGCGTCACTAATCAACCATCTTCTCCTAGCTATTCGGTGCTTGCATTGTGTTATTTATTTATTTTTTTGCATACTGCCTACCTCTACCTATATCGATGGCAACATGTTCGTGTTTACCTCAGTCTAAAGTTGAACATATATAGTTCAAGTCAAATCCCTAGTTACCTTGCTTTGTGCCATCTATCCAGACGTGTAGCTTGCGATGCATTAGATTCTTGCTATTAACAATGCATATAAGAGAATGTTATTCTTGTTATCACTCAAATAGTTATATTGTATAATAATATGACATTTCCTTTCAAGATTGCCATTACTTAAAAAAAACAGTTGGTAGAAATGAAGCATATATTTGTGAAATGAAGCATAGATTTGTCAACGGACAGTCATTAATAAAATTATCATTTTCAAATTATATTGCATATATGTGACAAAAAATTTTAAAAGCTTCCATACATTCCTTTTTTCCTCTCTCCAAATTGATATGGTTATAGAGTCCACATCAATTAAAAGATAGTTTCCACCCATTCTTCTATTGAACCAATGGTGGCCACCCACCAATAAGATGGAAGGACCTAATTGAGGATGCATCTCCTGGATCATCTCAGTACCTAATGAAGAACGCATCCCTTGGATCGGCCCAAGGACTTGAGCCTTTCTGTTCTACTGCACAGCGTGCAGCTAACATACTATCAAATAGTCCATATCAGTCTATCTATGGTTATGATTTTGTATTTCCTTAGATCTCATATTCTATTTGTCAACATGTGCTAACATGCCACAGATGATTACATTTTGCTCCCTTACTATCCTTGCATCTATAAATCATTTAACTGTTGTGTACATCAATACATACCATTTATGGTATATAAATCCTTCTACTACAATATAGGCACTACATATTTGTTTCCTTATTCTATCTATTCATTTTCTACTCTGTATCATGAGACATATCAAAATATGGCATAATGCTTTCATATCGTTAAACATATCATAGCCTCCTGGGCATTCAAGCACATCACAGTTGGTCCAACGTAGCATAGCCCGCTATCTTACCTAGTAATTTTTAAGCAATAACAACAAAATCTTACCAGAATTAGTAAAGATTCCCCTAACTAAATATGTTTCACACAATGCAGCACAAAGAAACCACAAATTGACCATAAGGTTGACCTAAGGCTAACTGACTGTGTTTCTTAATTCTAGAGTTTTGTTTTATATGCCTCAAAATACCTAGGATTTTTTATTCATAAAAAAATACCTAGGGTTTTGTGATTTAGTATTAAATAGGCTAAAAATGTACACTTTGAAATCTTTCATATCCAAATCAAGTATAGTTTAGATTCTCCACCCATATAGAGTGGTCTTTATTGTAGATGGCTGATATGTGGAGAGTTTGGCGGTATCGTTGATTTTTGTGAACTTTTAGTTATTTTAATCTTTTTTACATAATAAATAGGATTTTACAAACGTTTGGTAACTATCTACATGTTCAGGTGTTGTTCAATTTTCAAATTCTTTATTGAATTTTGATTACTTCAGAATAGTATTTTTATCATTTAATTTATTTCATGTTCTTTATAATTTACTGTTTTCTATTTGTAAATATTAATAGGTATTTTTAATGGATAGTTATGTATATCCTATTCCAAACCATATTTTTCTAAAGAAAAGGAGAAGCCAATATGAACATAGAAAAACCAGGGAACAATGTACCGTTCCTCCACTGTACCATGGCATCATATTTCACTAATTGATAGCATCTCTCGCTCGAATATTCAAATGTGGGATCATTATAGTCTACACCATTTGACACACTCAACACATTTTGTATCGATCCCCAAATTCCCCATCACATTTCTCTGCCTCTGATACAGAGGGTTTGCCTGATGTTCACGGCTTGCCGTGGTTTGATAACTTGACCAGCAAAGTGTGGCCAACAATCCAGTTGAACGAAAAGACTACTTCTCACAAAATTCACTTGTCCTAGTGTTCTCGATCCTCTTCAAACGAAGTGAGGCTAACTAGCTAACAACCGACTGCACATCACAAAATTCGCTGGGAAACAGTCATCATCCTCGTCTACTCAATCATTGGGAAGTAGATGCAAAGAGCGTGTACACCAGTGAGGGGTGCACAAGTACTCCCAGGGGTACGCTCAGCCCCTTTCTCAATTTGTAGGTTGCAAACGGAAAGAACAAAGCATATAAGGTATTGAGATTAATCTGAATAATGTAGTCCAAGCCTTAAGCCATGGATTACATGGGTATATATAACCCCTTGAAAGTCCTCCCTACTGATTTCTACAGCAATCAAACTCTATTTCTAGTTTCCTAATTAGACTCAACTAAAATGGTAAAAACTAATACAAATTAACTTCCATAAATTTGTTCCAAAGATAGTGGATCAACCATAAGGAATCTACATTCAAGAGCATATCCATTGTGACAGGCTCGAAAAGACCTTTGAAACGAGTACTTATTTGCTCGATTTGGACTCTATATGAGAGAGTTATGACCATTCTAAATTGGGTCTTGCTGCGTGTGATGAGTTGAATCCGAATTTGGACTTTCCAAAAGTACATCTTCCAAATATGCACTTTCCAAAGATGCACTTTTCATATATGCACTTTGTAAAGATGTACTTTCCAAAGATGCATTTTCCAAATATGTACCACTCAAATATGAACTTCTCAAATTTATCGAAACTTCCTTTCTTGTGCTTGGGCTGCCAAATTGCTTTTTTCTAAGTGTCACACATCCTAATACAGCTCTCTAATTCCACGCCTCCCATTGTGCTTGCACACTCGCCATCATTTCTGAATACAAGTAAAGTTCTACCTTAGTGTAGGCATCAAACTCATCTCTCACGTCATGCCATCCTTTCCAGTAGCTCGATGTTAATCCCTGAAACCTTCAAACCTAGCACATGCGTAGGTGCCAAAATTAAATAGCAAAGAAATATGAAATAAAAGGCATTCAAAAAGTAAAATATACACCTGATCTTGTATAGCATTTGCCCTAGCTCTTGATATAGGACCCGCATTGTGATCTTTAGGTTTTGTTTCATCGCTTTGATGAAATGGATCAGCAGTGTTTGATAAAGGGTCCTCGTCAGCCTCTCTCTACTCAACCACAGTGGTGAGTGGTGGCTATGGGCGGCAAGCGGGCACACTGCAGTGGTGGGTAGGGAGTGGGGTGTGCATGCACTGCGATGAGGACCAAACCATGTCGTTGATGTCAAGCTTCACCTACCCTTATCTTGTCATTGAGATTGACCTTCCTCTTCCATTAAGATCACTTGCAAGCTCAAATTCCTCCCCCTTAACCCCATTTGCTATTCTCATCCCAATGATCTTAATGCCACAATCAAATGATTTGTCTCATCCATATCCCTCAAGCTTGTGCATAATATTCGTTCAGCCCACCAAGTATTTGTTAAAATGTGTAGCTGAGACATGCATTATTGTGGCAGCTTAATTTTTTTAAATTTTTGTTTTGTTCTACTTGTTTTCAAAAAGATTTTTTCTTACTTGTTATGTTGATAAATGTACACTATATATTAAAGTGCTAAAGATTGGAGAGCATTGAGCCATGCCACCTCACCTTCCTCACGATTAGGCCCTCCGGAAAATTAGAAATCATGTTTAGGTCCTTTCGGCAGTTTTTTAATAAAATAGACACAGAAAATTTAAAAATTACATTTAGGTCCCTCCGCGGTTTACATTTAGATCCTCCAAGTTGTTTTTAGCGGAATGGACCCTGCAAAAAGATATATTACTTTATGTCCCTCTACAGTTAAAAAGAATACAGATTCATCGAAGGTTTATAGCAACCTATGGATTCGCCAACGGGTCGTAACCGCGGTTTTTTTTAAAAAAACACGGATTCGTCGAAGGTTTATAGCAGCCCATAGATTCACCGACGGATCCTAACAACCCATTTTTTAAACAAATACGAAAATCAAAAATACGACCAGATTTCCCGAAATGCGTAAAAAAAGAGCAGCCACGGTTTTTTAAAAAAACACTGATTCGTCGAAGGTTTATAATAGCCCGTAGATTCCCCGGCGGGTCTAGCCGTGGTTTTCTCAAAAAAATACAGATTCATCGAAAGTTTATAACAGCTCATGGATTCACCGACGGGTCCTACCAACCCATTTTTTTTAAATGTGAAAACCGAAAATACAACTAAATTTCTCAAATTTTTTACGTTGCATCATCGTACGCGATGCGGCGTAGCGCGTTATTCTGGCTAGTTATGATGAATTTCCATGGACTAAGATTTTGTTCCAATTAATGACACATTATGATGATTACTACTACATTTCATGCCATGCTTGTACCGCTGAAATAAAAATGGTTCCATTTTTGTAGTTTGATTTCTATTCCTTGAGTTGCACATGAACAAGTATGTGTCAGAAGTGATCTAATAAGCCTAAGCTTTATCTAGTTGTTCTACAACTGCAGAATTCTACATGTACATAATGCTTATGTAAAACATATCGAGTCAGAATGGAACAATTGCAAGGTTTAACAATGACATTTTTTATTAGTGATATAACCTTCTTGTGCAAAATGTACGTAGTAAGATAAATTGAACAAGATGTGTGCTTTAGGGAGTAATTTTAGGGTCTAGGTTGAAACTTAATTGATGTTCTAGTCAAGTTTTAGCTTTCAGATGGTTTTATTCAAGTTTGAAGTAGTTCCATTCAAGATTCAACATGTCAAGTCAAGTTTAAGGAGACTCCATTCGAGTTTTATGAGGTTTTTGTCGATGTTCAAGACCTTGGATCCCTTAATCAAACATATGAAAATAAATAAAATATGAACCCCTGGATATCAACATGGAGATAATGGGAATGCTTCTTTTTAGCCAAGCAGTTTTGATAGATTACACGGTTTAAAGGATGATCTTGGTGATTGCGGAGTGCTAATTTCAAGTTACAAGATGTTTTTAGATGTCTTCAACAGTGAGGATTGGCCCCCTATTTATCCTTGGTGAAGAGGCTGCAATTGACTTCCAAAAAAGGTGTCATGTCCTTCGTCAAACGATGTTTTCTCACCAAAGGGTGCCTTTTCTAGTGATAACTTCTAGGTGATTGCGTGTTCCTGTCAGGTAACTGTTCGCACGAAGACATGTGTAGGAAAAACCGCTTGTCCTGGACTTCACTGGTCGACGATGACTAGTGTGAAGCAGGGGTCTGACCATCTTTGACTAAACTGTCGGAGATCTAATCGTTCAAATAGGGATGTCTTTTGTTTAATGTGTTATGGGCCTTGGGTATTTACAGGCCCATTTTATCAGCGCATGGTCATGAATTATAAAGGGCTTAAAGGGAAAATAGGGTTTTAATCCACATTAGCCAGCCCCCATATCTTGAGAAATAAGAATTTATTACTCAAAGCTTTTCATCTTCTGTGACTATATAGGGTTATGCGTCCATTATTTGACTAGTTTTATGATACATAGGAGATCCTTGTGATTCTCTTGATAACTGAACTGATGTCTAGTCATTTTTTAATGTGCATGGTATATAAAGGGGATGAAGACATCCTTCTGAATCAAGAGAAAGATGTACTTTCAAGCTTTCTTTGAATGTTTTCAGCTTTTCATCATCCACTCTTTGTTCCTCCTCATCAACGACAATGAGGGTTGTGATCAAGGGAAGATGGTGAAAAGTTGAAATACTTAAAGAGGTTTAAGGATAATATTTCATTCGAATTTTAAACTTTCTCTTTTCTTCTCTCGTCAGGTGTGATAGAGGGTATGATTAAGGAAATGAGGTGAAAAGCTTGAAGATTTAAAAGGAACTTCGAGAATATCAACCACATTTTTTAGAAAAATTATTTGAGAATCTTTAGATTTCAAACCTTCTCTTAGTTCTTAAGGCTCTTCATCGTCCATCCCTTTATCTTCTCTTATCAAATATGATGGAGAGTATGATCAAGGAAAGGAGGTGAAAAGTCTTAAATTCTAAAAAGGAATTTGAAGAAATTAGGCCTAGTGTTAGTTGCCATTTATTGAAAAGCAGTTTACTTTTTCTTGGAAACTGAAATAGTGTTCAAAACTGTTAGTCATTCGGTTATATAAGGGGTAAATCCATTTGGATTTATTACGCCCTTACTGCTTTGAAGCGTAAAATTTCCTTAATCCCTTTCGCGTCTCCTAGCCTTCTTCTTCTCGAACTCAATGGGCATGGATAAGTCCATCTTAACTGAGGGGAGGATCAAGGGTCTGATCCCTCCTCACAGAATGCTACGATGGGATTCTAGCGGGGAGGACACAAAGTCGATGCCCTAGGAAGGGCGCCTCGTGTTGTTCATCGCTTTGGTGAGGTTAGGGTTTCTCCTCCCAAAGATTGAGTTCTTAGCAGATGTTTTTGATCACTATGAGATCGAGTTGCATCATTTTCCTCCCAACTCTATCCTCATTCTGAGTGTTTTCTCACATTTTTGTGATGCTTTCTTAGGGATTCCTCCTCCAGTTCGTATTTTTCGTTTCTTTTATCAATATACTAAAAATTGCAAAAGTCAAGATCTTTTCAGGAGCACCTATTTTAAGCACTAAGATAAAATAGCCTCCCAATATCCTCCTCTCCTGACCAAAGATACCTAGTGTGATTACTGGAAGGAGCGATTCTACTTAGAAATTCCCAATGGGAGCCATCTCTATTTTACTGGGAAAGCGGCACAGAGCTGGACCAAGAACGAGACAAAGAGGGAGAAGGACTCATTGGTCCTTACCGAGGAGGAAAAGGACGTTGTAAAAATTATCAGAAAACTAGCGAACGAATGTCTTACGGGGTAGAAGATTGTTTATAAATTTTTGCTCCATAAGATTAGTCCTCTAAAGAAGTGGTGCCGATTTGCTTGGAGGCTGAAGGGCGACCAGAATTTGACTAAAGACGAGCTTGGAGGTAAGAAAACTTCTCTGCTACCGACCTCTTTAGTTCTGATCGAAGGACTATATTTATTTATTTTTTATTTCTCTTATTAGCACTGACTGTCAAGGAGGCCTAGTCGAGAGTTGCCGATGGGTCCTATGGGCTGCATTGGACAAGCAACTATCCAGCTTAATTGGGCAAACTGATGAGCTCATAAATGAATGCATCATGGTAAATATCAATTTTTTATTTTTAGTCTAATTATCTTTTATGATTTTGACAATTGAAATTTTTTAGATGCATGGTCAGAAGAGACCTGCTGATCAACCTGAGGTTTCAGCCTCAACCCCTCTGGTCAAGAAAATGAAGACCAAGGGTGTTTTGAAGTTAATTGATCCTACTATTGCTGAGACTAATACTGACCAGACCAGCACTAGTCAAGCTTTAGTGCCGATCAGAGCTGTGTGCTCTAAGCACACATATGACCAAACACTAGGCAAGAAGGTGTCATTCACTGTAGGGAAACAAGGACTTCTTTGTAGGTGCGCCCCAAAAAATGGTTCAACCACAATTGGGACCATCAATTTTGACATCTTTTGACATTCCCCATTGTCTAGAGTGAGAGTGAGGATTCATAGGATAATATTCCTCTAATCATTAGGAGGAAAAAGAAGTCTTCTAACCTGGATACAGAGGTGTCTTCACTTATATTATCCTGGGAGATAGACTTTGGACTCCAATGTAGGTATGTAATTGTATACCTTTTATTCTGAGCATTTATCTTCATAACAATTTTTAAATTTTTTTGGTTATTTGCTCTTAGCCCCTAGGCAACTGCTCCTGATCCTTCTGAGGTTGAGGGGGTGGTTGCGCAAGTCAGTACTGAAGCTGACCCACTGGTTGTCCTAGTGATGAACAGTGAGAAAAATGTCTTATTCCTGACCAAAAAGGCTGCTCCAACTAGTTGACAAGGAGACCCACTTAGTGCTAAAGGTGAAAACCTTAAGTAGTTGCTAGTGGTGAACCACTGGTCGGCCAAGATCCACCGACCATAGAGGAGGTTGAAACTTCTCTAGCGGCGATAACCAAAGTAGTCAAGATGATCACCACAGTTAAGGAGGAGGCTTCTAGCAGTAGGGAGATCGAGATACTCCCTTCTACAAAGAAGACATTGGTCAATCTGACCAGAGAGGAGGTACCACCTGAAGGGGTGATTATCTGACCAGTGGTCTTACCACTGGCCTCTTCCTCTGGTTAGTCCGACCAAACCTACTTTATGTAAATTTTTGACAACTTCCAAGCAAAGTTTTTTACCTTTTCTATTGTTATTCTTTTTTGGAAAAGATAATTCTTAATTTACTTGACGTTTTTCTCTTTTATAGCATTCACAAGAAATATTTGACCAGCTAAATCAGCAGGCAAGGACTTTGGTGAAAACCGAAGAAGAAAAAAAAGTAAGCATGAGCTTTACTGTTATTTTTCCTTCTATCTCTTATCCTTTTTGTTCTAATATATCTACTTTGACACAGACAAGAAAAATAAATAAAAGAATTAGAGAAGCAACTCTTTATGGCTCAGAATACCGCCAAGGGATATAAGTTTGACCTTGTTGCTGCAAGAGAGTACTATGACGACAAGACTTCTAGACTGCACGAGGCTTTTGAAAGAAATGAGGAGAAACTCAAAAAGCTCTCGGAGGAATATAAGAGTACTCTCCAGACAAAAGAGTCTAAGATAACAGGTAAAATAGAATTTCTCAATTTTTTAACTGAGTTTTTAAAAACTCAGATTATATTGTCAATCTTTGTAGACTTAGAAAATATAATAAAAGGCAATGAATCTAAACTTTCTAGTTGGGAAGAAGAGATATTAAAAGCTGAAGAATAGAGGTTGGTGATGAAGGATGAAGTAGATAAACTCACCAACCAAATGAAAATCTTCACCAAGAACTTGGCCACAATTTAGAGAGGTAGGATATCTATCCTAAACTTTATTCTTGAGTAGCTTCAGACAATCGCGATGGACTTAAAAGGAAAAGGGGTAAAACTTACAAATCCGTCATTAGATGAGCTGGTGGAGGGAGTGAATGATCAGATAAAGATCATCTAGAAGCAAATCTCCATCATGGCACAAACTATGAAAGTTGCACTTCAGGCTTTGATTGCTTCCCAAGTAGGTACCCTCTTCATCAAGTTGAGGCAATTCTATAAGGATGTGGTTGAACTGGAAACACTGGTGCTCGACCAGAAACTTAGCACTCAAGAAGAAATTAATAGGAAGCGTGTAGAAGTAGTTACATGAGCAATGCAAAGATTACATGTAAGCAAAACGTATGATCTTATTGAAATGAATGAAAAAAGAATCTTTTTTGCGTCAAATTTTGTCTTGTGTTTATTTCTGTGCATATTTTTCTAAGTATATCAGAAGCCCCCAACTATTTTTGTGCTGAACAACGATGCGTTCAAAATGCAAACAATTTTATTAGTGACGACCATTTCTCTTTACATAGTACTTGGTATTAACTGGCACCAGATTGGAGATAAGGTCATGCTAATGAGTTTCAATGTAGTAAGAACTAGCTTATAAGAAAAGTATATATTAGATATTATCTCACAATCCGACCAGCAACTTTGTACGTTATATTTAGAGAGGTTAATAAAATGACAACTTCATGAGTTCCTTGAGGATTATTGTGGGGAACCGTCCCCGGGACTCCACTGATTCACCCAAATGCATGACATATCTCAAGTGAATCAAGGGAACCTCGGGCGTCCCGTGATTATACCCGTGTTGGTCCCAGGATAGTTCGCCAACACGAGCATTCTCATCCAACAGTTGACATCACAACACATACATAATTAGCGGAAGCATAAACGTTATTACATACCAAAAGTAGGACTGCTGTCCATAACGACATATTTAAAATTATTACATCAAGTAGCAGCGGAAATCATAGGATAAACAACAAAAGGGCCAGCATGGCATGCCCCCAAACCCTCAGGCAACCAACTGGGGCAAGAACGGCGACTAAACGTTAGCATTGTCGAAATCGCCGGTAAAATCCCGGCAAAGGCCTCATCCTCACCGCAGCAAGTGGACAATCCGATTGAGTACAAAGAGTGTACTCGCACAATATTATAAGTTGTATGCTGGTTTCTACCTACATGTGGTTGCTACATCAAAGGAAGGCAAAATGGCAATTTCAGCATAAAGCAATGTTTGGAATCAATCGTAAACAAATATAGATTGAAAGGAATTGCATTTAGTAAACATTTGTAAATTCTAATACATCATATAACATCATCATAATCACATTTATCCCATGCCTTCAAGCATTCTCCGAACCATGAGTTCCATCGCTCATGTTCGACTACACACACGAGTACTCCAATACTCATGTCCTTTTTCCCACTCCCATCCCATTCTTACCAAGTCCTTAATACTCGCCCAGTGACTGACAATTTAAGAGATCGTCCTTAACCATGGACGCGGCTATTCGAATAGTTTAAACTCTGCAGAGGTACGACTTTACCCACACGACACGCCACACTCGTAAGCCAAGCTATTAACACATTTCCTTAGATGTGTCGGCCGAGGTGAAACGTGACAAACCATTTTCCAGTATGCATGGTAGTGTATCTAAACCATCCGGATGATCAGGACCTCGATCCCGCGTGCGATGCTCGGTGTGTGTGGATCAAGGAGTACACCCGTTGTTGGACATCCCCAACTCAACAAAGTTCGAGGGACTCAGAGGACATTCCCCGCACTCCACTAAGCTCGGGAATTCGGCGGTCATTCCTTGACGCTCCACTAAGCCCAAGGAATTCGCGGCACATGGTTTACATAACCTAGTCATACATAAGTACTTGGTTACGCCGGTCCCATAAGCGGCGCGTGGTTCGCACGATAGTTACTCAAAGAGACGCCACCAGATTTAATCCTTAGGGTCCTTAACCAATATCTCTACTCATTAAACATCAATTAAAAACATCATCATCGTAATAATAAATCTTGATCATTGCGTCGATGGACTAAATCCATCTATCGCGGTTTCTAACTATAATCTAAGCATGGCTAAGCAATTGAACGAACCCATACGTAATAATAAACCAACCACCTAGGGCAACAATGGAACATGGAGAGAACATGCTAAGGGTTTAACACACAACATGGTAATAGCTAAGAATTCTACCCAATCATAATTGTAATTGAAAGTAAGCATGCATTTGATAAAATAGTTCCAAAGATGTAAGTTGCAAATAGTAGGAGCAATCATGGTCAAGGAGTAAGATAGTGCCTTGCTGCTCGTTCTTGACTTGAAAGCGTAGTCGCATCGGAGTGCCTTCCGAAACGTCAACACCTAATCGAGAAAATTCAATTCAATAAACACCAATTCAAGAACTCCAATGATGCACATGAGTAAAGAATGCATGAAATGCTCATGACGTGCAATACTAATCATAATATGAGAGTACTAATTGAGTTTTTGTGCTAAAAGTTCAAGTCTTAAGGCTTTTATTGATTTATGTTCGGAGTATCCGAGTGTCACTTCGGACTGTCCGAGCGGACCCTCTCGGTCTGAATTGAAATTATGTTCGGACTATCCGAAGTTTCATTCGGAATGTCCGAATGGTTTGGACTATCCGAGTGGTCACTTCGGAATGTCCGAGCAGACCCTCTCGGTCAAGCGGAACCAGTACTATTCAGACTATCCGAAATATTATTCGGAATATCCGAATGGTTCGGAATGTCCGAGCTAAATTTCGGACTATCCGAGCTGGGCGTCTCTGTTTCAAAGCAGTTATGTGTCTATTTGCCATCTACATTTCAAAGGAAAAGTCTAGGGTTTTAAGGGGATGGACTAGGGTAGATTCTTACCACACTAGGGTTGCTTGTGTACTTAGTGGATGTTGGTTTCGGTGAGTGGATGATGAAAATGTCACAATGCCGGTTCTTCACGGTTCACCTCCTCCTAGCTCACGTAGACGGCAATGCCTTCGCTTGCTCGAGCTTGCAACTACAACTAGCCCTCCTCCTCCGGCTTCCATATGACATGCGCCACCCGATTCAAGTGTGACAATGGATTCCATGGGGAAAATAGCAATGAGTTACAAGGAGCAGAATTTCAGCACATGGGTAGCAAGAAAAACGATTGCCACTTACCCAAAACTTGGTTCCTCAAGAATCCGTTTGGATGGATGTGAAGCTCTTGACCTTGGCTACAAGATGGTGTAACATGCACAGCCTCAAACTTCAATCTTGTGAAGATTTGAGAGGAAGAAATGGCAAGGGGTTTGAGAAGGGTGCTTGCTGTTTTTCAGGATGTGGAGCAGCAAATGAGCAGTAGGGGGAGGAGAAAACAAGGTGGAGAGGCTTAGATATGGCTGCCATTCATGCCTTACATGTGGGGCTAGGTCCCACATGTCATAGGGTAAGTAAAGGAGTGGGTATGGGTGGTTGAAGTGAGAAAAGGCATGGAAAAGATGTGCAGTCCACAATTTTCTATGCAAAGGTAGGTCCCATGTGTCATTGACTTGTCATGTACATAGGTAGGGGTGAGTAATGTAGCAACTAGTAGGGTAGGTAAGTGCAGCCTTCACTCCTCTCTCATATGCATATGGCCCACATGTCAATGACTAAGGCAAAATAACATGTGTGCAGTTTGGAAATTGATGTTTAGGGTTTTGCTACTCCTCTTTATGCAAGATGAATGTCCTAACACTTGTATGATTATCATTAAATGAGGATGTAACGACATTATGGAAGATGTTAGTGCGACAAGCCTCACTTACCTGACTAGCTTAAAATCGAAGCTGTTACAAGCCTCCCCTTAAAAGAATCTCGTCCTCGAGATTACACCGCTTCATTGAAGAGGTAGGGGTATTCGGCTTGAAGATGGTCCTCACGCTCCCATGTGGCTTCGTCGGGGGTATGATTACTCCATTGAACTTTAAGGAATTTGATGGTGTGGTTCCGGGTAACACGCTCCCTCTCGTCGAGAATACAAATGGGATGCTCCTTGTAGGATAGATCGGGTTGTAATTCAAGAGTGTCCAACTTGGTGGCTTCGGTCGAGACACGAAGGCATTTCTTCAATTGAGATACATGGAAGACATCATGCACCTCGGCTAGTGAAGAGGGAAGCTCCAATTGGTATGCCACCGCTCCTCGCTTTGCTATAATTCGGAAAGGTCCGATATAGCGAGGGGCTAGCTTTCCCTTCACTTGAAACCGACGAACACCCTTCATCGGTGAAACCTTGAGATAGACGTGATCACCAACTTCAAACTTGAGTTCACGGCGGCGACGATCAGCGTAGCTCTTTTGACGAGACTGCGCAGTCCGCAACCGTTCGCGAATGAATCGAACTTGTTCTTCCGCTTCGGCGACTAGTTCGGGACCAAAGAGGGGTCTCTCTCCAGACTCAGACCAATTAAGTGGAGTTCTGCAAGATCTCCCATAGAGAGCCTCAAATGGACTCATTTGGAGACTAGCTTGATAGCTGTTGTTGTAGGAGAACTCCGCGAAGGGTAAGCATTTTTTCCCAATTCTTGCCATAGGTAAGGGCACAAGCCCTAAGCATATCCTCAAGAATTTGGTTCACCCGTTCAGCTTGTCCATCCGTCTGAGGATGATATGCGGTGCTGAAAGAGAGTTGGGTCCCCATGGCCTTGTGGAGGCATTGCCAAAAATGCGAGGTAAACTGGGTACCTCGATCTGAGACAATCCTTTTGGGAACACCATGAAGGGACACAATTCGATGAAGGTATAACTCAGCTAACTTACTCACTGTATCCGTCGTCTTGACAGGAAGGAAATGAGCAGTCTTCGTTAGTCGGTCAACGATTACCCATATAGAATCAAAACCTTTTTGCGTCTTGGGCAACCCGGTGATGAAATCCATACCAATCTCTTCCCACTTCCACATGGGAATGGGCAGTGGTTGAAGTGTGCCTGCTGCACGCAAATGGTCGGCTTTCACCCGCTGACATACGTCGCACTCGGCGACATACCGGGCAATCTCTCGTTTCATCCGGGTCCACCAAAGTTTTGGCTTAAGATCTTGGTACATTTTCGTACTCCCGGGATGAATGGAGAATGAGGAATTATGAGCTTCATCAAGAATTAGTGCCTTCAATTTCTTACAATTTGGCACCACTAGCCGTTTGCCGAACCACAAGACACCCTGTGGGTCCTCGGTGAAGCAATTGGCCTTGCCTTGCTCGATGCGGGCTCGGATGAGTGCTATGCCCTTGTCTGTCTTTTGAGCCTCTTTGATTTGGTCCAATAGGTTAGATTTAACTTCCATGACAGCAAGGAATCCTCCTTAACCACTTCTAGGTTGAGCTTACTTAAACTTCGGCGCACATGGCGTCCGATTCCTGGTTCAACGAAGGCGATTGCATTGGGATTTCGGCTCGAGCATCGGCAACAATGTTGGCCTTTCCAGGATGATAATGGAGTCCCATATCATAGTCTTTGATCAATTCGAGCCACCTTCTTTGCCTCAAGTTCAAATCGGCTTGAGTAAAGATATACTTCAGGCTCTTGTGATCGGTGTAGATTTCACAACGATTACCGATGAGGTAATGTCGCCAGATTTTTAGAGCATGTACCACTGCTGCCAGCTCTAAATCGTGGGTGGGATAATTCATCTCATGAGGTCTCAATTGCCTCGATGCATATGCCACAACTCGGCCTTCTTGCATAAGTACACAACCCAGCCCGAGGCGGGATGCATCGCAATAAATGTCGAAGCCCTTGTGAATATCCGGCAGAACTAAGACAGGCGCAGTGGTTAAGCGAACCTTTAACAATTGAAAGCTTGCCTCACACTTTGCTGACCATACGAACTTATTCTCCTTCTTCAAAAGTTCGGTCAGTGGCTTCGCGATTTTGGAGAAGTTCTCCACGAATCGGCGGTAATAACCCGCGAACCCGAGAAAACTTCGAACATCCGTGATGTTCTTAGGCTGCCCCCAGTCGAGTACAGTCTGTATCTTGCCAGGGTCAACCGCAACTCCGCCTTCCGAGATCGCATGGCCCAAGAAGGCAACCTCCTTTAGCCAAAATTCGCACTTGCTGAATTTTATGCGTAAAGCCGGTGCTCTCTTAGCTTTTCCATGACCGCCTCAAGGTGTACTTCATGCTCCCTTCTGACTTGGAGTAAATAAGAATATCATCGATGAAGATGACAACGAACTTGTCGAGGTATTCCATGAAAACCGAATTCATAAGGCTCATGAAATATGCCGGTGCATTGGTCAAACCAAAAGACATGACGGTATACTCAAATAGACCATAACGGGTGGAAAATGCCGTTTTTGGAATGTCTCCGATCTGATCTTGATTTGATGGTAGCCTAATCTCAAGTCAATCTTGGAGAAGATACGAGCTCCACCATTTGGTCGAACAAATCATCGATCCATGAAGTGGATACTTGTTCTTGACCGTGGATCGCATTCAATGGACGGTAATCAACACACATCCGCAAGCTATCATCCTTCTTTTTCACAAATAGCGCCGCATCCCCAAGGTGAGGAGCTCGGTCGAATGAAGCCCTTCACTTGCAGCCCGTAAGTTGTTTCTTTAATTCGATCAACTCATTTGGAGGCATACGGTAAGGTCGCTTTGATATCGGGTCGTTCGGTAGAAGCTCAATGACTAACTCAACCTCCGGTCCGTGGCATCCCAAGAACTCTTCTCGAAATCCATCCGGGTAATCACATACCACCGGTATGCTACTTATCCTGAAGGAATGGCTCACCCTTCAAGGCATAAAGGTGAGCATAATCTGGACTTGACGCAAACACGACTTGTTTGCCGCTTGCGTTGGTAGTGAAATAGATCTGCTTGCACAATTGATGCATCCTTGGTGCTTGGATAGCCAATCCATCCCAAGAATAACTTCAATTCCCTCCGTTTTAATTATTATCAAATCAGCTAGGATCTCTACCCCATTGACTTCAATCTTTACTTCCCGGCAGATTCGATCGGTCCTTAATTCCGATCCCGGGGTTTTAATGAGAAGTGGTGGATGCATAAGTTGGATAGGGAATTCATGATGCATAGCAAACTTCTCTTTGATGAATGAATGAGACGCTCCGGACAGCAAGTCACACAATTTAAACCCTACATGTATGCAGCAAGAAAACATGCACCAAATCCAAAAGACATCAAAATAAGAAGGCTCTTAAGCCACAACATCACCCATGAAAGCAAATAACACGATTCCGATACATTAGCACAAGTTCATAACCCGTAGGTCAAGAGCGACAACTAAGGGTGACAAGTCCAAATATAAGAGCTAGCATAGGTTCATAAGGTAGCCTATTACATCAATTAAATCGGTTCAGCTCATCTCTACTTGCCCTCCACGTCCTCAGCATGGGTGACTAAAACCAATGGCCCAAAACTCATCTATCACGTTGAAAAAGGATAAGAGGAGTTAGAAACTTAGTTGCACAATCAAATGAACATAAGGATGAGATATAGAGCTAAGAGGGGTAAGAAATAAAGGAATGCACAATGTTATCAGTTCTGAAATTATTTCATAGCAAAATAATTTTTGACTCAAAACGCCCTCTAACTAGTCGTAGCATGGCCGTTCTAACCTACAGTCAGTATGGCTCTGATACCAAGCCTGTGGGGAACCGTCCCCGGGACTCCACTGATTCACCCAAATGCATGACATATCTCAAGTGAATCAAGGAACCTCGGGCCCCGTGATTATACCGTGTTGGTTCGAGGATAGTTCGCCAACACGAGCATTCTCATCCAACAGTTGACATCACAACACATACATAATTAGCGGAAGCATAAACGTTATTACATACCAAAAGTAGGACTGCTGTCCATAACGACATATTTAAAATTATTACATCAAGTAGCAGCGGAAATCATAGGATAAACAACAAAAGGGCCAGCATGGCATGCCCCCAAACCCTCAGGCAACCAACTGGGGCAAGAACGGCGACTAAACGTTAGCATTGTCGAAATCTGCCCGGTAAAAATCCCCGGGCAGTGCCTCATCCTCACCTGCAGCAAGTGGACAATCCGATTGAGTACAAAGAGTGTACTCGCACAATATTATAAGTTGTATGCTGGTTTCTAACTACATGTGGTTGCTACATCAAAGGAAGGCAAAATGGCAATTTCAGCATAAAGCAATATTTGGAATCAATCGTAAACAAATATAGATTGAAAGGAATTGCATTTAGTAAACATTTGTAAATTCTAATACATCATATAACATCATCATAATCACATTTATCCCATGCCTTCAAGCATTCTCCGAACCATGAGTTCCATCGCTCATGTTCGACTACACACACGAGTACTCCAATACTCATGTCCTTTTTCCCACTCCCATCCCATTCTTACCAAGTCCTTAATACTCGCCTAGTGACTGACAATTTAAGAGATCGTCCTTAACCATGGACGCGGCTATTCGAATAGTTTAAACTCTACAGAGGTACGACTTTACCCACACGACACGCCACACTCGTAAGCCAAGCTATTAACACATTTCCTTAGATGTGTCGGCGAGGTGAAACGTGACAAACCATTTTCCAAGATGCATGGTAGTGTATCTAAACCATCCGGATGATCGTGACCTCGATCCCGCGTGCCCGATGCTCGGTGTGTGTGGATCAAGGAGTACACCCGTTGTTGGACATCCCCAACTCAACAAAGTTCGAGGGACTCGAGGACATTCCCCGCACTCCACTAAGCCCGGGAATTCCGGCGATCATTCCTTGACGCTCCACTAAGCCCAAGGAATTCGCGTGCACATGGTTTACATAACCTAGTCATACATAAGTACTTGGTTACGCCGGTCCCATAAGCGGTAGCGTGGTTCGCACGATAGTTACTCAAAGAGACGCCACCAGATTTAATCCTTAGGGTCCTTAACCAATATCTCTACTCATTAAACATCAATTAAAAACATCATCATCGTAATAATAAATCTTGATCATTGCGACCGATGGACTAAATCCATCTATCGCGGTTTCTAACGGTAATCTAAGCATGGCTAAGCAATTCGAACGAACCCATACGTAATAATAAACCAACCACCTAGGGCAACAATGGAA
This sequence comes from Guadua angustifolia, assembly GCA_036346375.1. Classification (NCBI taxonomy): domain Eukaryota; kingdom Viridiplantae; phylum Streptophyta; class Magnoliopsida; order Poales; family Poaceae; genus Guadua; species Guadua angustifolia. The sequence goes on from CM070501.1 coordinate 11,895,709, forward strand.
CATGGAGAGAACATGCTAAGGGTTTAACACACAACATGGTAATAGCTAAGAATTCTACCCAATCATAATTGTAATTGAAAGTAAGCATGCATTTGATAAAATAGTTCCAAAGATGTAAGTTGCAAATAGTAGGAGCAATCATGGTCAAGGAGTAAGATAGTGCCTTGTTGCTCGTTTTGACTTCAAAGCGTAGTCGCATTTCTGGAGTGCCTTCCAAACGCCAACACCTAATCGAGAAAATTCAATTCAATAAACACCAATTCAAGAACTCCAATGATGCACATGAGTAAAGAATGCATGAAATGCTCATGACGTGCAATACTAATCATAATATGAGAGTACTAATTGAGTTTTTGTGCTAAAAGTTCAAGTCTTAAGGCTTTTATTGATTTATGTTCGAGTATCCGAGTGTCACGGACTGTCTCGGCGGACCTCTCTCGTCTGAATTGAAATTATGTTCGGACTATCCAAGTTTCATTCGAATGTCCGAATGGTTTGACTATCCGAGTGGTCACTTCGGAATGTCCGAGCAGACCCTCTCGGTCAAGCGGAACCAGTACTATTCAGACTATCCGAAATATTATTCGGAATATCCGAATGGTTCGGAATGTCCGAGCTAAATTTCGGACTATCCGAGCTGGGCGTCTCTGTTTCAAAGCAGTTATGTGTCTATTTGCCATCTACATTTCAAAGGAAAAGTCTAGGGTTTTAAGGGGATGGACTAGGGTAGATTCTTACCACACTAGGGTTGCTTGTGTACTTAGTGGATGTTGGTTTCGGCGAGTGGATGATGAAAATGTCACAATGCCGGTTCTTCACGGTTCACCTTCTCCTAGCTCACGTAGACGGCAATGCCTTCGCTTGCTCGAGCTTGCAACTACAACTAGCCCTCCTCCTCCGGCTTCCATATGACATGCGCCACCCGATTCAAGTGTGACAATGGATTCCATGGGGAAAATAGCAATGAGTTACAAGGAGCAGAATTCCAGCACATGGGTAGCAAGAAAAACGATTGCCACTTACCCAAAACTTGGTTCCTCAAGAACTGCTTTGGATGGATGTGAAGCTCTTGACCTTGGCTACAAGATGGTGTAACATGCACAGCCTCAAACTTCAATCTTGTGAAGATTTGAGAGGAAGAAATGGCAAGGGGTTTGAGAAGGGTGCTTGCTGTTTTTCAGGATGTGGAGCAGCAAATGAGCAGTAGGGGGAGGAGAAAACAAGGTGGAGAGGCTTAGATATGGCTGCCATTCATGCCTTACATGTGGGGCTAGGTCCCACATGTCATAGGGTAAGTAAAGGAGTGGGTATGGGTGGTTGAAGTGAGAAAAGGCATGGAAAAGATGTGCAGTCCACAATTTTCTATGCAAAGGTAGGTCCCATGTGTCATTGACTTGTCATGTACATAGGTAGGGGTGAGTAATGTAGCAACTAGTAGGGTAGGTAAGTGCAGCCTTCACTCCTCTCTCATATGCATATGGCCCACATGTCAATGACTAAGGCAAAATAACATGTGTGCAGTTTGGAAATTGATGTTTAGGGTTTTGCTACTCCCTCTTTATGCAAGATGAATGTCCTAATACTTGTATGATTATCATTAAATGAGGATGTAATGACATTATGGAAGATGTTAGTGCGACAAGCCTCACTTACCGGACTAGCGAAAATCGGGCTGTTACAATTATCAGAAAAGAAATGAAGAGGATTAAAACTCACTTTCCATTTAGGTCCTTTCTTCCATAATAATCTATGATAATGCATTGGAAAATGGGCCTATCAAACTTAAGCCCATAGTACACCGAGACAAAAGCCCAACTTTTTTTGGACAGTTAGATCTCTGACCAGTTTAGTCAAAGATGGTTAAACTTAGCTTCACACTAGTCATCTCTAACTAGTGGCATGGCCACCCCGACCTGTAAACTGATTAGTGGCGAGCGGTTTTTCCCGCACAGGTTTTCGTGTAGATAGTTATTTGATAGAGACATGCAGCTACTTGAAAGTTGTTACCAGAAAAGGTGTCTTTTGGCGAGAAGACACCGTTTGGTGGCAAAAGAGTCTCCCGATTATAAGACACCCTTCTGGAATTCAACTGTCGCCCCTTCATCAAGGATAAATACGGGGCCAACCCACTCTGTGGAGAAGGATGAATGCATGCAGCAAGTGTCACCTACAATCTCGCATATTGCATCATATGTAATCTATGATCTGTGAATAGCCCTTTGCAAACACGTAGGTTATTCTTGTACTTAGAACATTCTGTCATAGTCTCTTGGCTAATAAAGAAGCATTCCAATTATTTCCGTTGTGACCGTTTCGATATCCAAGGGCCCACACATAATAAAATTTACGTAAGCTTAGTTAAGAGACCTAAGGTCTTGGACATTGATAAGACACAATTTAGAAAAAATGATGACTAAAGAGATATATGTAAATTGAAAAAAGAAACTTATTTATACATAGAACCTGCGAAGATGCTGGATATTCCAAGTGTTGGATAGAATTCTTTCATCTTCCATAGCAAGACAAACAGAGCCAAGTCGCGCAATTGATACTACAGTAAAGGGACCTTCCCGTTTAGGAGATAGTTTATACAAATTAGACTATTTCTAGATACGCCTTAGAACCAAAGCTCCCACATTTAATGTACATAGTTATACTCTTTTATTGCAATATCTTCTTAGGCGTTGCAGATAGGCCACTAACCTAATCAATGCTCGGTCTTGCTTTTCTTCTAAAAGATTAATGCCACCTTCACATTGGTTTTCTTTATTAATAAGTTCATAGAGAAAGGTCCGTGTAGATCCTAAATGAACTTTATTTGGCAACACAGCTTCCGCTCCATAGACTAGTTGGAAAAGAGTTTCTCCTGTTGCTTTATTGGTTGTTATCTAATGGCCCAAAGCACAGAGTAGATGTCATCTACCCAAGCCCCTGAGCATTTGGTAAGACAATCAAACACTCTTTTCTTTATGTCTTGCATAATCTGGTTATTAGCTCTTTCAATTGCTCCATTACTCTGAAATTGAGCTACTAAAGTGTAACAAATCTTTATACCTGTTTCATCACAGTAATCTTGAAACTGGCCACTATCATACATTATCAGTAATTAGTCTACTAGGTACACTAAATCTAGTGACTATATGTCTCATAAAGAATTTCTTCATAGCTTGCACTGTAATAGATACTATAGATTCAGCTTCAATCCATTTAATGAATGTATCAATCGCATCAAATAGGAATTTGAATCCATTAGTTGCTCTTGGTAAAGGTCCTAATATATCAATACCCTATATCAAAAATGGCCATGACAAAGGTATTACTTGCAGTTGATTAGTAGGTCAATGTACTTTTTAAGCATGAAATTGACATTGCTCGCAAGTTTTCACAAGATGCATGGCATCCTACAAAGAAGTTGTTCAATAAAAACCATGTTAGAAAGTGTCAATGTTCGTTATTACTGGGTACCTCTCTGCCACGATGGCCGAGGGGCCACGAGTGACGGCGTGGCACTACTTGGCGAGCAAAGGGCGACTGTGCCCCGACGCCAGGTGACCGGGCCGCGTGGCAGCTTGGTGAGTAGGTGGGTGTCGATGTTTATGATCGGCAATAAAGAAGAGTGAATAGGGCAAGGCGGAAGATCTGAGCTCGATGGTAACGCTAGACACAAAGAGATTTATCCAGGTTCGGGCTCTCTCGATTGAGATAATACCCTAGTCCTGCGTTCGATGTTTCTGGTGTATGAAAGTGTGTTCTTTCTTATAGATTGTATCTCCTCGATCCCTCTCTTTCTCTCGAAGCTCCCTTCCTCTTTATACAGCAGAGGAGGGCTGCCTGCGTACAGTAGTGGGAGTTGTTGAAGCGTAGCAGGGGTAGTTGGGCGTAGAGGAGAGACTGTCCTGTAGCTGGCCGACCAGGTACAGTAGCATGTAGGGGCAGAGCCACCCTTTGCAGGGGCGCAGGCGCTGCCCACCCAATCTTGTTGGTACCCTCTCCCGGTCTTTCCTTGCTACGCACGACTGAGGCCTTATGGAAGATCTCTCTTTTCTGCATAGCTGGCCTAGCCCACCGCCTTGGGATGATCCGGATGGCCCATTAACTAGATACCTGGATCCGTGTATTCCACAGTAGCCCCCGAGTGCTTCGCGACTGAGTTTTCGTTCTTTGGTTGCTTCTCGCCATCATGATGCTCGCCGGATGTTTCCAGGCCCAAGCGTGACCTCTTGATAGGCTTTCTCCGCCGAGTGCTATGCTGTCGGCAAGGAGGTCGTGAAGAACTCAATGGTCCCGTACTTACTTCTCCGAGTGACATCCAGCCCAACTTATCGGGCAATTAGCGGTTGGCCAGTCCTGGAGCGGATCCTCGTTTGGGTTGGCCTTCAGCTGAGTGGTACCTGTACATGTACAACAGTCGGCTCACGTGGAGTGTACCCCGGATTGGTCAAGTGGTGCCTATACCCAACCATGTCGGAGCATAGCTTGGTCCGTCAAGGGGCGCACCATCCTTTGGCTTTTAGCCGAGTGGTACCTGTACATGTACAGCAGTTGGCTCAACATGGAGCGTACCTTGTATTAATTTAATGATGCCCATACCCAATCATATTAGAGCATAGCTTGGCCCGTCAAGGGGCACACCATCCTTTGGCTTTTAGCCGAGTGGTACCTGTACATGTATAGCAGTCGGCTCGACATGGAGCATACCTTGGATTAGTTTAATGATGCCCATACCCGATCATATCGGAGCATAGCTTGGCCCGTCATGGGGCGCACCATCATTTGGCTCTTAGCTGAGTGGTACCTGTACATGTACAACAGTCGGCTTGAACATGGAGCGTACCTTGGATTATCCGAGTGGTACCCATGCCCGATCGTATCGGTGCATAGCTTGGCCTATCATGGGGCATACCTTCTAAATCCTTGATTTGAGCCCTTCGTAATACTGATTCCGTTCGTGTGGCAACCAGCGAGTGACCCGACATGGGGCGTATCACGGGGTACATTTCATTTTTCGGTTTAGAAGGTGCCCAGGTTCCGTTCGGAACGAAAACCGGCGATTGACCCAACGTGGGGCGTACCATATCCCGAACCGATTTTTTTGCCCTAGCGACAGCTGTCCACCACGATCGTGGTGTTCAGTTGGCTAGGACAGAATGAGGCGTGCTCTGGTCGAACCTAGCAGCAACGGGCATGTTGAGGCATGGTCCCCACCCCGAGCAGGATCCATCATCACCCTTTATGGTTCCGAGGTGCCGCGCAGGAGTCGAGTCTTCCTTCGCACATCACGCCTCTGCTTCTTCGTCTCCAGAAAGTTCATCGCCTTCCTCGCAAGCTTCATTGCTAGGGTTAGCCGCCGCCGCGTTTTTCCCTTTGCGCCACCGACGATTCCTTCCGAGAATGTCGATTCCTCCTTCCCAAGACACCTCCGTGCCGCCTCCGACTCACGATTGGGTCCCATCAATGCTGACGGAGGCACACCTGGACGCGATGGTCACCCTTGGAGTTATGCCGCCGGCGACATTGATCAGCGCCTGGCCGGCTTGTGGTGAGTCTTATCCCACCCCTCGCTCTGAGGAGATCATTGTCTTCGAGTCCTTCTTCCAGCGCCCAGCTGATCCATGTAAGCCGTCTTCTTCTTTTTCTATTCGTGCCGAGTGGTATATGTTCTTCATTCTCCGAATTCCTCAGGCGTTGGGGGATCGCTCCAAGCAGAGGGACGCCCTCCTCAAGGAAATACTCCCAAGGTTAGGGAGCACGAGGAGTATGAGGCCGACTTGGAGCGCGTCCGACGTGACAGCGAAGCCGAGCAGCAAAAGCTCCGGGCCCAAATCCAAACCTTGACGGAGGCGCTTCAAGGTGGGTGCTCCTTCACTTGCTTAGTTGCCAACTTGGTTGTTATCATCTTCTGACTTCGTTCATTGCTTCAGGCCTTCGCGGGCAGGTCCAGGCGCTGAAGGATTCCGAGTCCCGAACTCGGGCCGACAACGCTAAACTGGCGCAGGAGCTGGAAGGTATACATATCCTAACTCAGCGCCACATCTCTTGTGTTCGCGATGCCTCTAATGACAATCTGACTAGTCTGCAGAGAACCAAGAAAGTCGTAGGAGCAGGTCGATGTCCTCAATGGGGAGATTAAGGCTGCTCATGAGCTTCATGACAAATTCCACGACTCCGTCAAAGAAATGACCAAGTTTCTGAGCCCAGGAGGAGCTGAGCCAAGCAGCAAGGATGAAGCCCTCTCCTGGTTGTCATCGGGTCCCAAAAGGCTTAGGGCCCACATTCGGGAGACGTCGATCATGAGCACTAACCAAGCATTGGCCATCGTGAAGTCGCTCTATCTCGGAGTGGAGCTGGAGGCCATCAAGGAGGGCTTTGCCTGCTTCGTCGATGATGATCAAGCTGCTGCCCTTCTTGATGAAGTTAGGGACGTGGCCTCCTCCTTGGTAGAAAATCTGGACTTGGATCTTTTGTAAATGCTGACTAGAATTGTAATTACCGCACTTTCTTTTAATGTGATTACTGTTGATCATGAGTGGCTTCACCGTGCCTGAAGAAGTTTTCTCTCGCTTCATGCGCTGTCAGCGTCCTACTTGGTCTCCCGCATTAGTGCGTTTTTAATGTTACCTTGGCACCTGTGTGTTCTTAGAGGCGTTTAGACTTCCCGTAGAGGTACGATTTGGGCTGTCCACCTTCGGCTATATATAAGGGTGTCACCGCTACTGGTGCGATCACCCATTCTTCTCATCTTCACATCTTCACTTCTTTAAGGCCTTCGGAAGTCTTCTAATGGCGTCTTCCTCTAGCTCCGCTGTTCCTGGTGGCGAAGCGGCTCCGCCCGCCCTCGCCTCCGCCTCCACCTCCGGTGGAGGTGTTGAACTTTGACTTCGGGGATGATGCTCCCGCCCCGGAGGTCACCGAGGAGGAGCTCTAGGCGGACTATGACCTCACCCTTGCTGAACTGGCGACGGAGGAGGAAGCCGTCGGCCGTGATGCTGCCGCCGTGGAGGTCCTCCTTTAGGTCATCCTGGCTCTCTCTGGGGTCACTGACGTCCTTGTCAAGGCCTTGGGCTGTACTCGCCGCGCCGTGTAGGTTCAGCTGCTTTTTAAGATATATATGTAAAAATATGTAATTGGACATAATGTTCAATATGGATCTATGATGCTATATATATATTTTGTGGTTTCTGAGTTCATCTGAATGCGCATTATCTTTTTTATTTGAGCGCTCTGCCCGACTGGTCTATCCCCCGAGCGTCGGGAGTGAGCGCGTGGCTCTTTTTTTTCCTAGACACGCATCTAGGTAGCCAGATTTCATCGTTCAGAGTTTCACTATTCGAAGCTAATAGCACTCGGATTTAGTCGCAACCACTAGGAAGAAAAGAGGCAAAAAACATCTCAAAATGATAGGTGTTTGCATTTGGACACTATCAGGTGTAGCCCCCGACTTACTGCTTAGTTGAGGATCAAGTAAGCAGCAAGTCAAGAACGACCTTAATTACAATGATACAATGAAATGCGTATTTTGAGTGTAGAAGTGACATAGCTGTTCTATGTTTCAAGTGTTGCCGAGTGTCGCGCCGTCTTCGCGCTTGAGTCAGTAAGATCCCGGGTGCACCACTTCGTCGACAATGTATGGGCCTTCCCAGCCTGGGGAGAGCTTGTGCTCGCTTTTCTGATTTTTTTCTAAGAACCAGATCTCCTTTAGAGAAATCTCAGCCTCGCACATTTCGATCATGATAGCGGCGCAAACCCTGGAGGTACTTAGCCGACTGAGATGGATGCAACGTCCCTGGCTTCCTTCATTTTGTCGAGATCTTCCAGTTGGCCTTCTTCTGACTCGGCTTCCTTGTAGTTCCGAACCCGTTGGGATCCGAATGCCAACTCGGTAGGTAAGACCGCCTCCGAACCATATACTAGGAAAAAGGTGACTACCCGGTAGCCCTGCTGGGGGTAGTTCTCAGCCCCCAGAGCACCGAAGGCAATTCTTTTACCCTAGGGGTGGAAAGGGCAAATGGCATCCATCACCTCGTCATAGTCATTGCCCTGCGGCATTCAGTGGCCGCTGCCACGCACGCAATGGACCAGCCTCCGTGCCCACGCTTGTCCCTCCGCTCGAGGGCTCGGCGTGGTCCTTTTTGTCCTTCTACCATGGGCAATCTTCTTGGCGCTCCGCCAGGGCGTCCGAGGCCGTGGCATAGCGGTCGGCCAAGGCGAACATCTCCCTAACGGTGGTTGGTGGACTCCGGGACATCTTCTTGATCAAGTCAGGGTCACTGACTCCCTTCTGGATGGTAGCTATGACGACCGCTTCTGAAACATCCCGAACGGTATTTTTCTTTTGCATGAAGCGCCGAATAAATTCCCGCAGGGATTCGTTCTTCTTCTGATGAAGTTGGTACAGGTCCCATGCGGTGCCATGCCTCTCGTAGGTGCCTTGGAAGTTTGAGATGAACTGCTCACAGAGATCACCCCAGGAATCAATAGAACCCGCTGGGAGTCCCATGAGCCAAGCTTGGGCTGATGGGGCGAGCGTGACCGGCAGGTAGTTTGCAATCACGCTCTGGTCTCCCCCGGCTGCCTTGACTACGAGGGCATAAACCTGTAGCCAGGCCTCCGGATCCCTTTCTCTGTCGAACTTGACGATGCCCCTAGGGTTGAAACCGTCGGGCCAAACCACTCAGTGGAGTCGGGGGGTGAAGGCACGAACCCCATTGATTTGGCCCGCTACTGCGCCGTCGAGGCGATCGGCGCAGGGGCGTCCCGTCTCAGTGATCTGCATTGTCACTCTCGACCTAGCGACCATGATCCTTGCGGTTGGCATGGTCGTCACGTCGGGCATTGTGTTCGTCCCGGCCATCATAGCTGATGCTGAAACGTTCGTAATCATCCTCACGCTGGCGCTGCTCCCCCTCTTCCCGTTCACATTGCCTGGCGTTAAGATCCAAGCGGAGATCGCGGTTGAGCTCCGGCGGGCATCTTCGCCCCGGCAAAGGTCGAGCTGACTACCCCGGGGCCGACTTTGGGCGATCCGACCGCCGGTCTGGTGGCGTACGCACGAGAGTGTGTCTTCTCTGTGGGTGCTTCCTGGTTTTGCTGGACCGCTGCCGCCATCACCATGGCCTTAACTTGGGCCATGATCGGGCAATAAGTGCCAGACCAAGGATTGGCCCTAGGGTGTCGAAAGCGCCTTGGAGGCGACGATGTTCTCTGCCGCTGTGTGGAAACCGCTTGGTCCCTTTCTTCGCCGCAGAAACTCCTCGCTGACGCTATGCCTGATTCAAGGGACCTCGCGTCTTCCCGGCAGCGCTGACGGAGACGCTCGCTTCCACTGTGGTTCCGCGGCTTTGCTTTGGTGCAGGTATCGGTCCGATCGTCCTTGATCGCGAAGACGCCACGGAAGGCTCCTTGAGAGCGTGTGGCCACGCAGTGACCTTCGATCCGGACCGGAGCTCGGATGAGGGAGCAATGGGAGCCCTCTCAGGGTGGGTCGAGCCCAGCCCAGAGAGGTCGATCTTACCAAGGCCGTCGGCGACGAAGTCCAGGCTTCCGAAGCGGAAGACCTGGCTGGGGGTGAAGGAGACAGTGATCCCACCGGGTGCCGCCATCAAACTCGGGGAGGATGATCTTCACGCTTCCCCTACCTGGCGCGCCAATTATCGATGTTTATGATCGGCAATAAAGAAGAGTGAACAGGGCAAGGTGGAAGATCTGAGCTCGATGGTAACGCAAGACACAAAGAGATTTATCCACGTTCGGGCTCTCCGATGGAGATAATACCCTAGTCCTACATTCGATGTTTCTGGTGTATGGAAGTGTGTTCTTTCTTATAGATTGTCCCTCCTCGATCCCTCTCTTTCTCTCGAAGCTCCCTTCCTCTTTATACAGCAGAGGAGGGCTGCCTGCGTATAGTAGTGGGAGTTGTCGGCGCATCAGTGGGTAGTTAGGGCGCAGAGGAGAGATCGCCTCAGAGTGGCCGACTGTGCAGCAGAGCATGCAGAGCAGAGCCGCCTTTGCAAGGGCGCAGACATCGCCCACCCAATCTTGCTCTGCACCCTCTCCTTGCCTTTCCTTATCACAAGACTCAACCGAGGCCTTCTAGAAGATCTCTTTTCAGATGGTCGCCTAGCCCACCCCCTTGGGATGATCCGGACGACCCATTAACCAGATACCTGGATCCGTGTATTCCATAGCAGGCGACCAGGCACCGACGCCAGGTGGCCGGGTCACGTGGTTGGCCGACGGAGTTAGAAGGTACTCGGGGTTCGCCGTCGGCCGAGCATGGAGGCGACGTCAAGGAGTGGGGAGCCTCAAAGTCTTCTCCCCCGACACACCATGTCAGAACCATTGAATACGCGTGGCTCTGCTGACGGCACGATAGCCTATCCCTCTAACGTCCTGCGCCTAACCCATTGCACGCAAGTTGCCTCCCGGGCGGATCGGGCAGAGTCAGGCGGTGGCGCAAAGAATGAGGCCAGGGGATGAGGCTACAGTGATCGGTGTAATAAATGAAGTGTAATCAGTGTGATGTCATCTTCCCACTTGCCCGATCCAGCCCGACCTATATAAGGGAGCTCCAGTGCATGGGAGTGGGGGTAGACGGAGGAAGGACCTAGAGAGAGTGAGGATCAAGCAAATGGTGTAATCCACTCAAAGCACATTAACAAGAGTTCAAGCAGGACGTAGAGCTATTACCCGCATCGGGGGCCCGAACCTGGGTAATATCAGCATGTTCTTGAATTTATGTCCATGTGGATCCCTCGGGAGAACCTGTAGGCGGTCTAGCTGTGATGACCCCCTCTATCGAAACCCGGACTCCATCCAGGGAGAAAACTGTCGGTGAAATACGCCGACAGTGGCACACCAGGTAGGGGGGTAGCAGTTGGCTCGCCCTTTCATCTCTCTAGCGGATCCTGGTCGTCCATCTGGGAGGATCCCACTTCTGGTAATGGCGGGTTCGCGTTCTCAGCGAGAAGTGCCGGCGGAGGTTAGCAGGGCCCGCAACGTGTCCCGGCACTCCTGTCGGGCGAGGGACTGTCTCTCGCCTTCCCTGGAGGGGGCCGGCAATGTCCCCCAGGAGTAACAGAGCTGCCAGTTCAGCTGAGGCTAGCCATGGGAGAGGCCACTCCCGCCCAAAACTTGCATGCCGTCCGTTTCCTCTTGGACCAACCCCCAGTGGAACTTGCAGGAGACACCCCAGCCACGCCATGGCTGCGGGACATCGCTTGTCTGATAGACGTGGGCTAGCTCTGTGTGGGGGCGCCTGATCGGTCGGGTACCTTTGGTACTCTGCGATCAAGGTTGTGTGCGGACCACACCCAAGTTTCCAGCTACCCGAGCGGGAAGCGCTCTAGCCAGGAGAGCCAGAGCAAGGGAAAGGGCATACAAGACACAGACCTTGTTTACGTGGGGGGCCGTGCGGCAGTGCGTATCGCCTCGCATGCCCCTCGGGCATAGGGGGCCGTGAGGATCTGAGGACTCATTTGGAGAAGCGTCCATGCAACAATGGTAATGATTATGTGATATGTCGCAAAGACCGCCGCATGCAGGGGCAAGGTCGCGATAGGCAGATGACACCTAGTGACGTCAACTCCTCCCACGACTCCCACCCTCGGGATGAGGAGGAGGCCCTCTCCTCCGAATCCTTGGGGAGTCAAGGTCCGCGCTCCCCGGCACGGTCTCCGAGCTGGAGTTCAGGTGAGTGGCGTGGCTCCCCCTACGGCGTTGGATGCCAAGCATTCTCCAGTTGGCTACGCCATGTTGCGTGGTCGAAGAGGTTTCGCCTGATGTCCATCAAAAAGTATGATGGTACCACCAACCCGGAGGAGTTCTTACAGATATACACGACGGTGGTGCGGGCTGCACGCTGGTCTGAAAAGGCCATGGCCAACTATTTTTCAACGGTCTTGATGGGATCCGCCCATTCTTGGCTATTAAACCTTCCACAAGGGTCGGTGTACTTGTGGGAGGAACTGTGACCTTTTCATCACCAACTTCCAAGGCTTGTACACACAGCCGGGTTTGGAGGATGATCTCGATGCCCTCGAGCAGGAGGGGAGTCGTTGCACGACTTCATCCGATGGTTTAGTCACTGTTGCAACACAATCCCTAGGATCTCTGAACAGTCAGTCGTCATCGCCTTTCGAAGAGGCGTTCGGGACCACAAGATGCGGGAGAAGATGGCCACCCACAACATCACCACCACTTCCGAGCTGTTCTCCCTAGCGCACAAGTGCGCACGGGTGGTGGAAGCTCGGGGGTAGGTGTCCTGTCTAGTTGGCGGTCATGGCGGAGACGAATCCGGGACCTCAAAGGGTCTCGACTCCATGAGCAAGAAGAAGAAGAAGAGCGGAGCGGCTGAGTCTGGGTAGGTCCTAACTGCTGAGCGCGAGCACAAGGACACCAAGTCGCGGTGGCGCGACCGCCGTGACTGGCGAGATGATTGCCGTGGTCAGAGGGACGACCGCCGTGAAGAGAAGGAGGGCAGGCCCTACTGCTCGATCCACAGATCCAATGCGCACAACCTAGGCAATTGCTAGGTTGTGAGCAAGTTGGTGGAGCAACGGCTCAAGGAGTGCCATCCCCATGGCGACGACCAGGATGAAGACCCCTCCCCATTGGCTTTCCAGTGGGCGGAGCACACAGTGGCATACATACACGGTGGCTCACCCACCTATCCCTTCAACGCGAAGTATAAGCGGCTGATAAGGGAGGTTTGCACCGCTATGCTGAGCTCAGGGGTGGGTAGGCCACTGAAGTGGTCGGAGGAGCTAATCACCTTCAGGCCCGACCACCCTGAAAGCACCGCCGGCCTGGGTCACCTTCCGATCGTGGTTTCGCCCACGGTCCGGAACGTGAAGCTTGGGCGAGTGCTGGTGGACGGAGGAAGCTCCATCAACCTCCTATCCTCTAAGGCATTTTGGGCACCCCAGATATCACAACAAGAGTTGCGTCCGGCCTTACCTTTCTACAGAGTCACCCTGAGGGCTGGTTCGGTGCCCCTGGGCTAGGTACGCCTCTCTGTCACCTTCGGGGATGAGAGAAACTACTGTACGGAGGTGGTGGACTTTGAAGTCGTCGACTTTGACCTTCCGTACAATGCCCTGCTTGGCCGACCGGCGTTGGTCAAGTTTATGGCGGTGACCCACTATGCGTACATGGTGGTGAAGATGCCAGGGCCTGGTGGCCCCATAGTCATTAAGGTGGATAGGCCGGAAGCCTTGCGCTGCTACAAGTAGGCATTGGACCTGGCTGGCGCCACCCGTGCAAGGCAAGCCGATGCTGCCTACTCGGGAGCCCCTCCAGCGAAGACCCGTGTGTTGCCTGGTTCGTCCGGTGAGGTTAAGGTGGTCTTCCGAGCGAGGGCGAGCCCAAGAAGACCGTCAAGGTGGGTGCGAACCTTGGCGCCGAATAGGAAAGCACACTCGTCACCTTCCTCCGGTCTAACTCTGATGTGTTTGCATGGCAACAGTGTGACAAGACTGGGGTCCCTAGGGAGGTGATCGAGCACCGATTGGCAACGCTCCCAGAAGTGTGCCCGGTCCGACAAAAGGTCCGGAGGCAAGCACCAGAGCGACAAGATGCCATTCGTGAGGAGGTAGAGAAGCTGCTGCGCGTGGGGATCGTTAGGGAAGTCTCTCACCCGAGTGGCTTGCCAACCCCGTGCTTATCAAGAAGCCCAGCGGGAAGTGGTGGATGTGCGTCGACTTCACCGACCTCAACAAGGCCCGCCCGAAGGATCCGTATCCTTTGCCGCGCATTGATCTCATCGTCGACTCTACGGCGGGGTGCGAGCTGCTGTGCTTTCTGAACATGTACTCCGGGTACCACCAGATTAGCATGGCAGCGGTAGATGATGAAGAGACCGCTTTTGTAACCCCGATGGGTATTTATTGTTATATCATAATGGCATTTGGGTTAAAATATACTGGTCCTACTTATCAGCGCGCCATGCATATTTCCTTCCGTCCGTAGATAGGACGGAACCTCGAGGTGTACGTCAATGACCTGGTGGTGAAAGTCAAGAAGGGTGAAGGACTAATCGAAGACCTGGAAGAAACTGTTGGTGTATTCTACACCGAGGTACTCTCTCCACCGCTACTAGGTGGGACCGCGCATGCAAGATACAAAAAGAAGAAGGTACTGTGCAAAGGACTCAACATTCTGAAGATAGGCTTGGCGGCCGACCAGGTCCCAGCCCCGGGTGACTAGGACACGTGGTCGCCGCATGGCTATCGTCGACTGTGTCCCAGCCCAAGTGACCAGATCATGACCGCCAAGACCAGATTGACGTGGCTACCCGACGAGCAAGCGGTCGAGGCGATCGCCACGTGGCTGCCCGACGAGCAGTCAACCCATTACCAGCCGACCACGCGGATAGGGCTGGGAGGCTTCAGCCCGAAGCAATCGCCAGGATCACAACATATCATAACCATTAAATGTGCATGGAAGCCATTAAATGCGCATGGGAGCTATTCAATGCGTAGGGAGCCGTTGCAGTGCGCCTAAAGGCCATTAAATGGGCGTGACTCCCTGACGCCATGATGATCTGTCCCTCCGACTGAGCCAGCTTCACCAACTCCCGTTCCATCTACACCGCCTGTGCCGACGGGGTGATGCGGTACCAGCGCTCATCACGCATGCCCGAGCCCTCCTCTCGCCGTCTCAAGACAAAGGCGCAAGATACGGCGTAGACAAACAGGACTAGACATAGTCAATGTAATTAAAGTAAAACTACTCCCTCTGCCTACCCTAGCTAGTCCCGGGAGTATATAAGGGCGCTAGTGTGCATGAGGTAGAGAGGTCAGTCGAAACTCAAGTGATTGTATCACTGAGGTCGCCCAGTCGATCAGCTCACAGTGAAGAGCAAGCAGAATACTAGAGCAACACGAGCTTAGGTAGGATGTAGGGCTGTTACCTACATTGGGGGCCTGAACCTGGGTAAATCCTGTGTGTTCCTTGTATGCTCCTATGCGTTCTTGAGTCTCCTATCTTGCTCATCACGCGAAGAGAGTAGAGAAGAGAGCAGAGAGTGGTGCAACTGCAAAGAACCCCCTACCGAAACTCGGTTATACACTCGAACCAATACTGTCTGGCACAAACACGCCGACAGGGCACGCTAGGTAGGGGTGGTAATAGCTGTTTCACCCGTTACTTTCTTCAGCAAATCATCAAGCATCGGCTGTGAAGATGGAGGCTTCACGCTCCCATCAAGCGGGGGACCGTCTGATGCCTTCCGCAGAAGGCGACGGTGCCCCCACCGTGGTAGGAGCACAGCTGGTCTGACGGCGACTAGCGATGGAGGAGGCCAGGCTAGCCCAAAACATGCATGTGGCCCGCCTCCTCCTAGAGCACCCGCCGGTGGAGCTGGGGGGTGACACCCCGGCAGCGCCATGGCTGTGGGACATCGCCCGCCTTGTAGACGTGACCCAGCTCCACGCAGAGGTATTAGAACGGCCGGGTACCTCTGGTATCCGTGGTTGAAGTTGCGCGCAGAGCGCACCCAAGCTTCGAGCCACCCGAGCGAGCAACGCTCACGTCAGGGTGGGCGGAGCAAGGGGAAGGGCATTCAAGGCACAAGCCCCGCTCTCGCCGGGGGTCGTGCCCCCAGTTCAGGGAGGGGAGACGGTGTGCCAGCCTCAACCCTTGATTTAGGGAGGAAGGACGGTGACACCGCCAAGGCGGTACCGGTGGAAAAGCCTAGCCAGGCGGAGTACCCAGGCGATCACCACATGATTGCTACACTTGGCCGAGAAGGTCGGTGGATGGATCTAATCATAGCTTTTCTGTGGGACCAAGTGATCCCCGATGATGATGCGTCAGCCGAGAAAATTGCACGTAAGGCCAAGTGCTATACTCTAGTAGGTGGGGACCTATATCGCCAGAGTAGAAATGGAATTCTTCTGAAGTGCATTACTCGGAAAGAGGGGAGCAACCTGCTCTTTGATATCCATGGAGGCACGTGCGGACGCCATATGTCCAGTTGGACGCTGGTTGGTAAAGCGTTCCGTGAAGGATTCTATTGGCCTACTGTCCTCCAGGATGCTTGCGAGTTGGTGAGGAGATGTGAGGTGTGCAAGTTCCATGCCAAGCAAATCCACCGACTAGCCTAGGCGCTACAAACTATCTTGCTCTCTTGGCCGTTCGTGGTCTGGGGGCTGGACATCCTAGGCCCGTTTCCGCGGGCCATAGGGGGCTTCACCCATCTGTTCGTCACCATCGACAAGTTCACCAAGTGGGTTGAAACCGATGCAGTGCATGCCATCACGGCCTCTGCTGCTATCAGGTTCATGCGTGGGATCTTTACCAGCTTTAGAATCGCCAACCGCATCATCACCGACAATGGCACCCAATTCACTAGCGCGGCATTCCTGGAGTTTTGTGAAGTGATGGGCACCAAGGTATGTTTCGCCTCTGTGGCCCACCCGAGGAGCAATGGCCAAGCGGAGTGTGCCAACACGCTGGTATTGAGGGGCCTCAAGACTAGAGCGTTTGACCGACTCTACAAGCGGGGAGCACGGTGGACAGACGAATTTCTGGCGGTGCTGTGGTCGCTTTGAACCACAACCAGCTGGGCGACTAGAGAAACACCTTTCTTCCTAGACTATGGTGCAGAAGTTGTCCTTCTGTCCGAGCTGTCATTAGGCTCCCCGCACGTTTCGGCATTCAGCGAGGAGGACCAGGAAGACCAGCACCGAGAAGAAGTCAACCTTCTGGAGGAGGTGCGCGACTGGGCGGCTTTGCGTGCTACTCAGTATTAGCAGAGCCTTAGGCGATACCACGCCACCCGAGTCCATAAGAGAGCACTGGCAGTGGGTGACCTCGTCTTGCACAGAATTCAGGTGCAGGCCAGCCGCAACAAGTTGTCTCCCCTGTGGGAGGGCCCCTTTAAGGTGGTCTCAATCTCTCAGCCCGGAATGGTCCGGTTGGCCACTAAGGATGGCCAAGAGCTGGCGAACTCCCAGAACTTGGAAGTATTGTGGAAGTTCTACCGCTGAGAACTGTAAATGCTCGGCAGTTTGCCTCGATCAGCTAGAGGATGGGCTCTCCCTCCATTAGCTGATCGGCGATGGCCGATAATCAGTTAAGTTATTTGCTTTGTGGCCTCTCGGTCAGTCTTACTTGTCTTTCCTGCTTATGCCCTGGTGGGTCACGTTTTGTGTGGTTGTCATGGGTACTGGTAGCTCGGTGGCTCCTTATTGATAAGCGGTAACACCCAATGCTTGCGTCCGGATAGGGACGGGCGACCACAGGGCGAGTTCGGCACGGTGTTCAATGCACCTAGTATACCCCGGGTTGTCACCGCGAGCACCGCTGGCCCAAAACCACTCCTAGGGACCTGTTACCTTGTCACGCAGCGTCGTGGTTAGGTTTCGAGAGATTGCGAGGATTTAAGTTCCAAAGTGTGATGGGACAGTGACAACTCCGCGCTAGGACTTATGCTCTTTTGGTCTATTCCCTGCGTCTCTTGCGTAACTTCTGCTCGTGTTTGTAGCAGCTACGTGCAATTGCAGGGAAAGTGCCAGAGCATTGACCTGATCTGAGCCCCTCGACCCGCATCATGGCAAGAACGGGGGCTAGTCGCCCGGTGATTGGGTTGAGCAGACGCAGGCAAACACACATAAGCAGGTATTCAGGTAAAGGCAAAGGATGGTAGTTTCATTAAGTTTGCCAAAAGGTGTATGTATTGGGCTAAAGAAAAAAAGAGAGAAATGAAGAAAACAAGAATGGCCACCCAAGCCATCAGTCGTCGTCAACGACCTAGATGTGCTCGATGTCATCCCCCGCTTCCTCCTCGGCCACCGTAGTGTCGAGGGCCGGGTCCTCCACCTTCATCAGCTTGGCCATGTACTCTAAGGCTTCGCGCACGCGCTCTTGCGCCTAGGCCTCATCGCCTTCAATTCCTGCCACGGTGGACATGGGGGCGAAGGAGGCATCGTGGTACGGCACAAGAGCCATCACGCACTCGCAGGTGGTGGTGCGACCTCCGCCCTTCTCGGCCAAGCGGGGATTGTGGGTGGCGGGCAGGCCAGCGAGAGTCTCGGCAACCCAGGTGATGCAACAGGCGTACTGCATCGCCGAGGGCTCTAGTGGCTCACCCAGCCTCACCCCTAGGGGCCGTAGGCTCCGGCCATGCGATGGTAAGTAGGGCGAAGCATGACGGTGAGGTTGTGTAGTGTGCGGCGCAGTTCATCTTCTGCTCGCTCCCGCGCCGCTTCGGCCTCCTGTGCCTGGGCGAGCATGGCCGCCCCACTCGCCCTCTCCCATGCTAGCAGGGACACCCCCCTCTCCCTCTCCTGTGCCAGCTCCTCGCGTAGCAGCACCATCTATTGGGTCATCTGCATCTCTTGCTGGGTGGCCACCGTGAGGAGGGCGCCTGAGGACACATGCACTCTGCCTAGCTCACGAAAGCAGTGCTGCCAGCCGGGAGGTGGGGGCAAGAGGGCACTTAGAGAGGAATGGGCGGAGGTGTCGGCACCGGCGGCGTCCGCATGAACCACTTCGGGGGCACTGGGTGGCACAAGGATAGTGTCCCCTGTTGCCTCAGCGAGCAAGACAGGCACCTGGCTTTCCGAAGCGCCGAGGGGGCCGCCCTGGGAAGCATCGAAAAGCTGAAAGAAGACGATGTGAGATCAAGCCCACCAAGGCGTAGTAAGGGCTCTGGGCCGGTGGTGGAGTCGGGGCAAGGCAGAGCGAGCATGTCGCTGCGTCTGATGAAGACCCCACTTCAGTTGTGCTCAGAGGCACGGTGGGACAGGAGGGGGCAGGAGTCCGGTCGTCAGTGTGGGGCCTCTTTGGGACTGCACCCGGGGCGTCCGAGGAGGACGATCAAGCTTGCCCACGCTCCGGTCACCCACCGAGGCTGGGTCGCTGATTATCAGGGGGCGCGGGGCAGCAACACCGTGAGCCCGATGGAATCCATTGCCGGGAGCGATTTAATGATCTGGAGACGCTCTGCGAACTCCAGATCGCAGAGTGGCCAGGCCTCAGTCGGGAAGTCCGAATTGCTCAGCATTGGCGGTAGCAGCCCAGCCATCCATTTGGTGATAGTAGGGGCGTCCAAATTCCCTACGCCTGGTGAAAGACGGAGAAAAGATTACTAGTTGATGGCGACCACAAGAGATCAGAAGGAAAGGAGAACAGAAACTTACGGCCTGGGTGTGTGCGGGTCATGTCGTTGTCGCCCATGTACTGCCATGCCGGTCGGGCGCGCCGGCGCAGGGGGCTAATCCTCCGGGTCACGAACTCTCGAACAACCAGTGCCCTGGTCAACCCGGAGTCTCGCAGCTGGTTGATGCAGGCCACCATTGTCTGGAGCTCCACTGTCTCCTCGACGGGTGAGCCCCAGTTCTCGATGGCCTCTGCTGGTGCGAAGGGCACCTCCAGGGCTTCTAGACCGCTATCGTCACCGGCGTACAGCCACTCGCATTGCCACGCCTTCCAATTGGTCTTCGTCTGGAAGGGGATGTAGCGGGAGGTTGATCCATCACGAAGGCGAAAGTGGTAGCTCCCCGCAACTCCGCTGTTGTCGGTGTACTTTGCACCGGGGTACCCTCTCTGCCGCAGAAGTTGTAGGCCCAAAAGCGGCTGGCTCAAAGATGGTCCCCATGGCGGTGGGCGACACGCCCGCCCGGCGGCGGCCACGAGGCCCCCTGGCGAGTAGGTGGGCGGTCATGCCCTGCTCGACGAGCGGTAAGCCCAAGTAGTGCCCTGCGGGCATGTGGGCGATCATGCCCGCCTGCCGCGAGCGGCCCACGTGGCCCCCTGGTGAGCAGGTGGGCGATTATGCCCTGCCCGCCGGGCGAGCGGCCCACGTGGCCCCCTAGCGAGCAAGTGGGTGGTTATGCCCTGCTTGCCGGGTGGTAAGCCCATGTAGTGTCCTGGCGGGCAGGTGGGCGATCATGCCTTGCTCGCCAGGCGAGAAGCCCGCATGGACCCCTGGCGAGCAGATGGGCGGTTATGCCCAGCCCGCCGGGCGAGCGGCCCACGTGGCCCTCTAGTGGGCAGGTGGGCGGTTACGCCCTGCCCACTGGGCGTCGACTTAGGAGGTGGCTTGGCAAGTGTGCGGGCATTTGGGCCCCCCTTGGTCAGGCCATGGAGGCGGCCAAGGGAATAAGGAGAAGGCTTCGCCTCGAAGTCTCCTTCCCCTGACACGCTATGTCAGGGTCATTGATTGTGAAGCATGCTGCTACCGACACGACGATAGCCCATCCCTCTGACGCCTCTCACCAAACCCGTCGCAGGAGTGTCATATCCCGGGCGAACCAGGCGAAGCCACTCGGCGGCTTTAAATGGAGCTTGAAGGGCAAAGCTACAGCGACGGGCGTAATAAATGAGTCATGGGTCAGTAAGATAAGGCTCGAATGATGGGTGTAATTAATGAGTCATAGATCACAGAAGGCCACCTTCACCGCCAGCCAACCCGTCTATATAAAGGCGCCCTGGTGCTTGGAGGAAGGGGGTCGAAAGTTTGGAAGAAGAAGCACAAGACTAGAAGAGCCATTGTAATCGCCTCCACATTTCCCCAACAAAGGTCTAGCAGGACATAGGGCTATTACCCGCACTAGGGGCCTGAACCTAGGTACATCACCGGGACTACTGATCTGTTGATCCCTGGGATCCGTCTTAGAGAGCCTTTAGGGTTTCCGGCCACGAAGACGCCCTCTACCGAACCATACCCTCCGTCCCGGGAGCGGTCTACCCTGTTCGTTGACGGGGTCCTGTCTGGCGAAATATGCCGACAGGGGTGCGCCAGTAGGGGGCTAGTGGTTGGCTCACCCATCCATCTCTCCGGTGGATTCCGGTCTTCTGTCCGCAAGGACCTTGCGTCCGGTGATGGCAGGTTCGCACTCGCTGCGGCAGGAGGTCACGGAGGCTAGCAGCGTCCAGAACACGTCCCGGCACTCTCGTCGGACGGGGATCGTCTCGCGCCGCCCGCACAGGAGGGTGGTGGTGCCCCGACAGCGGCCGAACTTCGGTCGGCCCCAAGATCGGTTAGCCATGGAGGCCGCCACTCGGCCCGTAACTGCATGCAATTTCAGCTCCATGTAGGGATGCCCGGCCGTCCAGACCATCGGTACCCTCAACCAAGTGTGCACGTCGATCGCACCCAAGCTTCCACCTACCCATATAGCGCGCTCGGCAGAGGGCCAGAGTAAGGGAAAGGGCATGCAAGAAGAAGGTCCCAGCTCCACGAGGAGCCGTGAGGACCTAAGGGCCCATCTGGAGAAGCGTCGCCAATGGCGCGCGGTGATTCGTGATCACTGCAGCTGGCCGTCGCTCGCTGAAGCGACGGATGGCCCCTAGGGGTGAGAGTTCCTCTCGCGACTCTCACCTTCAGAGCGAGGAGGAAGTCTGCTCCTCTGACTCTTTGGGGAGTCGCGGTCCACGCTCCTCGGCACGGTCTCCGGGCCGGGGTTCGGGTGGATGGTAGGATTACCCCTACGACATCGGATGCCAGGCGTTTTGCCGACGGCTACGCCGTGTGGCGTGGCCCAAGTGGTTTCGCCTAGCCTTCATCGAGAAGTATGACGGCATCACCAACCCCGAGGAGTTCCTGTAGATCTATACCACGGTGGTGCGTGCCGCTGGCGAGTCTAAAAAGGCCATGGCCAACTACTTCCGAACAGTCTTGACGGGGTCCACCCGGTCCTGGCTGTTGAACCTCCCGCGAGGATCAGTGCACTCGTGGGAGGAGTTGTGCGACCTCTTCGTCGCCAACTTCCAAGGTTCCTTCACACAGCCGGGCGTGGAGGATGATCTCCATGCCTTCGAGCAGGAAAAAGGGAAGTCATTGTGTGACTTCATTCGGCAATTCTGCCACTATCGCAACACAATTCCCTGGATTTCAGAGCAGTCGGTCGTCATCGCCTTCCGAAGAGGCGTTCGTGACCGCAAGAAGCGGGAAAAGATGGCGACCTGCGACATTGCCACCACCTCCGAGCTCTTCTCCCTGGAGCACAAGTGCGCGCAGGCGGCGGAAGCTCAGGGGCCGGTGTCTAGCGACGCCAGAGGGCGCTGATGACGGGCAGGGTCCTCAAGGCCCCACCACATGAGTAAGAAGGCCCGAAAGCACGAGGCGGTTGAGACCAGGCAGTCTGACCTTCGAGCGCGAAGCGTGAAGATGCTTTCGGCCATGAGGCGCTGATGGCGGATCGGGGATGACCGTCGCGATCGACGGGATGATCGTCGCGATCAGCGGGATGACCGCCGAGGCCGGCGTGGTGACCGCCGCGGTCGGAGGAATGACCGCCGCGAGGAGGAGGGCGAGCCCTTTTGCCTGATCCACCGGACCAACACCCACGGTCTAGACAGTTGCCAAGTTGTGAGCCAGAGGTTGAGCAGCAGCTCAAGGAGCATCGCCCTCGCAACGATGACTAAGGCGAAGACCCCGCCTCACTGGCCTTCTAGCAGGCGGATTGCGCCATGGCGTACATTCATGGTGGCTCGTCCACCTACCCCTCCAACGCGTCCTATAAGCGGTTGAGGAGGGAAGTCTGCGCTACGGCGTCAAGTTCAGGGGCGTGTCAGTTGCTGAAGTGGTTAGAGGAGCCGATCACCTTCAGTCGGGCCGACCACCCTGAGAACGCCGCTGGCATAGGTCACCTTTTGGTCGTGGTTTCTCCCACGATCCGGAACGTGAAGCTCGGGCGAGTGATGACGGACGGAGGGAGCTCCATCAACCTCCTGTCCTTCAAGGCATTCTGGGCGCTACAGGTGTCGAACCAGGAGCTGCGCCCAGCCTTGCCCTTCTATGGCATAGCCCAGGGGGCTGGCATGGTCCCCCTAGGCCAGGTGCACCACCCCGTCACCTTCGGGGAGGAAGCAACTACCGTACGGAGCTGGTCGACTTCGAAGTCACCGATTTTGACCTCCTGTACAATGCCATACTTGGCCGACCGGCGTTGACCAAGTTCATGGTGGCAACCCACTATGGATACATGGTGGTGAAGATGCCAGGGCCTGGTGGCCCCATAATCATCTGAGTGGAGCCAGGGCCGAGAGCTTTTGCTGCCACAAAGCGCCAGACGGACTGGCGATGCCACTGCGTGAAGCCAGCTGATGCCGCCTTTCCGGGAGCCCCTCAGGTGCAGACCCACGCCTCGCCCGGCTCGGTCGGTGAGGTAAAGGTGGTCTCCCTGAGTAAGGGTGAGCCTGGGAAGTCCGTCTTCATTGGCGCCAGCCTCAGCGCCAAATAGGAAGACGCGCTCGTCTCCTTCCTCCGGTCTAATTCTGACGTGTTCACCTGGCAACTGTCCGATATGACTGGGGTCCCCAGTGAGGTGATCAAGCACCGACTAGCAACTCTCCCGGAGGTGCGCCCAGTTCGCCAGAAGGTCCGGCGCCAAGCACCAGAGTGGCAAGACGCCATTCGGGAGGAGGTAGAGAAGCTGCTGCGCGCAGGGATTGTTCAGGAAGTCTCTCATCCCGAGTGGCTTACCAACCCTGTGCTTGTCAAGAAGTCCAACGGGAAGTGGCGGATGTGCGTCGATTTCACTAACCTCAACAAGGCCTACCCGAAGGACCCTTACCCCTTGCCACGCATCGATCTCATAGTGGACTCAACGGCAGGATGTGAGCTACTGTGCTTTCTGGATGCGTACTCAGGGTACCACCAGATTAGCATGGTGGCAGAAGACGAAGAAAAAACTTCTTTTGTAACACCCATGGGCATTTATTATTATATCATAATGGCTTTTGGGTTAAAAAATGCTAGTTCTACTTACCAACGTGCCATGCATATTACTTTAAAAGATCCCACGATAGGGCGCCAATCTTGAGGTGTATGTCGACGACACGGTGTAAAAGTGAAAAAGAGCAAAGAACTGATTGAAGACCTGGAGGAGACCTTTGCCAACCTCCGGAAGAATTGCTTGAAGCTCAACCCTGAGAAGTGCGTGTTCGGCGTGCCCTCTAGAAAGCTGTTAGGGTTCCTCGTGTCCAAGCGGGGCATTGAGGCCAATCCTGACAAGATAGCAGCTATTGAACAAATGAAGCCGCCATTTCGGCTCAAGCAGGTGCAGTGCTTGGCTGGTCGCCTGGCCTCCCTTGGGCGATTTATTGCCCGGCTAGGAGAAAGGAGCCTGCCCCTTTTCAAGCTGCAGAAGAATGCGAACCACTTCGAGTGGACTGAAGAGGCTCAACGAGCATTCGAAGACTTGAAGTAGTACCTCTCCTCCCCGCCAGTACTGGTCTCCCCTCAACCCGGCGAACCATTACTCCTGTACATCGCTGCTACCCCAGTAGTGGTGAGCGTGGTACTGGTGGCGTAGAGGGAAGGCATCTAGAAGCCAGTCTACTACGTCAGCAAGGTGCTACAGGCGAGACCGATACCAATGAAGCCTGAGAAGATGTTGTCTGTTGTCTGGTGGCATCCAAGATGGCTGCGACACTATTTTCAAGCGCGAGATCACGGTGGTCACCGCCATCCCTCGTGAGATCCTTCTGGCAACCGCGAAGGCCGTGTCAGACGCTAAGTGGTCGGTGGAGTCAGGGGAATTCTGTCTTAAATTTGTACCCCTTTTACCGCCATCAAGAGCCGGTGGCGGAGTTTGTTGCCGAATGGACTCTGCCACTCTTGAAGGTGAAGAAACCCCGCGCCTTCCCCCTGGACTTTATTCTTCGACGGCTCCTTCGAGCTCGGCGCGGCGGAACTAGGGTTGTCCTGGTCTCCTTGACCAGTGACACCCTCCAGTACGTGGTCACCCTCAACTTCAAGGCCACCAACAACATCGGCTGAATCTGAGGAACTTTCTGGGTGGCTATGCATCGCCTCGGCGTTAGGCGTCCGGTGCCTCAAGTCAAAGGTGACTCTCTCCGGTCATCAACCAAGCGGAAGTAATTTCAATACTCGACCCTACCATGGCCGCCACTTGGCGAGGTCGAAGATGGAGCGCCACTTCAAAGCTTGGGATATATCCATATCCTCGGCCTAACTAATCATATGGCAGACGGCTTTCACATCTCACGTCCTCAAGAACCTCTGTCTCCGATCGGGGTCTTTGAAGAAAGACTATCGCTACCCCCAGCTCAGGCGGGGAAGATGGTGTAGCCGTCGCGGCCTCTGATCCAGGCAAGGAGGGTGGTGCGGTTATCACGGCCTCCGATTCAGGGAGGGCGGGCAAGCGCGCCACCGGGTGTCCGGGAGGAAAGGCGGTGGTGCTGCCGATCGCACACCCGGAAAAAGCTGGTCAAGCGGAGTACCCGGGAGATCACCGTGTGATCTTCACTCTTGGTTGGGAAGGTCAGTGGATGGATCCTATCCTAGCCTTCCTGCGAGACCGAGTGATCCCCGACGATGATGCCTCAGCTAAGAAGATCGTACGCAAGGCCAAGTGCTATACTCTGGTAGGTGGGGACCTATACCGCCAGAGCAGAAATGGAATTCTACTGAAGTGCATCACTCGGGAAGAGGGGAGCGCTCTCTAATATCCATGGAGGCATGTGCGAGAGCCATATGTCTGGCCAGACGCTTGTCAGCAAAGTGTTCCGCCAAGGATTTTATTGGCCTACTGCCCTCGAGGATGCTTGCGAGTTGGTGAGGAGATGCGAAGCATGCCAATTCTTCGCCAGGCAAATCCACCGACCAGTCCAAGCTCTGCAAACAATCCCGATCTCTTGGCCGTTCGCGGTCTGGGGGCTGGATATCCTGGGCCCATTCCCGTGGGCCACGGGAGGCTTCACCCACCTATTCGTCGCCATTGACAAATTCAGCAAGTGGGTCGAAGCCGAAGCAGTACGTGCCATCACAGCTTCCGCTGCTATGAAGTTCATCCATGGGATCTTCACCCGCTTTGGAGTCACCAATCGCATCATCACTGACAACAGCACTCAGTTCACCAACGCGGCCTTCCTGGAGTTCTGTGAGGAGATGGACACCAAGGTATGCTTTGCTTGGTGGCCCATCCCAAAAGCATGGCCAAGCTGAACGTGCCAACGCGCTGGTGTTGAGAGGCTTGAAGACTAGAGCATTCGATCGACTCCATAGGCGGGCGCGGTGGACGAAAGAACTCCCGGCTGTGCTGTGGTCACTCCGGACCACACCTAGTCGGGCGACTAGAGAAACGCCTTTCTTCCTGGTTTACGGCGCTGAAGCTATCCTCTCGTTCTAGCTGTCGCTCGGCTCGCCGCGTGTCTCGGCGTTCAGTGAGGAAGGACAAGAAGACCACTGTGGAAGTCACGTGACTAGGAGTCTAGTTGGCGGGCCAAGTTGACCAGCCCATGAAGATGGACCGAGCCCACCTAGCAAAAGGGAAGGGGTTCTAGAAGGAGCCGGTCCAGCGCAGAGAAAGGAGAAGCGAGGACCACGGGCGCCAGGAGCAGGTGGGGAGCAGCAGCGTCTCTGCAACGGGCGGCGCTGCTCTGCAGGGTACTGTGTTCTGTCGGACGCTACAGGACGGTCTTCGCTGCCACCTCCAACGACCCTCGCTGCTCTGTCGACCTGCTGTGCCCAGCAACTTCCCTGCCGTGCCCGGGGGATGCCCCGGTCGGCGTATATAGATAGAGATAACCCTGTACAGAAAAGAGAGATCCCTTGTAACCAAGAACATCAATACACTCACAGTAACAACGAGAGCAGGACTAGGGTATTATCTCCATTGGAGAGCCCGAACCTGGGTAAAAAACCTTCTAGTGTTCTGCTTTACCATCCGACTTAGATCTTCCGCCTAGTCCCACTCCCTCTTCTTCATTGTCGGTAGCAACCATCGACAACCACCGCAGAGAAGATGTCAACCTTCTAGAGGAGGTGCACGACGGGCGGCCTTGCGTGCCGCCTAGTACCAGCAAAGGCTCAGGCGGTACCACGCCACCCGGGTCTGCGAGAGAACAAACTGTCCTCCGGTGGGATGGCCCCCTTAAGGTTGTCTCAGTATCTCGACCCGGGGCGGTCCGGTTGGCCACTGAGGATGATCAAGAGCTGACCAATTCCTTCAACGTGGAGTTGTTGCGAAAGTTTTACCCCTAAAAACTGTAAGTACCCGGTAGTTCGCCTTGATCAGTTGTGTGGGCGAGTTTTCCCCCAGCTGATCGGCGACTACTGGCGGTTAGCGAAGTTGTTTGCCTTAAAGGCTTCTGCTTTATTCCCCTTGCTTGTCCCCTGGTGGATAGCCTTTCGCGGGGGTGTCATGGGTTCCAGTGGTTTGGCCGCTCCTTGTTGATGTGCAGTAACACCCGGCATTCGCGTCATGCGGGGACGGGCGACCAGGGGCATGAGTGTGGCACGGTGGCTCAAACGCGGCTCGCACACCTCTGGTTGGCTCGGCGAAGTACCACTGGCTGTCACCACGAGCACCGCAAGCCCAATACCACTCCTGGGAACTTGCTCCCATGCCACGCAATGCCGCAGGCTGGTCCCGAGTCACAAGGGCCTAAGTTCCAAAGAAAAGGACCATGACATACCCGCGCAAGAACTTGCGTTCTTCGATATGTTTCCTGCATGCTTTGCATAATGCCTACTTGTGCTTTCAGTAGCTATGCGCAATCGTAGATGAAGTGCTGGAGCGCTAACCTAGCTTGAACATCAATCGCAGATGAAGTGCTGGAGCGCTAACCTAGCTCGAACATCCAAGATGGCCCCGTGGTGGCTCTGGGCAGGCAGCGACAGCGCCACGGCCAGTGAGAGCAGCAGCGATCGCGCCCGCCAGGTGAGTAGGTAGGCGACCACACCCTACTCGCCGAATGTTGGCTTCCGTGACCAGCCTAGGAGCTGGTCGCCCGGCGGCCTATAAGCAAAGATAAGTTGCTCACCCTAACAGTATCGACTTATCTTTCACATCTGCACCCTGTTGGGTTGAGTTATGCGTGGCTGTCACTGGCCCTGATAACCTGATGGCTCCTCATTGATAAAAGGAAATACCCAGCGTTTGCCGCAAGGACAGGTGACCAGGAGTGCGAGTGTGGCACGGTGACTCAAACGCGGTTCGCACACCTCGGGTTAGCTCCGCGAAGCACTGCTGGTTGTCACCGTGAGCGCCGCAAGCCCGATACTGCTCTTGGGAGCCGCTTTCTTGTTGTGCAACGCTGCAGTGTGGTTCCAAGAGATCATAGGGATATAAGTTCCAAAAGGGCAGGAGTTAGTGACACCCTTGCACAAAGACCTAAGACTTTGCTTGTCTACACCCTGCATGTTCTGCGTAATCTTTGTTCACGTTATCACAATCGCTCAAAATATGCCTAAGTATCGACCTAACCTGAGTGTTTAGGTTTCGCATCCTAACAAGGCTGGGGGCTGATCGCTGATGAATGAGTTGAGCAAGCACAACCAAAACGCGAACAGACAAACATGCACAGGAATAACCAGAAAATGCCAACTTTCATTACATTTGCTAAGATTGTTCTGGCTTACAAAAAAATAGGAACAGAAAGAAACTAAGAAAATGGAAGAAGCAGGCCCAGGCCATCAGTCGTCATTGGCAACTTGGATGCCCCCATCGTCCTCTTCAGCCTCCAGCTCCACCGCCACCGCGCCAAGGTCTGGGCCCTCCGCCGCCATCATGCTGACGATGTGTTTTGCAGCTTCGTGCACGCACGCCTGGGCTTGGGCCTCGTCTCCCTCAATACCGTCCGCGACGGTCATTGGGTTGAAGGCGGCGTCGCGGCTGGCGTAGCACGCCAGCACGAAGGTCGCGGAGGCCCTGGCGACCTGCTGCCTTTCCTGGACGGAGTGGACAGCCATGGCGGCTAGTAGGCCAGAGAGTGCTGCGATGACCCGAGTGATGCAGTGGGCGTACTGCATCGCTGTGGGCTCGAGTGGCTCGCGAGGTTGTGCAACGCGCGACTGCTGCTCCTTTGCCACCTCCCTCTGCGCTTCCTCGGCCTCCTACACCCGGGGTGTCCAGAGCGATCGGCCGTTTTCCTGCGCTCTAGTCATCGGCCCGGCTGGTCCCTAATCACCAAGGGCCCACGGGCCGGCACCACAGTGGGACCAGTGGAGTCCATCGCCGGCAACGATTGGATGATCCGAAGGCGCTCTGCGAACTCTAGGTCGCAGAGCGGTCGGGCCTCGGCCGGAAAGTCTGTGCCGCTTCGGCATCGGGAAGCGAGCTGGATAGCCATCTTGAGATGGCAGGGCCGTCCAGGTTTCCCTCACCTGGCACCAAAAGAAGACAGGAATATTAGTTGATGGTGACCGCGAAGAAGAATATGCATTCAAAAGAAGGGCAACAGGACTTACTGCCCGAGTACGTGTACGTCATGTCGTCGTCCCCTGTATACTGCCATGCAGGGAAAGCACGACGACGGAGGGGGCTAATCCTCCGATCCACAAAGTCCTGGACCACTAGCGCCCCAATCAGGCCGGCGCCCCGCAACCGGTCGATGCGGGCCGCCATTGCCAGAAGCTCCGCCGTCTCCTCCACAGGCGAGCTCCAGCTTTCGTGGACTTCTGCCCGCATGTAGGGCATCCCAAGGAGGTCGACCCTGCTATCGTCGCCAACGTAGAGCCAGTCGCTTCGCCACATCTTCCAGTTGGATCTTGGCTAGAAGGGAATGTAGCGGGGGGCCGACCCGTCGCGAAGACGGAAGTGGCAGCTCCCCACGATCCCGCTGTCGGGGGAGCTGCGGCAGATGAGGAAGTAGCAGAAGAGGGGAAGATTGGGCATCACCCCCACGAACATCTCGCAAAGGTAGGCGAAGGTGGAGAGAAGGACGATGGAGTTGGGGGAGAGGTGGAGATGATGGACCTCATAGAAATGAAGGACGGTGAGGAAGAATTTGGAGAATGGCGGCACCAAGCCTGCCAAAAGCCCCCAGGCGAAGATGATGTTCTCCCCTGGTTCACAGGCCAATGGTGGAAGGAAGAAGAGGCTGTGCCATTGAAGCGGAAACAAAGTTCTTTGAGCAAGGAAGATGAAAGGGCAAAGTGCAAAGCGCGAGAAGATCAGAAGGCGTGAATTGCTGGGTGGAAGCGCGTATATATATAGATCCCCCCACAAAGACAGTTCGCGAATAGGCGAAAGGACGTGAAGTTTTGGGTCCCAAGAAAAAATCGACGGAAGTGGAGAGGACCGAGACGGTTGCGTGCTCAGAAGTGGTGGGCCCATCCAGGAATGCACCGACATTAAATGAGGACTAAAGAGCAACTGGCGCGATGTTCCACAATGGCCCCAGGGGCTACTGTCGGTGTACTTTGCACCGAGGTACCCTCTCCACCGCAGAAGTTGTAGACCCAAAAAGCGGCCTTGCTCAAAGATGGCCCAAGACGGGCGGTGGGCGACACGCCGCCCACCCGGCGAAAGCAGCCCACGTGGCCTCGGGCGGCGGTGGGCGGTCATGCCCTACTCGCCGGGAGGAAAGCCCACGTAGTGCCCTGGCGGGCAGGTGGGCGATCATGCCCTGCCCGCCGGGCGAGCGACCCACGTGGCCCCTTGGCGAGCAGGTGGGTGATCATGCCCTGCCCGCCGTGAGAGCAGTTCACGTGGCCCCCTGGCAAGCAGGTGGATGGTTATGCCCTGCTCACCGGGTGGTAAGCCCACGTAGTGCCCTGGCGGGCAGGTGGGCGATCATGCCCTGCCCGCCGGGGGAGAATCCCTCATGGCCCCCTGGCGAGCTGATGGGCGGTTACGGTGGCTCGCGTGGCCCTCTGGCGGGTAGGTGGGCGGTTACACCCTGCCCGCTGGGCGTCGGCTTAGTAGGCGGCCTGGCAAGTGTGCGAGCGTTTGGGCCCACCTTGGTCAGGCCATGGAGGCGGCCAAAGGAATAAGGAGAAGGCTTCGCCTCGAAGTCTCCTTCCCCTGACACACTGTGTCAGGGTCATTGATTGCGAAGCATGCTGCTACTGACACGACGACGACCCATCCCTCTGACGCCTCTCACCAAACCCATCGCAGGAGCGTCATATCCCGGGTCGACCGGGCGAGGCCACTCGACGGCATTAAATGGAGATTGAAGGGCAAAGCTACAGCGACGGGCGTAATAAATGAGTCATGGGTCAATAAGATAAGGCTCGAATGATGGGTGTAATTAATGAGTCATAGATTAGTGTAGCGTCACCTTCTCACTTGCTCGGGCCATCCGGTCTATATAGGGGTGCCCTGGTGCATGGAGGGAGGGGGTCGAAAGTTTGGAAGAAGAAGCACAAGACTAGAAGAGCCATTGTAATCGCCTCCACATTTCCCCAACAAAGGTCTAGTAGAAGAGCACAAGACTACTGATCTGTTGATCCCTGGGATCCGTCTTAGAGAGCCTTTAGGGTTTCCGGCCACGAAGACGCCCTCTACCGAACCATACCCTCCGTCCGGGAGCGGTCAACCCTATTCGTTGACGGGGTCCTGTCAGGCGAAATACACCGACAGCTGTCTGTGAAGCCACGGAGAGCGTAGAAGAAGTGAAAGAGGGGGATATTGGGCATTACCTTCACGAACATCTCGCAATGGTAAACGAAGGTGGAGAGAATGAGGACGGAATTGGGGGTGAGATGAAGATGGTGGATCTCGTAGACATGAAGGACGGTGAGGAAGAACTCGGAGAAGGGCAGAACCAGGCTCACCAATAGCGCCTAGGAGAAGATGACAATCTCCCCAGTGTCACACCGCGGTGCGAGGGTTCCGTGGCGTAGGCGAAGGGAACCCTCGGTGGCGGTCCGGGAGAGCCTCATTGCCTTCTCCCTGTCGACGGTCGGAGCGGGAAATGGCTACGCCATTCAAGCGGACCGATGTCTTCGGGCAAGGAAGTTGAAGGGGCAAGAAAAAAGGTGGACGAGTCGAAAAGAGTGTGAACCGTCGGTCGTGGGCGCATGTATTAATAGGTTTCTCATGTTGGCGGTTCGCAAAAAGGCGAAAGTGCGCAACGCTTCTGGTCCCGAGAGAAGGCGGCGGAAGCGGAGAGGACTAGAGCGGTGGCACGCGTAGGAATGGTGGAACCGTCTGGGAGCACGCCAACTTTAAAGAAGTCTGAAAGAGCTGCCGCGTGCTCCAGGACTGGCCCAGGGGCTACTGTCGGCGTACTTTACACAGGGGCACCCTCTCTGCCACGGTCAGGAGGGGCCACGAGTACCGAAGCGTGGTAGCATGGCGAGCAGGCGGGCGACCAGGCCCCGACGCCACGTGACCGGGCCATGTGGTAGCTTGGTGAGCTAGTGGGCGACCAGGCCCCGACACTAGGCAGGCGGGCCACATGGTCGGACGATGGAGTAGAAGGTACTCGGGGGTTCGCTGTTGGTCAGGCATGGATGCGTACGCTGAAGGAGCAGGGGAGCTTCGCCTCGATGTCTTCTCCCCCGATACAATATGTCAGAACCATTGAATGCACGTGTCTCTACTGATAGCACGATAGCCTATCCTTCTGACGTCTGCGCCTAACCCGTCACATGCAAGTCGCCTCCCGGGCAGACCGGGCGGAGTCAGGCGGTGGCACAAAGAATGAGGCCAGGGGATGAGGCTATAGTGATCGGTGTAATAAATGAAGTATAATCGGTGTGATGTCATCTTCCCACTTGCCTGAGCCAGCCTGACCTATATAAGGGAGCTCTAGTGTATGGGAGTGGGGGGAGACGGAGGAAGGACCCAAAGAGAGTGAGGATCAAGCAAACAGTGTAATCCACGCAAAGCACATTAACAGGAGCTCAAGCAGGATGTAGGGCTGTTACCCACATCGGGGGCCCGAACCTGGGTAATATCGGCGTGTTCTTGAATTTATGTCCGTGTGGATCCCTCGGGAGAACCCGTAGGTCGTCCAGCTATGAAGACTCCCTCTATCGAACCCCGGACTTCGTCCAGGGAGAAAACTGTCGGCGAAATACACCAACAGAAAGCTTTTTCAATCGGTGTCCTGTATGAAGCATGTGCTCCAAATAAGCCCCCATGTATCTCATTTAGCAAGATTTTTCCCTATTCCTAGGTTATACATCGCATGAGAATTTCATGTATGCCCTTCCTATATAGCATATTTTGAGAATTTTGTACATTCGCCCGTTTCGAATTAATCTGTCTTTTTCATAAATATCCTCAAGCAGTGTCCCATTTTCTAGATATTCTTTAAATGATTTAGCCCAATCCAAATTTTGCTCAAGGACTCTGACCTCTTCATTTGTAAGTGATTATTCTACCACCACTACTGATCGCTTCATCCATGACGCCCATCATCGCCGTAGGCCGAGCCAGCGAGGATAATATTATCACTGCCAATTCTAATTTGAACCAGTAGTGATAATATTATCACTACCAGTTCTAACTTCAACCGGCAGGGATAAGAATAGTATAATTTTGCCACACAAATGGAGGCAATATCAGTGCCGGGTTTAGAGAGACCCGGCAGTGACAAGAAGATATCACTACCGGTTTATATAAACAACCGGTAGTGATTTATCATTGCCGATTTGGCTATCAACTGGCAGTGATAAGACCATTTTCACTGCCTGTTTTACTCTAGAACAGGCAGTGATATTACTGTTCCCCATACTGTTCCCCATAATTAGTTAAGATACAGAACATATCAAACATTGTAATTTATCTCGCACGGAACATATCAAAGCATAATTAGTTAAAAAACAAAACATATTAAAAAATTGTAATTTATCTCACACGGAACATTTACAAAATTTGTAATTTGTGGGATATGTATTAGTTAAAACACAGAACATTTACAAAATTTGTAATTTGCGTGATATGTATTAGTTAAAACACAGAACATTTACAAAACATAATTAGTTATACAATCCATTATTACATATTTAGTCCTAATTATATATACAAAATATAACGGGCCAACGGCTATTAACCGTTTGAAACCCAAAATGGCATGAAACCCTATATCCAAAAGTCATCGTCCTTCTCCTCCTCCTCCTCATCGCCGGAGCTACCACCGGATGACCGATCGGAGTTGCGGCTGTGTTCATCCTCCTCCTCCTCCGAATCCGATTCGGTGGCGGAGTTGGTCCTGCCCTAACGCTGAAGGACCTCGCCGCCGCCGCTGTCGTCGTCGTTGCCCTCCTCCTCATCCTCCTCCTTTGCCTCCTTTTCCTCCTCCTCCACCTCCTCCTCCTTCTCTGGCGCCTCCTCCTCCTCCTTCTCTGGTGGCGGATCGGGGCTTTGCCCAGTACATGCCCGCTTCTTGGGGGGCCATTCTTGCAGTAGTGGTGGATTGTGAGGAGGCTACAGATTGAGGAGTTGGATTATATAGAGGAGGAATGGGAAGCGCAATAGTTGCCAAAATGGGGAAGCGCAACAGTTGGTAGAGGAATGGGGAAGCACGATGGTTGGCGGTGGGAGTTGGAAGGTTCATATTATCACTGCCGGTTTTAGAGAGAACACCAACAGTGATAATATTGCTACCGTTTCCCGCGCAAATGACTTTATCACTGCCACTTATACTGTTCACCGGCAGTAATATATCACATCAGTACCGGTTTGATACACCAACCGGTACTGATAGTGCCTAGGGCAACCTGGGGATTCAGTCCCAGTTGGTGTATCCAACCAGGACTGATGTGAGTCATCAGTCCTAGTTGGTATATCCAACCGTACTGATGTGATACATTACTGCCGGGTGAACAGTATAAGCGGCAGTGATAAAGTCATTTGCACGGGAAATGACAGCAATATCACTGTCGATTTTAGAGATAGAAGTGGCAATGATATATTACTGTTGGTTCTAGAGAAAAAACCGGCAGTGATAATATGGCATCAGATATACCACAGCTCCCTTCCCTCATTCAGTCCGAATGCAGAGGAGCTCTGTTCTTGCTCGATTGGGGCAGAGAGGGGGTGAATTTTTGCTCTCAAGTTTGATGTAATTCATTTCTAACTTGTGATCTAAGGTTCGTATCTTGTTGTACATTTCTTTGGTAGTTTATTTAGTTGGATATTACGTTATATATTGTTGTAGGTTGTGAGAATTATTAATTGCTTAGTCAACACAATTAGAGCTCTAATCTGGAGGCTAGATTTGAAATTACCAACTTTTATATGTATAATGATTGGTGAGATTATGATGTAGGTTGAATTTAAGTATTTAGAGGACTAAATTAGTGATTGCATTTAATACGTTGATTGAATTTAAATGTGGTAGCACTTCATAATTAACTATTGTTTAATCTAATTACTTAAAATTATTTCTTTATTTCGTGTGTGTTAATTTAATACTTCTGTAAGTAATGTAAATTTGCTGGATGGACCATTATATATAACTAATAGCAATTATTTAATTGATTTTACAATCGAGATTTGGATATAGATTTTGTCGACGATCGGGATCGCCAACCGCAGAAATGAAGAGGGGTTAGTGAGATTAGGGACCCAAGCTGAGCTTTGCCCAACGGAGGAACGGATTCGACGTGCTGATGGTCGGAGCAAGGCGACAACGAGCGTGACACGAAGACTTATACTGGTTCGAGCCCCTATGAAGGTAATAGCTCTACTCTTGTTGCCTTGCGGCGGTGATCTTTGCTATTCTCGAGTACAGGGGTGTGTTACAGCTCAAGCTCAACAATGGCGATGTCTAACGCTCGAGCTCTAATACCGTGTGTCCCCCAGGTTGCGTTATCCTTAGTCTTATATCTTCCCTGCCTGTAACGGACGGGAGAGATTCCCGGGGTAGTGGTCTTCATGCGCGTTGATGGTTGGCAGTAACCGTCCCGGACACGTCGCGCATGCCTGCCTCAGCTCCATGATCCCATGTCTTGGTAACCGCCGAGTAAACGCACGTTCCGGAATCCAGGGGAACGCCGTCCCGAGCAAGGGCCAACCCGAGCCCAAGGTCTTACGGGGCCCGACCTCGAGGCCGTACGTGCTCCACGTCGCGCGGCTCAAAAACGGTCCAGGTCGTGGTCGAGGCCTCCGAGCTAGGGAGCCCCGTTGACCGTGCGCTGACCGGCCAAGGGTCTCCCAGTCCTTATCAGATTTATATATAACTAATAGCAACCACGTACTAGGCCAAATGTTTCATCGATAACCATGAAGGTCGGATTGTAACTTAGTTGTATAATTAAGGATATGCTTTATTTTGTATGAAGGTCAAGCTTCAATTTGTAACATAAACATTTTGTACGAAGGACATGCTTCAATTTGTAATGTATGGAGTATTCATTATTATAATCATTCAGAAAAAGTAAATGTCCAATGGATGAAAAGGTATATAATTGATGTAAAAAGGCCATGCATAAAAGAATTATGTTCCTCATCCAATACTCCTTGATAAAATAGTACTACAATGAGAGAAGAGGAGACAATAGTACTCAAATGAGATAAAATAGTACTCAAATTTGTTGGATGAACCATTATATATAACTAATAGCAATTATTTAATTGATTTTACAATTGAGATTTGGATATAGATTTATAAGTAATGAAAATTTCTAGATTAATTAGCACTACATAACAAATTAAATGTATAAAACAATTTGTGAGCGCTTATTGATTTACTGAGATTTTATTTGTTATAAATATTTGTAGATGGACCGAAGATGGATGTATGAAGCAGACCGTCATGATAGAGAGTACTTTAATGGTGTGACTAGTTTTCTGAGCGCGGCTGCGTCGTACAAGTCAAATAAGATGATGGACTATATTTGTTGCCCGTGCATCGATTGCAAAAATGAGAAGCAATTTTCGAACCTTGAGGCGATTCATGCACACTTGCTTCGAAGGGGTTTCAAGCCTGCCTATACCTGTTGGACCAATCATGGTGAAGATGAGATTGTACGTGAAGGGCATCTGATTGATGATGATGAAGACAACGACTCGACCGCGGTTGAAAATACGTTCGTCGACACCCATGAAGAGACGTTCATCGCTAACCATGAAGATGATCTAGAACAGATGTTGCATGATGGGGAGGAGGACCTCACGAGTGAAAGGGATTTTCAGAAGTTTCAGCGTATGGTAGAGGATTCTACAACACCCTTGTACCCAGGCTGCAAAGAGGAGTTCAAAAAGCTGCATGTTGTGCTTACGCTGCTGCAATTGAAGGCAAGCAATGGTTGGTCCGATAAGAGTTTCACAGAGCTGTTAGGTTTGTTTAGAGATGTCCTTCCAAAAGGTAACGTGTTGCCAGTAACCACGTACCAGGCCAAGCAGGTTGTTTGCCCATTGGGACTGGAAGTACAAAAAATACATGCATGTCCAAACGATTGCATATTGTATCACAATGAGTTTGCAAATTTGGATGCGTGTCCCGTTTGCAAGGCATCTCGGTATAAGCGCAGCGATGACGATATCGAGGGGCAGCGTAAGAAGAAAAGACCTCTGACCAAGGTGGTGTGGTATTTCCCTATAATCCCCTGTCTGAAGCGTCTGTTTGTGAACAAAAGGCATTCTCAATTGCTGCGATGGCACGTCGAGGAGCGTAAAAAGGATGGAATGCTTAGACACCCCGCTGACTCCGTGCAGTGGAGGAATATCGATAGAAAATACAAGAAACACTTTGCATATGATATGAGGAATATAAGGTTCGGACTCAATACGGATGGGATGAATCCTTTCGGCAACATGAGTAGTCGTCATAGCACTTGGCTGGTGACTTTATGTATGTACAACCTTCCTCCTTGGTTTTGCATGAAGAGGAAGTACATTATGATGCCGTTATTGATCCAAGGGCCGAGGCAACTGGCAACAATATTGATGTGTTCCTCAAACCACTGGTTGAAGATCTTCTGGTATTGTGGAACAACGGTGTACGGGTATGGGATGAGTACAAAAGATAGAATTTCATTCTACACGCGTTGTTGTTCGTAACCATCAATGATTACCCTGCTCTTAGCAATCTTTCAGGCCAGACTATAAAAGGATTCAATGGATGCGTGCATTGCATGGGTGATACAGGGAGCTGGTGGCTGAAATACTGTCGAAAAATGTGTTACATGTGGCATCGTAGGTTCCTTTGCAAGGCCACCCATATCGCAACAAGAGAGCTTTTGACAGTACAAAGGAGACTGCTTCAGCTCCGAAACATCGCAACGGCAAAGAGATATTTGTGGTCGTAAAGGATATTAAAATTATCCATGGAAAGGGAGCCGGAAGTACATTAGTCTCGAGTTTCGGTGATACAGCTCCTCTGTGGAAAAAGAGATCAGTATTTATGGACCTACCTTATTGGCAGCACCTAGATGTTCGACATGCGTTCGATGTCATGCATATAGAGAAGAACGTGTGTGACAGCTTGCTCGGTATTTTACTAGACATACCTGACAAAACAAAAGATACACTCAACGCACGGATGGACCTAAAAGACATGAAACTCAAGAAGGAGTTTCATCATGAAGACCTGGGTCAAGGAAAAAAGTACCTTCCCGCAGCTTGCTACACTTTAAGCAAGATTGAGAAAATTAGCGTGTGTGAGTGCTTACACGGAATCAAAGTTCCGTCCGGTTATTCTGCCAACATAAAGAGCCTAGTCTCAATGAAAGACTTGAAATTAGTTGGTATGAAGTCTCATGATTGGCACGTGATGATGACACAGATGCTTCCTGTTGCAATTAGGGGTGTTCTGCCAGAGAAAGTGCGAGACCCAATTGTAAAGTTGTGTTCATTCTTCAACGCGATTTCACAAAAGGTCATCGACCCGTTGAAACTGGATAAGCTGCAGCAAGATGTGATCCACACTCTATGCCGACTTGAGATGTGCTTCCCTCCTTCCTTCATTGATATTATGGTCCATCTGATTGTTCATATTGTGAAAGAGATACAGTTTCTTGGCCCTGTGTTTCTACATCAGATGTGCCCTTTCGAGAGGTTGATGGGGGTTGTGAAGAAATATGTTCATAATCGACATCGGCCGGAAGGGTGCATTGCCAAAGGTTGGGGAACCGAGGAGGTCATCGAGTTCTGCATTGATTACATGGATCTTAAACCGATTGGTGTGCCCGTATCTCGCCATGAAGGGAGGCTACAAGGGAAAGGGACACTAGGTCAGAAATCGATACGTACAAATTGTGCTTCATTCATGCAAGCACATTTTACACTTCTGCACCAATCAATTGTAGCGGCCTCTGTATGTCGACATGCACAAGAACATGCTACGAAGAGAAAACCCATGTAAGTCTGAGGTTTGGATCGCGAGAGAGCACAGAGATAACTTTGGAGATTGGTTGCTTAGACACATGATGCATACGCAGACAGAGTGTGATCAATTGAGAGCACTGGCTAAGGGACCATCATATACAATTTTGACATTTGAAGGATATGACATCAATGGATATACATTTTATACGAGAGCACAAGATAACAAGAGCACCAACCAGAACAATGGGGTCCGTATAGATGCCTATGACAGCAATGCCAATATGCAGACGTACTACGGATTCATAGAAGAGATTTGGGAGCTTGACTATGGGCCTTTGAAGGTCCCCCCTGTTTCGGTGCCAGTGGGTCAGGCTACATAGGGGCGAGAATATCGACAAGTACGGTATCACTATCGTGGACTTCAAACACATCGGATACAGAGAAGAACCATTCGTACTTGTTAATGCTGTTACACAAATTTTCTTTGTAAGGGATCCAGCTGGCATGGAACGCCACGTGGTTCTTCAATCAAAAAGAAGGATTGTGGTAGTTGAGAATGTAGTCGATGAGGAAGACTATAACCAATTTGATGAGCTTCCTCCTTTCGGTGAGAACATCGACCTAGGTCTCATGGAAGACATAGAGGAAGCTACATACATATGCCGCGATCATAACGAAGGTCGGATCGTAACTTAGTTGTGTAATTAAGGATATGCTTTATTTTGTATGAAGGTCAAGCTTCAATTTGTAATATAAACATTTTGTATGAAGGGCATGCTTCAATTTGTAATGTATGGAGTATTGATTATTATAATCATTCAGAAATAGTAAATGTGCAATGGATGAAAAAGTATATAGTTGATGTAAAAAGGCCATGCATAAAAGAATTATGTTCCTCATCCAATACCTAAAAAATTGATTACTCCTTGGTAAAATAGTACTCAAATGGGAGAAGAGGAGACAAATTGATTTACCATAATATTATATGGAATAATCAATAAAAACTTGCTCATAACATTACCTTGATGAGATAGTAAGAACCATATAATTGATTTATCGTAATATTATATTTAATGTTGGAGAAGATGAGATAGTAAGAGCAATTTTTATTGATTATTCGTAATTAACTAAAATTTAAAATAAAACAAAAAAGGAAAATTACTTTATTTCTTATAAATTTCTATAATTTTAATTTATATTAGATGGTTGGAAAATAATATTGTAAAGACTATGTGGGGAACCGTCCCCGGGACTCCACTGATTCACCCGAATGCACGGTACATCTCAAGTGAATCAAGGGAAACTCAAGCGTTCCGTGAATATACCCGTGTTGGTCCTAGGAAAGTTCGCCAACACGTGCATTCTCATCCAACAGTTGATATCACAACACATACACAATTATCGCAAGCATAAACGTTATTACATTCCAAAAGTAGGACTGCTGTCCATAACGACATTTTTAGAGTTATTACACCAAGTAGCAGCGGAAATCATAAGATAAACAACAAAAGGGCCAGCATGGCATGCCCCCAAACCCTCAGGCAACCAACTGGGGTAAGAACAGCGACTACATGTTAGAATAATTGAAATCTGCCCGGTAAAAGTCCCCGGGTAGGGCCTCATCCTCACCTGCAGCAAGTGGACAATCCGATTGAGTACAAAGAGTGTACTCGCACAATAATATACATTGCATGCTGAGTTCTAACTACATGTGGTTGCTACATCAAATGGAGGCAAAATGGCAATTTTCAGCATAAAGCAATATTTGGGATAAATCATAAACATGTATAGATTGATAAGTTGCATTTAGTAAACATTTGCAAAATCTAATACATAATATAACATCATCATATTCATATTTATATCATGCCTTCAAGCATTCTCCGTACCATGAGTTCCATCGCTCATGTTCGATTACACACACAAGTACTCCAATACTCGTGTCTCTTTCCCCACTCCCATCCCATTCTTACCAAGTCCTTAATACTCGCCTAGTGACTAACAAATCAAGCGATCGTCCTTAACTATGGACGCGGCTATTCGAATAGTTTAAACTCTGCAGAGGTACGACTTTACCCACATGACACGTCACACTCGTAAGCCAAGCTATCAACACATTTCCTTAGATGTGTCGGCCGAGGTGAACGTGACAAACCATTTTCTAGTATGTATGGTAGTGTATCTAAACCATCTGGATGACTGTGACCCTTGATCCCGTGTGCCCAGTGCCCGGTGTGTGTGGATCAAGGAGTACACCCGTTGTTGGACATCCCCAACTCAAAAAAGTTCGAGGACTTCGAGGACATTCCTTGCACTCCACTAAGCTCAAGGAATTCCGACAGTCATTCCTTGACGCTCCACTAAGCTCAAGGAATTCCGAGTGCACATGGTTTACACAACCTAGTCATACATAAGTACTTGGTTACGCCGGTCCCATAAACGGCATGTGGTTCGCACGATAGTTACTCAAAGAGATGTCACCAGGATTCAATCCTTAAGGTCCTTAACCAATATCTCTACTCATCAATCAACATTTGAAACCATCATTATCAGAATAAATCTTGATCATTGCGACCGATGGACTAAGGCCATCTATCGCGGTTTCTAACGATGTTCTAAGCATGGCTAAGCAATTCGCATGAACCCATATAATAATAATAAACCAACCACCTAGGGCGACAATGGAACATGGAAAGAACATGGCAAGGGGATGATATAACGATGTGGCAATAGCTAAGAATTCTACCAATCATAATTGTAATTGAAAGTAAGCATGCAATTGATAAAATAATTCCAACAATATAAATTGCAAATAATAGGAGCAATCATGGTCAAGGAGTAAAGTAGTGCCTTGCTGCTCGTTCTTGACTTCGAAGGCGTAGTCGTACTCGATAGTGCCTTCCGA
Source organism: Guadua angustifolia (assembly GCA_036346375.1). Classification (NCBI taxonomy): domain Eukaryota; kingdom Viridiplantae; phylum Streptophyta; class Magnoliopsida; order Poales; family Poaceae; genus Guadua; species Guadua angustifolia. The sequence continues at coordinate 11,937,538 of CM070501.1, forward strand.
AGCGTCAACACCTAACGAGAAAATCCAATTCAATAAACATCAAATCAAGAATTCAAATGGTGCACATGATTAAAAGATGCGTGAAATGCTCACGATGCGTAATGCTAATTATAATATAAAAGTACTAATTGAGTTTGTGAATTTTGGACTTGTGTGTCAAAAGTTCAAGCCTTAGGGGCATTTTATCAAATTATGTTCGGAGTATCCGGATGGAACCCCGGAATGTCCGGGTAGACACTCTCGGTCTACTGAGCTACGCCCAACCCGGACTATCCGGATATTTCTTCGGAGTGTCCAGATTATTCGGACTGTCCGGGTAAAACCTCGGACTGTCTGGGCTGACCTAATCTGTTTCAAAACGGCTGTTTGTCCATTTGCTTCTATACTTCATAGAAATGGACTAGGACTTAAAAAGGGTGGACTAGGGTGGGATCTTACCGCTACGGGGTTACTTTTCCACATGGTGACGGTTGGTTTCGGCGAGGGAATGACAAAAGGTGTTGCAACGCCGGTTCTCGCGGTTTGTCTCCTCCTAGCTCGTGTGACGACGATGACCTCGCTTGCTTGTGCTTGCAGCAGCAACTAGCACTCCTCCCCAATCTTCCATTCGACATGCGCGACCCGATTCAAGGTGTGATGATGGATTCCATAAAGAAGAAGGAAATGAGTCACAATGGCAACAATTTCAGAACATGGGGAGAAAGAAATTGGTTACCACTTACCCAAAACTTGGTGCCTCAAGAATCCATTTGGATGGATTTGAAGCTCTTGATCTTGGCTTCGATGTAGTATAACATGCACAAGCTCAAACTCAAGATTTGTGGAGATTTGTGGGGGAGAATGGCAAGAGTTGGAGAAGTTGTGCTTGCTGTTTTCAGGTGGGGGATGAGCAAATGAGCAGGTGGGGGAGGAAAAACCAAGGTTTAGAACCTTATATATGGCTGCCCATTCATGCTTACATGTGGGGCTAGGTCCCACATGTCATAGTGTAAGTAAAAAGGGTGGGTATGAGTGATTGAAGTGAGAAAAGACATGAAGAGGCTGTGCAGTCCTCAAGTTCCTATGCAAGGTAGGACCCATGTGTCATTGACTAGTTTAGATAAGTGGGTAGAGGTGAGTAAAGTAAGAAATGGTATGGTAGGTATGTGCAGCCTACTCTCCTCTCTCATATGAACATGGCCCACATGTCATTAACTAAGGTAATGTAACATGTGTGTAGTTTGGAAAATGATTTTTAGGATTTTGTTAATGCCCTAACAGTTGTAGGATTGTAATTAAGTGATGATTTTAATAATATTACGAAAGATGCTAGCATGACAAGTCTCACTTACCGGATTAACGAAAATTGGGCTATTACAGACTATATGAATTTTAATTTATATTAGGTAGCTGGAAAATAATTATAATCAGTACCGGTTGTTGTATTAAACCGATCGAAGTTTCACATCGATCTCGCTGGATAGACTAACCGACATCGATAGTGCCAAGGGCAAGCTGGGGATTCAGTCCCGGGTGGTGTATTAAACCGATCGATGATTAATCAAGACGTTGGATACACCAACCGCATCGATAGTGCCTAGGGCAAGCTGGGGATTCAGTCCCGGTTGGTGTATCCAACCGGGACTGATGTGAGTCATCAGTCCCGGTTGGTATATCCAACCGATACTAATGTGAGACATCAGTCCCGGTTGGATACACCAACCGGGACTGATGGTGCACATATATATCTCTCCCGCCGCCGCCTCTTCCCCAATTTCCTGCTCCTCCTTCCCTTGTTCTCCCCAATTTCCTCCTCCTCCCGCTCATTTGCAAAGGCCTCCGACGACCCCACCGCCGCCGTCCTCGCCTCCGACGCCTCGCCTCTGGATGACCCCGCCGCAAGCCACTGTCCTCCTCGCCTCTGACGACCCCACCGATGACGTCCTCCTCGCCTCCGATGACCCCACCGCCGCTGTCCTCGCCTCCGACGCCTCGCCTCCGCGCGCGAGCCACTCTCGTCCTCCCCTCCGACACCTCGCCTTCGGACGACCCCACCGCCGCCGTCCTCCTCGCCTCCGACGACCCTACCGCCATCTTCCTCACCTCCGACTTAGTACAATGTAAGGATTACCTTGTACTGGTGGTAGGGATTTATTGTTGTCTCCATTGTATCTATTTGCTATCTTCTCTGTATCGAGAAATTAGTAGGACTTAGATTACTAATCACCATAACTAGTCTGAGTATGAATGAATCGAACTTGAGTTTTTGGAAGCACTTCTTTCATGCATAATATATGAAAAAATAACTAGCTATCAAGTAAACTATCTTGAATTCTCTAGTTATCAAGTACTCAAGTATAATTTGTGAAAAACATGTATACTCAAGTATATATGTTTCTTTAATTTTACATCAGTTTCAAGTAGTGGACTGCTTGCTCCTTTGCAATGTCCTACCATCAAACACTTCTACCATCCTCCATGTCGACAACTTGACAATTCCTACGCCTCCGGATGCTTAGCGCATAAATTGTTCGTGATGGTTGCATCAAAATTAACTGCTGTTATATTATTTAACCAAATTTTGTTGATATTTAATCATTTGGGGGTTAATGACATGCATTGTCATGGCCCCAAATTCGAATTTGGCTCATGCGGCTAACATTAGCGCCAACCAAGTTTTGGCTGCAATTGAGACCAACTTCCGACTTCAGTGAATATCCTAAACTGCGAGTATGGTTTTCATCAAAGTTCGAGCCTTGTAACTTGAGAACTATAAGGATCTAGACTGTGCAAGTTAGCTAATCACAAACTAGAAACTTTTCTCTACAGCATTGTGAGGATTGAACCAAAATCCAATGCCAAATACTAATTCAAAACGTGGCTCAAAAACTGAATCCATGTGCTGAAATTCTGGGGACCTCCCCAAGCAGCCTCCACAACTCTCCCTCCAGCTCCTCCCCAATCGAGCCTCCCTCCAGCTCCTTCCCTGGCCATGCCCCTCCCTGCTGTCCCCTGGCCACGCCCCTCCCTCCAGCACTTCCCAAAGCCGGCGCCTCCATCACTCCAAGCAGCAGCTTCCTCCTCCTCTCCTTCTCTTTGTTTCCCCATGTGGGATTTTGAGTTAAGGCTCCCTTGGTTTAGGTTTAGTGTTTCCTGGTTTTGGGGGCAGCCATGGTGGATTTGGGGGCTTTGTAGAGTAGAGATTTGAGTTTTGGAAGGGAAACAACAACTCTAGGGTTTGGAGCAAAATCCTGATTTTCGAGCAGATTTCGTAGCTTCTGTTTTTGGCTGATTCGAGCAAGCTAAGGGCATCTCCTGCTAGGCCGACTGTTAAGAAAGTTGTAGATGAAAGAATTATATTTCATTTCCAACTAGAATCACTCAAGTTCGTTAATCCAGCTGAAAGTTATGATGATTTTAGTGCGTGCTGTTCTGGAATGCTGAAGATGTTGAGCTGAAATTGAGCTGCGGTTTAAAATTAATTAGAGGCCGAATTAGAATTTAATTTTGCCTGAGAAGTTGTGGGAAATTTCGTGTACATTGTAAAAATGTTATCCTTTACTCAATTGCATTAAGTATAGCAATTTTTATGATGAAAATGGTGCATGCTGTTCTGAAACTCTGAAAATTTTGGACAATGAGACTACTCTCTGTTCCTGGCCGAACTGGGAGTTCTCTAGGCAGATTCTGGATGATTGGCTAAAGCTAAGTTGTAGGTCTACGTCTTTTGGTCATTTCAAGTCTGAGTTTACTCAATTTGATTAAGTGGTTAGAAAGTTATGGTCATTTGTATCACTGTCTGTCCTGAAACCGGTTTTGCTGAAATTTCAGACTTTTGGGGCTAAGGTTCAGAGTTTAGTTGAGGATTTTAAATCTATATTCTAAGTGTTTGCACTTTTGGGAACTGCCATGGGGGATGCATTTAATATTTCATTTCATATGCATTGCATGCATCTCATTTCACAAGCATTGTGATCGTGTAGAGAACGAGCACGCGGAGGTTAACGCGGCTGTGACCGAGGGGGGGTACCAGAGAGCCGATTGTTACTGAGAATCCAGTAGAAGCTCAAGGCAAGCACCTAAGCATATTCAACCTTATTTATAATTGCATTTTAGTGAATGATTTGCTTATTGGATAGGTAGGTTATGCATTAGGAGTCGAATTGCGGGAATAATATTAGAACCTAATTGCTGCACATACACTCATTGATAATTGTCGAACACCTCCCTTGGAGCTAGTATATGGGTAATTATATTGTGTCCATGCTTAGTTTGCTTAGATGTCGGGTATGGGCCAAGTGGTGCATGGTTCCATCACTTGAGAATAATTACTTCACACTATTGAGTTGCAATGGATATGGTTATGTTCTGAAATGTAAAATTGAGACCGGGTGAGAGAGTTGGATCATTTGTGTGTGGAGACTCAAATGTTGTAGTCTCGCCGGTGTCGGTTATGGACCGATCCATTGTTTGCCATGTTGATCGAGCACACCTTGTTGATCGCATGCCTGATATAATGGTAGGGTTAGCCACCCTTTCATGGCATACTGCTCGATGGGTCATGCCCTCATGCGGTTGGACGTGGTTGAGGGCGAGGCTTGGGCCGACTCTCGAGGGCTAAGCGAGGCTTGAGCCGCTCGAGGGGGGTGCTAGGTACTCAGACCGCATGAAGATGGTTCGATGAGTACGTATGGATGGGAGGAGGGTTGACATGAGGTTCCTTTGTGGCACATGTCATGCGATTGATGATCCCCTACAGGGTGAGTAAGCGATTCGAATTGCCACGCTCTCGGATATGAGCACGCTTGTATCATCCGACATTTCGGTGTAGTAACAACTTAAACTTGAAATTAGTTGGTATACTTGATGTTGATAGTTGTTCATGTTATTACTTGCTCTCTTTCATGTAAAATTTCAGATTTCACTCTAGTAGTAGGTGCTATCCATAAACACTATAAAAATTGTAAATTGAGTATTTGAATATGAATATGAACCAAGGTTAAGCTTTTATGCACTTGTTACCTTAATCTTACTCCTTCCTACATCCCAATGCATATGCTTTCGAGTCGGTCATATATGGACCACGGGTAAGTCTTGCGAGTACCTTCTATACTCATGCTTCTACTTTGTGGTTTTCAGGTGAGGACATCGACGGATGTGAGTTCTGTCCATATTGCCTCTCGGTGTTCGGGCGGGGCACCGAATAGGGGCTAAGCTCGACGCCGTAAACGCCCGGAAGTGTTCAAGGGCAGGACACTTCCGGAGATGTCATACTTTTGGTTTAATATGATGGTTGTACGCACTTTTTGTTGTATAGTTAGCCTTCTAAACTGTGTCATGGCTATGTTTTAAATACTTGGCTATTTCCATTGTTGAACCCTGATGTATTACCATGCTCATCTCATGCCTTGGATGTTGCTTCTATCCATGCTGATCTCTGTGCTTTGATTGTTGTTGTGGTGCTATATTTGGATAAGTTAATTGTTCTTCTGCCTGCTGAGTGGATGTCCTGATTTCTAGAGGCGTCATGCCGAAATTTTGGAAAATTTTTGAGTCTAGGCAGGATCTTACGAGTAGTCTGTTTGTGAGTCTTTATCTGTTGTTGTTAGTTCTTGCCTTGTGTGGTTGTCTAGTTTGTCTTTATGCCTTAGGTTGTAGTTTTTCTATTGTGCTTCCGCGTTGCATGTTTGGTCGTAGAGTTTTGAGTTCGTTGCCCCCTTTATGCGAATCGGATTGATATGGCAATGGAAACCGGTATGCGGGGTGATCATGGGTGAGTTTCGGGTCGCATACCGGGAATACCGGGATTGTTGTCTAGTTATTCGAATGGGATCATTGTTGTCCTAATTGGGCTTGGGTGTTAGCACTGTGAGCACCATCGGTGATTCCGTTGCTAGCCTCCAAATCCGATGAGGGCGATCGGGCATTTGAATAACCCGAGGACGGTCAGGGCGGCTCCTCACAAGCTAGTATCAGAGCAAGGTGCATAAAGACGAACCGTAAACTTGACAACCACTTAGGTGATTAATTAGGACTTACTTAACCTTCTAGGTAACAATTAGCGCTATATTACCCGCCCTATGTCTATAATTAAGGTTGTGCATGTTGAATGGTGAGCGTGGGAGAAACGATCACGTTGGAACCGTGCATTCCATACCATGCATATGAGATCCATGTCGTACCATGCATGCATATGTCTTGCCGTGTCCTTTTGCATCATGATCTATGCTTTTATGTATGTTAGACTTGTAGGATTCCTTTGTCTTGTGCTATTGTCTAGATCATGTTTTTAATTCGAATTTTTAGCCAAGTCTAAGAACCTATCCCTTCCATGAGGAGTTAGAGTCCATTCCCATGGTTTCTGAATACCCGGATGTGTTCCCAGCGAAATTGCCGGGGATGCCGCCCGATCGGGATATTGAGTTCAGAGTTGAACTTCAGCCCGGGCTGCTCCGGCTTCAAGCGGCAGATCGAATGCCGCCCGATGAATTGGCCGAATTGAAGAATCAATCAAGGAACTAATGGACAAGGGATTCATTCGTCCGAGCTCCTCACCTTGGGGCTGCTCGGCTCTCTTCGTGGCCAAGAAGGACGGTTCTCTTCGCCTATGTGTTGATTATCGTCCTTTGAACGCAATCACCATAAAGAACAAGTACCCTCTTCCTCGAATCGACACCCTCTTTGATCAGCTTGCTGGTGCACGGGTGTTCTCCAAGATTGATTTGAGGCTCGGGTATCATCAAATCAAGATTCGAGCTGAAGATATCCCGAAAACAGCATTCTCCACTCATTATAGCCTATATGAGTATACCGTCATGTCGTTCGGTTTGACGAATGCGCCGCCGTACTTCATGTACCTTATGAACTCCATCTTCATGGAGGAACTTGACTCCTTCGTGGTCATCTTCATTGACGATATCCTCATCTACTCAACAAATGAAGAAGAACATGCAAAGCATCTTCGCATCATTCTCGAGAGACTCCGGGAACATCACCTTTATGCGAAATTCAGCAAGTGTGAGTTTTGGCTGAAGGAGGTATCTTTCTTGGGACATGTCCTCTCCAAGCAAGGTGTTACTGTCGATCCAAGCAAGGTGCAAGATGTTCTCAAGTGGGAACAGCCCAAAACTGTCACAGAGATCCGTAGTTTCCTTGGGCTTGCAGGCTATTATCGCCGATTCATTCAAGACTTCTCGAAGATTGCCAAACCTATGACCGAGCTACTCAAGAAGGGTACTGAATTCAAATGGTCAATAGGCTGTGAGCAAGCATTTCAGACCTTGAAATAGCGCCTTACTACAGCTCCTGTCCTCACACAACCTGATATTCACCAGCCCTTCGATGTCTATTGCGATGCGTCAGGAATCGGACTTCGCTGTGTGCTTATGCAAGAAGGCCGAGTTGTTGCCTATGCGTCTCGGCAATTGAAACGCCATGAAGAGCACTATCCAACTCATGATTTAGAGCTTACCACTGTGGTTCATGCTCTAAAAATTTGGCGCCACTATCTTCTCGGGAACAAGTGCAACATCTATACCGATCACAAGAGTCTCAAGTACATCTTCATTCAAGCATATTTGAATATGAGGCAAATAAGATGGCTTGAACTGATCAAAGACTACAATTTGGAAGTGCATTACCACCGGGGAAAAGCCAATGTGGTGGCTAACGCATTGAGTCGCAAGGCCTGATGCAATTGCCTCACTCTTCAACCCCAAAGTGCCACTATCTGTGCAGAATTGCAGAAACTCGGCATAGAAATGGTTGAAGAAGGGTTCTTGGCCAACCTAGAGCTGAAGTCCACGCTGCTGGATCAGATTAGAGAGGCGCAAAAGAGGGACAAGGGTGTTGCCCGAATACGTGACAAGTTGAATTCCGGCCAAGCTACTTGTTTTCATCTTGATGATTGTGGAACTTTATGGTTCGGCAGGCGCCAAGTCGTCCCTAAAGACCAAGAGTTGAGAAGAAAGATTCTCGACGAAGCCCACAACTCCTTGCTCACAATTTATCTGGGCAGCAACAAAATGTATCAAGACTTGAAGCAACAGTTTTGGTGGACTCGCATGAAGCGCGAGATTGCTCGCTATGTGTCCGAGTGTGATGTTTGTCAACGGGTGAAGGCCGAACATCTCAGGCCAGCTGGCACTCTTCAGCCGCTGCCCATTCCAAGTTGGAAGTTGGAAGAGGTTGGCATGGATTTCATCACCGGCCTGCCAACGACTTCTTCAGGTCATGACTCGATATGGGTTATAGTCGACCGATTAACGAAGTCTGCACATTTCCTAGCCGTTCGCACCACTTATCAAGCCAAGAGGTATGCGGAGTTGTACATATCTCGGATTGTATGTCTTCATGGAGTACCAAGGCGGATAGTTTCAGATCGAGGCTCTCAATTTGTTTCTCGATTATGGAGAAGTCTGCATGAGGCATTGGGCACCAAGCTGCTTCACAGCTCGGCATATCATCCGCAAACTAGCGGCCAGACTGAGAGGGTCAATCAGATCCTTGAGGACATGTTGAGGGCTTGTGTTCTATCTTATGGGAAGAAATGGGATGAATGTCTTCCATATGCTGAGTTTGCTTACAACAATAGCTACCAAACTAGCATCAAAATGTCTCCTTTCGAAGCACTTTATGGTCGTAGCTGTCGGACACCCCTGAACTGGTCCGAGAGTGGAGAACATTCATTCTTTGGGCCTGAACTGGTCATGACAGCAGAAGAGAAGGTAAAGACCATAGAAAAAATTTGAGGGTAGCACAATCATGGCAAAAGAGCTATGCTGATTGTCGAAGAAGACCTCTCTCTTTCAGCATTGGTGATTATGTCTATCTGAAGGTATCTCCCCTCCGGGGCACCCATCGTTTCGGGGTTAAGGGAAAATTAGCACCTCGATACATAGGACATTTCCGGATCCTTGTAAGACGTGGTCAAGTGGCATATCAGTTGGAGCTTCCTCCCGCTCTAGCGATGGTCCACGATGTCTTCCACATATCGCAATTGAAGGAGTGCCTCCGTATTCCCTTTGAACATCTCGAAGTGGATGAACTCGAGGTTCTGCTTGATCTATCCTACCAAGAGTATCCTATTCGAGTTTTGGATGAAGCTGAACTCAAGACTCGTAGGAGGACTCTCAAATTCTACAAAATTCAGTGGAGCAATCACACTGAAGATGAAGCCACATAGGAGCGGGAAGACCGTTTAAAAGTCGAGTATCCCGAGTTCTTCCATGCTATGTAAGTGCTACCATCCAATCTTTTCACAATTAAAGCCATATCATTTGTATGTGGCTGCATTGCCCATATGGATTCTATCCATCTAGGCTCTCATTTTCGAATCTCGGGGCGAGATTCTTTTATGGGGGGGAGGATTTGTCATGGCCCCAAATTCGAATTCGGCTCATGCGGCTAACATTAGCGCCAACTAAGTTTTGGCCGTAATTGAGATCAACTTCTGACTTTTGTGAATATCCTAAACTGCCACTTAGAAGAATTTCCAAACTTAGCAAAATTTAAGAGCTAGAAATTTCAGGGTGCGAGTATGGTTTTCATCAAAGTTCGGAGCCTTGTAACTTGAGAACTATAAGGATCTAGAATGTGCGGGTTAGCTAATCACAAACTAGAAACTTTTCTCTACAGCATTGTGGGGTTTGAACCAAAATCCAATGCCAAATACTAATTCAAAATGTGGCTCAAAAACTGAATCCATGTGCTAAAATTCTGGGGACTTAGCCATTCTAGCTTGCTTACTAGTGGGGTCTTGTGTTCTCGAATTACAAAGGAATTTGGGGGCAGCAAAAAAACCGAAGCAGCACTCTCCTCCTGATTTCTCCTCCCCAAGCAGCCTCCACAACTCTCCCTCCAGCTCCTCCCCAGCCGAACCTCCCTCCAGCTCCTTCCCTGGCCACGCCCCTCCCTGCTGTCCCCTGGTCGCGCCCCTCCCTCCAGCACTTCCCAAAGCCGGCGCCTCCATCACTCCAAGCAGCAGCTCCCTCCTCCCCTCCTTCTCTTTGTTTCCCCATGTGGGATTTTGAGGTAAGGCTCCCTTGGTTTAGGTTTGGTGTTTTCTGGTTTTGAGGGCAGCCATGGTAGATTTGGGGGCATTGTAGAGTAGAGATTTGAGTTTTGGAAGGGAAACAACAACTCTAGGGTTTGAAGCAAAATCCTGATTTTCGAGCAGATTTTGTAGCTTCTGTTTTTTGGCTGATTCGAGCAAGCTAAGGGCATCTCCTGCTAGGACGACTGTTGAGAAAGTTGTAGGTGATAGAATTATCTTTCATTTCCAACCACAATCACTTGATTTCAATAATCCAGCTGAAAGTTATGATGATTTTAGTGTGTGCTGTTCTGGAATGCTGAAGATGTTGAGCTGAAATTTGAGCTGTGGTCTAAAATTAGTTAAAGGCCAAATTAGAATTTAATTTTGCCTGAGAAGTTATAGAAAATTTTGTGTAGATTGTAAAAATGTTATCCTTTACTCAATTCCATTAAGTATAGCAATTTTTATGATGAAAATGGTGCATGCTGTTCTGAAACTCTGAAAATTTTGGATACTGAGACTGCTCTCTGTTCCTGGTCAAACTGGGAGTTTTCTAGGTAGATTCTGGATGATTGGCCAAAGCTAAGTTGTAGGTCTACGTCTTGTGGTCGTTTTGAGTCTGAGTTTACTCAATTTGATTAAGTGGTTAGAAAGTTATGGTCATTTGTATCACTGTCTGTCCAGAAATCGGTTTTGCTGAAATTTCAGACTTTTGGGGCTAAGGTTCAGAGTTTAGTTGAGGATTTTAAATCTATATTCTGAGTGTTTGAACTTTTGGGAACTTCCATGGGGATGCATTTAATATGTCATTTCATATGGCATTGCATGCATCTCATTTCACATGCATAGTGATCGTGTAGAGAACGAGCACACAGAGGTTGACGCGGCTGTGATCGAGGGGGGGTATTGGAGAGCCGATTGTTTCTGAGAATCTGGTAGAAGCTCAAGGCAAGCACCTAAGCATATTCAACCTTATTTATAATTGTATTTTAGTGAATGATTTGCTTATTGGATGGGTAGGTTATGCATTAGGAGTCGAATTGCGGGAATAATATTAGAACCTAATTGCTGCACATACACTCATTGATAATTGTCGAACACCTCCCTTGGAGCTAGTATATGGGTAATTATATTGTGTCCATGCTTAGTTTGCTTAGATGTCAGGTATGGGCCAAGTGGTGCATGGTTCCATCACTTGAGAATAATTACTTCACACTATTGAGTTGCAATGGATATGGTTATGTTCTGAAATGTAAAATTGAGACCGGGCGAGAGAGTTGGATCATTTGTGTGTGGAGACTCAAATGTTGTAGTCTCACCGGTGTCAGTTAAGGACCGATCCGTTGTTTGCCATGTTGATCGAGCACACCTTGTTGATCGCATGCCTAATATAATGGTAGGGTAAACCACCCTTTCATGGCATACTACTCGATGGGTCATGCCCTCATGCGGTTGGACGTGGTTGAGGGCGAGGCTTGGGCCGACTCTCGAGGGCTAAGCGAGGCTTGAGCCGCTCGAGGGGGGTGCTAGGTACTTGGACCGCATGAAGATGGTTCGACGAGTACGTATGGATGGGAGGAGGGTTGACATGAGGTTCCTTTGTGGCACATGTCATGCGATTGATGATCCCCTGCAGGGTGAGTAAGCGATTTGAATTGCCATGCTCTCGGATATGAGCACGCTTGTATCATCCGACATTTCAGCGTAGTAACAACTTAAACTTGAAATTAGTTGGTATACTTGATGTTGATACTTGTTCATGTTATTACTTGCTCTCTTTCATGTAAAATTTCAGATTTCACTCTAGTAGAAGGTGCTGCCCATAAACGGTATAAAAATTGTAAATTGAGTTGTTGAATGTGAATATGAACCAAAGTTAATCTTTTATGCACTTGTTACCTTAAGCTTACTCCTTACTACATCCCAATGCATATGCTTTCGAGTCGGTCATATATGGACCACGGAAAGTCTTGCGAGTACCTTCTGTACTCATGCTTCTGCTTTGTGGTTTTCTGGTGAGGACATCGACGGATGTGAGTTCTGTCCATATTGCCTCTCGGTGTTCGGGCGGGGCACCGAATAGGGGCTAAGCTCGACGTCGTAAACGCCCGGAAGTGTTCAAGGGCAGGACACTTCCAGAGATGTCATACTTTTGGTTTAATATGATGGTTGTACGCTCTTTTTGTTGTATAGTTAGCATTCTAAACTGTGTCATGGCTATGTTTTAAATACTTGGCTATTTCCGTTGTTGAACCCTGATGTATTACCATGCTCATCTCATGCCTTGGATGTTGCTTCTATCCATACTGATCTCTGTGCTTTGATTGTTGTTGTGGTGCTCTATTTGGATAAGTTAATTGTTCTTCTGCTTGCTGAGTGGATGTCCTTATTTCGAGAGGCGTCATGCCGAAATTTTGGAAAATTTCTGAGTCTAGGTAGGATCTTGCGATTAGTCTATTTGTGAGTCTTTATCTGTTGTTGTTAGTTCTTGCCTTGTGTGGTTGTCTAGTTTGTCTTTGTGCCTTAGGTTGTAGTTGTTCTGTTGTGCTTCTGCATTGCATGTCTGGTCGTAGAGTTTTGAGTTCGTTGCCACATTTATGCGAATTGGATTGATATGGCAATGGAAACCGGTATGCGGGGCGATCCTGGGTTAGTTTTGGGTCGCATACCGGGGGAATTCCGGGATTGTTGTTGAGTTATTTGAATGGGATCGTTGTTGTCCTAATTGGGCTTGGGTGTTAGTACTGTGAGCACCATCGGTGATTCTGTTGCTAGCCTCCAAATCCGATAAGGGCGACCGGGCATTCAAATAACCCGAGGACGGTCAGGGCGGCTCCTCACATGCATGAACTTCAAGATATTCAAGCTGTATTGAATTATGAGTCTGTGATATTTAATTGATAATTGTGTGGGTTCCTTTATGTATTTCTAGTGACTATTGTGAGTAAGGTGTAATACATTGAGTCAACTAGTACTGCTCAATGAGTATCACAATGGTGCATCCTTATATTTGAACTCCAGTTCATCTTGTCTAGAGTCATTATTAATACTTCAAAGAATCCGTAAACTATGCAAACTCCTTTATTAGATTACTTGAATATGCCCGAGTTGGAATATTGATATCCACACGACTTAATCACAAGATTGTGTTATCGATTAGAACTCAGAGCAAAATGTAAGCCATTTTTCATGAGTTTTGGGTTTTAATTTCATTTTGTTTTTGTCATGTGCATTCACTGCTGAAGTCATTATCATCTATTTAAAACTTTTCATCTGTGTTCCTTACTACTCATCAAAATCCAATAATATAGTCAGGCATACCAGATCACATTTTCATGCTCACAACTCAAAGAGCTCACAAAGGATGCCAAGTTTATGTGATATTTTATTAAACTTCGACAATCTCAAAATGAAAAATTCATATATTCTTTAGAATATTATTGTTAGCATAAAAATAATGAATCATTCTTATTCCACGCTAATATGCCATGCTTCAAAAAATAAAATAAGCCATGCTTCTGAACCAGCCCTCAAGTTCAGAAGCATGGCTGCCAGGAGAGCGTCCGGTACACTGAGAGGCGGAGCCACGAGGTGACGTGCTTGGTTGACATGAAATGCTCGCTTTTCTTTCTTTTGGTGTAATAGACTACTAACATACTAGTTGTGGATTTATAACCTTATTTTATTTTTTGAAAATCATATTAGTGTGGAATAAGAATGATTCATTATTTTTATTACAATACAATAATATTCTAAAGAATATATGAATTTTTTCATTTTGAGATGTATATGTATCATGTGAATTTTTGTAATGTATAAGTATCATGTGTAAGTATATGTGAAATATATAAGTATATGTGAATTGTCAATTGTATATGTATCATGTGAAATGTGTAAGTATATGTGAAATGTCAAATTGTATATGTATCATGTGAAATGTGTTAGTATATGTGAAATGTATAAGTATATGTGAATTGTCAATTGTATATATATCATGTGAAATGTGTTAGTATATGTGAAATGTATAAGTATATGTGAATTGTCAATTGTATATGTATCATGTGAAATATATAAGTATACTTGTTTATAGTTTTTGGCTCGCCCTCTACGTTTCTTCCCCACCGCCCTCCTCGCCGCTTTTAGAGTAGTACCATCACTTTACATGAAACGATAAGTATACTTGTCGATAGTATTTGGCCTTTTGTTGACATATTATCGTTAATTTTCAGTGCCTTCTTCTAGCCTAAGAAACAACGATGGCGCATTTAAATTGTTGATCAAGAAGAATTTATGCGAAATTTGATTGGAAATGATGGTCATGAGGCAGAGAGCCCTAACTCACCTCGTGGATCAACCTGCGGTCGCCGAGGCCACCGAGGCCGATGAGGCCGCAGAGCACGATGAGGCCAGCGAGGTAACAATCAGTACCGTTCATGATTGTACCGTACCTTTAGATCGGTCAACCAAGCAGGCAATCACGTTAGCGAGGTCCAAGCAAGAAGTCGAAGGCAAGACACGTTATCACCGAAGTCGGCGAGAACGGCCAACCTCTTGCACCCTTGGGGGCGTCTGGGCCATTCAATTCAGCATGCGGCGTCCACGTTAGGGACCACGTGCCCATTAGTATAGCGAAATGGGATCAGGTCCCTGAAGATACGAAGAATATGCTTTGGAATGATATGAAGGAGACATTCACCTTCCCTTAAGGGACCGAAGAGAAGGTGAAGAGTTACACTCTGAAGAAAATGGCCATTGCATTCCAGACTTATAAAAAGAAGTTGAACATGGAGTATATCAAGAAGAATTGAACGCCCAACTTCAACAAGTACCCAAAGTTGCAGGATCATTGGGATGCGTTCGTGAACTACAAGACCTCGGACGAAGGTCAAAGTTTGAGTGAGAAAAACAAGCTGAATGCATAGAAGAAGAGTTACCACCACCGACTCGGCCCTGGTGGTTACCGCCAAGCAATACCCAAATGGGAGAAGAGGGAACATGACCTGCTAGTTAAGGGTGTCGCACCCACAACAATGGAATGGCCCGACAGAGCAAAGCATTGGTTCGATGCTCACGGCGGTGCCCTTGATGATGAAGGCAATGTGGTGTTTGGGGACGTGCTACGATATGTGGCCAGAAGGCTTGCATAGTCGATCGAGGAGTCTTCCAAGGGCACCTTCGTGCCAAACAGAGAGAACGACGAGCTAACAAGGGCCCTACAAAACCTAGAGCACCTCGGACGACACGGGCGCTGGCGCTGCCCTCGAAGGTTGGTTTTCTCAGACGCCGAGACCTATAGGAGTCGGGTGAGAAGCAAGGCTCGACAAACACAACAGCTTAGTGCACTTGAAGAACGCCTGAATCAAACACAGGAGATAATGCAAGAAGAGATCCAAAGAGAGGTGCAGTTAGCCTTGAGCCAACAGCGGGAGACGGGCCAGGAACCTCCATGTAATCCTAACATCATCAACCCCTCCGTGCAATGAGCAACAAGGCTCCTGGCTGCCTGGCGGACTTGGACCACTATCCTCAGAGACACATCAGCAATGGACACCTTGTGAGCTGCACATCCAAGCGCGGAACCTCTCCTTTAAGGCGACCCATGGCATGGCTCACCCAGTGGAGCCAGGGCAGCTCATCCATGGCCAACAGATACCGTCAGGCTACTCCAAGGTCTTGGTGGAGGAGGTTTGCCCAGGGTACGAGGACCTTGACGTCGATATCCCCGAAGGTGACGGGACTACGAAGCTAGGAGAGGCGATACACAATTTCATCCTGTGGCACAAACGATACATAATTTTTTGAGATAACTTGGACGTGTCCTCTCCGCAGAGAAGCCCGACTCCTACACCACCTCCGGCACACATAAGCCCTAGAAGAAGCCCATCTAGATCTCCTCCCAAGAAGGCGCCGATTCCTACACCACCTTCCTCAAACATAAGCTCCAGAAGAAGCCCGTCTCCTCCCAAGAAGGCGCCGACCAAGACAAAAAAGCTAGCTCGGCTAGCAGCTCCCAAGAAGACGGGGTCCTCCACCCAATCCAAGAAGCTGGCTGCACTTTCGAAGCGGCCGTATGATATGACCGAGGAGGAGACCAAGAAAGTAGTAAAAGGAGAGGTAACTACATTTTTTTAGACCTAAGTCACCAGAGAAGAAGGTTCAATTTGGCACGGAAGAATTTCACAAAGGCTTGAGGACTATTAAAAATTTGAAGGATAAAAAAGAAATGCCTCTCCTATCAAACTACGAGCGCACATTGATTAAGGAAAGCCACAAGAAGAATACGTCAGAGGAGAGGACATCAGCTGAGGAGAAGGCCAAGGGGATGCAAAAATTCTTGAAAGAAACTGGACTTAACGCAGATCAAGTATTGGGCATGGTGAATATTGAGTATGCCCAAGTAAGATGGCCATTTAAACATGGCGCATCATTGGTCAGGCGTGAGGAGCTGCTCCAGCTACCAACAAAGATGCGGTAATTCCACGAATGGTACTTGGACGCGGCCAAGCAGGGTCTAGATTTGTTCGCTGTCAAGTACAAGGACCAAGATTTTTACCACGGGGACGGTGAATTTTATGTCGAATGGAACGTCATGTATGATCTATACCAGACAGACGCCCTCGGCGCGGCCATGCTGAGTTGCTGGACTCTGTAAGTGTCTTATTAAACCATAGTGCGCGCCCTTGTATTATACTAACTTGCAAGTCTAACTAGTTTCTTCTTATGTAGAATGGAGATACAAAGATGCCGAAGGGATCGTATCTTTGACATAGGCTTCATGGACCTAGTAATTATCAACAAGACAACTGTTAGAGACCACCCAAGCGACACAGAGACTAACATATACAATATGCTAATGGGACAACAATATAAGTCAAAGATATATCTACCCTACTCATTTGAGTACGTGTTTTCGTACCGCCTCGTTCTACTCCTTTTTCATAACACGATGTTAAAACTAATTAGTTATCTACGTTGACATATATATGTACAGTTTTCACTGGATTCTTCTTATGATCGAGCTAGATCGTAGCCTGATCACAATTATAGACTCACAAAGGAGACCAATTAAAAAGTTTCAAAACTTTATCGACATGCTCAACCGGTATTAATTCTTGTTCCTTTCATTATTGTACTAGTTCTATTTCCTTCCATTTGAAACAAATTCTAATCATGTACGATTCGTAATCACATGTGTAGTGCATTCACACGGTTCCGTGCTAAAAACAGGGTCGTATTCAAGAAGAAATTTGATATTACAATTACTTCTCAAGTACATATATCATAATGCTAGCTTTTTAGTTAGTTAACTTAATTTCTTTGCATCCATTTCACGCTTTCAACTTTTTTCACCGCAGATCTTGAGACAGCCGCTGGGCAACAATTTATGCGGCTAGTATGTATGTGAGTTTATGCACACCCAAACCGGAGTTGCTGACCGCATGCTAAAAGGCAACAAGGGGGTGAGTAAATGTAATTACTAGCTTTAATGATGTCTAGGTACTCCTTATATCTTGTACAAATTCAAGGATTGATTAGTTAATGACTTAATGATAGGTGACTCAACTTTTGGCGAAACAAGGATCGGAACTCTCGCCGGCGCGAGTGAGAGCAACCCAAGAACAACTCGTCGGCTTCATTTACGATGAGGTCGTAAATCCGAAAGGCGAGTTTCACGAACCAAATGTAAATAGGTTGGGCCCTTTGATAAGGACCGGTGAACTATCGGGGTCGACGGCTAGCGATAGCGATGTACATAAACGATCCCAATGAACAGAAGGAAAAGAAAGACTGATATTATGTGATCCCAATGAACAGAAGAACTCATATGTGTACATATTGTAATACATTATTTGTAATTAAATTTGTTAATGAATGTTCAGTTATTTAATTATCAGTCAGATGTGCATGATTGATTATATGTGCTTTAATTAGTTGTGATTTAACACACACAAATATATATAATAGCTAGTGGACACACACACACATATATATTATATACAGCACATCAGTACCGGTTGGAGACACCGATCGGTACGATGAGGTTCTCATCAAGATCGTTGGTTCCTCCAACCGCATCGATAAGGGCCACAGGGGCTCATGATGCGCCGCCACGCAGGGTTCTTCCAATCGGTATCGACACTCTATCAAGACGGTGAGGGAACCGATTGATGTCCTTGAGCATCGGCCTAGATGGCTTGTATCGGTTCAAAACCGTACTAAAGGCCTTTTGAACCTGCATCAATGCCGCCTCAGTAGTAGGACACGATTTATCATTGCCGTTGATTAAGATGAATCGGCAAAGGATAGTGATTATCACCGCCGCTTGGTAGATAAACCGACAGCGATAGTGATTATCATCGCCGGCTGATATCCGGCAGCGATAGTCCTCGACTATCATCGCCACTTAGGTTGTACTGGTCTACATCCCATGCTGGATGCCGATGTGGACCTAGTAGTAAACTGGTGTTCTGCACTGGTTTACGGATATGTTTATAGAAGGCTTAGACAGATATTGAAGAAATAAACCTATTGGAATAGGTGATCATGAGGAACCCAGTTTTGATAACTGGTCTGCTAAGAGATTGTCTTTTCATGGAATATATTGGACTTTAAAATGACTAAAGTATTTTTTTAACTTCCTCATTTCATCCAGGTAGTGAGCCATTACCTCATTGGATGTCCTGTATTCCTTACTAACCTAGTTTACAACTAATTGCAAATCACCCACCGCAAGTAGCTGGTGGACTCCAAGGGATTTTTCTGCACAGAGCCTGGTTAGAAGACTTTCATACTCTGCTATATTGTTTGTAGCAAGGTAGTGTATCTAGATTACATGTTTTAATCGATCTCCTTGAGGTGTAACCAATACTATGCTAGCCTCCAAATTTTTTATTTCTCGAGAACCATCAAAGTATAGTTTCTAGTGGTAAGTATTAGTGTTATCCTCTTGTATAGAGAGTTCATTACTCATCCATTCAATGATGAAGTCTACCAAAATTTGGTACTTAATTGCTGTTCGGGCTACGAAATGGATATCAAATTATCCAAGTTCAACCGCCCATTTAGCAATCCAACTAGTTGTGTCTTGGTTATGTAAAATACTTTCCAAGGCAAAAGAGGATGGTATTGTAACCTGATGTGATTGGAAATAATGTCTCAATTTCTAGAAGCCATTAATAGAGCATAAAGTAATGTCTGAAACTGAGGGTATCCTCCTAAGTTCTGTGTAAAATATCACTTACATAGTAAACAGGTTTTTTAATTTGATCTCGTTCAACGTTTAGTAAAGCACCGACCACACTGTTTGAAGCCGCTAGGTATACCAATAAAGGCTCTCTAGGGTTTGGTGAGACTAGATTGGGTAGGCTTTGTAAATAAGTCTATATGTCATTAAAGACCATGTCTGCTTCATTCAACTAGTAAAATTTATCGTGTTTTCATATTACCTTAAAGAAAGGAAAGCCACAGTCTCCTGATCTTGAAATAAAATGACTGAGAGTAGCCATCCGACCAATTAAATCTTAAACTTCCTTCAATGAAGAAGATGATGTTAAGGATTCTATGGCCTTAATCTTCTTAGGATTTACTTCAATACTCCGTGAATAGACAAGGAAAACAAGCAAATTTCTAGAAGAAACACCAAAGATATAATTTTATGGGTTGAGCTTCATTTCATGTTTATTCAAATGATTGAAGGTTTCAACCAAGTCTAACAAATGATTATAGCTAATTTTGCTCTTTATAATGAGATCATCAACATAAGCCTCAATATTATTCCTATTTGACTATGAAAAGTCTTTTGGATGAGTCGCTGATATGTGGCTCTAGCATTTTTCAGCCCAAATGGCATCTTTCTTTAACAGTAGACACTGAACGGGGTTATGAAGGAAGTCTTCTCTTCACCTTCACTTGCCATGCTTATTTGATGATAACTAGAGTATACATCCAGGTAGCTCATCAATTCACAAACCACCGTGGAATCTAGCAACTGGTCATTCCGGGGCAAAGAAAAATCATCTTTTGGACAAGCTTTATTTAAACCGGTGAAATCAACGTACATGCACCACTTACTGTTTGCTTTCTTGACTATGATCGTATTCGCAAGCCAATCAGGATGATCAACCTTGCAAATAAAACCAGCCTCCAAGAGTTTTTCCAACTCTTGTTGGATGGCTTCTTGCCAATCAGGAGCGAATCATTGTAGCTTCTGCTTCACTAGTCATATGTCAGGTCGAATGGCTAACCTGTGCTCTATTACTTCCCTTGGGACCCCAGACATGTTAGATGGTTGCGATGCAAACACTTCTGCATTAGCCCATAGGAAAGCAACAAGCACGTCTTCCTAGTTAGTATCCATTGATGATCCTATTCGAACAATTTTCAACTAGTCGGTAAGATCAATAGGTACTTGCTTTGTTTGCTCATAGGTCCCAAAGATATTCAAAGTGTTGACATTTTGGAAATAGGTCCCCGCCGAGCTTACTTGTTGATTGGGGGATCAATAGGCCCCTTTTCCGTGAAGGGTTTGCATTTGAAGAATGCTCTTAGACAATAGGAGGATGGACACAGAGTTTATACTGGTTCGGGCCTCTCACGACGGAAATAAAAACCCTACGTCTAGTGGTTTTCACTATTGCAATCAAACTCTTTACAGGGAAGCTTGAGTATGTTTGTGTGTTATGTCTAGCTTTCGTCTGATTTCTCTCATCCCCTTTACCGATCAACTTGTGGGGTTCTTATAGCTTACAGGATAATTGAAATAACTGCAGCCGAATAATGCACCATTACGGTATTAACCGTGACTGTAACTGCATCCTTAATTCCCGCCACGCTCCATCGTGGGCATGATGGTCTCCGATCATGGCGTAATGGTCCTAGATCGTGGCGTAATTATCGCCATGTAGACGTTATGGGGCGAACATGATCTTTTGATCATGCTCGAGAATTCCCCCTAACTCTGTCCGACCGCTGCGCACTCCCGAGCAAGTGTGCTCAGGGACGAGCTTTAGCATGGTCGGGGCTGACCCGCCAGCCAGACTATCCGAGGATCCTCCTTGGGGATACCATCCAAGGACATGCATGGTCGGCCGAAACTGGCTACGGGTATAATAGTCCTTATAGAAATTATCCAATCCTCGACAGCTAGCTCCCGAGGCTCAAGTGGATGGATTAGAATCTACAGACTCAAAGGAGGGATTGGAACCTTGCAGTGAAACACTATTGCAGCATCCGAGCATGTCCCGCTCGCGGACGAGCATGGTCGATAGGAGCCAAGCTATTAGCTCGTCTCCCGACCAAGAGAATCTCGGGCAAGTGAAGATCAAAGGTTTGCACCGGTTTCTTTTCCTGAAGCCTCGCGGCAGTGATTCGGACAATCTTTTTGGAACCGCGCCTTTATTAGACGGTTTCGAAAACTACGTTCACATGCTCCAGTTCGCGAACGGGCAGGAGCGATTTTTAGATGGTCCTATCTATTCAGCCTCTTCGTTTCTTTAAATAGGGCAACAGCGGCGGTGAGAAACCCTTCACCCGCATTGTGCTCCTGAGCCCTTAGAAGTTCTTAAGTCTCGTATTGCTCTGTACTCACATCCTTCTCCACCGATTCCATGGTAAAGTTTGGAGTGAGCAAGATCAGCAAGGAGAGGCTTCAAATGCTTGTTCAACTTGGCTATCTGGACGAGAACTCTTTGGCACACTCTTGTTGGAGAAGAAGCTCCAGCGTCGCGGGAAGGAGAGATCGTTTCATGCGAGCTATACTCCATCCATGGGCTACAAATGCCCGAGAGTGAGTTCCTTGAATCCATACTCGCCCAGTGTGAGTGCAAAATCTCCAATCTTAATCCTAATTCCATCCTTGTTTTGGCGATCTTCTCACACGTTTGTGAGGGATACGTGGGCACTATGCCCACGGCAAGCCTTTTCTTTCATTTCTATTCCTTGTTCTGCACCGGTGGGACCTCTCCCGCCAGTTGCATCTATTTTGTCCTTCAGTCTAACTGACCATATGAGTATCCGAGCTTCACGCTCAAGGACTCGGTGTTAGGTTGGGCCAATTTTTGGTTTTACCTGAAGAAGGTGGAGGGAAGCACTCTCCGCTTTACTGGAGCGGCGGCCCTAGAGATCGAGACCCCGGCCCCTCTGCAAACCAAGGAGGAGTGGGTGCTAATGACGATTAGTGAGCTCACCAACTTAGGGCTCACTGGTCAGGACATTGCCCGAGACTTCCTTAGGAACCGGGTATCCCCACTTAAGAGGAGGGAGCATCCCTTCTTCAAGATCTTAGGGTGGTAAGACTTCACCCGGGATGCTAATTTGGGTAAGTTTCTGAAATTGCATGAGTAACTTTTGCTCTTTAGAATTAGCTTGCTCGTACTAATGCTTGTGTTGGTCAGACTGCAGCCCCAAGCAAAGCCTGGGTCGAGAAGCGGGTTGCCAAAATGTTCGGTACCCCGAAAGGAAAGGAGCTCGAGCACGGGTGACAAATTATGAGCAATGTGTTCGAGCAGATAGAGGCGGTAAGTCAACTCACGAACCATGCCTGAGGAAAGACATCCTTAGCATTTCTAACTTTCCATGTTCCTTTTTGTTTTTTCAGGAGAAGGTTGCCCTTGTTGCTGTAGTAGCCGAGCTCAAGTCACTAACGCATGACCAAGGGAAGCTCGCTCCCACCGCCAAAGCCAAAAAGGCGCACAAGCGGCGAGCGCCACCACCCCCGCCGCCCACTGCCCAACACCCTAAGAGGTGAGCAACTTCGAGCAGGAGTCCTCCCCGACGGCATTTGGAATATACCGACATAATGGAGGTAAGAGAGTTGAAGATATGGTTGAAGAAGTACACTGATAAAAACCCGAGCTTGATGGCTCGCTTGTACCAGCTCGCAGAGAAGGTGAAGCAGGCACAGGCAATGGCGAAGGGCTCCTCACGCAAGAAGCTAGAGGGGAAGATCATCGCCCTCTAGGCCAAGCTTGCACTGGTAACCTCGGGCTCTCCCGCAGAAGGGTCCGAGGAAGAGGAAGAAGACTCGACACCCTTGATCACGCGGCGCCGAAAGTCGTCGGGCGCAACGCCGTAGCACCGGACTATAGAGGCGGTCAACCTAGACGAGGTCGACCCCTTGATGGTGAGGGCTAGCCACGCAGCTGAGAAGATGTCCAAACATGTGGTCGGGCCCAAGCTTCTGCGGGCAAGACCTCCGCGGAAGAGGCCAAAGATGACGGGGATGAAGGCAAGATGATTGTCAAAGGTAATTGTACTGTTCCTTCTTCTCCATTTCCTCTTTTTCATCTGTTGTTTTACTTCGTGCATCCGAGCTAACCCCACTCTATTGACGTGAGCGTGATAGCTCATAGGGGCGTTATGGATTTTGGAGGAATGGCTGATAAAATCCTCAACTATGTAGTGGAAAATGAGCTCGCCCACATTGCCGACCTTGTGATGGCGGAGGATGTCGTCGCCGAAGCCTCCCATGACTAGCGAGTTGTAGAGCCTCATTCCCTGGAGGAACAAACTCCCCAGGAAGGCCAGCAGCCCAAAGCCTTGAGTCAAGGCTGGTACCTTGAGGAGAACTTACCTGAAGAACCCTTGCGCTACCGAGCATGACAGATGCTTGGGGCCAGGAAGAAGACCCTACTCCCCGAGTGAAACAGTTGCTCAGGAAGGAGGCGTGAAGCCCCCGAGCGAAATGCACGCTTGGGGAGAGGATAAGGAGCCCACAAGTGAAAACGCATGCTCAGGAGGAAGATGGTGAGCCCCCGAGCAAAGTGCATGCTTGGGGGAAAGAGGATTTCCCCCAGTCGGAGGTCGCCGCAGAAGAACTTGCTAAACTTCGGTCAGAGGATGTCTTCGAGGCCGTTCGAGGAAACTTGCGCGATCGTCTCCATTGGGTAAGGCCACTTGTCTTCTAGAGTATTTTCATTTGCGCTGATCAAGAGCTAAAGCCTTCTGCCTTGTAGGTGCTAGATGCAACCATGGCAGACTTCGAGACAGCAACCATGCCCCCTGAGGTCGTGGCCAGCCACAACATAGAGCAAGACGCTAAAATAGCGGAGCTCGAGCACAAGCTAGCCGAGCTAAAGGCTTTAGTCGAGGAGGCACAAAGCCAAGCTAAGAAGACCGCCATGGAATATAAGGAGCGGATCCTCCAGGGCGAGCTGAAGCTCGAGCAAGAGTAGCAACGCTTTGCAGCCCTAGAGAAGAAAGTGGACCAGCTAAACCGATCAGCCTGGAAGGCCGCTGAATTGGTCAACCAAGGCAAAGAGGAAATGAAGAGACTCCGCTAGGAAGCCCGCGAGGGACGCGAAGCCTGACGGTGAGTCCTCGACGTCGAAACTGAGCTTGATGAGGCGAGGTAAGAACTCTCGGCCCTCATAGAGGCGAAGCTCGGCGGCGAATAGCTTCCTTAGCGCTCTTTTCTAAATCACTTCACTTGTAACCACCTTGATAAATAAAAGAATGATTTTTCCTGAAATGTCTGTTCCCTTTGCCCATTTTGCCTGGATTATTTCTTGTCCATTGCCAATGAATGGCTTGAAAAAATAAACAAAGTGAAGCGAGCAGAACGAAAAAATAGCATAGGCGAATAGTAAAGGACAAAGACACTAGCGTGTGTTTTTTAGGAAAACATGGTAGCTCATCCCTACTAAGCCCCCACTATGAACGAAGTTCATGCACCTAAGTTGCGAGTACGAGCTCGTTCACAGGAGAGTTAGAAAAAATCGCGCAAACTTCTCCCTTAACAATCCAACACCATTTCTCCGAGTTGCGAGCATGGGTTAGGTCGGGAAAAAAGAAATGCGCGTGCAGCTTCATCCCCCCAGGCAACTTGAACCATGCCCCTGAGTTGAGAGCATGGTCTCAGCGAGGACGGGGAAAACATGCGGTTGGCCGACAATGCGCATAACGACCGAGCACGCATGAATCGAACTAGAACTCAGGACCAACCAAGAGGGTGTCTGTATGCAATTGTAAACTTGCAGCGAAGTACTACTACGAACAAAAATCGGCTTATGTAGATCGAAGCCTCTGGTGGCGAGCTTAGTGGTCCAGTATTGGTCGTTGCACTTTGTTGACCGAAGCGAATGTTCTTGCTAACACACACTCATCCCATCATCAAGATTATGAGGAGGGGAGTGTGCCTTTGTGCGAAGCTAAGTTGGCTTACCAACAGGCAGGGACTTCAAAGACATTGGCAAAATCTTAGGAAGAATGAAAATCGCGGAGCGAAAGAACCAATTTTTTAAAAAAGAAACATGCTGATATTGCGTAGAACAAGTAGAAATAAAAACTAGACAAATAACTTACGCAGTTGATCGACGTTCTAGGTACTGGCTAGCACCCGACCATCCTCCATCGCTAGGCGAACAGCTCCTGGGCATACTGTTGAGACGATCGTATACGGACCTTCCCACCTAGGGGATAGCTTGTTAGCTTTTGACAAATCCTGGACTCGACGCAGGACTAGGTCACCAACTTGCAAAGTCCTTGGTCAAACTGATTTGGCCGCGTGCCTACGAAGAGCTTGTAGGTAAACCGTGAATCGCAGCAAAGCCCGTTCGCATGTTGCTTCAACAAGGTCTAAGTCTAGGAGACGTTCACTCTCCTGGTCGATGCTATCGACCAGGTGCACTCTTGGAGTACCTAGCACGATTTCAGCGGGCAAGATGGCTTCTGCACCGTAGACGAGCTAGAAAGGGGTTTCACTCGTAGCTCGGCTTGTCAGAAAGCGAATCGACCAAAGGACGTATGAAGCTCGCCCACCCATGCCTCGACTGCGGCCGATTGAGGTTTTTGAAAACTCTTTTTGATTCCTTAGATTATTTGTCTATTTGCTCGCTCGGCCGCTCCATTGCTCTACAAATGCGCTACAGAGGCAAAGTAGACCTTTGTCCCAATGTCTTCGCAATAGGCTTGAAACAGCTCACTCGTGAATTGAGTGCCATTGTCTGTGATGAGGCGGTTGGGAACACCAAAACGCATCACCACGTTGCCACAAAAAAACTTCCTGGCTGCATGAGGCGAAATGGTCGACATGGGTTTGGCTTCAATCCACTTAGTGAAAGTGTCAATAGCCATAAGCAAGTACTTGCAGCCCTTCTGACCTTGGGGGAAGCGTCCGAGTATATCGACTCCCCAAGTTGAGAATGGCCACGATAGAGGAATAGTTTGAAGCACGTATGCTGGCTGATAGGCCTTGCGAGCATGAAACTGGCATGCTCTACAAGTTGTCACGATCGAGCGAGCATCGGCTAAGGCCGTTAGCCAAGAATGCCTTGCTCACAAGCATTCTGAAAGGCGAGTGAGCCCCGCACATGCCTTCGTGGATATCTCTAAGATGGTATTTGCCTTCTTCTTGAGAAATGCACTTGGAGAGGACTCCTAGTGCTCCTTTGCGGTATAAGGCGCCCTCGATAGTTTGTAGGGAGAAGATCGCCTTACAAGCCGAGAATGCTCGGCTTCTTCCTCGGGCAGTGTCCCGTATGCAAGATATTGGATGAATGGTGTCATCCAATTCGCACCATGCTCGAGAAGAGAGACGTTAGCGCATGCCTCTGATGCCTCCTCTACAGAGGAAATGGAGGGCTTGTATAAGTGCTCGACGAGCACTCCTGCCGGAGCAAAAATTTGGGAGGAACCGAACTTTGAAAGCTAGTCGGCCAGGGAATTGTCCTTCCTAGGGATGTAGAGTATTTCAAAATTCTTAAGGTTATCAGAACACTGATACTCCTTATTAACCTGATTGACGACCAATTGTGAATCTCCTTTCATAGTCACCCGCTGGACTCCAAGCGCTTTGTACGCTCATAGCCTGGCCAAGAGGCCTTCATACTTTGCCGTGTTGTTGGTCACGGCAAAGTGCAATTGAATGGTGTACCGAGTTACTCTCCCTCGGGGGATACTAGCACAACTCTAGCCCCCAAGCGCTCATAGGCACGAGACCCATCGAAGTACATGGTCCATTGACCTTCTTCAGATCTACCAGCTCGGTAGTAGGTGGTGCTGGATTCGTCCACTCTACTACAAAGTCTGCCAAGACTTGGGATTTGATTGCCGTGTGAGCTGAGAATTGGATCTGAAACTCGGCAAGCTCCATGGCCCATTTCGCAATACGGCCATTGGCGTCTTGATTCCTTAAGATCTCCTTAAGCAGGAAATTGGTCGGAACCACAATTTTGTGGGCTTGAAAATAATGTCGCAGCTTCTTGGAGGCCATGAACAGTGAGTACAAGAGCTTCTGGACCTTAGGGTAATGTTCCTTTGGTCCATGCAAGACTTCACTGACATAGTAGATTGGTCGCTGCACCCCATCCTTTTCCACTGTTAAGACAACATTTACTGCCTACTGGGTCGAGGCCAAATATAATAGCAAGGATTCCCCTGATCTTGGCATGTCAAGATGAGCGGTCTAGACAGGTACTGCTTTAGCTCTTCGAAAGAGCGGTTTGCCTCTTCCGTCCAAGTGAAACCATCATGCTTGTGGAGCACCTTGAAGAGAGGCAACGCACGCTTGCCTAACTGGGAAATAAAACAACTTAGAGCTGCCATTCGTTCCGTCAAGGCTTGGACCACCTTTACACATCTGGGAGGTCGCATCCTTTCAATGGCTTCAATCTTCTCCGGGTTTGCCCCGATGCCCTGTGGACCAACCATGTAGCCAAGCACCTTTCCCGCCCTCACACCGAAGACACTTTTCTGGATTAAGTTTTATTCGATGTTTGTTAATGTTACAAAAAGTTTCCTCAAGGTTAGAGACATGACTCGAGGCGAGCTTACTTTTGACCACTATATCGTCCACATAAACCTCCAGATTATGACCTATTTGATATGGGAAAGTTTTCTGCATGAGACGCTGGAAGGTCACTACAGCATTCCTAAGACCGAAGGACATGGTCGTATAGTAGAACGTGCTGAGCGGGGTAATGAAGGAAGCCTTCACTTCATCTTTAGGTGATATGCTGATTTGGTGGTAGCCCGAGTAGGCATCCAAGAAGCTCATCACCTGGGACTCCACTGTTGTGTCAACCAACTAGTTTATGTGAGGCAGTGGGAAATTATCCTTGGGATAGGTAGCGTTCAAGCTCGTATGGTTGACACACATACGCCATTTGCCCTCCTTTTTCTTGACGATGACCGAATCCGCTAGCCATTCCGAATGCTCGTCTTCTCGAATGAAGGCAGCCTTGAGGAGCTTGTCAAGTTCTTCTCGGATGATAGGTTGCTTTTCCGGGGAGAATCGTCTGAGCTTTTGCCGCACAGGTTTCTTGTCAAGACGAACCGCTAGCCTGTGCTCGATTACTTCCCTTGGGACTCTGGGCATGTCAGATGATTCCCAAAAAAACGCATCAGCATTCTTCCAGAGGAAAGCAACGAGCTCGAGTTCCTATTTAGGATCTAAGGAGGATCCCAAATGCATGACCTTGGTCGGCTCCACGTCGCTTAGCAGAACCGCCTTGGTCTCTCCTCCGAACTGGAGGACAACTTTCGGCCGAGAATTCTTCGGCTGTTGGTCGAGACCGCGATGAGGCAATTGCCCGACCATATCCAGTGCCTTCTCGTCACAGCTCAGGGCCACTTTTTGGTTCCCTCTTATGGTGATCACTCCACCTGGGCCAAGAACCTTCAAGCACTGGTACACATGATGCGTAACGGCCATGAACTTAGCAAGAGCTAGTCTGCCGAGGATGGCATTATAGGCCGACTCAAAATCAACCACCTCAAAGGTGATCATCTCCGTCCGGAAATTGCTCGGACTTCCAAATGTGACGAGCAAAACGACTTGACCAAGGGGTTTGGTCGAGATGCCCGATACGATCCCATGAAAGGAGACCGCTATGCTCTTGATTTTGGACCGAAGGACTTGCATCTCGTCCAAGAGTTTGTCGAATATCAGATCCAGAGATCTTCTGCCATTGATAAGCACCCACCCTATCGTGGTGTTGCTGATGGTCAGATTTATGACCATCGGAAGCTTATGAGGCTTGGTCAACCCAAGGGGATAATCATCCTTGGAGAAGGTAATGGGTAGCTCGGACCACCTGGGCTGCTGCACTTAGGGCTTTCCCTGAGCAACATGATGCACCTCCCGTGCTGCCTTTTTCAGATCTTAGCAAGACTTGTAGGCTGAGGAGCCCCCAATATTACCGCAATGTGATTGCGGGGTTCCTGGTAATCCATATCATCTTCATCGTCGGTGAGTTCTTTGCCCTTACTCTTGCTGCTCTCACCCTTCTCTGGGAGCGTAGGCATGGGCCTCTTGCCGTTGTAGAATTTTTCCAGGCGGAACACCTAGGTTCGACAATTACGGAGGTCGTGCCCATATGCCTGATGGAGCAGGTAGAAACGGTCTTTCAGAGGAATAACTTGGTCGTTGCAACCTTAGTCGTTGTGGCGCTGGGGTGGTCGACCCCTACCTCTTTCACCGAAGTTCGTGCGCTACTGAGGCTACGAAGCTCACAGCTGATGCTGCTCGATAGTTGTGACCATGCCCGGTGCAGACGACCTCCTCTTCTTCTTCTTGATTTTCTTCTCCACGGAGCCTACATTTTTCTTGCTCGTGGAGCCTTCTAAGCTAGGCTGAGGCGACAACTTGCCCTCGTCTAGCATCTTCTTCCACTGGACTTCCTCATCGGCATTCGCATACCGATTGACCATGTGGAACAGCTCGCTGGCCATCAGATCAGGATTGATCTCTAAATCCAGAGCAAAGCAGATGTCTCGGACCCCAAACATGAAAGTGCGGATGACCGTCTCGTCCGAAACATTTGGGATCGAATTCCAGACTTGAATGAACCTTTGGACAAAATGTTGCAAAGACTCACCATCCATCTAGATCAAGCGCTCCAGATCGGGCTCTTTGCTCTAACGGGTATAGCAGCTCTGGAAATTTGCTCGAATCGCACTGCTAAGCAGCCTTCAGGAGTGAATTGACCCTTCCTTCTGATTGAAGAGCCAAGTTCGAGCAGCTCCATCAAGGACTGTAGGGAGGAAGTTAGCCATAACTCTCTCATCACCTCCAGTTGCTAAAATTGCCATGGTGTAAATGGAGAGAAACTCATCCAGATTTTGAGTCCCATTGAACCTCTCGATGTGGCCAGGCATGAACTTGGTCAGCCGTGAGACAATGCGGAGGGACTCCAAAAATGCCGACATCCAAAAGCTGGGACATCGCGGCGGTCTCGTCGGCCACGTTGATCACGACGATCATCGCTATGATAGCCTCCGACGCGTGGACCAAGGCGAGAGAAAACTTCCTGAAGTCGGCGCGGCAGGGATCGATCTAAGGTAGAGTACTCGGTATGCCCGTGATCATGACGAGCATACTTTTTACTCCGTGAGGTTGCTGGGGAATCGCTCTGAGAGTCCTCGTGGTACCGGTCATACTTCCCACGGCCCTCTCGAGCATGGCTCCGGGAATCACCATGACGGGACGAACAGGGGTATGATGTCGATTTTTCCGGGAAACACTCTAGGGCTCTTTGTCACGAGGAGACCCTGAAAGCTTCATATCAGCGGCGAGCTTCTCTAGGCCTTCAGCTACGACTGCACCCATTGCCTCCAGGTCCACCTGGTCGGGGAAATTCCGAAGATCGTGCTCGACCGCTGCCAAAGCTTGCAACCGCTCTCCGCTCTAGGGAGCAAGAGGAGGCGAGTTCAGTTGATGATCGCGCACGTGCTCGTGGGAAAACTCACAAGCCAGGGTCTCAGCCCTGGCACTCAGTTTTTCACGAGCTTGGCCGCAGATGCTTGCCAAGGTCCTATTTAAGGATGCTTCCAAGTGATTTTTGGCCGCTTCATAGTGGCGTTGATGGGCAGCCCTCGAGGATTCAACCTCAGGGTCTTCCTCTCCTTCTGCCATGTTGACATCATGGGAATGCAAGGATCACAATAGTGACATCATGGTGTTTGCTCGCGATGCAGTTTTGTGATCGGGCTCAAAATGATCAGGAATGTCCAAACCATCGTAGAGACCATCACACTCCTCATCATCTGTGAGGGTATTACGCTGAGAACGAAGAATCGCTCCCACGCTATAACCACTGAGGAAAGACTCCTGGACTTGGTGTGACCCTCCAGGTCAGCAACACCGGCTACACCTTCATCAGCATAGTACATGTCATCATCCCTGGCGCTATCGATGGCGCAGAGGTCTTGAGTATCTTGAGAATTGGGCATCTTCAGGGATTCTTAACGAAAGGAATCTGCTAAAGATGATCCCCACGAATGGCGCCAGCTGTCGACGTTTGGGAAACAGGTCCCTGCCAAGCTTATTTGTTGATTGCGGGATCAACAGACCTCTTTTCCGTGAAGGGTTTGCATCTGAAGAAAGCTCTTAGACAGTAGGAGGATGGATATAGAGTTTATGCTAGTTCGGGCCTCTCACGACGGAGATAATAACCCTACATCCATTGGTTTTCACTATTGCAATCAAACTCTTTACAGGGAAGCTTGAGTATGTCTGTGTGTTATGTCTAGCATTCATCTGATATTTCTCATCCCCATTACCGATCTATCGGTGGGTTCTTATAGCTTACAGGATAATTGAAATAACCACAGCCGAATAATGCACCATTACAACATTAACCGTGGTTGTATCTGCATCCTCAATTCCTGCCACGCTCCATCGTGGGCATGATGGTCTCAGATCATGGCGTAATGGTCCTAGATCGTGGCATAATTATCGCCATGTAGACGTTATGGGGCGAATACAATCTTTTGATCATGCTCGAATTCCCTAGCTCGTCTCGACCATCACAAGACTCGAGCGAGCATGCTCGGGGACGAGCTTTGGCATGGTTGGGGTGGACCCATCAGCCAGACTATCCGATGATCCTCCTTGGGGATACCATCCAAGGGCATGCATGGTCAGCCGAAACTAGCTGCCGGGGTATAATAGTCCTTACAGAAATTATCCAATCCTCGACACAAAGATTATCCCAAAATCATTAATCAATTATAATTTCACTCAAAGGTTCGGTGTTACCACCTCCAGGCCGGTAGCATTGGGAAAAACCCTCAACACTTAAATTGCTTTAAATAAAAAATCTAATTCAAATTAAACTCAAATCTCGTCAATTACTAATCACACATAAGAATAGACCTCCACATGGTCTTTCAATCTCCCCCTTGATGAGTATATTGACAAACACATGTAAAGACATAAGTTTTGAGTTTGAATAAGAGAGAAGAATGCAATTTGAATGCAAAGCCAAATTTGATCAAAGAAATGAAAAGCAATAATATGACCAAGTTGACAATTAGAAATACTTATGATCTATGAAGATAGCAAATATTTACAAAAATCATAAGAATTAAGATGAATCAAGACGCAAAATGATGCCTTTTCTACGATTTCTTCCCCTTTTGGCAATATAGGCATCAAGATGGTGTTTTCTTTTCTCCCCCTTTTTTTGTTGTTTTTATGCAAGAATGCATCCTAAGGGATCTTTGAAGATTATCCAAGTGACCAACAAGACAAGTTATGACACCAAGCTAAGTTATGACAAAAATAGACTAAGCTAAGGTATGTCCAAGTGCAAATAAATATTTTGCTAGCAAGATTTAACTGAAACCATATCATTTTTAGCAAGATTGAAGATGAGCAACACTTATCATTATTTCAAAACTAGAAGCAAAGCCATTCAAAGGATTAAATGGAAAACCTACACTTCAACCTACTCAACACTTTGGGGAATCTAGAAGTTCATACAAGGTCCTTGGAGCTAATTTTTTTCATTGTATGCAAATTTTTCTTCGAATCTTTGAAAGACATAGCAGGGTGTAAATGTTTGACATTATTTGCATTCTTTACCAACATATTTTTTTTTATATTTGCATTTTTACAACAATTGACTCAAGCCATGTTCGATCATCTCAAGAAGAACTTTTAAGAGAGTGATCTTGGTCATACACAATACATTCCAATTTTATCTCAAGTGCAATGAGAAGCCGTCTTGTGAATGTGAGATGTTGAGTCTAATGTGCACAAAAAAAGTCAATTTTGCTTCACTTTCATTTTAGCATTTTGATTATTAAGCTAGTGAAGGACTCTAGTATGGATCAAACAAGATTCACCCAAGTTGCTATAGGGACTCTAGAGAATTTCAGAATTTCACAAATCATGGCAAATACACCTATAGAAGAAACTTAGCAAGTAAACGCAACATGTTTTATCTAGTTTTTTTTAAAGCTCATTTTTCAATTTTTGCAAGCTTAGAAAGATAAATGAACTTGGACATATCTAAGTTAGTAATTTTCTTCATAATATAGCATGATGTATAAAATGAAACAAGGATCATTTGCATAATAGGCAAATCTCATAAAATGAAAATCAAGTCTATGTGCAATGTGATTCAATTTTAAGCACAAATCATGTTCAAGTTGAGTTATTAGCAAGATTAAGCTCAAGAATGATATCAATTGATGGATCCAAAATAACTCAATCAAAAACCAGAAACACAGAATGGAGAGAAAAAGATAAGAAACTGCAAACTGGGTAGCTGTAGAGTAAAGAGAAGATAGTAGACAACACTATGGTTTAGACTTGCTCTCACCTTCCCCAATGACTGACATAGGGAAGCAGCCTCTAGATCCCAAATTAAGGAGTGCGCACAGACCCTGTCTACCCAGGGGGCCCAACACCTGCTAGACTTATAAGACTCTGAGGGAACTCAACCTAGAGAGAAGAAAGTACAGCTCATTAAGCATGATAGCAACCTAAAGCATAAAATGAGAGGTCCATGCAAAAGCATGCTAGAAGTCTAAGTGATGTGAACTCATAACTCTAAGGAATAAAACCCATAAGCACCTAGAGCAATACAAAAGAAAGGAAAAACTAAATGAAATATAATACATAATATACAGATCAGCTCCCCCTCATAGAAGGCCGTAAGGGCACACGACTCCAAGCTCACTCCTCAAGACAACAAACCTAGGGCTATCTAAAGGCTTGGTAAAGATATCGGCCAACTGGTGGTCACTCTTCACAAACTGAGGTACTATGTCTCCTTTTTCCACATGGTCTCTAAGGAAGTGATATCTAACATCAATATGCTTGGTCCGGGAGTGCTGTACTGGGTTCTTGGCAATGCAAATAGCAGAAGTATTATCACAGAAAAGTAGAACACTCTCTATCTCTAATCCAATGTCCCACAAGGTTGATCTCATCCAGAGCACCTGGCTACAACAACTAGCTGTAGCAACATACTCGGCCTCAACGGTAGACAGTGCGACTCCGGACTGCTTCTTAGATGACCAAGAAACAAGAAAAGTGCCAATGAATTGGAAAGTGCCAGAAGTGCTTTTCCTATCTATCCTACAGCCAGCAATGTCAGCATCGGAAAAGGCTCTAAGGGATAGACAAGAGGATGAAGAGTATCAGATACCATAATTAATGGTAGCTCGAAGGTACCTGAAGACACGCTTCACCGCCTAGCAATGAGAGACGCGAGGAGGAGCCTGAAAGTGAGCACACATATACACAGCAAAGTGTATGTCCGGCCGAGAGGCAGTAAGATACAAGAGGGAGCCAATCATGCTCCGAACTCCTTCTGATCAGTAGGCTCACCATCCTTATCAGGCTCAAGGATAGCAGTAGTGGCCATAGGAGTCATTACAGGCTTCCCATCAGACATATCAAACCACCTAAGGAGGTCCGGAGTGTAATTACCTTGGTGCAGGAAAGTACCCTCCCGAGTCTGCTTGATTTGGAAGTCGAAAAAGTAGCTCAACTCACCCATTATATTCATCTCAAACTCTGTGCTCATCACCTCAGAAAACTGAGATACAAGAGAATGAGAAGAGCCACCAAAGATAATATCATCCACATAAATTTGAACGAGAAGGAAATGAGAATCCTGGTGTCTGATAAATAGAGTTTTGTCTAATATAGCCATTTTAAAATCATGACTGAGAAGATAGGACTTAAGCCTCTCATACCATTCTCTAGGGGCCTGCTTAAGTCCATACAAGGCTTTGGAAAGCTTGTAGATATGGTTTGGGTATTTGAGGTTCTCAAATCCTGGAGGTTGCTTGATATAAACCTCTTCCTCAATAAAGCTATTGAGGAAAGCACTCTTAACATCCATTTGATAGAGCTTGAAGCCCTGGGATGCAGAAAATGCAAGAAGAATACTTATCGCCTCTAGTCTAGCTACAGGGGCAAAGGTCTCCTCAATATCAAGACCCTCAACCTGAGTGAAACCCTGTGTAACTAGCCTAGCCTTGTTGTGAATGACAACCCAATCCTCACTCTGCTTGTTTTTGAACACCCACTTGGTCCTAATGACATTATGACTAGATGGGGGCTCCACAAGCTGCCAGACTTTGTTTCTCTCAAAGTTTTCTAGTTCCTCATGCGTTGCATTAATCCATGATTCGTCGGATAATGCATGAGTAACATCCTTTGGCTCGAAAAAGGCAACAAAGGCAGAGTGAAGAGGTGGATGAGAACGCTGAATGTGGTGGGGAGGACCAGAAGCAGAAGTGCTCTCTATCTCTTCAGAAGAAGAGGTAGAAACAGAGCCACTTGCTGAAGGAGAGTCCGAAGGTAAGGGCTGGGAAAACCACGAATAAGATCGTGGCGGCTAACTCTAGTCAAATGATCAAAGCCAATGTAACCAAGTCTCCTATGCCAGAAGGAGAGATCACGGGACTCAGAAGCAATCAAACACTAAAGAGAGTATCCAGAAGAAATAGAAAAATTAGCATGAAAGACTCTCCCAAATCTAGGAATCTAACAAACTAACTCTCCTGATGAATCAAGGATTCTATAAACATTACTCTTAAAGTTTATCTCGAAAGAGTCATCGATAAGCTGAGAAACAGAAAGCAAATTATATTGCAGCTTACTCACTAAGGCAATGTCCTTAAGAATAAAATTTTCATTAATGCAAACGGTACCTTTAGCAATGACTCCACCTGAAGAAGCATCTCCAAAAGTGATCAACTCATCACCGGGGGCTCAGACTAAGGAAGAGAAGAGAACTAACGGGAGTCTCTGGTCATATTGTGAGAACAACCGGAGTCAACAATCCAAACATCTCCCTTCCCCATCCGGCAAACCTGATCAAATCAAAAGAGAGAGAGAGGACTCAGTACTAGGATAAAGTAAAGACTTGGGAATCCAATACTAATCACTTGATGGCTCAAAGTACCAGCTAGAGAAGAAGAAGACTAGACTCTAGTATCTCTTTGACGCTCGACTCTTACAAGATCAGAAGAAACAACTCTAGTAGAAGATCTGGGAGCTGCCACTAGTTTGACCCACCTTTGTGCAAAGGCGGGACCATCCCAATGAGGCTGCCTAAATCTCCTAGTTGAAAACACCTCACGCCGCTGATATCTACCTCAATGGAAAAAAATGAGGAATATTAAGAGGACGGCGAAAAGACTGATCACGAGCAACTTTAGGACTAAAACTCAAGTGAACAACATGAAAACCGAGTCCTGGACGCTGCCCAAAAATAGACGACTCTCTAACCTGTCTAGAAGTAGTGTGTGCCTTAAGAGCACTCAGAGTTTGGGGATGACCCTGAATACCCCTAAAAGCAGCAACGCGCTCACGCCTCATGATCTGGGCATGCCTAAAATAGAAATCTACTAGGTGATCATCCTTCTTACAGAAGGTGCATGAATACTTCGCCTTGCTAGAAGCAGAAGTGACAGGAGAAGCACCCTTCTGCTCAGAACTCCCATGGACAGCCCTAGTAGATCTAAACATAGTGGAACTCACCTTGGGAGCTACCATAATCTCTCCACTCTTGGAGCCACGCACAATGGTAGGAGGATGAATCCTAGCGTGCTCCAAGTAGTCAAATCCTAGACCCTGATTAAATTTGCTGATTTTTGATTGGTCTAGAATAAGGTTTAGCTTTTTCTTACCTCCTACAAACTTCTCGAGAGTGCTCATGAGATACTCGACACTCCCGAAAGAGAGAGGCACATGAAGAACAAGGGTGAGAGGAAGAAAAAGAACAAGAAACAATAGAAGAAACACCAGCACGTGCATTTTTCTCCCTCAGCACGGCTGCCTCAATCTTGAGGGCCTCACAAGAAACGCAAGGAGCTTCTCTAATTCTATGGGCTTGGTCTTCTAACTTCTTTCTATATTTGACTTGGATTTTATCCAAGTCCCCCTTAATCACAGAACAATGCAAGCTTCTTTGAGAAGTTGCGGTACTTCTTCTCGTGCGCCAGCTCGCAAACTGGTGGCTTCTTGTTGCGGTTCTTGTCAGTGTAGTCGTTCTTGCCGGAACCACCGGAGTCATTCTTGCCCTTCTCCAGTTTGGGATAGTTCGCTCGAATGTGGTTGGGTCCACCGCATTCAAAGCAGGTGATCATGCCACCTCTCTCTCACCCTCTTGTATACATGAGAGAATTTGTGAGCTAAAAGAGCAGGCTCATTTTTAGAAAAATTTTCCAGTTGGTCATCGCTTAGCTCACAAAGGGCAGAGAGAGAAAATCCAGTAGAAGAATCGAAAGAAGATCCAATGGGATCAGTGACCAAGGCCATCGACTATGATTTCATCTTGTGAGAGACGACGTCGATTTCATGAGTCTTGAGTTGGAAATAGAGCCCGTCAAAAGTCAAGGTTGACAAGTCAATAGTGTTCTTGATGGTGGTCACTTTCATCTCCTAAACATGAAGATCGGGTGCGGTCAGAAAATATCGAGCATTGTTCGGGTTAGGGTATGTGTAACCAACAGCTCGGAGATCACTCAAAATCTTTGTGAAATGACTGAAACACTCATCAAGCTCTCACCAGCGTGTTGTTCAAATTTGTTATATTCACGCTTGTGCTGATCTTTCCTTAACGTTACTCATATTGTCGGCCGTGATGTTCTCATCGGCAGAACCTCACACGGAGCTTCCCCTTTTGCCATATCAGGAAGCTCTGGGCAGTGATGTACGACTCCATCCAAGACTTCCAAAAAGGAAAATTGACTCCAGAAAAGATGGAAGGCTTGGTGGAATATTTGTCCCCCACCATGGCTCTCGAGACCGGTTAAGATCTATGAAAGAGCAAAACCGGCTCTGATAACAATTGAAGGATTGATATGGTGAACAGGGGGGGGGTGAATGGTTGCAAACAAAATTTTCCCAAAAAATACTCTGTCGATGATTCGGGAACCGGTCCCCCGCCGAGCTTACTTGTTGAATGAGGGATCAACCTAAGGCCCCTTTTTCATGGAGGGTATAGCATCCGAGGGCCTGCCGAGCTACGGATCGAGACAACACAGCAAACAGGGGGTCTTTTTTGGTTTGGTTCGGGCCTCTCGCGAGGAGATAACAACCCTACGTCCAGTGATTGCACTAGCTTACAAAAGTGGGTTACAGGGTTTTTGCTCGGGGGCTCTAAGCCACCCTTCTCTCTTCTTCTCTCTTCCTCTCTATTCTCCTAAGGGTGGCTGGAACTGGGAGTAGAACCATAAACTCTACATGCGATGGGGTATTTATAGATGATTACAGCGCTATGACATTTATTACGGAGCGGCGCGCCACTATTCCCGGACGTGGGTGAACTGCTCTCTGCTGCCATACCGCCACGCGTGGGGTGCGAGATCGTGGCCGCACTGGCCCTTCTAGCCGCCGAGCGATTAATGCCACACCGCCTTTGTGGACCGTGCCAGGCTTTTTGGTGATGCCCGAGGCCATTTCCTTCGGACCAAGTGGCTGTCGTGCACTCCCGAGCAAGCATGCTCGAGGGTGAGCTTGATTAAGGTCGGGGTAGGTCTGAGAGCCAACCTACCCGAGGATCTCCCTTGGGGACACCATCCAAGGGCGTGCATAGTCGGCGCTCGGCTGGTTGCCGAGGTACGACGCTCGCCATAGGGACTACCTAATCCCCGACAGCTAGCCCCCGAGGCTTAAGGAGGGAGATGCTCGCCGAGATCACCTTAAGCCTCCAGACTTTGAAGAAGGGGTTGGGCCTTCCGCAGCGAAGCGCTACTATGACGCCCAAGCAATCCTGCTCGGGGATGAGGGTCTTGCAGTGAAGAGCTACTGCAGCATCCGAGCAATGCTGCTCGAGGATGAGAATCTTGTTGTGAAGTGCTATTGCAACATTCGAGCAACCCTGCTCGGGGATGAGAATCTTGCAGTGAAGAGCTACTGCAGCATCTGAGCAATCCTGCTCAGGGATGAGAATCTTGTAGTGAAGAGCCACTACAGCATCCGAGCAACCCTGCTCGGGGACGAGCGTGTCCTAGCGAGACCGAGCACATTTGGTCAAGGTCTGGTCAAAACAACGGTTGTGAAGGGTTGCGATGGTTCCTTCTCCGCGAAGCCTCGCGGGTACGGCTCTGATAGTTTTTTGGGAACCACACCATTACAGGACAGTTTTGAAAACCGTACCGCCGTGCGTCGGTTCGCGAATGGGCGGGGTAGTTTTCTGGTCCGTTCGGCTTCTTCACCTATAAATGCAAGACGGGGGCGATTCTGAAGACCTTTCTTCCCCCACGAGTCGCAATCAAACTTCGAAGCTTTCCATTTTTCGAGCCTTCCTCTTTGCTCCAGCGCTCTCTCTCCCAACTCTTTCCATGGTGAAGTTCGGCGTGAGCAAGACCACCGCGGAGAGGCTTCGGGTACTCCGAGACTTTGGGTACCTCGACGCTGGCACCTGGCAGATCCCCGACGATGAAGGAGCCCCAGCGCCGCGCGATGACGAGATCCTCACCTGCGAGCTATACACCGTCAACGGGCTTCGAATGCCCGAGAGTGAGTTCTTAGAATCCATACTCGCGCATTGCGAGTGCGAGATCACCCATCTGAACCCCAACTCCATCCTCGTCTTGACCATCTTTTCCCATCTTTGCGAGGGCTTCGTGGGCATTCTTCCCACGGTAAGTCTTTTCTTCCATTTCTATACTTTGTTCCGCAACGGTGGCGCTTCCCGCACTAGGGCTCTGTACTTTTGCTTGTGAGCCAACCTCCCGTACGAGTACCCCTTCTTCTCCCTCAAGGACTCGGTGGCGGGCTGGGCCGACTCTTGGTTCTATCTCATGAGGGCTAGGGAGTCTCTGCGCTCTGCCGGAGCGGGCGCGCAAAGATCGACACCCCGCGCTACCATCGCGCCCGAGGAGGAGCGGTCCTTGATGCTGATCAGCAAGCTCACGAACATGGGGCTCACTGGTCAAGACATCATCCGCGACTTCCTCAAGAACAGGGTGTCCCCTCTGAGAAGGAGGGAGCACCCCTTCTTCGAGATCACCGGGTGGGACGACCTCACCTGAGAGGATGACTCTGTAAGCTTTTCGACCTTGAATAATCTTCGCTTCGTGTGCACCTTTCATGCTCGTGCTGATCTCCCTTTGTTGGTTGTTGGCAGAACCGGGCTTCGACTAGGTGGAGAAGAGGGTCGGCGAGATGTTCGGCACTCCTAAGGGCAAGGAGCTCGAGCGCGATCAGCAAGTCCCGAAGAACGTGCTTGAGCGGAGCGACGTGGTAAGCTTCTTCGTGATTCATGCTCGGGGAAGGCATCTCGAGCCCCTCTAACGCCTTTTTGCCTCCTGGCAGGAGAAGGTTGCTCTGGAGTTGGCGGTGGGCGAGCTCAAGCCCATGGCGGGCGGCAAGGGAATACTTATCTTGGCCGCCAAGGCCAAGAAAGGAAGGGGCAAGAGGCAAGCCCCGCTGTCGTCCACCACTCGACTAAAGAAGAGGTGGGCGAGCTCGTCCAGCAATCCGGCAGTGCGGCATTTGGAATTTGCTGATCGAAAGGAGGTAAGCCGTTTGAATGCCTGGCTGAGAATTACGGCTGGGATTGCCTGGAGCAGCTCGAGGGGGAGGCGAGCCTGACCGAAGAACTGGTGCAGGCCGAGCAGAAGAAGTTGGAGGAGGTGCTTGCCGAGATTCAGGCTAAGCTCAAGCAAGTCACCGAGGCTCGGCGAGCTGCGCAGCCCGAGGGTGTAGCCGTCGATGAGGAGGAGGAGGACGAGGAGGACAAGCTGCCCCTCAGAATGAGGCGCGGGCGCTCGAGGAAGATGCTGGAGGCGGTCGACATGGAGAAGGTCGACCCCCTCCTGGCGAGGATCAGCCATGCCGCGGAGAAGAAGGCTGAACTTGTGGTCGCGGCAGCGGCCAACCTAGTCGAGGATGACGACGAAGGCCTCGCTGAAGGTGAGCCTTGAACTTCGCTTTTCTCCTAGGACTTCTTTGGATTATGGCAGAATGGCTGATGAAATATTTGGTCGTGCCTTAGAGAGGGTGATTGCCCGAGCCGCCGACCACGTGATGAGCGAGGCCGTGGAAGCAGTGGACAAGCTCGTTGACGGTGACCATGGCACCAAGGACCCCCTTGCCCCGGAGGGACCTCCGCCCCAGGGCGAGCTTCCTACCCTCCCGAGCACGGAGGGCGTCCAGGGAGGGGAGGAGATTGATCTCGCAGCCTTGGGCGAAAATGCTGCCCAAGGAGGCTCGAGATCCCTGGGCGCATCACCTGCCCGTGACAGGGGCGTGAAGTCCCCGAGCGGACAGGCTGCTCGGGATGAGACAGCGCCTGCCCTAAGCGAACCGCATGCTCGGGCAGTCGCCCCGCCACCCCCGAGCGAACAACATGCCGGGGTGGATAGTGAGAAGACCATGAGCGGGCCAGCCACTCGAGAGGGAGGCGCGACGTCCCTGGGCGGACCTCATGCCTGGGGGGATGACTCATCGTCTTCGAACGATCCGCCTTCTTGGAAGGACCCCAAGGAAGTCTCGAGCCCCCTGCCGAAGCTTGAAGATCTTCGGGGGGAGGATGTTACTAAGAGCTTCCAGGACAACCTTTGCGTGCGTCTCGCGCGGGTGAGTGTGCTTCTTTTCTTGTTGTCGCAGTTTCATGTCTTTTAGGTCTTGGGGGTGGCATCTGAGATTTTTCTGCCTGCAGGTTCTCCAAAAGACCATGGAGGACTTTGACACGGCGATAGTTGCCCTCGAGGCCGTGGCCCAATTGCACACTGAGCAAGAGGCCCGGATAACTGAGCTTGAGCGGTGAGTGGACGACCCCAAGGCCAGGGACAAGTTGCTCGTGCATTGGTGTCGCCAGGCCGAGAAGGATATCGCCGAGGTTAAGGAGAAAAATCTTTCGCTTGAGAAAGAGCTTGAGCAAGAAAGACAACGCTCTCACTAGGCCAGGGAGGACGTCGCCACCGGC
The DNA here is from genome assembly GCA_036346375.1 of Guadua angustifolia. Taxonomy (NCBI): domain Eukaryota; kingdom Viridiplantae; phylum Streptophyta; class Magnoliopsida; order Poales; family Poaceae; genus Guadua; species Guadua angustifolia. Next base: position 11,979,676 of record CM070501.1, read on the forward strand.
AAGGAGAAGATTCTTGCGCTCGAGCGGGAGCTTGAGCAAGAGAAGCAGCGCTCCTGTGAAGTAGAGAAGGTCGCCGCCGAAGGCAGGGAGAATGCCCTTAGACTCGAGCAAGAGCTCAAGCAAAGGAAGCAGCACTCTTGCATCCTTGAGTCGAAGGTGGCGGAGCTGGGTCGGGCTACGCGAGCGGCCACCGATCTCACCGATCCAGGTAAGGAAGATGTTGATCAACTTCGCCAGGAAGCCTGCGAGGGTCACGAAGCCCGATGGAAGGTGATCGACCTTGAAGCCAGGATCGACAATCTGAGGCAAAAGCTTTCTGCCACACTTAGAGGGGCGAAGCTCGGAGCGTAGAGGACTTTTTCTTTTTCCTTTTTCTTCTTTTTGATGATTTTGGGTAATTCTGGTGTCACCACCGAAGTGTACATTTTTCTCCTGCCTAAGGGCTTTGTCTACTGCAATGCTTCTTTTATGTCCTTCTAGTTATTTCCTACAAGCGACGGGTATGAGGCAGATAGTGAAGCACGGGCAACATTAGCATGGGCAACACGAGCATGGGCGACACGAGCCCGGAAATAGGTGAGTGGCAAATGCTTTAAAAAAGAAGTAAAGGTAGCACAAATACGAGCTTAGGTCGAGGCACTTGGCCACCAATTTTAGAAAAAACATTAGCATGGTAGGCAGCCCGTTCCTACTAAGCCCCCACTTCGAATGAAGGTCGTGCACCTAAGTTGCGAGCACGAGCTCGTTCGCAGGAGAGTTAGGAAGGTGCACGTTGTCCTGCCGACCAAATCACCAATTTTCGCGTGGAGCGAGCATGGTTTAGGTCGGGAGGAAAGAACGCGCGAGGCCTCAACTTCCTTAGCACTTAGGACGCACGCCCCTGATTTTGCGAGCATGGTCGCAGGCGAGGAAGGACTCGTAGTTGCCCGACAAGGCATGCGATGACCAAACGCGCACAAATCGAACTAAAACTCTGGACCGGCCGAAAGGGTGTTTGTATGCGACTTGAAATCACGCAACGAAGAACTACTACGGACCAAGGTCGGCTTATGGAGATTGAAACCTTTGGTGATGAGTTTTAGTGACTGGGCGTTGGTCGTGGCGACTTGTGCGATCGCGCGCGAGCCAGCCCGATCTTAGAGTAAAAAATGCTTAGAGTGATTGTTCCTGCCCGACGTGCTCGTCCCATCACCAAGATCGTGAGAAAAGTATGCCCTTGAGTGAGACTGGGTCAGCCTACCAATGGGCAGTGACCTTGAATGCATTCACAAAATCTTGGAGGTAACAGACTTCGCGTGGGTGAGCAAACCGAACTTGCACATATACAAAAGGGAGTATGAGTTTAGACAAAGAACTTACGTAGCTGGTCGATGTTCCACGAGCTCGTGAGCACGCCGACCGCCCCTCCATCGCCAAAGGACAGCCCGGGCGTGCATCGAGACGCACGTGAATGGACCTTCCCACTTGGGGGAGAGTTTGTTGGACTTCGACGTATCCTGGATTCGCCGCATGACGAGGGCGCCAACCTGCAAGGTTCGGGGCGGACCGACTTAGTCAAGGCTCGCGAAGGGCTTGCGTACACACAGCAGACGGAGGAGGGCCCTTCGCGGCGCTTTTTGGCGAGATCGAGGTCGAGGCGACACTCGAGCCCTTGGTTGATGCTATCAGCCAGGTGCACTCTTTGGGATCCTAGCACGATCTCGGCGGGCAGGATGGCCTCGGCACCATAGACGAGCTGGAAGGGGGTCTTGCCCGTAGCTCGGCTTGCTGTGGTGCGGACAAACCAGAGGACGGAAGGAAGCTCGTCCACCCATGATCCGCCGTGCCAGGCGAGGTGTTTGAAGACCCTTTTCTTGATCCCTTGGAGGATTTGGCCGTTTACTCGCTCGGCTGCTCCGTTGTTCTGCGGATGAGCTACAGATCCGAAGCAGACCTTGGTCCCGATGTCTTCGCAGTAGGCTTGGAACAGCTCACTAGTGAACTGAGTGTCGTTGTCTGTGATGTGGCGATTGGGGACCCCGAAACGTGTCACCACGTTGCTACGAAAAAATCTCTTGGCTGCTTGAGCCGAAATGGTTGATACAGGCTCGACCTCGATCCACTTAGAGAAAGTGTCGACGGCTACGAGCAAGTACTTGCAACCCCTTCGACCGTGGGGGAAAGGCCCGAGAATGTCGGCCCCCTAGGTCGAGAACGGCCATGCGAGCGGGATAGTTTGAAGCGCGTACACCAGCTGGTGGGCCTTGAGGGCATGGAACTGGCATGCCCGACATGTCGCCACGAGCGCCCGAGCGTCGGCCAAGGCTGTTGGCCAATAGTATCCCAACCGGAAGGCTTTACTCACGAGCGTCCGGAATGATGAGTGAGCTCCGCACATCCCCTCATGGATATCTCTGAGAAGGAAATTGCCCTCTTCCCGAGATATGCACTTGGAGAGGACTCCAAGTGCCCCTTTGCGGTACAAGGCGCCCTCGACCAGCTTGTACGCAGAGGACCGCCTTATAAGCCGGGAACTCTCGGCTTCTTCCTCAAAGGTCCTGTGGGCAAGGTATCGACTTAATGGCGCTATCCAGCTCAGACTGTGCTCGAGGAAGGAGACGCTATCAAGACGCCTCTTGGGCCTCCTTTACAGAGGGAATGGAGGGCTTGTATCATGGCCCCAAACCGAACAACAATATTTTTCCTGAGTTCTTCCCCCAAGCAACCGAAGCCAACTCTCCTCCTCCCCTTGGCTGAGCCACATCTCCCTCATTCCAGCCCTACCCTAGCCGAGCCACACCTTCCTCCAGCCCCAAACCGTGCAGCCTTTCTTTTTACTGGAGTTCTCCTCCCAAGGCAGCCTCCCCAAGCGCCATTCCATCTTCTTCCCTAGCCGCCCCTCTCTCTAGCCCTTCCCCAAGCAGGCGCCACCTCTCCAGTACTTCCCTGGCTGGCCCTCACTCCCTGCAGCTCCTCCCTGGTGGTGCCTCCCTCCTCCAGCACCTCTCTAAGCAGCTCCTCCTCCTCTCTTCTCTTTGTTCCCCATGTGAGATTTTGAGGTAAGGCTTCCTTATTTTAGGGTTGAGTGTTTCCTGGTTTTGGGGGCAGTAATGGTGAATTTGGGGGCTTAGAAGAGTAGAGATTTGGGATTTGGGTGGGGAAACAACACTCTAGGGTTTTGAGCACAATCCTGATTTTCGAGCAGATTTTGTGGCTGCAGTTTCGGGTTGATTTAAGCAAGTTAAGTGCATTTCCTGCTAGGCTGGCTGTTGAGAAAGTTGGGTAATGGAATTATCTTTCATTTCCAGCTAGAATCACTCGATTTAGTTAATCCAGCTGAAAGTTATGATAATTTTAGTGCATGCTGAAAATGTGGAGCTGAAACTTGAGCTGCGGTTTAGAATTAGTTAGAGGCCGAATTAGAATAAAATTTTGCCTGATAAATTGTAGGAAATTTTGTGTAGATTGTAAGAATATTATCCTTTATTCAATTCCATTAAGTATAGCAATTTTTATGATGATAATGGTGCATGCTGTTCTGAAACTCTGAAAATTTTAGACTCTGAAATTGCTCTCTGTTCCTGGCCGAACTGGGAGTTCTCTGTGCAGTTTCTAAATGACTGGCCAAAGCTAATTTGTAGGTCTATGTCTTGTGGTCGTTTCGAATATGAATTTGCTCAATTTGGCTTAGTGGTTAGAAAGTTATGGCCATTTGTATCGGTGTCTGTCCTGAAACCAGTTCTGCTGAAATTTCAGACTTTTGGGGCTGAGGTTCAGAGTTTAGTCGGGGGTTTTAAATCTTCTTTCTGAATGTTTGCACTCTTGGGAGCTGTCATGGGGAATGCATTTAGTATTTTCATTTCATATGCATTGTAATCGTGTAGAGACCGAGCACGCGGAGGGTGACGCGGTCGTGACCGAGGGGGGTATCGGAGAGCCGTCTATTTCTGAGAATCTGGCAGAAGCTCAAGGCAAGCACCTAAGCATATTCAACCTTATTTATAATTGTATTTTTGTGAATGAATTGCTTATTGGATGGTTAGGTTATGCATTAGGAATTGAAATGTGGGATTGGTATTAGAACCTAATTGCTGCACATACACTCATTGATAATTGTCGAACACCTCCCTTGGAGCTAGTATATGGGTAATTATATTGTGTCCATGCTTAGTTTGCTTAGATGTCGGGTATGGGTCAAGTGGTGGATGACTCCATTACTTGAGATTAATTACTTCACACTATTGGGTTGCAATGGATATGGTTATGTTCTGAAATGTAAACTTGAGACCAGGCGAGAGGGTTGGATTCATTTGGGTGTGGAGACTCAAATGTTGTAGTCTCACCTGTGTTAGTTAAGGACCGATCCGTTGTTTGCCATGTTGATCGAGCACACCTTGTTGATCGCATGCCTGATATAATGGTACGGTAAGCCTCCCTTTCATGGCATACTGCTCGATGGGTCATGCCCTCATGCGGTTGGACGTGGTTGAGGGCGAGACTTAGGCCGGCTCTCGAGGGCTAAGCGGGGCTTGGACCGCTCGAGGGAGGGTGCTAGGTGCTCGGACCGCATGAGGATGGTTTAACGAGTATGTATGGATGGGAGGAGGGTTGACATGAGGTTCCTTGTGGCACATGTCGCGGCGATTGATGATCCTCTAGCAGGTGAGTAAGCGATTCAATTGCCGCGCCTCGGATATGAGCACGCTTGTATCATCCGACATTTCAGCGTAGTAACAACTTGAACTTGAAATTAGTTGGTATGCTTGATGTTGATACTTGTTCATGCAATTACTTGCTCTTTTTAAATGTTTAATTTAGGATTTCACTCTAGTAGTAGGTGTTGTCCATAAACGCTATAAAAAATGTAAATTGAGTAGTTGAATGTGAATACGAACTAAAGTTAAGCTTTTATGCACTTGTTACCTTAAGCTTACTCCTTGCTACATCCCAATGCATATGCTTTCGAGTCGATCATATATGGACCACGAGTAAGTCTTGTGAGTACCTTCTGTACTCTTGCTTCTGCTTTGTGGTTTTCAGGTGAGGACATCGACGGATGTGAGTTCTGTCCGTATTGCCTCTCGGTGTTCGAGCGGGGCACCGAATATGGGCTAAGCTCGATGTTGCAAACGCCCGAAAGTGTTCCGGGGCAGGACACTTCCGGAGATGTCATACTTTTTACTTAAATATGGTGGTTGTTCAATCATTTTGTTGTATAGTTAGCCTTCTAAATTATGTTACTGCTATGTTTAATTACTTGGCTATTTTCGTTGTTGAACCTTGATGTATTACAATGCTCAACTCATGTCTGGGATGTTGCTTCTATCCATGTTGTTCTTTATGCTTTGTTTGTTGTTGTTGTTGTGCTATTTTTGGATATGTTATTTGTTCTTCTGTCTGCTGAGTGGATGTCCTTACTTCTAGAGGCATCATGCCGAAATTTTGTAAATTTTCTTAGTCTAGGCAGGATCTTGCGTACTGTCTGTTTGTGAGTCTTTTTCTGTTGTTGTTAGTTCTTGCCTTGTGTGGTTGTCTAGTTTGTCTTTGTGCCTTGGTTTTTAGTCGTTTGTTGTGCTTCCGCGTTACGTGTCTGGTCGTAAAGTTTTGGGTTCGTTGCCCCCTTTATGCAAATTGAATTGATATGGCAATGGAAACCGGTATGCGGGGCGATCCTGGGCGAGCTTCGGGTCGCATTCCGGGGGAACACCGGGATTGTTGTCGAGTTATTCAATGGGATCGTTGTTGTCCCAATTGGACTTGGGTGTTAGCATTGTGAGTACCATCGGTGATTCCGTTCCTAACCTCCAAATCCGATGCGGGCGACCGGGCATTCGAATAACCTGAGGACGGTCTGGGCGGCTCCTCACAGCTTGTGCAGATGCTCGATGATCGCTCCCGGCGGGGCGTGCATCTGCAAGGAACTGACCTTGGAAAGATAATCGGCCAGGGAATTGTCCTTCCTGGGTATGTAGAGTACTTCGAAATTTCTAAAGTACCGCTCCATCTTCCTCACCTCAACCAAGTAAAGCGCCATTGAGTGATCAGAACACTGATACTCCTTGTTGACTTGGTTGACGACCAACTGCGAATCGCCCTTCACAGTTAGTCGCTGGACCCCGAGCACCTTGCACGCTCGTAGTCCGACCAAGAGGCCTTCATACTCCGCCGTGTTATTGGTCACGGCGAAGTGCAATTAGATGACGTACTGGAGTTGATTCCCTTGAGGGGAAACCAGCACGACACCAGCCCCGAGCGTTCGAAAGCTCGGGACCCATCGAAGTACATGGTCCAGTGACCATCTTCAGACCCGGTGGGCTCAGTGGTCGGTGGCACCGGATTTGTCCATTCTACTACGAAGTCCGCCAGGACCTGAGATTTAATCGCCATTCGAGCTGAGAAGTGGATATCGAACTCGGCGAGCTCCATAGCCCACTTTGCTATCCAGCCGCCTGTGTCTTGATTTCTTAGGATCTCCCAAAGGGGAAAGTTGGTCGGCACGATGATCTTGTGAGCTTGAAAGTAGTGGCGCAGGTTCCTTGAGGCTACGAGCAGCGAGTACAAGAGCTTCTTGACCTCAGGGTACCGCTCCTTCGGTCTGTGCAAGACCTCGCTGACGTAGTATATGGGCCGCTGTGCCCCATCTCGCTCGACCGCCAACACCGCGCTTACGGCCTGGGGGGTCGCCGTGAGATAAAGTAGGAGAGCTTCCCCCGACCTCGGTGCGGCCAAGACGGGCGAGCTGGACGGGCGAGCCCTGACATTCCGCAGACCGAAAGACATGGTCGTGTAGCAGAACGTGCCGAACGTCGCGATGAAAGAGATCTTCTCTTCGTCCCCGGGGGATAAGCTGATCTGGTGGAAGCCCGAATAGGCATCCAGAAAGCTCATCACCTGGGACTTTGCTATCGCGTTGACCAGCTGGTCTATGCGCGGCAGCGGGAAATTGTCTTTTGGGCAGGCGGCGTTCAGGCCGGTGTGGTCGACACACATGCGCCATTTGCCACCCTTCTCCTTGACAATGACTGGGTTCGCCAGCCACTCCGAATGCTCGACTTCTCTGACAAAGCCAGCCTTAAGGAGCTTGTCGAATTCGTCCTGGATGATCGCCTGCTTCTCCGAGGAAAAATGCCTGAGCTTCTGGCGCACAGGTTTCTTATCAGGCCGAACAGCTAGCCTGTGCTCAATTACTTCCCTTGGGACTCCGGGCATGTCGGACGGTTCCTAGGCGAACACGTCCGCGCTCTTCCGGAGGAAAGTAATGAGCTAGAGTACCTATTTGGTATCTAGGGAAGATCCCAAATGAAAAACCTTGGTCGGGTCCGCGGCTTACCGGGACCGCCTTGGTTCCTCCTCCGGGCTGGAGGGCAACTTTTGGTCGGGAATGCATCGGCTCTTAGTCGGGGCCACGTTGGGGCAGCTGCCCGACCTTGTCGAGCGACTTCTCATCGCAGTTTAGGGACCTTGACGGTGATAACACCTTTCGGCCCAGGGACCTTCAAGCATTGATAAGCATGATGCGTTGCGGCCATGAACTTGGAGAGGGCTGGCCTTTCGAGGATGGCATTGTAGGCCGACTTGAAGTCGATGACCTCAAAGTTGATCATCTCGGTCCGAAAGTTATTGAGGCTCCCAAACGTCACGGCAGGACGATCTGGCCAAGTGGCTTGACCGAGGTACCCGGGACGATCCCGAAGAACGAGACGGCTATGCTCCTGATCTTGGACCGAGGAACTTGCATCTCGTCCAGGACCGTAGCAAATATGAGGTCCAGGGAGCTCCCGCCGTCGATGAGAACCCGGCCCACTTTGGCAATGCTGATGGTTAGGCTCACGACCAACGGGAGCTTCTAAGGCCTGGTCATTCCAAGGGGACAATCATCCTTGGAGAAAGTGATCGACAGCTCGGACCACTTGAGCTACTGCACGGGCGGCTTGCCCTGAGCGATGTGGCAAACCTCCCGTGCCACCTCCTTCAGGTCCCGGCGGGACTTGTACGTCGAGGAGCCCCCGAATATGATGGCTATGTGGTTATGGGGCTCCAGGTACCCCATGTCGTCGTTGTCGTCCACGGGACCCTTGCCCTTGCCGCTCTCCCGCTTTCCCTGGGGAGTGGGCATGGGGCCCTGGCCACTGTAGAACTTCTCTAGGCAGAATGCCCAGATTCGACAATTGTGAAGGTCGTGCCCGGCCACCTAATGGAGCGGGCAAAATCTGTCGTCCAAAGAAGCACTCCTTCCTTCGCGACCTTGGTCGCTGTGACTCTGGTCATCCTAACGACCTCGGTCGGCACGACGCCGATCATTGTGCCAAGGAGGTGGCCGACCTCGCCCGCCCTTGGGCTGCTGGACTGGCGGAGCCCGCAGCGGGCGGTGTTCGACGGCGGCCACCATGCCCTAGGCATGCGACCTCTTCTTCTTCTTGATCTTCTCCACAGAGCCTAAGTGCTTTTTGCTCGAGGAGGCCTCCAGGCCCGGGTGAGGCGGCAACTTGCCTTCATCCAGCATCTTCATCCATTGGACTGCTTCGTCGGCGTTCGCGTAGCAGTCGGCCATACGGAACAGCATGTTGGCCGAAAGGTTGGGGTGGATCTCCAGGTCTTGCGTGAAGCGAACGTCGCGGACCCCGAACTTGAAGGCCCGGACGACGCCTCATCCGAGATACTCGGAATGGAGTTCCTCACCTTGATGAATCTTTGGATGAAATCCTACAAGGATTCTTTTCGATCTGGATCAACCGCTCGAGGTCGCGCTCCTTGCCTGGGTGAGTATAGCAACTCTAGAAGTTTGCCCGGAGAGCCTTGCAGAGCTGCCACTACGAGCGGATTGACCCTTCCTTCTGATTGAAGAGCCATGTCCTGGCGGAACTGTCCAGGACCATAGGGAGGTAGTTGGCCATAACCCCTTCATCCCCTCCCGCCGCTAGAATGGCGATGGAGTAGATCGACAGCAACTCGTCCGGGTTCTGAGTTCCGTTGAACCGCTCGATGTGGCCGGGCTTGAACTTGCTCAGCCACGAGACGTCGCGGAGGGACGCCGAAAAGGCACGCATCCGAGCGGCGACGCTGGTCGCCGCGCGCCCTTCCGACGAAGCAAATTTCGGCGATCGCCATAAGCGACAGGCGGCGGCATCACGATGGTCCTTACGCGCATCCCGGGTGAGACGAGAGAACATGTCTCCCGGTGATGAGGACATCACTATCTTCGGCGCACCCACACCGCGCGACGATGAAAGGACCGATACCACTCGGTAGAACACTCGGTGACGCTCATAAGATCGACGTAACGTGTTGAAACCACCAACCATGAGCTCGCGAGGTCATTCGGGAACCGCTCCGAACGTCCTCGTGGTACCGATCTTGCATCCCGTGGCCTTCCCTCCACTATATAATAAAGGCAATAGGCAGACTTGGAAGACGCCGCAATGGGACCGCGAATAGGGAATAAATATTCGCTTATGGTCCCGGAAATGCTCGTTGTTCGGTCTTTCGGGACCAGCCCCGAAAGCCCTATGTCGATGGCGACAAACAAGAGGGTTCCAGATTTTCAGCCATGAGTCTTTGGGGGCCACATGGGACTTTATGGCTCTATGGCCGCCTCGCTGGGCTAAGTCCGCCTGGGCTAGAGAAATTTCGGATACTATTGACAACCGCCGCCATGGCACGCAGCATCACTGGGGCCCCGAAGCCTGGGAGCAGATTTTCAGCTGGGGCGAAGCCGCAGACAACCGCTGTGCAATGGCACGCAGTCGGGCAGCGATTCAAGCGACGACGTTCGGAGAGCGATGCTCACTAAGGTCTCTGCGAGCCAAGTCTCCGGTCCTAGCGTCCGCCCTCCCGCTGACTTGGTGATGGACAGTCATCAGGGTCCTGTCTGGGGACAACTCCGAACGGTTCTCGTCAGCATCGCGCTGGCGGTGACGAGAAGACTCTGGAGACTGGACCTCATGAACCTCTTCCCTTCCCACCATATTGACGCTGCGGGAGCACCAGGACCACGAGGGCGACATCGTGGCATTACCACGCACCGCGGTCTCTTGGCCACACTCGGGACGATTAGGGATGTCCGGACCGTCGCGAAGGCTGCTAGGTTTCTCCTCGCTGACGATGGTATCTTGCCACGAGCAGAGGAAATGCTCTCGTGCTGCGGCCATCGGGAAAGACTCCCGGTTTTGGTGTGACCTTCCGGGTCAGCCACGCCATCGCTGCCGTAGTACACGTCGTCGAAGATGCAGAGGCCTTGATTGTCTTGAGAATTCAGCATCCTCAGGGATTCTCCGTGAAAGGACTCAGTCGATCCCCACAGACGGCACCAGCTGTCGACGATTCAGGAACCGGTCCCCCGCCGAGCTTACTTGTTGAATGAGGGATCAACCTAAGGCCCCTTTTTCGCGGAGGGTATAGTGTCCGAGGACCTACTGAGCTACGGATCAGGACAACATAGCAAACAAGGGGTCTTTTTTGGTCTGGTTCAGGCCTCTCGTGGGAAGATAACAACCCTACGTCCAATGAATGCACTAGCTTACAAAGGTGGGTTACAGGGTGTTTGCTCGGGGGCTCTAAGCCACCCTTCTCTCTTCTTCTCTCTTCTTCTCTCTTCCTCTCTTTTCTCCTAAGGGTGGCTGGAACCAGGGAGTGGAACCCTAAACTCTACGTGCGATGGGGCATTTATAGATGATTACAGCGCTACGACATTTATTACAGAGTGGCGCGCCATCGTTCCTGACGGGGTGAACTGCTTCTCCGCTGCCATACCGCTACGTGGGCGTAGGGGGCGCAGATCGTGGCCGTACCGTCCTTCTAGCCACCGAGCGATTAATGCCACATCACCTTCGTGGACCGTGCCCATCTTTTTGTTGATGCCTGAGGCCGTTTCCTTCGGACCCGGTGGCTGTCGCGCACCCCCGAGCAAGCATGCTCGAGGGCGAGCTTGATTAAGGTCGGGGTAGGTCCGAGAGCCGACCTACCCGAGGATCTCCCTTGGGGATACCATCCAAGAGTGTGCATGGTCGCCGCTCGGCTGGTTGCCGAGGTACAACGGTCACCATAGGGACTACCCAATCCCCGACAAACTCCAACTAAGACCTCGACAAGATCACACAAAAGAAATCGTGAAAGACCCGAACGATTTGACAACTATGTGTACCCCTAGCTTGCATGGATGAGAACCATGGAATATGTGGGGATTTTTGAGTCACAATTCTGGTTGTCAAGTAGCCAAACAAAAGGAAACAATTCAACTCTTACTTTTAGAAAGGAGATTGAGCCAAATCACATAAGTCACTTTCAGAAAAGCAAAAGCAAAATTTCCAGAATCTGTCCTCAATTGGAGCAGGTGGTTGGTGGACTTCTGGTGCTATAAAAAATTTTAGAATTTCTCTTATTGTGAGAAAATGCGTCCTGAAGCACTCCAGCAAAGATCACCTCAAAACTCCTTGTAGAAAAATATAAAAAATATCAAATATGACAGACTAAAAAAGCCCAAACGGTGCGACCAGTGGACTCCAAAATTTTTTCACAGATGGATATGAGAGTCCTACACCTTTTCTAAGAATAATCACTCAAAAATGATTTTTCTAGAGTTTTCTAAAAATAAAAAAACTAACTGCTGCGTGAAGAACAAGTTCTGGACAATGATGCAACTTGATAGAAAACTTGATCTTCAGTCTATCCTAGAGTGCAAAAGAGATGTAAAACTATATGAATACACTCAAAACAACCAAGATCAGCAACATTTAAAAGGAGGGGAGGCAAATCCAAGTTGCAAGAAAGTAAATTGCATGAATTTAAATGCTGAATTTAAGACATAAAGTAAATGTGTATTGTAAATTGAAGCATGAATGAAAAGATTTGCATTTCTAGAAGGAGGAGGTTTACAAAGCCTCATAATAAGGTGGGCAAAGCTCAAAGGAGCACAAAAACCTCTACAACCTTTAAGGGGAGGAGGCTACCCCTCCACCACTATTTATACTACTCTTAGGCTACCTACCACACTTGGATGAGTCCCTTAACCCTAGAACACCCATCTAAGGGCTAGGATTAACCCACTCACACAGCCATGCAAGGGCTAACCCAAAACCCACACACATAACGGGTTTTCTTGTATGGTTTTCAAAGCATGCTACCTAGACCCACTAACCTATCAACTAGACCGCGATCCAACGGCCCTCATCGATCCACGCGGCATCTAGCTAGCATCATCTACTTTTCTTGTCTTCATGGCTTGCCCGGACTCCGTCTCTAATCATCTTCCGGAGATCTCCCGACCGTCTAGACCTCTGACGCTCCTCGCCTAGTCCTGGTCACCCTCTGCCTCACCATGATCTAGCACCGTCACCCTGCAACCATCAAAGACAAGGAAAAACCTTTCACATAGCAATGCCCACAAAGATATTCAAAGATTATCCCAAAATCATTAATCAATCATAATTTCACTCAAAGGTCCAGTGCTACCACCTCTAGGCTGGTAGCATTTGGAAAAACCAACAACACTCAAATTGCTTCAAATTGAAAATCTAATTCAAATCAAACCAAGCGCAAATCCTGTCAATTACTCATCACACACAAGGATAGACCTCCACATGGTCTTTCAGATTTATTGTCGATCACTAACCTTCGATAGCTAGTGCACCAGGTAGGGGCCTTTAGCTATTTTTTGTAGATCAGACATATCTTCTGTGCATCCACGCCAGAATTCACGATATCCACCAATCTCCACCAGTAGGATCTGAGATCACCTTTGGAACTATGTTGTATCGATGGAGGTCGTTTGGAGATCTTGAGCACATCGGCTTCATCGAGTCTTGTTATAAGGACCCTTGCCGAGAGGTGTACTTTGTAGAGTTTGACCCTATGGAGCCCAGCGTCCTCAAGTGCGTCAACACGGAAAGTGACGGTGATAGTGAAAGTGATGACTTCAGTAGTCAGTGTAGCAGTCAAATGAATTGACACATGTTTGTGGCCAGGGCCAACAATGGTGCTACTGCTGGAAGTTCCCAAGAGAGGGATCCAAGGGCAGAAGCCATGGATGTCCAGGAGCACCACATCCCTCCAGGCACACCGCAAGATCGGGTGGCAGCAGTCGTCTCAACGCAAGCAGCCACGGATGTCGTTGCTCCAAGCACAACAACCCATCGCCGTGATCCAACCGCCGTAGCCACTATAGGGATCATGGCCAACTTGTCAAAGCATCTCAACTGCAGGTCATCAGGGACGACAAACTTTTTGGCAGCGCGAAAACAATGGCGGTTCTGGCAGCATCCTAGGAGTATAATCTCATCAGAGCCACCATAGCGACATTTTCAGTACTCCTAAGGCCAATGTCCAGTGTGCTCATATTTGCTAAAGTCTCTTCCGTTGTTGAATCCGACCAACCCGATGATGCCGGTGTTCGACTAGATGAGAACACTACTGTTGACGCCAAAAACGTGAAGAGGGTTTCGTTGCAACACACCGATTTAACACCGGTTCAAGTGCGCTGAAGGCTAATCGATTTGACCCTGCAATCGATAAGGGAAATAGTTGTAAGATTCAACCAAGCCGATCCTCGGGACAAATCGGCTAAAAATCAAGAATCAGCCAGAAAGCCGATTAGAAAGGTAAATAGACTAGTCGATTAAGACTAATCCGAGGGTAAAAGGTAGATCAATTCTGAAAAGGCGATGCGCAACAAGACAGAATAAATCAAACCTGAAAAAGCCAATGACGATCAAACAATCGGCGATACGCAACTTTATTTGATCGATGTCGACTTTACGAGGAAAGATTACAATGCTAAAAAGACTAAGAACTACGGAAAGTAAAAGTCGGTAGATGTGTTGATTGTTGTTGATGCTTCTTCATGCCTTTGGCGCTACTTTATATACCCGCTTAGCCGATCCGAGTCTTAATCCAACACGACAACGTAGTCCGAATCGGCTTCAGAGTTTCCTACCCGACTCGCTTCCAAATATCATCCGCATTATCCAAAACTCTTCCGGGTGCTTCAGATCAGATCCAAACTCATGTTTTTCCCCGCCGCCTCAGATCTTACCAAAAATTGGTGCAAACATATGCCCCCATTTTGGAAGATAACTTGTTATCTTCTAAAATTCATCCGCTTTTCTTCATCGGCTTCTTTGCCGCCAGAAAAGTACTATTCTAAGAACCACTTGTTTTAATCGTAGTCAGAAAAATCTTTGGCGGTTTAATGGCGTGTGTCGTCAATTCATTTCCCGCCATTTTTATTTTTTACCGTATATATATATGCGGACCCCACAACTATTTTCACGCTTTCCTCGCTTCAAACTCCTGCAATCGGCTTTCATTTTCCGATCGACTTTTCTGCTTCCAACTCTTCTCAGGTACAAGAACCAAGACCCTTTCCTCCAATCCAATAATGGATCCTTCTCGTACTAATTCCAATTCCTCGAAAGCTTAAGATCAATTCTACCTAGGACCAAGAGGAACTTCGATCGCCGACATCAGAATCAATGAAGAAATCCCTAGACTTCCTTTATCGGCTAAAAATTATAACATAACGGAATGGGGAAAAAGCTTTAGGGCATGGCCAACCGCTTAAAGGTCGGAGAAGATGGTTCATAAGAGTATCGCTCAAAAGAGGTCTCAATGGGAAAATATGGGTATAGCCGAGTGTCTTCCATTGAGTCTCGCAAACCCCGGCCAATGAGTCTTGGTGGCTACTACCGTTATTTTTGGCTCGACACTCTTAATGCTTTCCTTTTTCCGGATCGTCCCATCGCCCAACACTTTTAGATGTAGCGTAATTATGCCGCTTTAGGCCCGATGGTGACCAATTATCGCTTTTAGTGGCAAGCCTCAAGACAAGTTAATCCGATCCAAGGGCTAAGGATGGACAAAATACATTCAACATAATAATAAAGTGAATGGATCGGTATTTGATGAGGAGCATGCAATTTTTCTAAACTTGTGGTCGATCGGTTTTTTTTGTATGCTGCCTCTAGGTCCAACACAAGTTTATCGATATTGGCAGAGTACCGTGAACGGTCGTCGGCTTACACTAGGAAAAATTTTCCTTGAGCCGCTTTATCGATGATGCATGTTATCGGTCGATTTTTTTCTCGATTTGGTCAATTTGTAGTTGGCAACGCAGGCCCATTGTGGTTTATTCAATTGTGGCTTTATAGTATGTTTGGCCGATCATTGATTTCGAGCACCGAGGACACAAATTTTCTCGCGAGGATTATCTGTAAGGCACTACCCTCAATATGTATTAGCCGATCGCTTGGAGAGAGGCTCGTGATGTGTTCTAGTGGAGATGTCAGAATCACACCGGCCGACTTCAAGAAATATCTGTCCTTTTTCCTGCTTCTGGATAGCACAACTTTTGGTCAGCAAGATTTCTTCCCCTATAGTAACGCAGCCGATTTTCAATGGCCTTCATTCCTTCACTTGATGTCGATAGCTCCTTAATGCCGCCACGACTTTTGGACTTATACCGATTTTTATTTCACCTTGTATTCTTCATGTCGGCTTGAACTCCCAAACAGACATTCCAAATTCGTCAGACGAATTCTATCATCCTTCAGATATGCCCGCCGCTTAGGCTTTGGTCAAGTCATACCATCTTTGCCACTTCTGGTTGTCTTGAGCCCAGAGCTAAAGTGACAAACTAATAAACCGCAGACTTAATTTTGAACTAGCCGATGAGTTTCAAATTCTCGCCATACACTTTTTCCTCAATTCTCACCAGCAAGCCATTTCTCCGCCAGGTCACTTGTATCGAGGCTCTTTTCTTGATCAGACCATTCGGCTATTATAGAAAAATTCCTTCCCGATTTCCATGAGCCGACGGAGTTTCTAGCAAAGCAGAGCTCTAGTGAAGATAGCTCGGATCCTCCCAAATTATCCAAGTTATACTAACTCGTCTCAGAGGCGAGAGGTATCGGCTTTTTTCATACAATTTCATACTTGCAAATTTGTGACCACTTGTCTTCTATTTACTTCGCATTTTGTTTGGCATTCACGCAGGAGCAAGGCTATCATTGACTTATCTACCGGTGGGTCAAAAGGAACGCCCATTCACCAAACATCTTGATGGGTTCTGCACTTTGGAGGAAAAATTCTTCCCTATCGAGCTTGAAAAGAAAGGAAGTCAAGTGAGTTTTTATTTGTAGCCGATAAATACTTCCTCGCTTATATTTTTGCTCATCTTGTGGTTTGATTTTTTCGTAAAACCTAAGTCTACTAAGGTTCCTCGCCAAAAGACAACCAAACGCAAAGAACAAAGTTACCGAAAGCTCTCCTCACTTATCGGCTTTAAATGCAAGAAGAGCTCATTCTATATCTTCCAAAATTATCAATCTTAATTTTCTCGACTTCGTAATATTTTTTTTTTCCGATAGCGCCCATTCAAGCTTACCAGACGTTGGTCGATCTTCGTGGTGCTTCTATCGTCTCCTCGCGCTTCAAACCTCCAACTCCTCCATCTCCCGTCCGGTCAACTCTTCCATCACCCGACGTTGTCCCGGATGGCTTGTCCGACCTTCTCGTTCACCTTGATGAACTAGTCGATCCGGAGGTGATGGCGACCGATAGTTACCCCGAGGATATTCGAAACATCCTGGATGTCTCCATGAAGGCATCGGCTTCCGTAGTTAAGTCAGCGCCCAACATGCAAGAGAAGCTGAATCGGCTATTCATGGAGATAACTCAGCCGGAGGCAGCTATACTGGCCAACTGTCAACCCATCCGTGATGCTATGGCCGCCGTTGAAGCCGATCTTCCTGACGCAGCCATGAGCGCTCTTCTGAATGTATGCCATTTAGACGAGAAGAAAGCGGAAGTTGACGCTGCTAACGCCAGGATCGCCCAGCGCCAAGCCCAAGAAGCCGATCAGCGCCGCTTGGATAAACTGATTGCTGAAGCTAAAGCCGAGAAGAAAAAGTACGATGAAACGCCAAGCGTTTTTCATGGCCGCCAAGTCTTCCGCTTCAAAGGCTATAACAAACCAAGAAACGGCTTGAGGAAGAATTGGCCAAGGTGAATGAACAATGGCCGATGCCCCGATCAACTCAAATGCAATAGCCTCGCTTTTGAAGGATCAAGAACAATATCACCAAGCTGCTATGGAAGGTCGTGGATCAATCGCCAAGGTTGTTTCACCCCAGAAATGCCAAAGTCGACGAAGATCCGTGTGTGGCATCACCAAACGCCGCCAAAGCCGCCGCAAAGATTATCGTGTCTAGGCGCTTAGACTCGGATCGGACCGTGATCCCGCCAATTCAATGTTCTTCCGCTTGTGATGAAACAATGTAAATGTTGCTTTTGTACGCCAGAATCTTCAATCCATTGCTTAACCGATTTTATCTTATTTTGTTTAATCGGCTATCTTTAACCGATTCACTTCTCAATGTTTCTTTGCGCATTTCGTTATGCACCGATCCAAACGCTAGGTAGTACCGCTTAGATATTTTCCGCTGATTGCCTTCGCAATATCAACCCTTCAAGTGTTTCGAGTATATATGCTTCCACCAACAAGCCGATTTATTTTATATGGTCCTTCCCAAGTAGGCGACCATTTACCGAATCGGTTATCTTTAGAACCAATCGGCAATATCGCTTTCCAAACTAAATCGGCTTCATTAAATCTCTTCGACAACTTTTTATTATATGCCCTTGCAACTCTTTCTTTATTTCTCTTAAGCCGATTCGAGTAACCAAATTTTAATTCTCGCCAAGTCATCCAAATTGTACAAAGATCAATTCCTTGTATTCGCTTCGGCTTTTAGATTATTCTCGCTTTGCTACTCGTGATCGATTCAACGCTTATTTCTACGCAACACCGCCTTGACCATACACCAACCGATATGGTGTTAACTTGGTTGTTCGTGAAAAGCCACCGATAAGCCCATAGAGACTCGACAACAGAGTATGCCAAGTTCGAGGCTTTTCATCAATTTTTCTTTTGATCAATTTGATCAAAGTCTTATTGACGACTCGGCTTGTCCATTAGCCCGAGCATAATATGGCGAATGAAGTTGCAACTGATGCCCAAACTTTCTCGCAAAACTTTTAAAATCGTTAGACATGAACACAGCCTTGATCGGTTGTGATAGTCCGAGGAATGCCAAATCGATGGATAATGTGTTCATTAACAAAGCCGATTGCTTCAGATCGGTGACTTTTTGAGTGGAACGGCTTCACCCATTTTGAAAAATAGTCTCAGAGTTCAAGGATGAACTTATGGCCTTTGCTTGATGTCGAAATATTTGGCCGACACGCCTATCCCCATCCTCCGAACGGCCATGGTTTAATAATCGGATGTAGAGCCGATGTCGGTGCAAGCCACATTCCCAAACTTTTGACAACTTTGGCACCCTTTGTAGTACTTGAAGCGCTTTCTAACATCGCCGCCAAAAGTATCCTCGTCCTCCTCAATACCCATTTCATCTTGTGAGCCGATTGATGTGCACCACAAATTCCTCATGGACCTCACCCATAGCCATCTTTGCTTCTTCATCACCTAGACACCGCAGGCTAATCCTTCCAATGTCCGATAATACAGCCTTATCTTCCATCAAGACATATTTCAAAGCCCGCCGTCAACCTTTCGTGCAAGAGGGTCCGATGGGTCCGCTGTAAGCTTTTATTTCGCTTCTCCAATCGGTGATGTCGACACAAAGACTGCTTTTGTCGATTGAATCTAATATCTCATATCGCTATCTTCTCTCAGAGTTCGATGCAGCTTTGGGCTAACGATTGGCTCTATTGTTCAACTCTTGGGTACATGGTCGATAGAAAATGTAGTAAATGTTTCTATAGTGTTATAGCAATGCTCCAAATATTTGCCTAATACTTCATCGTTGCATCGAACTCCCTTTACTTGTTGAACGATTAATAATGAATCTCCGAATGCTTCTACATCGCCATCTGACATTTCTAACAATCCAAGTCCCTTGAGTAATGCCTCAGATTCAGCTTGATTATTGGAGCATCGGCTATTGTCGATATGCAAATTCGTGCTATACCCTTTTGGTGAAATCAGACAACACCTATTCCGCCTCCTTCCCGCAAACCGACCCATCGAAATATAGCTTAAGGCAACATCGACCATTCCTCGCCATGGTATCATGTCCTCAGAATGAAATCGCTATCGCTGGTTTTTTAATGTTTTGGCCGATTCATATTGTAGATCGAACCGGCCAAGGCGTATGCCCACTTCCCAGTCGCCCTCTCAAAATCCCAGCAGATAAGATATATTTGATGACATCGGTTTTGTATACTATTATACAAGTTGATGCCAGGGTAATGTCTTAACTTGGTGCAAAGCGTAAATACAATGATAGACATAGCTTTTCTATATAAGGGTACCTGATTTCAGCCTCCAATAATCGCTTACCGAGATAAAATATTGCGCTTTTTTGCCATTGATCTCCGCGCCAACACAATTCGATGGTTTTTCACCGACACGATAATTTGAAGGAATCCTTCGTGGTGCGGCCAGATCGTGGTGATGCCAAGTATTTCTTGATTTCTTCAAAAGCTTTTTGCCGACGGCTCTCACACTAACTCCTCGATGATCTTTCAACTTCAATAATGGTGTAAAAGCTTGATCCTACCGCATGATTCGAGATAAATCGTCGAAGTAGTTAATTTTGCCGATCAATTTTTGTAGTTCATTCTGCATGTTGGCGCTTGGTGTTCGCTATGGCATTGACCCTTGTCCGGCCGACTTCGATACTTTTTGATGCACCATGAAACCGAGAAACCGACCACCGACACGCCAAACGCCAAGACTTCAAGGATTCATCTTCAAACCATGAGCTCTTGTGTTTTGAAATACTTTTTCTAAATCGCTAAGTGTTGCCGCCTTCCTTGGATTTGACAACCACGCCATCGATGTAAATTTCAACGATATGTCCGATTAGATTGTGAAAGATTAAATTCATGGCACGCTGATAAGTGGCGCCAGATTTTTCGCCGAATGTCATTACGGGCCATTCATATAACCCTAACGCTACCGGGCATCCAAGGCCGCTTTGGGGACATCGCTTCGCCATGAATATCCGGTTATATCCAAATGCTCCCATCAAGAAAGCTAATGATTTTGTTACCCGAGGCAAGATCGATAAGCATATCGGCTATAGGCATCGGATATTCATCCTTTGGCGTGGCTTTATTCAAATCCTCGAAATCTACGCACACCGGCTTACCATTTTTCTTCATGACAGAACAATGTTGACACCCACTCGATATCGGCAAGGCCTTATAAACTTGGTCTCCAAAGAACCTTTCAATCTCTTCCTTTATTACATTATACAACTCGATTAAAACGACGAGGAGGTTGCTTATATGGCCGATACTCCTGCTTAATAGGCACCGATGTTCAACTAGTTGTCGGCTTAACCTGCATCTCATAGTATTCCCAAGCAAAACAATCCTCAGATTTTCTAAGTATTTTGACCAACTTATCCTTATATTCTAGGCCTAAACTTGCGCTTATAAAAGTTGGTCTCTTCCTATCACCTCTCCTATATCAATTTCTTCAAGCATATCTACCAAGTGAAGCCTTGCCCCAATTTTTTTCGCTTTGAAAATCTTCGATAGCTTCACCCAAGTTTATCGCTGTCGATAGCTTCTTGCTTTGTCTTGTAGAATTTGAATTATTTTTGACCCCATCTTCTCAAGATTTCAAATACCGATCAAAGGTGCTCGGTTCGACATCGATCGGCGAAAGCCCGCTCTTCCCAATGCCGATGAAATCACAATCGCCTAGTGCTTTTACCCGATATGCATTCTCGCTTCTTCATGTGGCCAATTTGCATCGGAGTGGCCATAGCAATATGAGCCGATGTATCGCTGAGACGATTTCGACTTCGCTCCATTCCATTGAATAAGCAATCGGTGCATGGTCGAGGGTATACAGTTAGCTTGGCGGTATCCAATCTCGCCCTAGAGTACATCAGTAGTTTTTCGCTTCACCACAAAAGAACGCGGTCGGCAAAGTTTTATTGCCGATACCGCCTGGCTTACTATTACTCCTTTGGCTTCAGTAATCACCCGTGAAGTCATTTAATACCATGTTTGTTTTGATCAAGTCCTCATCGGTCTTCCCCAACTTTTTGCAAGTATCGAGTGGCATCAAGTTCACAAGAGTCCCTCCGCTACAAGCATCCTTGATATCGGCTTTCCATTGATGTAACCCTTCAAATATAATGGCTTTAGATGCCGATGCGGATCTTGTGGTTTCTAACACCGCATCTTGTGCCCCTAGACACATTTGAGCAAAGGCGCCTTTAGCCGATTCAGCTTTTAATTTCAATTCAACCGGTAGGGTGAACACCATATTGATATCCATAGGAGTGCCATCTCAATTATTGGTGACATTAAATCGTTCAAGAATCCGACTCATCATCGGCTTGTTGTTTTCTCCTCCATTCTTTTGTGACCACCACAGTCGTAATTCATTGAAAGCTTGGTCTCTGCTTTTTCTTCTTCACCTTCTCTTATCTCTTGCGCCCTTAGGCGTTGGAGCCACTGCACAGATCGGCTAAGTCCACGGGCACCATCGAGGTTTAGGTTCAACTGGTTCATGGATTCTACCAACTGTGTTCTCAGCAGAGGCTCTTCCTTGTCCCGATTTAGCGCCTCAAATCTCCCTTATCGGCTTCTTATGCCTTGACTCGCCTTGATCTGCTTCGCCGATATAGACGCTTTACCGAATCGCCTTGGCCAACTTTTTTGGGGTAGTGCTCCATAGGGCATGCTTTTGAAGATGGTAGCATCATACCTCTCTCCAACAGTAATTGCCAAAAGGACACCTTTCATGAGCTCGTTTCTCGTTGTTTGGCCGATGCGGTTGGCGAGATCATGTTTTTGCTGTGGCTCACCCTCTCATATTTCTCAAGCAATTATGTAGAAAGTTGGCCTAGGTTTGAATGCTGGCTTTTTGGGCGGAGATTTCTCTGCTTTATACCACCGTCCAACTTGCAACTCCCCCCTTGGCTTAATTGTCCTTGAATTCTTCCCATCTTTGTCGGCTTCAATTTGAAGTGAGCCGATTGTTATCTTTAGTGTCTCCTTTTGAACTAGATTCTATGTCGACTTGCCGTGTTGTACTAGGCTTCTCGTCGACAATCCGCTTTCCTTTGCTGGAGCATTGGACCATGTTAATTGGGAAAGGATTGACATCGACTTCCATGGCTTCGCTCCTCCGCGAACTTGAGCCGACTGCCTTCGATGGTCTGCCTCAGATTCACCGCTGTCGAAAAATGTTGCAACAAGTAGTGTTATGAGAAAAGGAATGGTGCCACTTACAAGATCATCAGCTAATTTTCGCTTACCAAGGTATGGTATGTCCTTCCTAGAGTCGATCGTTTTTCTTGTAATAGCATGTCAAATATACTACGACTTGGACACATCAAAAGCGATTTTACTCCGACTTATTCCTAGTCGGCTTAAGCCATGAATGCATTTGAGTGGTTTTTAGAACCCTTTATCCATTCGCCATATTTACGCCCCGCTTCATCTTCGAGTTTTCGCTGAACTATATTCAACCATGTTTACTTTAGCCTTTTCTTTGCCATTGTTTAATCTGAGTTTATCTTTGAATTCTTTATTTAAATATCGGCTTTCTTGTGCCGATAATTCGATGAAGTAAGTGACTTAAGTCAAGAACTCTTGCCCAAAGAAGTTTTTCTTGCTGAATCAACCTCGAAGGCTAAATCATTAGTTGGTTATCCGGTAATACCACATCACAAATGATTTCAGATTTCTAAACCTTCTAATATACTCGGTCGATTCACCAAATTTCGCTTGACAAAGACTTAGATCTGAAATCCTTAACTCCAGATCGCCAAATAAAAGTATTCGTGGAATCGGCTTTCTAAATCGCTCCAAAAGTGGACCGAATTTGGAGGCGATTCGTGAACCAAGTGAAAGCAGCTCCTCGATAAAGATAAAGGAAAAGCCTAATTTTTAATCCATCAAATTGGGCTATTTACCACACCGAGCGATAAATCGCCCAATGTGTTCCAGAGTGGTGACCAATCATCCCCGAAAATTTTGCAAAATCAGAATCTCGGTTATGGGGATACGCATTCGATCAATATAACTGGATACGGTTTTTCTAGCCGATCGCTTTCTTTGGGTCAGAGGGCCAAACCGTCCTCAGATCAGAGAAATTTGGTCGCCCAATTGATGTTATTGGCCGATGGAACACTAGGGTTTGGCCAATTGTGTTCACCAAAGATTGTGCCCCCGAGTGCACACTTCTCGGCCGGGCTCGCCCTAGCCGATGGGTACTTGTTGTTGCCACGGTTCGCACTCCATTGGCCCCGGGAGCCAGACTTCGCAATGGACCAAATTGTTCTCGGTATGTAACTACTTTATACGAATCGGTCCCTAACTTGGAATGGTCCTTGGGGTTTGCGCTTTATCTAATTCAATCTACCGAGAAGCCGATCGGGCGAGAAGTCGCCGACATCGAGGATCTATTTTTGCCGCCACAAGATATGCATGGTAATGGGCAACTGGGTTTGGACGAGGATTGGTGGTACTAACACAAGGGTTGGGTCGGCATTAGCGATGGTGCAGTGCCGACGCTTTGATCGTGCTAGTGTTTGGTGCTACGAGTATACCGTATGTTGGGAGCGTTGTAATGGATCCATCAATCCTCCGTGACGCCGCCACTTTCTTGTGCAATCGTTTTACGCTTATTCTCTATCATCGGCTTTAAGGTCGTGAATTAAAGCCGATGATTGATTAATCAATGCGTGATGCATGATTGCTCAATCATAGCAGATAGTTCGCTTGTGCCGGATATATCGGCCATCAATTTGACGCAAAGATCCGCCTCGCCGAAGGGTTCAATGTTGGCAAAGCCATCTTCGTGGTGACCCTCGCCGGTTTTCTCGATAACATCCCAAAGATTAACTCTTCCAAGGTAGCCTTTCGTCTTCAATCTCCTTGCGCCGCTCGAGTCAAATCGCCCAAGGTAGGGACGATTATGGCATCAAGACTTACATCGCCCGGTGCGGTGGATTTGCTCGCAATATCTTGTCGATTTGGTGGTCCCACCGGCGTGCAAAAATGTGTTGACGCCAAAAACGTGAAGAGGGTTTCGTTGCAACACACCGGACGTAACACCGGTTCAAGTGTGCGCTGAAGGCATAATCGATTTGACCTCGCAATCGATAAGGGAAATAGTTGTAAGATTCAACCAACGATCCTCGACGTAATCATGAAAATCAAGAATCACCAGTAGCCGATTAGAAAGGTAAATAGACTAGTCGATTAAGACTAATCCGAGGGTAAAAGGTAGATCAATTCAAAAGGCGATGCGCAACAAGACGTAATAAATCAAACCCGAAGCCAATGACGATCAAACAATCGGCGATACGCAACTTTATTTGATCGATGTCGACTTACAGAGGAAAGATTACAATGCTAAAAGACTAAGAACTACGGAAAGTAAAAGTCGGTAGATGTGTTGATTGTTGTTGATGCTTCTTCAAGCAACTTTGGCGCTACTTTATATACCCGCTTAGCCGATCCGAAGTCTTAATCCAACACGACAACGTAGTCCGAATCGCTTCAGAGTTTCCTACCCGACTCGCTTCCAAATATCATCTCGTGATTATCCAAAACTCTTCCGGGTGCTTCAGATCAGATCCAAACTCATGTTTTTCCTGCCGTCTCTGTATCTTACCAAAAATTGGTGCAAACAACTACTCAATGCAATGCAAGCCCAGACTGCTCGAGCTGCCAATCCAAGGTTCGGACAGCCTAGCCAACAAGGCACCCGAAGCCAGCTGCCAGGACCATCTCACGAGACTCATCGGGCAGCAAGATTAGCGATGGCTAGCTCTAGCGATCGTAATTCCAGAACAGTCTATTCCAACCCCCACCAGAAATACCTTGGAGATCTCCGAGATCAATCCCACACAATCGATGAGATTTGTGTGATGTCTTGTGAGATCAAAGGGAAGAATGAGACCGCGAGGACCGTGAAAGGTAGGAAAACGAGTCCACATCCTCAAGAGGCTGATCCCCGGTGCGACATGCATGACGAGGTGAATCTTCGCCCTCGAGGGGCCGCTCACCGCCGTAACATAGGTTCCCCCCTTGGCAAGATTGTACAGATGGCAGCGACAGACGACCCCTAAAGACGTCGATGAGGGGTGTAAAGAGTTTACTCCCACACTGCGCGTGGTCAGATGGCTGGACAAGTTCTAGCCTAGTAGGGTCAAAAAGTACTTAGGGTAGATTAACCCCATCGAATGGCTTTAGATTTATACTACGGTCATGAGAGCAGCCGGTGGAAACGAGAAGGTGATGGCCAATTACCTGCTTACCACCCTCGATGGAGCGACAATGTCTTGGTTACTCAACCTCCTACCTAAGTCGATATTGTCATGGGTAGAGTTGTGGGCCCAGTTTATCGCTAACTTCCAAGGCACGTATGAACACCCTGGAATGTGTAGTGACTTGCATCGGATGGTACAAAATCCAGGAGAATCATTGCGTAGCTTCATCCAATGCTTTAGTGTCAAGTGAAACCTCATCCCTGACATCTCAGATGAGGTGGTAATTGTGGCCTTCAAGAATGGTGTCAAGGATGGAGATCTGAAGGGGAAGATTGCCACCCAAAAAATCAGAACCACTAAGGAGCTCTTCAAGTTGGCGGACAAATATGCCATACGCACTGAGGCTCGAGACCATCTCAACAACCCCAAGCCTAGCAACAACAAGCCTGAGTCATCCAAGCAAGGGGAAAAACAATAAGAGCCGCGAGGAGAAGCGTAAAGGTGACTCCATGGTAGCCGCGGTTGAAAGGGGCAAAGCACGCAACCTAAACGACAACAAGGGCTAGAGTCTTGGATGGAACAAGTACTGCCCCATCCATTATACGGACAAACACGACTTTGATGAGTGCCAGGTGATCAGCAAAAAAGTCCAAGAGAAGCTCAAGACCTCCCTCGCTGAGCGCGGGATCGAGCAGGCTAAGGAGAAGCCCGAGGATGATGAGCTCGAATACCGTGGGGCTAATCACAAGCTAGCACATATCTTTGGGTGATCTGCCATGTACGAGTCCAAGAGGCATTACAAGGCAGTCGAAAGAGAGGTCAACCTAGCCACGCCAGCTCTCCCTCGATTCCTCAAGTGGTCAGAGGTACCAATCACCTTCAACCTATTATATCACCCGTCTACGGTCCCACATATAAGGTGATACCCGATGGTGGTCGAGCCCACCATCGTGAACATAAGGTTGCTCGAACCCTAGTCGATGGAGGTAGCTCATTGAACCTCATCTTCACAAAACACTAGAGAACATGGGAATTCCCCCGAACAAAGATAAAGGCTGGATCTGAGCCATTCCATGGCATAACTCCGTGCTCATCCTTGACCTCGCTAGGCCAGATCGAGCTGCTAGTCATGTTCAGCACACCAGACAACTTTCACACCAAAAAGATCCTCTTCGATGTAGCAGATTTTGAGACTACCTATAACGTGATTTTAAGCCGCCCAATGCTAGCCAAATTCATGGTGGTGGTGCATTATGCGTATCAGACCATCAAGATACCAACGCCAAAGGGAGTCGATCCTCATGATCAAGGGAGACCAGCGTGCTGCGATTAGGTATGATAAGAAGAGTCTGGAGATGGCCGAGCATCACTGTGGAGAATGGCAGCCAGTGCCAGTGATGAGAAAGCCAAGTGCCAAAAATCCAGAGGCAATGATCAGGCTTCCACGTCCAACAGTGCTACCAATGACCCAGTCGACGATGGCAAAAAGGACAAGAAGACTTGTAGAGGTGTCAAGACAGTGCCCCTAGACTCGGCAGAACCATCTAAAATGGTCAAGATAGGTGTCGACCCTGACCCCAAATAGGACCTCTAGCTCGTCACTTTTCTTCAAGCAAGCCATGATATGTTTGCATGTCAACCATCCGACATGCCCGGGGTCCCCAAGGAGGTGATCGAGCAACGACTAGCTGTGGAACCGAGCACCAAGCCTGTGGTACAGAAGCAGTGTAGATTTGCAGAAGATGAAAAGCAAGCCATACAAGAGGAGGCTGACAAACTCCTAAAGGTTAGCTTCATCCAAGAGGTCCGTCACACAACATGGCTGGTGAACCCGATCCTTGTAAAGAAGCCCAATATCAAGTGGAGGATGCACGTTGACTACACTGACCTTAACAAAGCCTGTCCTAAGGATCCTTTTCCTCTCCCCCGCATCAACCAAATAGTGGACTTCACTGCAGGTTGTGAACTGCTATGTTTTCTAGATGCCTACTCGAGGTATCACCAAATTAGCATGTTCGCGGAGGACGAGGAGAAGACTGCTTTTATTAGTCCTTTCGGTGTATTTTGTTATATAAATATACCTTTTGGTTTGAAATGTTCTGGCGCAACGTATCAGCGTTGTATTCAAAACTGCTTGAAGTCCCAAATTGGGCACAAGGTAGAAGCGTACATTGATGATATTATAGTAAAATAAAAAACTAGGGGCACCTTAATTGGTGACCTTGGGGAATAATCGACAACCTTAGAAAGTATCAGATGATGCTCAACCCTGAGAACTACACGTTCAGCATCCAGTATGGCAAGCTTCTCGGGTTCCTGGTGTCCAGTCGAGGCATCGAGGCTAACCGCACAAGATCGAGGCAGTAAATCAAATGCGTCCTCTGCGAATGCTAAGAGAGATGCAAAAGCTCGCAGGCTGCATCATGGCCCTTAGCGATTCATCTCTCGGATGGGAAGCGAGGGCTACCTTTCTTCAAGTTGCTCAAGAAGTAGGACACTTTCGAGTGGACTAAGGAAGTTGAAGAAGCTTTTCGAGATCTGAAAAGGTACTTATCTCCTCGTCAATTTTAGTATCACCTAATGAAAAAGAGGAGCTTTTTCTGTATATTGCAGCTTCCCCCCAAGTAGTAAGCACGGTCTTGGTGGTCGAATGAGATTGCCCTGAGAAAAGGACCAAAGTCCATAAGCTAGTATACTATATGAGCGAGGTCTTGCATGATGCCAAATTGAGATATCCTCATATACAAAAGATGCTATATGCTGTTCTGATGACTTCCCAGAAGTTGTGGCACTACTTCAGGCACACAAGATTACGGTCATGACAACGTACCCACTCAAGGAGGTGCTACGCAATAGAGAGGTGATAGGGCGAATTGCGTAGTGGGCAATCAAACTCAACGAGTTCAAGGTCGATTTCGAGTCGCAGACTAGAGTCAGGTCAGGAGTTCTAGCAAATTTCATCCCGAATGGACTCACATCAATGAAAAGGAAACTACGATGGTCGATGACGACTCGACAATATTCTTCGATGGATCACTTACACTACATGGCTCGGAGTTGGCATCATGCTTAAATCTTCGGTAGGTAAGGAACTTAAATATGTCATCCAACTTTGATAGTGTATTCTACACCAGGGTACTCTCTCCACCGCTGTTAGGTGGGAACACTTGCGTAAGATACAAAAAGAAGAAGGCCCTATGCAAGGGACTCAACCTACTGAAGAGAGGATTGGCGGGCGACCAGGTCTTAGCTCCAGGTGACCAGGACACGTGGCCGCCCGACGGGCAGCTGGACAACTAGGTCCTAGCCTCGGGTGACCAGATCATGACCACAGAAGATCGGGACACGTGGCTGCCCGACGAGCAATCAGGCGACTAGGCCACGTGGCTGCTCGATGTGCAGGCGAGCCCATTGTTAGCCGACCATGCAGACAGAGCTGGGAGGTTTCCGCCCGAAGCATTCGTCAGGATCACAACGTATCATAGCCATTAAATGCTCATGGGAGCCATTCAATGCGTGGGGAGCCGTTACAGTGCGCTTGGAGGCCATTAAATAGGCGTGGCTCCCTGACGCCATGATGACCTGTCCCTCCGACTGAGCCAGCTTCACCAACTCTCGTTCCATCTACACCACCCCGGGCAAGACGGGGTGACGCGTGTACCAGGTGTTCGTCTTGCAGCATCTGAACCCCACCTCTCGGGCGGTCCGAAGACAGGCGACGTCAAGTAATGGCGTAGACAAAGAGGCTTCAAGGGACAGTTGCAACAGGACTAGACTCAATCAATATAATTAATGTAAAACCACCCCCTTTGCCTTCCCTAGCTAGTCTCGGGAGTATATAAGGGAGCTAGTGTGCGTGAGGAAGAAGGGAGGTGAGTCGATCAGTTCACGAGGTTGGTCAGGTGATCAGTTCACAATGGAGAGCAACCAAAATACTAGAGCAACACGAGATTGAGTAGGACATAGGGCTATTACCCGCATTGGGGGCCCAAACTTGGGTAAATCTTGTGTGTTCCTTATGTGCTCCCTGTGTGTTCTTGAGCTTCTTATCCTGCTCATCACGCGAAGAGAGTAGAGAAGAGAGCCGGGAGTGACACAGCATGAAGACCCCCTACCGAAACTCGGTTATACACTCTAACCAATACTGTCTGGCATAAACACGTTGATAGGACGCGCCAGGTAGGGGTGGTAGTAGCTATTTCACCCGTTGCTTTCTTCGCAAATCATCAAGCACCGGATCCGAAGATGGAGGCTTCACGCTCCCATCAAGCAGGGGACCGTTCGACGCCTTCCGTAGAAGGCGGTGGTGCCCCCACCGCTGTAGAAGTGTAGCCGGTCCGATGGTGACTAGCGATGGAGTAGGCCACGCCAGCCCAGAACTTGCACGTGGCCCGCCTCCTCCTAGAGCACCCACCGGTGGAGCTAGGGGCGACACCCCAGTAGCGCCATGGCTGCAGGACATCGCCCGCCTCACAGACGTGGCCCAACTCCACTCGGAGGCATCAGAACGGCCGGATACCGCTGGTATCGTGCGGTAGAAGTTGCGCACAGAGCGCACGCAAGCTTCGAGCCACCCAAGCGAGCAACACCCACGTCATAGCGGGCAAAGCAAGGGAAACGGCATTCAAGACACAGGCCCTGCTCTTGCCGGGGGTCGTGCGATGGCTCCAGTACCATCTCACGCATCCCCCGGGTGTGAGGGCAGTGCCCGTGAGGATCTTAGGGCTCATTTGGAGGAGCGACACTGAGCGCGCGGTGGTGACTTGTGTGGCAAGTTGCACCATCGATAAGTGCAGGAGCAGGATGTCATGGCCCCAAATTCGAATTTGGCTCCTGCGGTTAGCATTAGCGCCAACCAGGTTTTTGGCCGCATTTGAGATCCACTGCTAACTTCGGAACCTACCCCAAATTTGCCACTTAAGAATTTCCAACTTAGCAAAAATTTTAGAGCTAGAAATTTCAGACTGCAAATGTGATTTTCATCAAAGTTTGGAGCCTTGTAACTTGAGACCTATAATGATCTAGAGTGTCCATGTTAACAAAATGAAAACTAGAAACTTTTCTCTATACAAGGGGTAGAATTTTGAGCCCAATCCAACATCAAGTGCTAATTTAAATCTTAGCATCAAAATTGAATCCATATGCTGAAAATTCTAGAGGCTTAGCCATTCTAACTAGTGGGGTCAAATGAGCTCAACACATAAAAGAAATTGGGGGCAGCACTAAACTGAACCAGCACCTTTTCTCCTGAGCTCTCCTCCCCAAAGCAAGCCTCCACAAGCTCAAACCGTGCAGCACACTTCTTCCTGGTTTCTCCTCCCCAAGCAAGCCTCCCTCTAGCACCTCCCAAGCCAGCAGCCTCCTCACACCTCCCCTTGCTGTCCCTGGTGGTGCCTCACTCTCTGCAGCCTCCATTGGTGGCGCCTCCCTCTTCATATCCAAGCAGCAGCCCTCCTCCTCTTCCCTCTTGATCCCCATGTGAGATCTTAAGGTGAGGCCCTCCCTTGATCTAGGATTTGTGTTTTCTGGTTTTGGGGGCAGCATTGGTGGAGTTGGGAGCTTTGGTGAGTAGAGATTTGGAGATTTGGTTGGGGAATAGCCATTCTAGGGTTTGGAGCATAGTTCTGAAATTCGAGCAGATTTTGTAGCTGCTGTTTCGTGGTGATTTGAGCGAGTTCCGAGCATTTTCTGCTAGGTTGGCTGTAGAGAAAGTTGTGGGTAATGAAATTATCTTTCATCTCCAACTAGAATCACTCAATTTCGTTAACCCAGATGAAAGTTATGGTAATTTTAGTGCTTGCTGCTCTAAAAATGCTGAAGATTTCGGGTAGAAACTTGAGCTGTGAATAAAAATTAGTTAGAGGCCGAATTAGAAATTATTTTTGCCTGTGGAGTTGTAGGAAATTTCATGTAGATTGTAAAAATGTTATCATTTACTCAATTCCATTAAGAATATCAATTTTTATGTTGAAATTGGTGCATGCTGTTCTGAAGCTCTGATTATTCTGAACTCTGAAACTGCCCTCTGTTCCTGGCCGAACTGGGAGTTATCTGGGCAGAATCTGGGTGATTGGCTAAAGCTAATTTGTAGGTCTATATCTTGTGGTCGTTTAGGCTCTGAGTTTACTCAATTTGGCTAAGTGATCAAAAAGTTATGGTCATTTGTATACATGCTGTCCTGAAACCAGTTTTTCTGAAAATTCAGATTTTGGGGCTGAAGTTCAGAGTTTAGTTAAAAACTTTCAATCTATATTCTGAATGTTGTGTTGTATGTTAAAGTTAGATCACCCTCTTGTGGTCCTTTAGAGTCAAAGAAATCAATTTCTAGATTAAGCATTCAAGAGTTATGCCTGTTTAGGGATGTATGCTTGTTGTTTTCAGATTTTGGCTTTAGAGTAGAAGTGGAGTCTTGCAATTGCATTTTCATTCTTCAATTGAGATGAATGTTTGCACTTTTGGATTTGTCTTGAGGATGCATTTAGTATTTTCATTTCATATGCATCGCATGCATCTTATTTTTCATACATGGCGAACGTGTAGAGAACGAGCACGCGGAGGTTAACGTGGCGGTGACCGAGGGGGGGTACCGGAGAGCCGTCTATTGTTGAGAATCCCGCAGAAGCTCAAGGCAAGCACCTAAGCATTTTTCAACCTTATATATAATTGTATTTTTGCGAATAAACTGCTTATTGGATGATTACGTCTTGCATTAGGAATTGAAATGTGGGATAGGGCTAGATCCTAATTGCTGCACATACACTCACTGATAATTGTCGAACACCTCCCTTGGAGCCAGTATATGGGTAATTATATTGTGTCCACGCTTAGTATGCTTAGAGGTTGGGTATGGGCCAAGTGGTGGATGGCTTCATCACTTGAGATTAATTACTTCACTTTAATGGGTTGCCATTGGTTATAATTATGCTTTGAAATGGAAAACTTGAGACCGGGCGAGAGGGTTGGATCATTTGGGTGTGGAGACTCAAATGTTGTAGTCTCGCCTGTGTTGGTTAAGGACCGATCCGTTGTTTGCCATGTTGATCGAGCACCCCTTGTTGATCGCATGCCCGATATAATGGTACGGTAAGCCACCCTTTCATGGCATACTACTCGATGGGTCATGCCCTCATGCGATTGGACGTGGATGAGGGCGAGGCCTAGGCCTCTCTCGAGGGCCAAGCGAGGCTTGAGCCGCTCGAGGGAGGTTGCTAGGTGCTCGGGCCGTGTGAGGATTGTTCAACGAGTAGATATGGATGGGAGGAGGGTTGACATGAGGTTCCTTGTGGCACATGTCGTGCGATTGATGATCCCCTGCAGGGTGAATAAGCGATTCGAATTGCCGCGCTCTCGGATATGAGCACGCTTGTATCATCCGACATTTCAACGTAGTAATAACTTAAATTGAAAATAGTTGGATTACTTGATGTTGATACTTGTTCATGATTTTAATTGCTCTCTTTAATGTTTAAATTCAGCTCTCGCTCTAGTAATAGGTGCTGTCCATAACTGCTATGAATTTGAAATTTGTGTAGTTGAATTTGATTATGCAACAAAGTAAGCTTTTCTGCACTTTTACCTTAAACTTATACCTTGCTACATCCAAATGCATATTCCTTCGAGTCGGTCATATATGGACCACGGGTAAGTCTTGTGAGTACCTCCTGTACTCATGTTTCTACTTTGTGGTTTTTCGGTGAGGACCCCGATGGGTGTGAGTTCTGTCCGTTCTGCTTCTCGGTGGTCGGGCGGGGCACCGAGTAAAAGCTAGCTCAGCGATGTAAACGCCCGGAAGTGTTCAAGGGCAGGACACTTCCGAAGATGTCTTATTTTGGGTTGAATTTGGTGGTGGTTCTTTCATTTTGTTGTATAGTTAGCTTTAAAGCTTGTCATGGCTTTGTTTAAAGTACTTGTCTAATTCAGTTGTTGGACCTCGTGGTATCGCCATGCTTAACTCTTGTATGTGATGTTGTATCTATCTATGTCGTTGTTTATGCTTGTGGTTGGTTGTGATATATATCTGTTTAGTTATTTGTTTCTTATGCCTGCTGAGTGGATGTCCGTACATCTAGGGGCGTCATGCCGAAATTTTGTAGATTTCCTGAGTCTAGGCATGGATCCTCTACACCATGGATCGCCCCGCATACCGGTTTCCATTGCCATATCAATTCAATTCGCATAAAGGGGGCAACGAACCCAAAACTTTACTACAAGACACGCATAGCGCGAAGCACCTAGCGACAAAAAAAAGACAAAGCACAAAGACAAACCAGCAACCACGCGAGGCAAGAACCAACAACAATGAGACTAAGACTCACAAAAGGACAAAACACAAGATCTAGCCTAGACTCAGAAATCTACAAAATTTCGGCATGGCGCCCTAGAAATACGGACATCCACTCAGCAGACAGAAGAAACAAATAACTAAACAGATATATATCACAACCAACCACAAGCATAAACAACGACATAGATAGATACAACATCACATATAGGAGTTAAGCATGGCGATACCACGAGGTCCAACAACTGAATTAGACAACTACTTTAAACAAAGCCACAACAAGTTTTAAAGCTAACTATACAACAAAATGAAAGAACCACCACCAAATTCAACCCAAAATAAGACATCTCCGGAAGTGTCCTGCCCTTGAACACTTCCGGGCGTTTACATCGCTGAGCTAGTTTTTACTCGGTGCCCCGCCCGACCACCGAGAAGCAGAACGGACAGAACTCACACCCATCGGGGTCCTCACCTGAAAAAAACCACAAAGCAGAAGCATGAGTAAAGAAGGTACTCGCAAGACTTACCCGTGGTCCATATATGACCGACTCGAAGGAATATGCATTTGGATGTAGCAAGGTATAAGCTTAAGGTAAAAGTGCAAAAAAGCTTACTTTGTTGCATATTCAAATTCAACTACACAAATTTCAAATTCATAGCAGTTATGGACAGCACCTATTACTAGAGTGAGAGCTGAATTTAAACATTAAAGAGAGCAATTAAAATCATGAACAAGTATCAACATCAAGTAATCCAACTATTTTCAATTTAAGTTATTACTACGTTGAAGTGTCGGATGATACAAGCGTGCTCATATCCGAGGCGCGCAATTGAATTGCTTATTCACCTGCGAGGATCATCAATCGCATACGACATGTGCCACAAGGAACCTCATGTCAACCCTCCTCCCATCCATATCTACTCGTTGAACCATCCTCATGCGGCCGAGCACCTAGCAACCTACCTCGGCGGCTCAAGCCTCGCTTAGCCCTCAAGAGTAGACCTAGGCCTCGCCCTCAACCACGTCCAATCGCATGAGGGCATGACCCATCGAGTAGTATGCCATGAAAGGGTGGCTTACCGTACATTATATCGGGCATGCGATCAACAAGGGGTTCTCGATCAACATGGCAAACAACGGATCGGTCCTTAACCAACATAGGCGAGACTACAACATTTGAGTCTCCACACTCAAATGATCCAACCCTCTCGCCCGGTCTCAAATTTTCATTTCAAAGCATAATCATAACTATTGCAACCCAATAGTGTGAAGTAATTAAACTTAAGTGATGGAACCTTCCACCACTTGGCCCATACCCGACATCTAAGCAAACTAAGGCCCCGTTTGGCAACTTGGAACCGAACTGTTTCTCCTAGAATCTGAAATAAATCCAACCAAATGGAATAGGACTCGGAACGTTTCAAAGCGAATCGTTTCTGATTTTTACACGCCGTGGTCGAATCGGCTAGCAACCCGTTCCTCTGGATTCTGATTCTACCTGAAACGTTTCTACCAAGAATCCGGAACCGTTTCCATTTCTACTAGAATCTGGAACCGTACCAAACGGGGCCTAAGCATGGACACAATATAAATACCCATATACTAGTTTCAAGGAAGGTATTCAACAATTATCAATGAGTGTATATGCAACAAGTAGGTTTTAACCCTACCCCACATTTCAATTCCTAATGCAAGACATAATCATCCAATAAGCAATTTATTCACCAAAATACAATTATATAAGGTTGAAAATGCTTAGGTGCTTGCCTTGAGCTTCCGCTGGATTTTCAGTTACAAACGGCTCTCCGGTAAAGGTAACCCCCTCAGTCACCGCCACGCCACCCTCCGCGTGCTCGTTCTCTACATGATCACAATGCATGAAATGAGATGCTTGCAATGCATATGAAATAAAAATACCAAATGCATCACCCAAGCCAGCTCCAAAAGTGCAAACATTCAACTCAATTTAAAACTGAAAACACAAATGCTAAACTCCACTTCTATTCTATAGCAAAATCTGAAAATAACAAGCACATTCCTCTAAACAAGCATAATTTTTATTTGGTTAATCCAAAAATTGACTTCTTGGACTCGAAAGGACCACAAGAGGGTGATCTAACTTTACCATACATCCTAACATTCAGAACGTAGATTAAAAGTTTTCAACTAAACTCTGAACTTCAGCCCCAAAGTCTGAATTTCAGCAAAACCCGGTTTCAGGACAGACATTGATACAAATGGCCATAACTTTTTGATCACTTAATCAAATTTAGCAAACTCAGATCCTAGATGACCACAAGACATAAACCGACCACTTATCTTTGTCCAATCACCCAGATTCTGCACAGAGAATTCCCAGTTCGGCCAGGAACAGAGAACAGTTTCAGTGTTCAGAAGTTTCAGAGTTTCAGAATAGCATGCACAAATTTCATCATATAAATTGCTATACTTAATGGAATTGAGTAAAGGATAACATTTTTACAATCTACACTAAATTTTCTACAACTTCTCAGGCAAAATTAATTTCTAATTCGGCCTCTAACTAATTTTAATTCGCAGCTCAAGTTTCAGCTCCACATTTTCAGCATTTTCAGAGCAGCACGCACTAATATCGACATAACTTTCAGCTGGATTAACTAAATTGAGTGATTACAGTTGGAGATGAAAGATAATTCTATTACCCACAACTTTCTCTACAGTCAACCTAGCAGGAAATGCTCGTAACTTGCTCTAATCAGTCAAGAACAGGAGCTACGAAATCTGCTCGAAAATCTGAATCTTTGCTCCAAATCCTAGATTGGTTATTCCTCATCCAAATCTCAAATCTCCACTCTCCAAAGCCCTCAAATCCACCATGGCTGCCCCCAAAATCAGAAAACACCAAACAAACCCTAGGGAGAGGTCTTACCTTCAAGGGAGTGGAAGGGAATGGAGGGGCTGTGTGGGGAAGGAGGGCTGCTGCTTGGGGATTGCTGGAGGGAGGCGCCAGCTTGGGAGCAGCAGGAGGACGCCTGGAGAGGAGCTGGGGAGGGCGTGGAGGCTGCTGGCTGCAGGAGTGAGGGAGGTGCTTGGGGAAGAGAAACCAGGAGAAGAGGTGTGTGCTGGTTTTGGTTTGGCTGCAGCCCCAATTTCTTTGTATTGAGCTCACTTAACCCCCCACTAGTAAGCAATGGTTGTAATGACTAAGTCCTAGAATTTTAGCACAGGATTCAATTTTTGAGCCACGTTTAGAATTAGTATTTGGCATTGGACATTGGTTCAAACCCCACAATGTTGTAGAGAAAAGTTTCTAGTTTGTGATCAGCTAACCGGCGCATTCTAGATCCTTATAGTCCTCAAGTTACAAGGCTCCAAACTTTGATGAAAACCATATTTGCACACTAAAATTTCTAGCTCTTAAATTTTGCTAAGTTTGGAAATTCTTCTAAGTGGCAGTTTAGGATATTCACTGAAGTCGGAAGTTGATCTCAAATGCGGCCAAGAATTGGTTGGCGCTAATGTTAGCCGCATGAGCCGAATTCGAATTTGGGGCCATGACATGCTCTACCCCTGAACTCGCCTCATATGGATGTCGTGCATGCCAGTATCCCGGCAGCTCCTTGGCCATAACATGGACCCCTAGCTCCTGTGCTAGGCCTGGACAGGCGCTTAGCAGGTGTGTGTGGTCTGGTGTGCTGCGGCCATGCTCCGCCCACCATGGTTCTTCACGGCAAAGTTCCACTCACCATTTGCCCTGCCTCTAGCGACTTGCTCCCTTGCCCCGCAGTTCTCTGGCTTGGTCTCATAAAGATGGAAAGTGCGTTAGTCCTGGATGGCAACGAAAATGACAACCCAGCGAGCGATGTCCGACATGCTGTAAGTTTTCCGTGGCCTCGCCCCGGGTCAGCCAGCAGGTTGTTGCACTCTTCCCTGGCTGGTCCGTGGCATCCCACATGCTAAATATGCAGTTGATTATCATTTTGATTCATTCAACTTGCTTAGGCCTATAGGGCTTGTGCCATACTTGGTTGTCATAAGTACCAGTAACCTGATAGCCCCTTAGCAATCCCTTTAAACCCCTAACTTCTGCGCCAAGCCCGGATAGGCACCTAGCAGGTGCGTGTGGCCTGGTGCGCTGTGGCCATGCTCCGCCCACCATGGTGCTTCATGGCCAAGTTCCGCTCACCATTTGCCCCGCCTCTACGCGACCTGCTCCCTAGCCTCGCAGTTCTCTGGTCTGGTCCAAAAGGATGGCAAGGGTCCCTTGGCAATACCGCGGACTCCCAGCTTTTGTGCTGAGCCCGGACGGGCACCTAGCAGGTGCATGTGCCCTGGTGCACTGCAGCTATGCTCTGCCCACTATGGTGCTTCGTGGCCGAGTTCCGCTCACCATTTGCCCCGCCTCTACGCGACCTGCTCCCTAGCCTCACAGTTCCCTGGTCTAATCCCGGTAAAGTACAAGGGATTAAGCTCCGAATGGTGACCGGAAAATGACAACCTAGTATGCACTTCCTGCCCACTCGATGGCAAGGACTTAGACTTTGCATGCCTGTTTGCCAGTTTGTTCCCAAACAAGCGTGCTTTAACCTTGACTCATGTTTGGAGCGGTTCTGTGTGATTGCAGAAAAGACTCCTATATGTCGATCCATCCAGTCATCCAGAAGGGTCCGTGCAAAATGCTCGGGGGCTGGTCGCCCGGCACTGAATCGAACAAGTCACGAGCAAGCACATGCAAGACAACAGGTAAAAGCCGACAATAGGAAAAAGCAAGGTATTTTCATCCATGATGGCCGAAAGGCCTATGTACATGCTTACACAAAAGAAGAAAAAAAGAAAGAAGATGGCAAAGGTGGTCGCCGGGCTAATCATCGGCAATTTCAATATTGTCGGCGTAGTCGAGCTTCTTCCTTTGCTTCGACAGCGGGTGGAGGCACCATCACTATCAGCCCGGTTACGTGCTCCGCCGCCTCGCGCACCTACGCCGATGCCTGGGCGGGGTCACACTCCACCCCGGTGATGGTCGCCAGGGGGTCAAAGGAGTCATCACGATGGGCGCAACACATCAAGATGAAGGCCGCTGTGGCAATCGCGACTTCCCACCCCTCTCGGCAGAGCGGTCCGCCAAGGTGGCAGGAAGGCCAGCGAGGGCTTTAGTGACAAGGGTGATGTTGTGGGCATAGTGTTCCGCTGACTCCTCCAGCGGACCGTTCACCGTCACCCCTAGCGGCTGTAAGCTGCTGACCATGTGCCTAAATGCGGGGTGGAGCATGGTGACAAGGTTGCACAAATTGCGGACCATCTTCGTGCACAACGTGTCGCATTTCTCCTCGGCACCCTTCGCCTGGTCCTCGGTAGCTTCAGCTCGGGCCACCAGTGATGTCTTCTCCGCCTTCGCCAACGCCAGCTCCTCCCACAACGACGTCATCTGCCCGTCCTGGAAGGTCGCCGTGGCTAACTCGGCGACTAGGCCGGTGAGCCGGGTGGTGAGCACAGAGGGAGCAGACGAAGTGGCCGAGCAGGAGACGACCACCCCGGTGTGAGCAGCTTTGTTCTGGCCCAATGGCAGGGCAGATGGCAGCTACGGGGCGACAACCCCGGTGGTAGCAAATTGCGTGGTCGTCCGACCACTTGCACCGCCTTGGGGGCCCACCCTGAAGACACCAAGAAGGGGAGTTAGCACCAGCAAATGGAAGAACACGCCAAGAAAAGAAGAAAAGAAGCTTACGTGGCAGAAGCACCCCAAAGCGAACGAAAGAAGCGCGAAGCGCTAGCCCACTCCTGGGCCTAGCGCTTCGCATCATTGGTACCGCCACCACCTCTAGCACTGGTGTCGGTGCCGGAGGCGGCGGCGTAGCGTCCTTCCTAGTTGAAGGTGAGGCAGCTCCAGTAGAAGACCCAGCCCCTACCGTGCTTGCGGCGGCGAAAAGGGCCGGGAAGCGAAAGATACTGCGGTGCGAGGTCTCTTGGGGTCGAGCTCGGCGTCGGCGGTGGCCTCTGATTTTCCTCGCTCGGTCATTAGTAGGAACCGGACTCCCCCTTATCGTCAGGGGGGCTCGAGGTGGTATCACAGCCTTCCCCGTGGAGTCCATCGAAGGGAAGCTCGAGATGATCGTGAGCTGCTCCCCGACGGAAGTTGGCAAAGCGGTTGGGCTTCAGATGGGAACACCAGGCTACTCGGCATTTGCAGAAGCAACCCGGTCGTCCAGGTCTCATCCCCGGCGGCACTCAAGTTTCTGGCTCCTGGCAAAGGACACAAGACATCAATCAGCTGTCGGCGATTGCGAAGGCAATGCAAGCAAAAATGGGTGAACTTACGGCTGGAGTGCGTCGAGTTCGTCGTTGAGCCGGCGTCTTGCCGAGCTAACTGATCGTCGCCGCAGGGGGTTGATCCGTCGGGTCACGAAGTCCCCGACGACCAGCGCCCTGGTTAGTTTGGAGGCCCGCAAGTGGTCGATGCGGGCCACCATGGACCGGAGTTCCACCGTCTCCTCAACGAGGGAACCCCAGTTATCGATGGCGGTGCCGTACCGACGGCGACTCGAGACGTCGAGCCAGCTGTCGTCGATGATGTCTGACCACTCGTTCCGCCACATCTTCCTGGTGGACTTCATCTGGAGGGGAATGTAGTGGGAGGCTGAGCCATCACAGAGGCGGAAATGGCAACTCCCCACGACCCCACCGTCGATGAGGCCACGGAGAGTATAGAAGTATCGAAAGAGAGGAAGATTCGGCATCACCCCCACGAACATTTCGCAGAGGTGTGCGAAGATGGAAAGGACGAGGATGGAGTTGGGGGTGAGATGAAGATGGTGGATCTCGTAGAAGTGGAAAACGGTGAGAAAGAACTCGGAGTAGGGTGGCATCAGACCCGCCGGCAGCGCCCAGATGAAGGTAACAACCTCCCTAGGGTTGCACTTCGGCGACGGTGCCCGCCCTAAGGCGGAGGGCCCCTTCAGGGGCCAGGCGAAGAACATTCCCAGCCTTAACTCATCCATCGTCAAGGAGGGAAGCGGCTAAGCCATGCGGCTGGAGTGCTGCTTTGGTGCCGTGACTGCAAAGAAGCCTAGACGACAAAAGTGACAAGAGTGTGGATCGTGGAAGGGTGGACATGCCAATTTATAAGCCATGCATGGCTTCAGGATGCGAGGAGTTGCACGCCCATGAACCGACAGTTCGCAAAAAGATTATAATGGTGCGAGGCGACAAGACCTAAAGAGTTGCAGCAGTTGCAGAGAAAATCTGTACGGTTGCATGTACAAGAGTAGGACCCGTCCAGGACCGCGCCTAGGTCAATGAATATCTCCGAAATCTTCTAAGGCGCGCTCCAGGGCAGATCTGGGGGCTACTGTCGGTGTATTCTACACCGGGGTACTCTCCCCACAGCTGTCAGGTGGGAGGTGAGTCGATCAGTTCACAAGGTCGGTCAATCGATCAGTTCACAACGGAGAGCAACCAGAATACTAGAGCAACACGAGCTTGAGCAGGGCATAGGTCTGTTACCCGCATTGGGGGCTCGAACTTGGGTAAATCCTGTGTGTTCCTTATGTGCTCCTTGTGTGTTCTTGAGCTTCTTGTCCTGCTCATCACGTGAAGAGAGTAGAAAAGAGAGCCGAGAGTGACGCAGCTGTGAAGACCCCACTACCGAAACTCCGTTATACACTCGAACCAATACTGTCTTGCACAAACTCACAGACAAACTCAATTTTCAAGCTTCGAATAACATTGTAGAGTATGAGGGACTGGTCAACGGGCTTCAAATAGTTTCGGCACTTGGAATCAAGGGATTACTCATGAAAGGGGACTCACAGCTAGTCGTAAACCAAGTGCAAAAGGAGTACCAGTGCTCGGATGACAACATGGCGACGCACCTAAATGAGGTCCGCAAGCGAGAGCACAAGTTCAAAGGACTCGCGGTAAGGCACATCCTGCGGAGTGATAACGCCACCGCCGATAAACTTGTCAAGCTCACTTCGTCCTGTTCACCCTCGCCTGCTGGAGTCTTCATCAAGAAACTCCCTAAACCATCTATCTCCCCTCGCGAGAGACAGATGCTGCCCAACTTGATCAGCAGTCTGTTCGATCTAGCGAGGCAGAACTTGCAGACACAGAAGTTGCGCTACTCAAACGCGAAT
The DNA here is from genome assembly GCA_036346375.1 of Guadua angustifolia. Taxonomy (NCBI): domain Eukaryota; kingdom Viridiplantae; phylum Streptophyta; class Magnoliopsida; order Poales; family Poaceae; genus Guadua; species Guadua angustifolia. Next base: position 12,021,310 of record CM070501.1, read on the forward strand.
TGACCTGGATGACCCCATTCCAGGCCTGTCTCGAAGGTCGAGAGAACCCTAACGATGATGCCTTAGCCGAGAAAATTTCACGTAAGTCCAAGCTATACACATTGGTAGATGGCAAGCTCTATTGCAAGGGAGTAATGGAATCTTGATAAAGAGCATCACTCAGGAAGAGGACAATAAAATATTGCTCGATGTCCATGGGGAGCATCTGCGGCAACCATGCGTCCTATCACACTCTAGTCGAAAAAGTTTTCCGACAAGGGTTCTATTGGTCGATTGCCCTCCAGGATACTTGCGAGCTAGTGAAAAAATGTGAAAGCTACCAATTCTACAGCAAGCAAACCACCCGGCCAACCCAGGCTCTGCAAACTATTCCTCTATCTTGTCCTTTCTCCGTCTGGGGCTTGGATACCTTGGGACCTTTCCCTAGAGTCCAAGGAGGTTATAAATTCTTGTTCCTGGCAGTTGACACATTCACCAATTGGATCGAGGCCAAACCTATCAGAAACATCACCTCAGAAGCAGCCAAGAGGTTCATGAGAAGCATCATTACTCGATTTGGCACTCTGAATCGAGTGATTACCGACAACGGAAGTTAGTTCAAGAGTAGTGCTTTTACAGTCTTCTGCGAAGAACTCAGAATCAAGATTTGCTTCACCTCTATAGCTCATCCTCAGAGTAACAGTCAGGTCAAACACACCAATGGCATAATCCTACAGGGGATCAAGACCCCCTGTATTCGATAGGATTAAGACTTACTCAACCCGGTGGGCAAAAGAACTTTCCTCGGTGCTATGGGCCATTCGTACATCGACTAGTCAAGCCATTGGTGCTCCTCTGTAACAGCCCAATTTTCGTTAATCCGGTAGGGATGGCAATTTTACCCATGGGTTTGGGTACTCAGGTACAGACCGATAGGTTGGTGCAGGTCGAATCTAGACCCATGGGTATTTTTAATCGGGTTAAGTGCAGGTTGGTGCGGATCGGGTCCGAATATAGACCCGTGGGTATAGTAGACCCGGACCCAAAATTCAGCCAATCAACCTTAGCCTGAGCCTGTCAGCCATCCGGCCCACTGGCCCATCCAACGAATCCCCATTCTCATGATTCCATCGACTGAATACTGATTGAGATCGACCCAACCCATCCTCATTTCTCCAAGGATGGCAGGACCTCCTCACCTGGCTCCACGCCTCGCCTCCCCTGCCCTACTCCTGTGCTCCACACAAACCCTAGCCGCCTCACCCTCACGCCTGACGCCTGCCGCCGGCTACCTCGATCTGGATCCGCACCTCACGCCTGCTGGCTACCCTAGCCGCCTCACGCCTGCCTCCTCTGCCCGGCGGCTCGGCGATGTCGCCTCGCCGAAACCGAACCGCGACCCGATTATGGGACTACCACCGGCGACCCCGATCCGGATCCGCGCCGTCCCCGAAGGCGCCGTCTCCCCATCGTCTCGTCTCCAAAGGCGCCGTCTCCCCGTCGTCTCGTCTCTAGATCCCGAGCCGGCGACCGGCGAGGCTGCGCCACCAGGTTCGACCCCGAGCCGGCTTTACATGCTAAATCATACTTTTGATGATTCTAGTTCTAGGATGTGCTAAGGCTTGGGCAAGCAAAATTTTTAGTACTTGATAATGGAGTCTGTCCAGAACTTGATAATGGAAACTGGTTGTTGCTGCAAGTATTTTCTTTTGATGGTTGTTGCTGCAAGTATTTTCTTTTACAATTATATACAATATTGCACTACTGGATGATTGGATGAAGCATGGTATGTTTTGGAACTTCCAATTACCATTCCAGCCCACTTGCAAGAATTTGCTTCAATTGCTACATCAAAGTTGATTTTGCTATGGCATCTGAGTTGATTGTAGATTATTTCAATTCTGTGATATACTGATATTTGAATGCTTGTGAATGTGTCCCAGATCAACACATGAGCCATTTTATTTAGGACAACTGAGGTACCAAGTTTAGCATGTTACAATGAAGTAGAACTCTTTGAATTTGCAACCAGAGTGGAAGTTTTCTTAACACCCAAGATGCATATGTTATCAGGAAGGTACTGTTATTCATTAATACTATTTTGTAAGATTCCAAAGTTTTGTCAAGTCCCAGAAGAATGCGTGCTAAGCCCATGGTGTACTGCCAAATGCACTGTTAGCCTAAAATTGTTTTTTGTTCTATTCTTCCAGGTTACTAGGAGTCAAGCTCATGGTGTGATGCTGCTCTTTGATGAAGATCCTTTTAGGTTCATTGGTAGCTCCGGAGTAGTAGTGTGAAGCAATGAACAATCTAGTTCCCTTGACATTCTCTTCTATGTTTTAAGACTAATGAATTATGAGGTCTGTACATGATTATGACTTATCAATTATGAGGTCTGTACATGATTAAGGAGATTTTGTAGTGATTGTTTATTTGTCTAGGTCTAGCCAGCTCCAAAGCATGCTTTACCTCATGCATGCCCTTGATTTCTACTGGCATTAATTAAAGTAGGAAAGCTTGTAATTCAATGGTTTGACTGGAGTATCCAGGAGGACAGAACATCAGAACAAACGAGACGAGAGCCTAGCCGGCCTTGCTTTGCCTCTCTGTTTCGGGTCCTGGGTACCCATCGGGTCCTGGGTACCCGTCGGGTCTAGGTCTCGGTCCAGATTTGGACCCATTTGTTCATTCGGGTCCGGGTTCGGGTCTAAAATTCAAGTCCGGATCTGGGTCCACAAGAGAAGGACCCAGAGCTACCCGACCCGATTGCCATCCCTATAATCCGGTAAGCGAGGCTTGTCATGCTAACGTCTTCCATAATGTCATTACATCCTCATTTAATTATAATCATACAAGAGTTATGACATTCATCTTGCATAAAGGGGGAGTAACAAAATCCTAAAAATCATTTTCCAAACTGCACACGTGTTATTTTACCTCACTCAATGACATATGGTCCATGGTCATAAGAGAGAGGGGAGTAGGCTGCACACACCCATTATACTATTTCTTACTTTACTCACCTCTACCCACTTACCTAACCCATCAATGACACATGGGACCTACCTTGCATGGGAACTTGAGGATTGCACATCTCCTCCACGTCTTTTCTCACTTCAATCACCTATACCCACCCTTTTCACTCACCCTATGACATGTGGGACCTAGCCCCACATGTAAGCATGAGTGGACAGCTATATATAATGTTCTCCACGTTGTTTTTCCCTCCCCTACTACCCATTTGCTCAGCCCAAACTAGAAAAACAGCAAGAACTCCTTCTCCAACTCTTGCCATTCTTCCCCACAAATCTCCACAAATCTTGAGTTTGAGCTTGTGCGTGTTATACCACATCGAAGCCAAGATCAACAGCTTCAAATCCATCCAAATGGATTCCTGAGGAACCAAGTTTTGGGTGAGTGGTAATCGATTTTCATTCTCCCCATGTGCTGAAATTTTGGCCATTGTAACTCATTTCTTCTTTCTCCATGGAATCCATCATCACACCTTGAATCAGGTCGCGCATGTCGCATGGAAGCTTAAAGAGGAGGGTTAGTTGTTGTTGCAAGCACGAACAAGCGAGGTTATCGTTGTCTACACGAGCTAGGAGGAGACGAACCGCGAGAACTGGCGTTTCGACACTTTTTGTCATTTGCTCGCCGAAACCAACCGTCACCACGTGCAAAAGTAACCCCGTAGTGGTAAGATCCCACCCTAGTCCACCCTTTTGAAGTCCTAGTCCATTTCTATGAAGTATAGAAGCAAATGGACAAACGCCATTTTGAAACAGATCGAGTCGGCCGGACGGTCCGAGGTTTTACCTGGACGATCCGAATAATCCGGACACTCGGGTTTTATCCGGATACTCGGATAGGGCGAAATCTGCGAGACCGAGGGTCAACCGGATACTCGAGGGTAAACCGGATACTCGGATATGATTCAATAAAATGCCCTAATACTTGAACTTTGACGCAAAACTCGATTAGTATTTTCATATTACCATTAGAACTACACATCATGAGCATATCATGCATCTTTTAATCATGTGCACCATTGGAGTTCTTGATTCGGTGTTTATGGATTTGGATTTTCTCGTTAGGTGTTGACGCTTCGGAAGGCACTCCTGAGTACGACTACGCCTTCGAAATCAAGAACGAGCAGTAAGGCACTACCTTACTCCTTGACCATGATTGCTCCTACTATTTGAAATTTACATTTTTGGAATTATTTTATCAATTACATGCTTACTTTCAACTACAATTATGATTGGGTAGAAATTTTAGCTATTACCACATTGTGATGTTATCCCCTTATCATGTTCTTTCCATGTTCCATTGTCGCCCTAGGTGGTTGGTTTATTGTTATTGTATATGGGTTCGTGCGAATTGCTTAGCCATGCTTAGAACATCGTTAGAAACCGCGATAGATGGACTTAGTCTATTGGTCGCAACGATTGAGAATTATTATGATGATGATGGTTTCAAATGTTGGTTCATGAGTAGAGATGTTGGTTAAGGACCCTAAGGATTGAATCGTGGTGACGTCTCTTTGAGTAACTATCGTGCGAACCACATGCCGTTTATGGGACCGGCGTAACCAAGTACTTATGTATGACTAGGTTATGTAAACCATGTGCACTCGGAATTCCTTGAGCTTAGTGGAGCATCAAGGAATGTCCGCCGGAATTCGTTGGGCTTGGTGGAGCGCCAAGGAAAGTCCTTGAAGTCCCTTGAACTTTGTTGAATTGGGGATGTCCCACAACGGGTGCACTCCTTGATCCACACACACCGGGCACTAGGCACGCGGGATCAAGGGTCACAGTCATCCGGATGGTTTAGATACACTACCATGCATACTGGAAAATAGTTTGTCACGTTCACCTCCACTGACACATCAATGGAAATGTGTTAATAGCTTGGCTTACGAGTGTGACGTGTCATGTCGGTAAAGTCATACCTCTGCAGAGTTTAAACTATTGAACAACGCGTCCATGGTTAGGGCGATCGCTTGAATTGTCGATCCTTTGGTAGTATTAAGGACTTGGTAGGAATAGGATGGGAGTGGGAAAAAGACACGAGTATTGGAGTACTTGTGTGTGAAATCGAGCATGAGCGATGGAACTCATGGTTTGGAAAATGCTTGAAGCCATGATACAAATGTGATTATGATGATGTTATATTATGTAATAGATTTTACAAATGTTTACTAAATGCAATTCTTTTCAATCTGTACATTCTTACGATTTATCCCAAATATTGCTTTATGCTGAAATTGCCATTTTGCCTTCCTTTGATGTAGCAACCACATGTAGCTAGAAATCAACATGCAATGTATATTATTGTGTGAGTACACTCTTTGTACTCAATCGGATTATCCACTTGCTGCGGTGAGGATGAGGCCTGCCGGGACTTTTAAGGCGATTTCGACAATTATAACGTTTAGTCACCGTTCTTGCCCCGCTTGGTTGCCCGAGGGTTTGGGGGCATGCCATGCTGGCCCTTTTGTTGTTTATCTTATGAATTCCGCTGCTACTTGGTGTAATAACTCTAAATATGTCATTATAGACAGCAGTCTTACTTTTGGGAATGTTATAACGTTTATACTTCCGATAATTGTGTATGTGTTGTGACGTCAACTGTTGGATGAGAATGCTCGTGTTGGCGAACTATCCTGGGACCAACACGGGTATAATCGTGGAACACCCGAGGTTCCCTTGATTCACTTGAGGTGTACCGCACATTCGAGTGACTCAGTGGACTCCTGGGGACGGTTCCCCACAAGCTTGGTATCAGAGCCATACTGACTGTAGGTTAGAACGGCCATGCTACGACTAGTTAGAGGATACTTTGAGTCAAAAACTATTTTGCTATCAAATAATTTCAGAACTGATAACATTGTGCATTTCCTTTATTTCTTACCCCTCTTAGTACTATATCTCACCCTTATGTTCATTTGGTTATGCAAATGAGTTTCTAACCCCTCTTATCCTTTTCAACGTGACAGATGAGTTTTGGGCCATTGGTTTTAGTCACCCGTGCTGAGGATGTGGAGGGCTATCCTTCCCTCCTAAGGGATATGTTGTGGAGAGCTAATTTCACCTATGCACCGGAGTACGCGGTTTATGGTCGTGCCATAGGACCCGGATTGAAGACATACACTGCCACGGTCCACATCATCGCTAGGATGGTGACGGGGAGCATCCCCTATCACTTCCGAGCGAGGGGGACATCCGTCGAAATGGCTATCCAAGAGGTGGCGTATGTTGCCATGTACCATCTCCATCATGACTTATGGGAGCTGACTTTACCTCTGTATCAATATTTCCCGCAATGAGGACCAACGGACGAAGTCAATAGTGTTGCTAAAATCGAGATAGGAGAAGACCCTTCTATTCGACAATTGTCGGGCTTGGTCCGTGCCTTAGACCGGGCTCATCGTTGCGTCGTCCATGAGCTATGGGAGACTCGTGCCCGTCTTCACGCGGCACAAGGGCATCTTCACCAATTTGTCTAGATTAACTTGGTGCCACGGGACATATTGTGTGGGCGCAACTCCACGACGCCACATGATGTAGCCCTACCCGCCTTTCAATTTCCACATGTGCCGGGGATAGAGACCCAAGACGTTGTGTGCAACAACACGCGCATCAATTCTAGAAATGTGATGCGTCGGCGTGTCCAGGAGTCTCCGGGGGTACCTAGGTTCTATATAGGATCACCACAGCGCCTCACTACCCCCTTGGACCCCAAGACACCGGATCACTGGGATACCATCTTTTGGATGTGTTTCTCCATGGATTCCTTAGAGACATTTGAGTTGTCCTGGTAAAACTCATCGTGGAGGGCAAGTAGAGATGAGCTGAACTAATTTAATTGTAATAGGCTACCTTATGAACCTATGCTAGCTTCTATATTTGGAATTATCACCCCTAGTTGTCGCCCTTGATCTACGGGTTGCGAAGTTGTGCTGATGTATCGGAATCTTGTTATTTGCTTTCATGGGTGATGTTGTGGCTTAAGAGCCTTCTTATTTTGATGTCTCTTGGATTTGGTGCATGTTTTCTTGCTGCATACATGTAGAGATTAAATTTGTGTGACTTGCTGTCCGGATATTCTAGTTCGGCATTGTTGTGGCTCTTCTGCTACTTGTTGCTAACATGGCTTTGGCAACAGATGGCGGGAGTCACCACTCGTTCCCAAGCTCAGCGTGAGGCGAGGCCGCAATCCACTGGCTCCCAAGCAACTAGGATCCAACTCAGGGGGTCACTCTTGACCACCCGGAGTCCTCGCATCGCCAGAATCAGCACCACTCTCGCGTGGAGGAGGAACTTCCACCCCCTCCGACGATGGCTCAAGTCCTCGCTCTAATTGAGCAAAACCGGCAAGATCAAACTTTGATCCTGCAGCAAATCGCCCGTAACACGGCCTTTGCCCCAGCCCCTTTTCGAGGAGCGAGGGGGCAGGGCATCACGCGGTCAGCGGACTCGGCGAGTTTCTTCGCACGAAGCCGCCAACGTTCTCCCGTGCTATGGATCCACTCGAGGCCGACGATTGGCTTTGGACTATTCAGCGCAAGCTGGCCATCGCTCATTGCTCGGACCATGAGAAGGTCCTCTTCGCTTCGCATCAACTCGATGGTGCGGCGTGCGCATGGTGGGACAACTTTACCGCCATGCAGCCCGCCGATCATGTCTTCAAGCTGGCGGAGTTTAGCGGCTTTCATGAGACTCATATTCATGGCGCGTTATGGCAAGGAAGAAGTATGAATTTCTTACATTGAAGCAAGTTGGCAAGACCGTCATGGATTACCTTCACGAGTTCAACTATTTGGCTCGTTATGCCCTGAACGAAGTCTCCACCGATGAGCACAAGCAAGAGCGTTTCATGGAGGGACTTTCAGAGGAGTTGCAGCTAGAGCTCGCTGCTCATGACTTCCGAAATTTCCAGCACTTGGTCCATAAGGCCATAATGGTAGAAGAGAAGTGGGGAAAATTGGAGGATTCGCGCAAGCGCAAGCGAGCTGCACAAAATTCAGCAAGCGGCAACTTGCAGCCACCGCGCATGGTGCGCCCATCACATCCAAGCTATCAAGCTCCGGCACCGCCGAGACCTCCAACATTTGTTGCCCACCCACCGTAGCCAAGTATTCCACCAACTGTAGGTGGATATCAGCAAGGAGCCAACACTCAAGCTCGCCCAATTCTTGTTTGCTTCTAGTGCAAACAGCCGAGGCACTTTGCACATCAATGCCCACAAAAGAACCAAGCAATGTCGGGGATTCGACCCACCATTGCCTTTGGGGCAACAGCACCTCCACCTCGACCAACGCCTCCAAGAACCGCGCCAACCCCACCGTGGGTCACATCAACCATGTGACCGCCAAGAAGCTCGAGAATGTACCGAAAATGGTGTTGGAGTGCGCTTTCAGTCAACTCACACCGACTCCGTATTATTAGATTTGAGCATCTCATTCATTTATTAAAGAAAGTTTGCTATGCATTATGAGTTCCCTATCCAACTTATGCATCCACCACTTCTCATTAAAACCCCGGAATCGGAATTAAGGACCGATCGAGTCTGCCGGGAAGTAAAGATTGAAGTCAATGGGGTAGAGTTCCTAGCTGATTTGATAATAATTAAAACGGAGGGAATTGAAGTTATTCTTGGGATGGATTGGCTATCCAAGGACCAAGGATGCATCAATTGTGCAAGCAGATCTATTTCACTTACCAACGCAAGTGGCAAACAAGTCGTGTTTGCGTCAAGTCCAGATTATGCTCACCTTTATGCCTTGAAGGGTGAGACATTCCTTAGAATAAGTAGTATTCTAGTGGTATGTGATTACCCGGATGTATTTCTGGAAGAGTTGCCGGGGATGCCACCTGACCGGGAGGTTGAGTTCGTCATTGAGCTTCTACCCGGAACGGCCCCGATATCAAAGCGACCTTACCGTATGCCTCTAAATGAGTTGATCGAGTTAAAGAAACAACTTACGGAGCTGCAAGAGAAGGCTTCATTCGACCGAGCTCCTCACCTTGGGGATGCCCAGTGCTATTTGTGAAGAAGAAGGATGATAGCTTGCGGATGTGTGTTGATTACGCCCATTGAATGCGGGCACGGTCAAGAACAAGTATCTACTTTCGCGGATCGATGATTTGTTCGACCAAATGACTAGAGCCCGTATCTTCTCCAAGATTTACTTGAGATTAGGCTACCATCAAATTAAGATCAGATCGGGAGACATTCCTAAAACGGCATTCTCCACCCGTTATGGTCTGTATGAGTATATCGTCATGTCTTTCGGTTTGACCAATGCACCGGCATACTTCATGAGCCTTATGAATTCAGTATTCATGGAATATCTCGACAAGTTCGTTGTCATCTTCATCGATGATATCCTTATTTACTCCAAGTCTGAAGAGGAGCATGAAGTACACCTCCGGAAAGTTTTGGAAAAGCTACGAGAGCACCAACTCTATGCAAAATTCAGCAAGTGTGAATTCTGGCTAAAGGAGGTTGCCTTCTTGGGCCATGTGCTATCGGAAGGCGGAGTTGCAGTTGACCCCAGCAAGATACAGACGGTACTTGATTGGGAGCAGCCAAAGAACATCACGGAGGTTCGAAGTTTTCTCGGGTTATTATCGCCGATTCGTAGAGAACTTCTCCAAAATCACGAAGCCACTGACCGAACTTTGGAAGAACGAGAACAAGTTCGTATGGTCGGCAGAGTGTGAGGCAAGCTTTCAATTGTTGAAAGTTCGCTTAACCATTGCACCCATCTTAGTCCTGCCGGATATTCACAAGGGCTTCGACATATATTGCGATGCATCCCGCCTTGGGCTGGGTTGTGTACTTATGCAAGGAGGCCAAGTTGTGGCATATGCATCGAGGCAATTGAGACCTCATGAGATGAATTACCCCACCCATGACTTAGAGCTGGTAGCGGTAGTGCATGCTCTAAAAATCTGGCGACATTACCTCATCGGTAATCATTGCGAAATCTACACCTATCACAAGAGCCTGAAGTATATCTTCACTCAAGCCGATCTAAATTTAAGGCAAAGGAGGTGGCTTGAACTGATCAAAGACTATGATATGGGACTCCATTATCATCCTGGAAAGGCCAATTCTTGCTGATTTCCACCTACAGTTGGTGGAAGACTTGGCTGCGGTGGGCGAGCAATGAATATTGGAGGCCTCGGCGGTGCCAGAGCTTGATAGTTTGGAAATGAGGGGCGCACCATGCGCGGTGGCTGCAAGTTGCTACTTGCTGAATTTTGTCCAGCTCGCTTGCACTTGCGCGAATCCTCCAATTTTCCCCACTTCTCTTCCACCACTATGGCCTTGTGGACCAAGTGCTGGAAATTTCGGAAGTCATGAGCAGCGAGCTCTAGCTGCAACTCCTCCGAAAGTCCCTCCATGAAGCGCTCTTGCTTGCGCTCATCGGTGGAGATTTCGTCCGGGGTATAACGAGCTAAATAGTTGAACTCGTGAAGATAATCCATAATGGTCTTGCCCCCTTGCTTCAATGCGAGAAATTCACGCTTCTTCCTTGCCATAACGCCCGCGGGAACATGAGCCTCATGGAAGGCCGCGCGAAACTCCGCCCAAGTGATGACATGATCGGCAGGCTGCATGGCGGTATAGTTGTCCCACCATGCACACGCCGCACCGTCGAGTTGATGTGAAGCGAAGAGGACCTTCTCATGGTCCTAGCATTGAGCGATGGCCAGCTTGCGCTCAATAGTCCGAAGCCAATCTTCGGCCTCGAGTGGATCCGCAGCACGGGAGAATGTTGGCGGCTTCGTGCGAAGAAACTCGCCGAGTCCGCTAGCCACGTGATGTCCTGCCCCTCGACTCCTCGAAAGGGGCTGGGGCATAGGCCGTGTTCTGAGCGATCTGCTGCGAGATCGAGTTTGATCTTGCCGATTTTGCTCAATCAGAGCGAGGACTTGAGCCATGGTAGGAGGGGGTGGAAGTTCCTCCTCCACGCAAGGGTGGTGCTGATTTTGGCGATGTGAGGACTCCGGGTGGTCAGGAGTGACCCCCTGAGTGGGATCCTCAGTCGCTTGGGAGCCGATAGATTGCGGCCTCGCCTCACGCTGAGATTGGGAACGAGTGGTAACTCCCGCCATCTGTTGCCAAAACCAAGTTAGCAACAAGTAGCAGAAGAGCCACAACCACGCCGAACTAGAATATTTGGACAGCAAGTCATAAAAATTTAAATTCTACATGTATGCAGCAAGAAAACATGCACCAAATCCAAAAGACATCAAAATCAGAAAGCTCTCAAGCCACAACATCACCCATGAAAACAATTAACAAGGTTCCGATACATTAGCACAAGTTCGCAACCCGTAGGTCAAAAGCGATAACTAGGGGTGACAAGTCTAAATATAAGAGCTAGCATAGGTTCATAAGGTAGCCTATTACATCAATTAAATCAGTTCAGCTCATCTCCACTTGCCCTCCACGATGAGCTTGACCGGGACAACTCAAATGTCTCTAAGGAACCCTTGGGGAAACACATCCAAAAGATGGTATCCCAGTGATCCGGTGTCTTCGGGGTCTAAGGGGTTAGTGAGACGCTGTGGTGACCCTATATAGAACCTAGGTACCCCCGGAGACTCCTGGACACGCCTACGCATCACACTTCCCGAGTTGATGTGCGCGTTGTTGCACACAACATCTTGGGTCTCTATCCCCGGCACATGTGGAAACTGAAAGGCGGTTGAGGCTACATCGTGTGGCGTCGTGGAGTTGCGCCCACACAATATGTCCCGTGGCACCAAGTTAATCTGGACAAATTGGTGAAGATGCCCTTGTGCCGCGTGAAGACGGGCACGAATCTCCCATAGCTCATGGACAATGCAACGATTGGCCCGGTCCAAACACGGACCAAGCGATAACCTGTCGAATAGAAGAGTCTTCTCCATCTCAATTTCAGCAACACTGTTGACTTCGTCCGTTGGTCCTCGTTGCGGAAATATTGATCTGGAGGTAAAGTTAGCTCCACAAGTCATAGCGGAGATGGCACATGGCAACATCGCCACCTCTTGGATAGCCATTCTCACGGACGTCCCCTCGCTCGAAAATGATAGGGAATGCACCCGTCACCATCCTAGCGATGATGTGAACTGTGGCGATGTAGGTCTTCAATCCGGGTCCTATGGCACGACCATAAACCGCGTACTACGGTGCATAAGTGAAATTTGCTCTCCTGACATATCCCTCGGGAGGAAGGATAGCCCTCCACATCTTCAGCGCGGGTGACTAAAACCAATGGCCCAAAACTCATCTGTCACGTTGAAAGGATAAGAGGGGTTAGAAACTTGTTTGCACAATCAAATGAACATAAGGGTAAGATACAGAACTAAGAGGGGTAAGAAATAAAGGAAATACACAATGTTATCAGTTCTGAAATTAATTGATAGCAAAATAGTTTTTGACTCAAAACATACTAGTTAGAGGATGAGTGATAGCATGGCCGTTCTAACCTACAGTCAGTATGGCTCTGATACCAAGCCTGTGGGGAACCGTCCCCGTGACTCCACTGATTCACCCAAATGCGCGGTACATCTCAAGTGAATCAAGGGAACCTCGGGCGTTCCACGATTATACCCGTGTTGGTCTCAGGATAGTTCGCCAACATGAGCATTCTCATCCAACAGTTGACATCACAACACATACGCAATTATCGGAAGCATAAACGTTATTACATTCCAAAAGTAGGACTGCAGTCCATAACGACATATTTAGAGTTATTACATCAAGTAGCAGCGAAAATCATAAGATAAACAACAAAAGGGCCAGCATGGCATGCCCCAAAACCCTCGAGGCAACCAAGCGGGGCAAACGGCGACTAAGCGTTAGAATTGTCGAAATCTGCCCGGTAAAAGTCCCCGGGCAGTGCCTCATCCTCACGTGCAGCAAGTGGACAATCCGATTGAGTACAAAGAGTGTACTCGCACAATAATATACATTGCATGTTGATTTCTAACTACATGTGGTTGCTACATCAAAGGAAGGCAAAATGGCAATTTTCAGCATAAATCAATGTTTGAGGCAAATCATAAACATGTATAGATTGAAAAGAATTGCATTTCGTGAACATTTGCAAGATCTAGTACATAATATAACATCATTATAATCACATTCATATCATGCCTTCAAGCATTCTCCAAACCATGAGTTCCATCGCTCATGTTCGACTACACACACAAGTACTCCAATACTTGCGTCTTTTCCCTCCCATCCCATTCCTACCAAGTCCTTAATACTGCGCCCGGATGGTAGCGGTTCAAGTGATTGTCCTTAACCATGGACGCGGCTATTCGAATAGTTTAAACTCTGCAGAGGTACAACTTTACCCACACGACACGTCACGCTTGTAAGCCAAGCTATTAACACATTTCCTTTGATGTGCCGGCCGAGGTGAACGTGGCAAACCATTTTCTAGTATGCATAGTAGTGTATCTAAACCATCCGGATGACTGTGACCCTCGATCCTGCGTGCCCAGTGCTCGGTGTGTGTGGATCAAGGAGTACATCTGTTGTTGGACATCCCCGACTCAACAAAGTCGAGGGACTCCGAGGACATTCCTTGGCGCTCCACTAAGCCCAAGGAATTCCGGCGGTCATTCCTTGACGCTCCACTAAGCTCAAGGAATTCCGAGTGCACATGGTTTACATAACCTAGTCATACATAAGTACTTGGTTACGCCGGTCCCATAAACGGCGTGTAGTTCGCACGATAGTTACTCAAAGAGACGTCACTAGGATTTAATCCTTAGGGTTCTTAACCAACATCTCTAATCATTAACCAACATTTGAAACCATCAACATCATAATAATTCTCAATCATTGCAACCAATGGACTAAGTCCATCTATCGCGGTTTCTAACGATGTTCTAAGCATGGCTAAGCAATTCGTACGAACCCATATAATAAGAATAAACCCTCCTCCTAGGGCGACAATCGAACTCGAAAGGAACATGAGAAGGGGATAACATCACAATGTAGTAATAGCTAAGAATTCTACCCAAACATAATTGTAATTGAAAGTAAGCATGCAATTGATAAAATAATTTCCAAAAATGTAAATTTCAATTAGTAGGAGCAATCATGGTCAAGGAGTAAAGTAGTGCCTTGCTGCTCGTTCTTGATTTCGAAGGCGTAGTCATACTCGGGAGTGCCTTCCGAAACGTCAACACCTAGCAAGAAAATCCAAATCCATAAACACCAAACAAGAATTTAAATAGTGCACATGATTAAAAGATGCATGAAATGCTCATGATGAGTAGTACTAATGGTAATAAGGGAATACTAATTGAGTTTTGCGTCAAAAGTTCAAGTATTAGAGTTTTTATTGAATAATGTCCGGAGTATCCGGGTTTAAACCCCGGAGTGTCCGGGCTGACCCTCTTGGTTTGCCCTGTCTGGAGTATCCAGACAAAAACCCCGGAGTGTCCGGGTTAACACCCTCGGTCTCGCAAGTTCTAGCATATCCGGACTATCCGGATTAAATCCCCGGACTATCCGTAATGTCTATTTTGCTATTGGCTTCTAAACTTCATAGCAATGCACTAGGACTTCAAAAGGGTGGACTCGGGTGGGATCTTACCACTATGGGGTTACTTTTGCACGTGGTGACGGTTGGTTTCGACGAGGGAATGACAAAAAGGGTGTCACAACGCCGGTTTTGCGGTTCATTCCTTCCTAGCTCGCGTAGATGACGACAACTTCACTTGCTCGTGCTTGCAGCAGCCACTAGCCCTCCTCCTCAAGCTTCCGTGCGACATGCATGACCCGATTCAAGGTTTGAGGATGGATTCCATGGAAAGGCAAGAAATGAGTCCCAAGAGCAAAATTTCAGAACAAGGGAGGAAAAGAAAATGATTGCCACTTACCAAAAACTTGTTGCCTCAAGAATCCACTTGGATGGATTTGAAGCTCTTGATCTTGGCTTCAAGATGGTGTAACATGCACAAGCTCAAACTCAAGCTTTGAGTGGATTTTGAGGGGGAGAATGGCAAGGTGTAGAAAAAGAGTTCTTGCTGTTTTCTGGTTTTGGGACTGAGCAAATGAGCAGGAAAAAGGAGGAGAAACCAAGGTTTGGACCTTATAAAGGCTGCCCACTCATGTCTTACATGTGGGGTTATGTCCCACATGTCATAGAGTAAGTAGAAGAGTGGGTAGAAGTGATTGGAGTGAGAAAAGTCATGGAGAGGATGTGCAGCCCACAAATTCCTATGCAAGGTAGGTCCCATGTGTCATTGACTTGTTAGGTACATAGGTAGAGGTGAGTAATGTAGCAACTAGTAGGGTAGGTATGTGCAGCCTTCACTCCTCACTCTTATGAATATGGCCCACATGTCATCGCCTAAGGTGAAATAACATGTGTGCAGTTTTGGAAAATGATTGTTAGGATTTTGTTACTTCCTCGTTATGCAAGATGAATGTCCTAACACTTGTATGATTAATATTAAATGAGGATGTAATGACATTATGGAAGATGTTAGCATGACAAGTCTCGCTTACCGGATTAACGGAAATTGGGTTGTTACATAATTTCACATTCTCCATTCATCCCGGGAGTACAAAAATGTATCAAGATCTTAAGCCAAGACTTTGGTGGACCCGGATGAAACGAGAGATTGCCCGGTATGTCGCCGAGTGCGACGTATGTCAGCGGGTGAAAGGCAACCATTTGCGTGCAGTAGGCACACTTCAACCACTGCCCATTCCCATGTGGAAGTGGGAAGAGATTGGTATGGACTTCATCACCGGGTTGCCCAAGACGCAAAAAGGTTTTGATTCCATATGGGTGTCGTTGACCAATTGACTAAGATCGCTCATTTTCTTCTGTCAAGGCAGCGGATCTGATGAGCAAGTTAGCTGAGTTGTATCTTTATCGAATTGTGTCTCTTCATGGTGTTCCCAAAAGAATTGTCTCAGATCGAGGTACCCAGTTTACCTCGCATTTTTTGCAATGCCTCCACAAGGCCATGGGGACTCAACTCTCTTTCAACACCGTGTATCATCCACAGACGGATGGACAAACTGAACGGGTGAACCAAATTCTTGAGGATATGCTTAGAGCTTATGCCCTTACTTACGGCGAGAATTGGGAGAAATGCTTACCCTTCGCGGAGTTCTCCTACAACAATAGCTATCAAGCTAGTCTCTGAATGAGTCCATTCGAGGCTCTCTATGGGAGATCTTGCAGAACTCCACTTAACTGGTCTGAGTCTGGAGAGAGACCCCTCTTTGGTCCTGAACTAGTCACCGAAGCGGAAGAGCAAGTTTGATTTATTCATGACAGTTGCGGACCGCATGATCTCGTCAAAAGAGCTACGCTGACCGTCGCCGCCGTGAACTCAAGTTCGAAGTTGGTGATCACGTCTATCTCAAGGTCTCACCAATGAAAGGTATTCGTCGGTTTCATGTGAAGGGAAAGCTAGCCCATCGTTACATTGGACCTTTCCGAATTATCGCCAGATGAGGAGCGGTGGCATATCAATTGGAGCTTCCCCCTTCGCTAGCCGATGTGCATGATGTTTTTCATGTCTCTCAATTGAAGAAATGCCTTCGTGTCCCAACCGAAGCCACTGAGTTGGACACTCTCGAATTACAACCCGATCTATCCTACAAAGAGCGCCCCATTCGTATTCTTGACGAGAGGGAGCGTGTTACTCGAAACCACACCATCAAATTCCTTAAGGTTCAATGGAGTAATCACACCCCTGATGAGGCCACATGGGAGCGGGAGGATCATCTTCGAGCTGAATACCCCTACCTCTTCAATGAAGTCGTGTAATCTCGAGGTCGAGATTCTTTTAAGGGGGGTAGGCTTGTAACAGCCCAATTTTCATTAATCCGGTAAGCGAGGCTTGTCATGCTAACGTCTTCCATAATGTCATTACATCCACATTTAATTATAATCAGACAAGAGTTAGGACATTCATCTTGCATAAAGGGGGAGTAACAAAATCCTAAAAATCATTTTCCAAACTGCACACGTGTTATTTTACCTCACTCAATGACATGTGGGCCATGGTCATAAGAGAGAGGGGAGTAGGCTGCACACACCCATTATACTATTTCTTACTTTACTCACCTCTACCCACTTACCTAACCCATCAATGACACATGGGACCTACCTTGCATGGGAACTTGAGGACTGCACATCTCCTCCAAGTCTTTTCTCACTTCAATCACCCATACCCACCCTTTTCACTCACCCTATGACATGTGGGACCTAGCCCTACATGTAAGCATGAGTGGGCAGCTATATATAAGGTTCTCCACCTTGTTTTTCCCTCCCCTACTGCCCATTTGCTCAGCCCA
This sequence comes from Guadua angustifolia, assembly GCA_036346375.1. NCBI lineage: Eukaryota > Viridiplantae > Streptophyta > Magnoliopsida > Poales > Poaceae > Guadua > Guadua angustifolia. The sequence continues at coordinate 12,038,635 of CM070501.1, forward strand.
AACCAGAAAAATAGCAAGAACTCCTTCTCTAACTCTTGCCATTCTTCCCCACAAATCTCCACAAATCTTGAGTTTGAGCTTGTGCATGTTATACCACATCGAAGCCAAGATCAAGAGCTTCAAATCCATCCAAATGGATTCCTGAGGAACCAAGTTTTGGGTGAGTGGTAATCGATTTTCATTCTCCCCATGTGCTGAAATTTTGGCTATTGTAACTCATTTCTTCCTTCTCCATGGAATCCATCATCACACCTTGAATCGGGTCGCGCATGTCGCATGGAAGCTTGAAGAGGAGGGTTAGTTGTTGTTGCAAGCACGAGCAAGCGAGGTCATCATTGTCTACACGAGCTAGGAGGAGACGAACCGCGAGAACCGGCGTTTCGACACTTTTCTTCATTTCCTCGCCGAAACCAACCGTCACCACGTGCAAAAGTAACCCCGTAGTGGTAAGATCCCACCCTAGTCCACCCTTTTGAAGTCCTAGTCCATTTCTATGAAGTATAGAAGCAAATGGACAAACTGCCATTTTGAAACAGATCAGGTCAGCCCGGATAGTCCGAGGTTTTACCCGGACAGTCCGAACAATCCGGAGACTCCGGATAGGGCAGAATACGCGATACCGAGGGGGTCAACCCGAATACTCCGGGGTTAAACCCGGATACTCCGGATATGATTCAATAAAATGCCCTAATACTTGAACTTTGACGCAAAACTCGATTAGTATTTTCATATTACCATTAGTACTACACATCATGAGCATATCATGCATCTTTAATCATGTGCACCATTGGAGTTCTTGATTCGGTGTTTATGGATTTGGATTTTCTCATTAGGTGTTGATGCTTCGGAAGGCACTCCCGAGTACAACTATGCCTTCGAAGTCAAGAACGAGCAGCAAGGCACTACCTTACTCCTTGACAATGATTGCTCCTACTATTTGAAATTTACATTTTTGGAATTATTTTATCATTTACATGCTTACTTTCAACTACAATTATGATTGGGTAGAAATTTTAGCTATTACTACATTGTGATGTTATCCCCTTATCATGTTCTTTCCATGTTCCATTGTCGCCCTAGGTGGTTGGTTTATTGTTATTGTATATGGGTTCGTGCCAATTGCTTAGCCATGCTTAGAACATCGTTAGAAACCGCGATAGATGGACTTAGTCCATTGGTCACAATGATTGAGAATTGTTATGATGATGATGGTTTCTAATGTTGGTTCATGTGTAGAGATGTTGGTTAAGGACCCTAAGGATTGAATCCTGGTGACGTCTCTTTGAGTAACTATCGTGTGAACCACATGCTGTTAATGGGACCGGCGTAACCAAGTACTTATGTATGACTAGGTTATGTAAACCATGTGCACTCGAATTCCTTGAGCTTAGTGGGCGTCAAGGAATGTCATGCCGAATTCCTTGGGCTTGGTGGGCGCCAAGGAATGTCCTCGAGTCCCTCGAACTTTGTTGAGTTGGGGATGTCCCTAGCAGGTGTACTCCTTGATCCACACACACCAGACCTTCGGACCGCGAGATCAAGGGTCACATCATCCGGATGGTTTAGATACACTACCATGCATACTTGAAAATGGTTTCTCACATTCACCTCCGCCGACACATCAATGGAAATGTGTTAATAGCTTGGCTTACGAGTGTGACGTGTCTTGTCGGTAAAGTCGTACCTCTGCAGAGTTTAAACTATTGAACAATGCGTCCATGGTTAGGGCGATCGCTTGAATTGTCGATCCTTTGGCGAGTATTAAGGACTTGGTAGGAATAGGATGGGAGTGGGAAAAAGACACCAGTATTGGAGTACTTGTGTGTGAAATCGAGCATGAGCGATGGAACTCATGGTTCGGAAAATGCTTGAAGGCATGATACAAATGTGATTATGATGATGTTATATTATGTATTAGATTTTGCAAATGTTTACTAAATGCAATTCTTTTCAATCTATGCATGCTTACGATTTATCCCAAATATTGCTTTATGCTGAAATTGCCATTTTGCCTTCCTTTGATGTGGCAACCACATGTAGCTAGAAATCAACATGCAATGTATATTATTGTGCGAGTACACTCTTTGTACTCAATCGGATTATCCACTTGCTGCAGGTGAGGTTGAGGCCTTGCCCGGGGACTTTTACCGGGCAGATTTCGACAATTCTAACGTTTTGTCGCCGTTCTTGCCCCAGTTAGTTGCCTAAGGGTTTGGGGGCATGCCATGCTGGCCCTTTTATTGTTTATCTTTTGAATTCCGCTGCTACTTGGTGTAATAACTCTAAATATGTCGTTATGGACAGCAGTCCTACTTTTGGGAATGTAATAACGTTTATGCTTCCGATAATTGTGTATGTGTTATGATGTCAACTGTTGGATGAGAATGCTCGTGTTGGCAAACTATCCTGGGACCAACACGGGTATAATCGTGGAACGCCCAAGGTTCCCTTGATTCACTTGAGGTGTACCGCACATTCGAGTGAATCAGTGGAGTCGAGGGACGGTTCCCCACAGACTCTATTTTTCTTGGTCTATGGTGTTGAAGCGGTGCTTCCGACCGAGTTAACATTCAGGTCACCTCAAGTGGAGAACTACTCCGAAAAGGAACAAGAGCAAAAGCGAGCATATGACGTAAATCTACTCAAGGAATATAGAGACTAAGCATCCATTCGAGCAGCCAAGTGTCAATAGGCCTTATGCAGATATCATGGCACAAGAGTCCAGGAAAGAGAGCTCGATGCCGGGGACATAATACTATGAAAGGTGCAGAAATAAGACAATCGTAACAAGTTCCAAATTGGGAAGGCCCCTATGTGGTAGTCAAAGCTACTTGACTAGGATCGGTGCGGCTATCTACAATAGACGGCGTGGTACTGGACAACTCATGGAACATCAATCAATTAAGAAAATTTCATACATAAAAGAGAACGTCGCATGCAAAAATCGAACAAAAAACTCCAAGCTACCCTAGGCACCCTATAGATACTTGCCTTCAAAGGCATTGCATCTCCTCTTCTACTCGCTTGGTGGCTGGCAGCTGATGGCCCCAGGGATGGGCCTACACCCTCTGTGAGAGCCAGAAGAGGTGGCGAGGGTGCCCCGACTAGTTGATGGCAAGGGATCTTCCTGTGCCACAAAAACCCCCTGGCCACCATGATGGCTTGGAGGGTGAAAAAGCGTCGGACCGATGAAGCTATCTTGAGCTTCAACTTTTCCACTAGCATCAATAGCCTTGCTTTTTTCTCCTCCGGTGTTGGAGGCGGCACCCACCTTGGCGAGAGGAACGGAGGAGGCATGGTCTTCCTCGGCAGCGACACACAACCTGCTGGTCACCTCGTCCTCCTCCTCGGGCCAAACATCCCTCTCAATGGACCCCCAGTCAATGTCCTCTTCCTCCTCCTCAGGCCAGACCTCCTTCTCAATGGCATCTTAGTCGACTTCGTCTTCATCCTCGGAGAAGACAATGACGATGTGCCATGAGGGCCCCGTGACTGGAAGTAGAGGAGGGATCTCAATAGAAATCTCCCAAGGAGGAGATCCTCTGAGGATCTCCACAAAGGAGATGAGGGTGGCGAGGAGGCCATGAAGATGTTTGAAGAAGATAGAGTGTTGCAAAACAAAAGGAAGATAAGGGTGATGTCAGGTGACCATGCATTCTGTCTATTTATAGCTCTGGGAGTAGGTCAGGCTAGGAGTCACAACCCAATTTGAGTCTGTGTCAGCTCCGATCTACGAGGCGTCCTTCTGTAATCCCACATAAATGCAGAAGTCGAAGAGATGCTTAGTCATGATGGGCCGCGTAAAAAACAAAGGACGTGATGGCTGCAGCATCCCTCAGCCATAATAACTAAATAAAAATAAGGCTAAGCCTTATCGATACGCTTGGGGGCTCATGCACCTGAGTGTACGATCAAAGGTTGCCATGTATGATGCCCATGCTCAACTGTCTCCTCGATGGTCTAATCGAGTAGAGAGTTAGGGGCTACATCATCTTTTCATCAACGCTAAACTCCACCAAGTATGCTCGGGGGCTCACGTGCCAAAGCATACTGTCGAGAGTTATTGTTTAAAACGATTATGCTCTACTTCCTCCTCTAATCACTTATCAAGTAGGAAGTCGAAGGCTATATTACTCATTGAAAGACCATGTGGAGGTCTACCCTTATGTGTGATGAGTAATTTATGAGATTTGTGCTTGGTTTGATTTGAAATTGAGTTTGATTTGAATTGGATTTTCGATTTGAAGCAATTTCAGTGTTGGTTGCTTTTCCGAGTGCTATCGACCTAGGGGCGGTGGCACCGGACCTTTGAGTAAAATTATGATTGATTAATGATTTTGGGATAATCATTGAATATCTTTGTGGGTATTGCTATGTGAAAGGTTTTTCCTTGTCTTTGATGGTTGCAGGGCGATAGTGCTAGATCATGGTGAGGTGGAGGATGACCGAGACTAGGTAAGGAGTGTCGGAGGTCCAGACAGTTGGGAAATTACCAGAAGATGATTAGAGATAGAGTCCGAACAAGCCAAGAAGACAAGGAAAGGAGGACATGATAGTTAAACATCGTGTGGATCAAGGAAGGCCGTCATATTGCGGTCTAGTTGATAGGTTAGGGGGGTCTAGGTAGCATGCTTTGAAAACCATGTAAGAAAACCCATTATGTGTGTGGGTTTTGGGTTAGCCCTTTCATGGCTGTGTGAGTGGGTTAATCTAGCACTTAGATGAGTGCTCTAGGGTTGAGGGACTCATCTAAGGGTGGTAGGTGGCCCAAGACTAGTATAAATAGGGGTGGAGGGTAGTCTCCTCCCCTTGAAGGTTGTAGAGGTTTCTGTGCTCCTTTGAGCTTTGCCCACCTTGTTGTGAGGCTTTGTAAATCTCCTCCTTCTAGAAATGCAAATCTTTTCATTCATGCTTGAATTTACGTTACGCATTTACTTTATGTCTTAAATTCAGCATTTAAATTCCTGCAATTTACTTTCTCGTAATTTATTTTCATGCAATTTCAATTTGCCTCCCCTCCTTCTAAGTGCTACTGACCTTGGATGTCTTGAGTGCGTTCATATGGTTTTACATCTCTTTTGCACTCTAGGATAGACTAGAGATCAAGTTTTCTATCAAGTTGCATCTCTGTCCAGAACTTGTTCTTCACGTAGCAGTCAGTTGTTGATTTTTTAAAAAATTTATAAAATTCATTTTTGAGTGATTAATATTGGAGAAGGTGTGGGACTCTCATATCCATTTGTTAAAAATTTTGAAGTCCACTGGTCACACCATTTGGACGCCATGAGGTGAAAACTGAGCCCTAAACTTTCTTCTCGATGTTCCTAACAGTCTGTGATATTTGATTTTTACTGATTTTTGTACAAGGAGTTTTGATGTCATCTTTGGTGGTGTTCTTCAGGACTCATTTCTTATAGGAAATTTTTTTTTCAAAATTTCTAGAGCACAGAAGTCCAATAACCACTTGCTCCAATTGAGGACAGATTCTACAAATTCTGCTTTTGCTTTTCTGAGAGTGACTTTTGTGATTTGGCTCAATCTCCTTTCTAAAAGCAAGAATTGAATTGATTCCTTTTGTTTTGGATACTTGACACTAGGATTGTGACTCAAAAATCCCTACATATTCCATGGTTCTCATCCATGCAAGCTAGGTGTATACATAGTTGTCAAGTTGTTCGGGTTTTTTACGATTTCTTTTACGTGATCTTTTCGAGGTCTTACTTGGAGTATTTTGTGGGGAAAATTTTATTTGTGACCATTCACCCCCCTTTGTTCGCCATCTCGATCCTTCACTCATTTGTCAGTGTATTCGCTCTACCTTTGCCTCGACAACTGAGTCGAGCGTAGGGTCAGGAGCTACATCGCTTGATATTTTAAATGCTTGTTGACATTTCCCCTTTTCTCACGTTGAGTAGAGGGTCACGATCTACAAAGGTATGATGGCGCATACGCTCCTCAAAATGCCTAATTGAGTCGGAGGTCGAAGGTTATGATGCCCAATTCTCACGTCCGCTTAGCCCAATTCCCGGGTCGAGACGCCTTTGGAGTAAGGGACTTGGAGTCGTAACATGTGCGTGACGCTAACGCTCCCCTGTCACCTTGATCTAGCTATCGAGTAAGAGTCAAGAGCTGAATCACAGCAATATGCTTACTATACTCCTCACCCGATGGTCTCACCGAGTAAGGAGTCGGGGGCTACAGGTAATTCGATGCACAGATAACTCGATGCCTTTTTCAATTCTTTGCCTTTTTTCAACTCTCTTTTGGTCAATACCGTTGTCGAGAGAAGCGTACTGTAGGCACAAATTTTCTGCTATTAGCTTATATACATGCGAATTCCTTTATATGAATTTACTCGACTGCGTGCTTAGCTTGTTAGCAAATGAAACCAAAGTGCAGCCATGCCCGAACCCAGCGACAAGCAATTCCATCCTGTGCGCAAATGAGCACAAGATTGTCAGACATCTAAAGCTCAGCGGCTGGCGGGAGACGAGGCCACTAGTCAGTTCTGCATGCGCTGCTTAGCAGGTTCATGTTTGCTACACAGTTTGAGTCATAAAGTCGATAAAGGCTTGCAAAAAACTGCATAACTCTTACCGTAAACTACATAGCACCGATATTATGCACTTCCTCTCCGGGCATAAGCTCAGGGGCTTAGAGATTTGATGAGGATTTTCTCTTGAGTCTTGCATGCAGGTATAGTCGAGATAAGGATGTAAAAGGCTAAAGGCCCATAAGTGCTAGTCGAAATTGCATCTACTCGTGGCTCCTTTGTTTCATCGACAAGGAGTTAAGAAGGTAAGACATGAAAGACAAGCAAGTCAATTAGTATTTTCATTAAAAGGCCAAAGCATCGGCACGAGTTCGATTACATTGACATGATAAGCCTAGGGGTTTTTGCTGGCGTCGCCATCGAGAGACAGCTCTAGTTGGTCCACAAACCTCTCGGCCTAGCCCTTGAAGGACTCAATATGGTTGGCAACCTCATCCTCCTCACAGGTGAAGCCCTTGTCCATAATCGAGAGGTCCAAGCCTGGGTGGTGGTTCTTCACCAGACCCCGCTACTCAGAACAGGTCATCACTGCCGGCTCATCCACGCCATTACTGCCGATTATGGCAGCCGGCAGTGATTGGTCGCAGTGATACTCGGGGTTATCACTGCCGGTTCATTGTACAACCGGCAGTGATATTCGACTATCTCTGCCGGTTTACACTAGAACCCGGTAGTGATATTCGACTATCTCTGTCGGTTCACACTAGAACCCGGCAGTGATATATGTATATCTTTGCTGGCTTATACCAAGAACCTGTAACAGCCCAATTTTCACTAATCCGGTAAGTAAGGCTAATGTCTTTCATAATGTCAATTAGATCCTCATTCAATTGTAATCATACAAGTGTTAGGACATTCATCTTGCATAAAGAGGGAGTAACAAAATCATAACAATCATTTTCCAAACTGCACACATGTATTTTACCTTGGTCAATGACGTGTGGGCCATGATCATAAGAGAGAAGGAAGTAGGCTGCACATATCTACTATGACACTTCTTACTTTACCTACCTCTACCCACTTACCTAACAAGTCAATGACACATGGGTCCTACCTTGCATGGGAACTTGTGAGCTGCACAACATATCCATGACCTTTCTCACTCCAATCACTTCTACCCACTCTTCTACTTACTCTATGACATGTGGGACCTAGCCCCACATGTAAGGCATGAGTGGGCAGCCTTTATAAGGCCCAAACCTTGGTTTCTCCTCCCTTTTCCTGCTCATTTGTTCATCCAAACTGCAGAAAACAGCAAGCACCTCTTCTCCAACACCTTGCCATTCTCCCCCACAAAATCCACTCAAAGCTTGAGTTTGAGCTTGTGCATGTTATACCACCTTGTAGCCAAGATCAAGAGCTTCAAAACCATCCAAATGGATTCTTGAGGAACCAAGTTTTTGGTAAGTGGCAATCGTTTTCCTTTCCTCCCTTGTTCTGAAATTTGTGCCAAGATGACTCATTCCTTGCCTTTTGTGAGGAGCCGCCCAGACCGTCCTCGGGTTATTTGAATGACCAGTTTCCCTCATCAGATTTGGAGGCTAGCAACGGATCACCGGAGGTGTTCACAGTGCTAACACCCAAGCCCAATTAGGACAACAAGTATCCCATTCGAATAACTCGATAACAATCCCGGTATTCCCCCGGTATGTGACCCGAAGCTCGCCCAGGATCGCCCCGCATACCGGTTTCCATTGCCATATCAATTCAATGCACATAAAGGCAACGAACCCAAAACTTTACTACCGGACACGATAGCGAAGCACAACAACGACTAAAACCAAAGCACAAAGACAAACCAAACAACCACACGAGGCAAGAACTAGCCTAGACTCAGAAATCTACAAAATTTGGCATGGCGCCCTAGAAGTACGGACATCCACACAGCAGGCATAAGAAACAAATAATTAACCAAGCATAGCACAACAACCACAAACATGGCATAAGGAGTAGCATGGATAGAAGTAACAACTAGACATGAGTTAAGCATAATAATACAACAAGGTTCAACAATGGAAATAGACAAGTATTTAAACAAGCCAAAACATAATTTTAAAGACTAACTATACAACAAAATGGACACACAACCACCACATTAAACCAAAAGTAAGACATCTCCGGAAGTGTCCTGCCCTGGAACACTTCCGGGCGTTTGCAACGTCGGGCTTAGCCTCATTCGGTGTCCCGCCCAACCACCGAGAAGCAAAACGGGCAGAACTCACACCCGCCGGTGTCCTCACCTGAAAACCACAAAGCAGAAGCATGAGTACAGAAGGTACTCGCAAGACTTACCCGTGGTCCATATATGACCGACTCGAAAGGATATGCATTTGGATGTAGCAAGGTATAAGCTTAAGGTAAAAGTGCAGAAAAGCTTACTTTGTTGCATAATCAAATTCAACTACACAAATTTCAAATTCATAGCAGTTATGGACAGCACCTATTACTAAAGTGAGAGCTGAATTTAAACATTAAGAGAGCAAATAAAATCATGAACAAGCATCAACATCAAGTATTCCAACTATTTTCAATTTAAGTTATTACTACGTTGAAGTGTCGGATGATACAAGCGTGCTCATATCCGAGAGCGGCAATTGAATCGCTTATTCACCTGCGCAGGATCATCAATCGCACGACATGTGCCACAAGGAACCTCATGTCAACCCTCCTCCCATCCATATCTACTCGTTGAACCATCCTCATGCGGCCCGAGCACCTAGCAACCTACCTCGAGCGGCTCAAGCCTCGCTTAGCCCTCAAGAGTAGACCTAGGCCTCGCCCTCAACCACGTCCAATCGCATGAGGGCATGACCCATCGAGTAGTATGCCATGAAAGGGTGGCTTACCGTACCATTATATCGGGCATGCGATCAACAAAGTGTGCTCGATCAACATGGCAAACAACGGATCGGTCCTTAACCAACACAAGCGAGACTACGACATTTGAGTCTCCACACCCAAATGATCCAACCCTCTCGCCCGGTCTCAAATTCTCATTTCAAAGCATAATCCTAACTATTGCAACCCAATAGTGTGAAGTAAATAAACTCAAGTGATGGAACCTTCCACCACTTGGCCCATACCCGACATCTAAGCAAACTAAGCATGGACACAATATAAATACCCATATACTAGTTCCAAGGAAGGTATTTAACAATTATCAATGAGTGTAGGTGCAACAATTAGGTTCTAATACCATTCCCGCAATTCAACTCCTAATGCATAACCTAACCATCCAATAAGCAATTCATTCACTAAAATACAATCATATAAAGGTTGAACATGCTTAGGTGCTTGCCTTGAGCTTCTGCTTGATCCTCAAGAACACACGGCCCTCCAAGACCCCCTCGGTCACCGCCCGCGTTAACCTCCAAGTGCTCGTTCTCTACGTTAGCCATGTATGAAAAATGAGATGCATGCGATGCATATGAAATGAAATTACTAAATGCATCCTCAAGACAAATCCAAAAGTGCAAGCATTCATTTTAACTTAAGAACAAAAATTACAATGCTACTCTCTACTTCTATTCTATGGCAAAATCTGAAAATAACAAGCATATTCCTCTAAACAAGCATAACTCTTGAATGCTTAACCTAAAATTGATTTCTTGGACTCTAACAGACCACAAGAGGTTGATCTAACTTTACCTTGCATCACAACATTCAGATTACAAAGTTAAAGCTTGCAATTAAACTCTGAACTTCAGCCCTAAGTCTGAATTTTTCAGCACAAACTGATTTCAGAGCAGCGTTGATATAAATGGCCATAACTTTTGAACCGTTTGATCAAATTGAGCAAACTTATACTCGAAACGACCACAAGACATAGGCCTACAACCTGGATTTGGCCAATTACCCAGATTCTGCTCAGAGAATTCTCAGTTCGGCCAGGAACAGAGAACAGTTTCAGAGTTTCAGAAATTTCAGTGTTTCAGAACAGCATGCACAAATTTCATCATATAAATGGCTATACTTAATGGAATTGAGTAAAGGATGATATTTTTATAATCTAAATGAAATTCCCTAAAACTTCTCAGGCAAAATTAATTTCTAATTCAGCCTCTAGCAATTTTTAATTCGCACCACAAGTTTCAGCTACACAATATCAGCACTTTCAGAGCAGCATGCACTAAAATAGACATAACTTTCAGCTGGATTAACTAAATGAGGTGATTCCAGTTGGAAATGAAAGATAATTTGATTATCCACAACTTTCTTTACAGCCAACCTAGCAGGAGATGCTCATAATTTTCTCAAATCAGCCCGAAACAGTAGCTAAAATTTCTGCTCGAAAATTCAGAACTTGCTCCAAACCCTAGATTGGTTATTCCCCATTCAAACCTTGATTCTCCACTCATCTAAGCCCCCAATACATCATGGCAGCACCCAAGACTAGGAAATAACCCATCAAAACCTAAACCCTAGGGAGCCTTACCTCATGGAGTGGAGGAGGAGAGAAGAGGCTGCACAAGGGGAAGGAGGCCGGCTGGGAGGAGGAGCTGCAATGGAGGGGGCGACCACCAGGGAAGTGCTGCTGCTTGGAGGAGGCTTGCTGCAGGAGGAGGAGGCCGGCCAGGGGAGGAGCTGGAAATGGCGCTGCTTGTGCTGGCTTGGAGAGAAAGAGGAAGGGGAGTGCAGCTTGGGGAGAAAAGAAAGAGAGGGTGCGGCTGAACCAAAAATTGCTGGAGAGTGTGCTGGCTTTGGTTTGGGGAAAAGGCTCGGCTGGGAGAGGAGCTGCAGGGCGCGTGTGGAGGCTGGCTTGAGGAGAAAACTCAGAAAAAAAATGATGTGCTAGCTGCTCCCAATTTCTTTTATATGCTGAACTCTTTTGACCCCACTATTAAGCAATAGAGAATGGCTAAGTCCCTAAAATGTTTAGCTCTTAATTTTTGTTAAGTTTGGAAATTCTTCTAAGTGGCAGTTTAGGATATTCGCTGAAGTCGGGAGTTGATTTCAATGCGGCCAAAAACTTGGTTGGCGCGAATGTTAGCCGCATGAGCCGATTTCAAACTTGGGGCCATGACACCTTTCCATGGAATCCATCCTCCAACCTTGAATCGGGTCATGCATGTCGCACGGAAGCTTGAGGAGGAGGGCTAGTGGCTGCTGCAAGCACGAGCAAGTGAAGTCGTCGTCGTCTACGCGAGCTAGGAAGGAACGAACCGCAAAACCGGCGTTGTGACACCCTTTTTGTCATTCCCTCGTCGAAACCAACCATCACCACGTGCAAAAGTAACCCCATAGTGGTAAGATCCCACCCTAGTACACCCTTTTGAAGTCCTAGTGCATTGCTATGAAGTTTAGAAACAAATAGCAAAATAGCCATTTTGAAACAGACCTCTCAATCCGGATAGTCCGGGGTTTTAACCCGGATAGTCCGGGGATTTAATCCGGATAGTCCGAATATGCTAGAACAGGGCAGACCGAGAGGGTCAGCCCGGACACTCCGGGGATTTAATCCGGATAGTCCGGATATGCGGAACTTCGTCACACCGAGGGGTCGGCCGGACACTCGGGGTTAAATGTCCGGATACTCGGACATAATTCAATAAAATGCCTCTAAAACATGAAATTTTGACAACCAAGTCCAAATTTTGCAAGACTAAATTGGTATTTTCATATTATAATCAAGTATTGTGCATCATGAGCATTTCATACATATTTTAATCATGTGCATCTTTGGATTCTTGATTTGGTGTTTATGAATTTGGATTTTCTCGATTAGGTGTTGACGCTTCGGAAGGCACACCCGAGTACGACTACGCCTTCGAAATCAAGAACGAGCAGCAAGGCACTACTTTATTCCTTGACCATGATTGCTCCTACTAATTGAAATTTATATTTTTGAAATTATTTTATCAATTGCATGCTTACTTTCAACTACAATTATGATTGGGTAGAAATCTTAGCTATTACCACATTGTGATGTTATTCCCTTCTCATGTCCTTTCCATGTCCATTGTCTCCCTAGGTGGTTGGTTTATTAATCTTATTATATGGGTTCGTACAAATTGCTTAGCCATGCTTAGAACATCGTTAGAAACCGCGATAGATGGACTTAGTCCATTGGTCGCAATGATTGAGAATTATTATGATGATGATGGTTTCAAATGTTGGTTAATGTGTAGAGATGTTGGTTAAGGACCCTAAGTATTAAATCCTGGTGACGTCTCTTTGAGTAACTATCGTGCGAACCACCGCCGCGTTTATGGGACGGCGTAACCAAGTACTTGTGTATGACTAGGGTGTGTAAACCATGTGCACTCGGGAATCCTTGAGCTTAGTGGGCGTCAAGGAATGACACGGAATTCCTTGGGCTTAGTGGGCGCCAAGGAATATCCTCGAGTCCCTCGAACTTTGTTGAGTTGGGGATGTCCAACAACGGGTGTACTCCTTGATCCACACACACAGAGCACCTTGGGCACGCGGGATCGAGGTCACGATCATCCGGATGGTTTAGATACACTTCCATGCATCTTTGGAAAATGGTTTGTCACGTTCACCTCGGCCGACACATCAAAGGAAATGTGTTAATAGCTTGGCTTACGAGTGTGACGTGTCGTGTGGGTAAAGTCGTACCTCTGCGAGTTTAAACTATTGAATAGCGCGTCCATGGTTAGGGCGATCACTTGAGCTGTCGATCCTTTGGCGAGTATTAAGGACTTGGTAGGAATGGGATGGGAGTGGGAAAAGAGACACAAGTATTGGAGTACTTGTGTGTGTAGTCGAACATGAGCGATGGAACTCATGGTTCGGAGAATGCTTGAAGGCATGATATGAATGTGATTATGGTGAGGTTATATTATGTACTAGATCTTGCAAATGTTTACTTAAATGCAATTCTTTTCAATCTATACATGTTTATGATTTACCCCAAACATTGCTTTGTCTTGAAATTGCCATTTGCCTTCCTTTGATGTAGCAACCACATGTAGTTAGAAATCAACATGCAATGTATATTATTGTCTTGAGTACACTCTTTGTACTCAATCAGATTATCCACTTGCTGCGGTGAGGATGAGGCCTTTGCGGGACTTTTAGGGCGATTTACGACAATGCTAACGTTTAGTCGCCGTCCTTGCCCCAGTTGGTTGCCTGAGGGTTTGGGGGCATGCCATGCTGGCTCTTTTGTCGTTTATCTTATAATTTCCGCTGCTACTTGATGTAATAACCCTAAATATGTCGTTATGGACAGCAGTCCTACTTTTGGGAATGTAATAACGTTTATGCTTCCGATAATTGTGTATGTGTTGTGATGTCAACTATTGGATGAGAATGCTCATGTTGGCAAACTATCCTGGGACCAACACGGGTATAATCATGGAACGCTCGAGGTTCCCTTGATTCACTTGAGATGTACCGCGCAATTGAGTGAATCAGTGGAATCCCGGGGATGGTTCCCCACAGAAAGCGATGATATATGTATATCCTTTGCCGGTTCTGAACAACCGGCAGTGACAACCCTTGGAATTCTAAAAAAATTTGTAGATGTACTTCATAGATTACTCTACCTATGTATAAAATTGTAGGTTCAAATTCAATACATATTAGGACTTACAAAAAAGAGAAAATTCTGAATAAGTCCCATGTAGCCAGCATCCCCCTAGGAGCAAATATCATCGGACTACAAAAAGATCAAGGTAAGATTGAACAAATGAGATTGCAAGTCGGGTCTTCCATGTCCTTGGGGCATGAGAAATCATACAGCCACCTGCAAACATCGGTGTTCACAGTGTGCTTCAGCTGTTCAATTGAAATATCCCCAACCAACTTTGTCCACATGAACTCAAATCCTTCTTGCTCGTGCGGGAACTCAAATCCACATGTTCCCACACGAGCAAGAAGGATTTGAGTTCATGTGGACAAAGTTGGCATTGTGAACACCGATGTTTGAGTGGCTATGTGAGCCCCAAGGACAAGGAAGACCCGACTTGCAATCACATTTGTTCAATCTACCTTGAGCTTTTCCCACTATGTAGTCCGATGATAATTGCTCTGGGATGTTACATGGGAGTAGGAGTTGAAACTTGTTCAGAATTTTCTTTTTTGTAAGCCCGATATGTATTGAATTTGAACCTATTTTATACATAGGTAAATAATCTATGAAGTACATCTACAAATTTTTTCAGAGTATTTCGTGACTTTTATTAGTTGGTGTGCACGGTGTGTACACGGGAAGCCCTGTGTGCACATGATATGTTGCCTTCAAATATATAGTATATAAAGCGTCGTTAGATCATAATTAAAATATATTAAAGCGCGTATCACAATATTTAGTTTTTACAATAGTCTGTTTACAAATGTAGTGTGAGTACATCTCGTTCACTTTGGTTTTTCAGCGACTCCAGTAAATTAAAGTTGCTCGTGGAACTCGCCATTTGGATTGATGATCTCATCGTGAACGAATCCAGCAATCTGCTCTTGAATTGCTAAAATTTCTATTAGCAGTAACTTATTGGTTCTCATCTGGGTATGTTATTGAAGAAAAGAAATTTAATTAATGATGATAGATGTTAAATGAAAGAAAAGTAGGCATCAATGTGTAATTATATACCATGGCTTCGTTATAGCCGACACTCTCGTGATAATTGCATGTATATTTGTACATCGTAGTATGCACATAAATTATTTACAGTCTGTCTCATGCATGGAAAGTCTTTTATTATTTGGAAATCTTTCTTGTAGGGACGATATCGATGACTTTTCTTGCAATATCGTCTGCGAATGCCCTGTGAATGATTTTAAATAGTAATTAACCTTAAATACAATAGAATAAAATATTACTAGAGCGATAGCATAGCGATCGAGTTTAGCTGTTCATCATGTCCCAAAAATTTTGATACAGATTAAGTGGTTTTCTTAGCGAGTCCAAGACAAAAATCCTGCTAGCATCTAACTCGATGACGAGGAGGACCCAGTGAAACCTAGACATATATGTTAACAAAGCCTATTTGTCCCACATCGTGTCACGCAAAAATAGTAAAACAATATTAGAAGTAGGGTAATACGTACTTAAAGTTATAGGGTAAAACTATGGAGGTTTTGTACTGCAGCTTCAAGAAAGTATTAAATAAATAGTCTTCAACAAACTATGCATCTTGCAAGATGATTTTCTCATTGACAAGCCCCGGATCAAGAAATCCTAACTTGTCATTGCGATTTTTTCTACATATCTGTATCTCCATTCTACATATATAAAAAAGAAGTTAGACATGCAGTTAAACGGTACAAGAATATACAATAATATAATTAGAGACTTACAAAGTCCACAGTCTGAGTACATTCGCGTCCAGAGCATCTTGCTGGTACAACATATACAATTCGAGGAATAATACCCAGAAGATGTTATCCCCATTGTAAAAATCCGATTCTTTGTATCTGACTGGGAGCGCCTCCAAACCATTTTCACACTGCTGCATGTACCCCTGATGGACGAGCCACAATTGTGTTGTTAGGTTGTCTAAATGAGCTGGTTCAACCAGCGGTTGCCCCAAAAAGAACTTCCACCGTAGACCTAGCTCGTGAGCAAGAAGTTGATCAGCAGCATCTTTTCCAGCTTGCGACATCAACACATCAGCACTAGCCGTCTTCAAGTATTGCTTTCGGAGATGCACTCGTAGTCCGACATTTCGGATGGTTCAGAAGCCCGCTCTGTCTCTTTGGCTTTTGCCATACTCAAGAAAAACTTCTGCGCATTAGCATGGACTTTAGTCTTCTCAGGTGATGGCGCCTTTTTGAAGTGAGATGTTACACATGCCTTTATTTCCTTTTTTCGTTCTTCTTTAGTTATCTCGGCTGGTAATTTCTTCTGATATTGTGCCAACTTCACAGATGACTGAGATTTGCTACAAGACGATGCAGACTTCCGAGATGGTGCTGATGTTCGATTCTTCTTATGTCTTTGGCGAGAGTTGGACTTTTCTGGTGGAGCCGTGAAGGAGTTGGAATTTTTGGTGGTCTTTGGTGAGGAGTTGGACTTTTCCTAACTGGTGTCCGCAGAGGAGTTGCACTTTTCCTAGGCGACAGGTCTGCGTGTGGAGAGTGCAGCTGATCATCATCATCGTCTTTGTCGTCCTCATCATCCGAGCCAAACATAATCAAGCTCTTGCACCATGCGAGGAAGCCATGCACGTTTTCTCCAAGTTTATTTTTTCCATCCTCGCTAGAAATCTCTACCTCCATTTTGCGATATTGTCGAACTACACCATCTACTTCGACCCTGGCGAATCCCAGCGGTATTGGGCAGTAGTGCGGAACCTGCGAGGAGCCACATGACCAAGCCCTGCCATCAGCCACCTTGATGGTAATGCCATGTGCAGACAAATGCAGCTTGCACGGTGTCGGTTCTGTGATGTCATCCATTGGAAAATGGAGTCCATGCTCTTCCGGAATCCTATGGGCCTTGATTGCTCCTCTGAACACCATGGTTGAAGTTCCGAGGGTTGTCATCGGGTGGCGGTCATGGTGAGAGCTTTTGTGTCTTGCTTGCTCCACAACTTTATCGGCTCCGCTCTCTGTTCCTTCTTAACGCTCTTGCCACAAAGATCTTGTATTTGGCGGTCGATTGATCTTCTCTTATTCTTTTCGGCCGCTTGTATAACGATGCGTCAGCTGGGAAGCCTTCTTTCCATGGCACAAAACCAACTCCTCAGGTGCGCCCAGGATGCTCCTTTTTACCCAGGGCAACGGTCAGCTCGTCATTCTCCCTTCGTGGCCTAAAAAAGCCTTGGGAAGACTGCACGTGAGCATCTGATATTTTCCGTGACACTTCCTGGGCTCTATATATCGCTCCTGAAACTCAAGCTGCCATCTTCCAAGACAGAAGCCTCCCTCCCAAGCAACTAGTGCTTCGATCGTTCACTCAACTCGGCCGTTGCAGGAATGACGGCCCTGCGGGTTAGGTCTTCTTCGCACCTATCCCATGCAGGTATTTTCTTCACATAGCCACCAGTGCCTATTGTGTGAGGGTACATATTATTATCTGCGTTAGCCTTGTTCTTTTGACTCACTATCTGGGCTTCTTCAGAATTCTTGTACGCCACAAAGTCCTCCCAAAATTCCCTTATCTTTGGATACATGTTAAAATTTGGCGTTTCATTCTTCTTCACATTGTTCTTATTCAGCATCGTCTTCCAATTCTTCTACGATGTGCACATGATACTTAGTGCATGTTTCTTTGCATCCAACTCGGACCCTTGGGAGAACTAGAATACTTCTTTTAGCTTGTCCCATAGCAAGTCCTTCAGGGCATCGGGAACCACCCACAGATCACCTTGGCGGTTGGTCCATGATCTATAGCTCATGGGCACATTATCCCTAGCAAGTACTCATGAGGCTGTCTGTATAGCTAACAATGACAGCTGGTATAGCAGGTTCCCCGACGGCCGAGAGCTCGACTATATTGTGAACACCCTTAGGCATCTTGCTCGGACCACGGCCTACGCGCCGCCTTTGTTCATCAGACGTTTGATCCTGCAATTGGATCTTGTTATTAGTCGTTTGACCCTACAATATTTTGGGAATCACAACGTACTAATACTTTACCTCGCCCATGTTAGTGGCGTCAGCTTGGTCCAAGGCAGTGGCGTCAGTTTGGTCCATGGCAGTGGTGCCAGGTTGCTCCATATCAATATCCTGTAGGTTTAGGTAGTACATTGGGCTACCCGTTCCTACTTCATCTATATTCGAGGGTCGAACTCCCTCTGGCACTTGTCCCTGATTCGAGACCATTCCTAGCAATCAGAAATTTCAAATTAACACACATACACATACTTATGAATTCAAACGAGGCCATTCCTAGCAATTAGAAATTTCAAATTAACACACATACCATACTTATGAATTCAAACGAGGCCATTCCTAGCAATCAAAAATTTTATTGGGTTAATTATATTGCATTCCTTTTCATTAAATAGTTAACAACGAGGAATTGTACATTTGAATAAATTGCCAAACACAAAATCACTTCCATGTGCAATTAGTTACTAGATGGCATTGCCACATCAACCTAGCATTAAACACCACTAACCTAATTTATGCAATTCAACAACGGGTCATTTCCTCATAAACAAAACATCTAAACCAGAATTGCCAACACTCACAAATGTCACCTTAGTAATACCCATATAGATCATAAAGGAATTTTAGACAGGTTCAAATTACAGTCTCTTACATCAAAGTTACACCTCAAAGAACAGAATAGAGTACATAAAAATGGGTTCAAGCATTCATTTATGGTGTCTACAAGACATCAATTAGGTGGTAGCTAGGAATGGTGTCTACCAGACATCAATTAGACTATATATTTCAATTAGAAGTGATTATATGCTTTGTGAACCCAAACTTGACTCCATGAACAACAATGATTGCTACATATAATTAAGATTACATGGACAGTAAGGAATCACACTACAATTAGAATCCACACAGAAAAATGAATGTGTCAAACTAATACTTATATATTTAAAAATACATATATAGATTAGGATTTAATATTTAAAAAGAGTGTGTTATACGCATATATAAGAATTCACCAATATGAATTGGAAAACAATTGTTTTATCAAGTATGTCAATAGGATAATACATCCAAATCAGTTCTTCCAATTGGAAAACCATGCTAAGAATTCACATTGGAGAACACAAAATAAATATGTAAACGAATACTCCATAATACACATACAAATATTTGAATGACACGTATACATATTTCAAGAACATGTACACATACACATACACAGGATATATACACATACATAGGAGATTTACCAAAAGTACATATTTCAAGAACATGTACACATACACATACACAGAATATATACACGTACATCTTTCAAGGTCACATATATATACACATACCAAGGTCACACATATAAAAATAATACACTGACGAGGACCGGGAAATCTCTGACAAGTCAACGCGTGACCAGCAGGGGTCCCTAGCTCGGGGTGATGCAGCAAGGGGCCTCGACCAAGACCAGAACAACACTGGTGCCCGCATGGCCCCAAGCTCGGGTGGTTGGGGGTTCCGTTCCTGCTCGACCTCGACCTTGGCTCGAGGGAGTGCGCTTACTCGGCGGTTACCAAGACCTGGGTGGTGGCGTCAAGACAGACGTGGGCGGCATTTCCAGAGGAGTTACAGCCCACCTTCAATGGGCACGAAGCCACTACCCCGGGAATCTCTCCCGACCATTACAGGCAACGTCGGGGAGGATATAAGGCCTCGCAAGGCATGAGTACAGGGGACAACCAATGCACTAGCCATAGACCAGTAGACATAAACAGAGCATTCACGCTCGAGCTATAATCCACCCTCTGTACTCACAATTAGTGAATTTCTTCCGCCACCGGAGAAGACTGGACGTAGAGCTGTTACCCTCGTGGGGGCTCGAACCAGTATAGCTTGCTCTCTCCTACCCGTTGATGCCACGCACCGACCTACGCCCGCACCATTGTTGAGCGAAGCGCTTCCTGGGTCACTCATTCACACTGATCCCCTTTTCACTCTTGCGGTCAGGCGATCCCGATTGTCGAC
The DNA here is from genome assembly GCA_036346375.1 of Guadua angustifolia. Taxonomy (NCBI): domain Eukaryota; kingdom Viridiplantae; phylum Streptophyta; class Magnoliopsida; order Poales; family Poaceae; genus Guadua; species Guadua angustifolia. The sequence goes on from CM070501.1 coordinate 12,058,721, forward strand.
CGTGGGGCCCAAGATCTTCGTTCAACCAGAAGAAGTCCCGGATTTTCAAGGTATGGCATCCTCTGCTGCGTGTTCCGTGAGCTCGGGTTCGAATACGGCCCCCGAGCGTGGAAGTTCCACATCTCTGTTCTCCCCCTCTCCGCCACTACGAAACCGATTCGTCCTCATGGCCGCTAGCCATGACGCGGACGTTGAGGGGGTAGCCAGAACCCTGAAGGCGCTTCGCCCGGATGGCCTAGGTTGCCATCAACCAGGCCATAACCGCCCTCCGACGAGAGGAGCTCGAGAAGATTGGAACGTCCTCAGGGCGTTCCAAGCTCCCTCACTCAGGCGAGTGCCTCCGCGCGATCGCACGAGTCATGATTGATCCCGCGCGTCCGACGTCGAGCCTTTTCGGCCGGGCCCTAGCGGATGAGCTTGACAAGGTGGCCGATGAAGCTGCGCCGTCACAGCACCAGGGCCTCCCTGCTGGGTCGGTCGTTGAGGAGCGACGACAGCTCCTCGCGTAGGCGCCAACACCCCCACCGGTCTCCCGCGCCTCGGTAGTCTCGAGACTGTCCGTACCTTGCCTCGCCGCCGCTCCCGGCGCGACACGGGCGAAGTGCAGCGATGACCGATGTCTGATGACTCTCGCTCAGCCGACACGTCAGGCCTTTCACCTGACGTCCCACCGAGGCATCGACGGGTCCATGAACACCTACAGTACCTCCGGGGTGATGCTCGAGCCCACCGCCGCGGTCGTCAAGGTCGCGGGCGAGCGCCAGCGTCGAGAATCAACTCCAGCGGCGAGAACCTTCGAGCGCACCTGTCGGCATACGGTTGCACTGGCGTACTCGCGACCTTGGCGGGTGCGGTGGCCGGCTCGCTTCAAGCCAGCGTTGATCGGCGATTCAGCGGACGAAGAACCTGACGAATTCCTCTCGATCTACACAGCTGCCATCCTAGCCGCGGGAGGCGATGAGTATGTGATGGCCAACTACCTCCCTACCATCTTGGACGGTGCTGCCCGCACCTGGCTCTTCAACTAGAAACCAGGTACCTTCCGCTCGTGGTGCCAGATCCAGAGCGCCCTTCGCTCAATTTTGAGGCTGCTGCGGCGGCCCGGCGAGAAGGACACTGACCGAGTGATCCAGGGAAAGAATGAACCCCTCCACGACTTCGTGTGCCGGTTCATTCGCACTAGGAATCTGATCCGTAGTGTGTCTGATGAAGCTGTGATCAAGGCCTTCAAGTTTGGCGTCTGTGACCGTCGCCTCACCAAGACACGGAGATCTGTGAAGCTCACCGTCGACAAGCTCTTTCACATGGCGGAGGCGCTTCTGCGAGGCGGATGGCCTTGATCCGGCCGAGCCGACTCGACTAAAATAGCTTAGGCGTCGGCTCGGGCGGAGGCGAGCCCTTGAGCGCTAAGGTACCAACCAAGACTCGGTGCCAAGCGGAGGAGGGGGGCAAGTGTGAAGGTGGTCGACCTCGGGTGACCGTTCGTGAAGACGATCACCGCGAGGTCATGGAGAGTCGGGACTCGGCTCAAGAGGCCCGTCCTCGGCAAAACCGATCCACGGCCCAGCCGGTGTAGGCCGACCTTGGCGGGGCGGCCGCCGGTCCAGGGCAGCAGGCGGGCGATGGCCACCTGAGGTTACGAGGCGGCCTCGGTTCGGCGAAGGTAAATTTTGCTGTTTCACGGGACCGGGCCACAACTGCGGTGCGAGGGCTTGGCAAGCCATGCTCGAGGCCTTCTCGGCAGGCGTGGGGAGATGCCTCGCTCGAAGAAGAGACCAGGCCGAAAGGGTAAACCTTGGAGAAGATCGGGCCGACCTCGACACGGACTTCCGGCGAGGCGGCCGCCGGATCGGCGTCATCTTCGGCGGTTCATCGGCATACCGATCCGTGAGATTAAGGATGCAGCGCGTGTGGTTTACCGGGCCACCAGCAGGGCGTCCACGGACCCGCCACAAAGTGGGCGGGCTCTGATCACCTTCTGCCGGAGGATGCCCCCAAGGTGCGTCCAAGGACCTCAAGATCGCCTTGGTCATGACCCGACCATCGGCAACACCATGGTCGGGAGGGTCATGGTCGGCGGCGACTCCTCAATTTCTTCTGGCTGGCTAGCTCGCTCGACCGGATGCAAATCCCCCGGTCGAAGGTCAGGAGCATCGCGATTCCGTTCTTCGGGATCGTTCCTGGGAGCTCGACCACTCCTCTGGGCGGTGGTTACGCGTCACCTTCGAGGTGGTCGAGGTGACCTCCCCTAACGCCATCCTCGGGCGTCCGCCTGGTTAAGTTCATGGCGGCCAACCACTCACGATCCGATGCATGAAGATCCGGGACCCGTGGCATCATCCTTTGTGTCGGCGACCTCAAGGTGGCGCACGGTTGCGAGACTCAAGCCCTGGCCCTCGCCGGCATGCTACCTCAGCAGGGCCCCACGGCAACCACGAAGGTTGCCCGCCAGAAGAAAGTCATCTAGCCCAGTGGGGCTACGAAGGCTGTGCCACTCGAGGAGGGGGATCCCTCCAAGTGCATCCACGTCTCAGCTGAGCTGAGTTCCAAATAGGAACTCGAGCTCGTCACCTTCCTCCGCGCCAACAAAGACGTATTTGCTTGGGAACCGGCAGACATACCAGGCGTCCCGAGGGAGGTGGTCGAGCCTGAGTTGCGAGTCTTGGCCCATTGCCGGCTTTGTATGCGAGCTGCGGCGCTTCTCTCCTGAGAAGGAAGGAATAATCAAGGAGAATCTTGATAAGCTACTCAAGGCCGGTTTCATTCGTGAGGTTGATTACTCTGAATGGTTGGCCAACCTGTCATCGTGTAGAAGAAAGGCGGGAAGTAGAGGATGTGCGTGGATCACACAGGTTTGAACTCGGCATGCCCGAAGGACAATTTTCCTCTCCCGCGCATCAACCAGATCGTCGACTCCATAGCAAATGTCAAGCTGTTGAGCTTCCTAGACGCTTATTTTGGGTATCACCAGATCAAGCTGGCGGTCGACGACGAAAGCAAGATGTCGTTCATCACGCCGTTTGGGGCCTACTGCTACACGACCATGTCGTTTGGTCTCCATAGCGCGCCGCGACCTTCTAGCGCTGATGACCAAGGCGTTCGAGCCTCGGATCGGCGCAACCTCGAGTCTGCGTGGGCGACATCATCGTCAAAACTCCGCGAAGCCAGCCCGTTCGAGATCTCGAGAGACCTTCGCCAACTGAACAAGCACAAGATCAAGCTCAATCCGGAGAAGTGCATGTTGAGCCTTTGCCTCGGGGAAGGTGTTAGGCTACGATCGGGGCTCGGGGTCGGCCGAACCGAAGAAGATTGAGGCGATAGAAGATGGCCCCTCAGAGTTGATAAAGCGGTGTAATGCCTCCTTGGTCGCGCATGGCTGCCCTCGGCCGGTTCATCTCGCGACTCGGCGGCGCGGGCTGCCCTTCTTCAAGGCCTTGTGCAAGCACAGGGGCTTCGAGTGGATGCCCGAGGCTCAGCGGTCCTTTCGACGAGTTGAAGGTATACTTCTCCACCCCCACCCTTACTCACGACCACGCAACAGGCGAAGTTCTTTGCTCTACTGGCGGCCTTTGCCCGAACCGTCGGTCTTGTCTTGGTGGCCATGCGGCAGCGGCACCACCCATCTACTACGTCGTGAGTGCTCCATGGACCGAAAGAGTGTTACCCTCAGGTCCAGAAGCTCCTGTATGCCCTCCTCATTGCTTCGCGCAAGCTTCGGCACTACTTCCAGGCTCACTCCGTGGTCGTGCCGAGCAACTTCTCGCTCGGGGAGATCTTGGGGAATTCAGACGCTGGAGGACGCATCGCCAAGTGGGCCATGGAGCTGGCCATTTTTGACCTCCAGTTCATGGCGCGCACGGCCATTAAGTCACAGGTGTTGGCCGACTTCGTGGTCGAACAGACCTCGCAGCCGGTTCCTGAGCTCGAGGTCAATGAGGAGAAGCCCTGGTTCATGTACTTCGATGGCTCACGGTCCTTCAAAACGCTCGGGGGCTGGAATTCTCATTCTTACCCCGCAGGGCGACAGGCTGAGGTACGTCGTTCGTTTCGGCTTCCCAACAACAAACAATCTCACAGAGTACGAGGCTCTCTTGGCGGGGCTCCGAGCTTGCAAGGCCCTAGGTGTTCAACGGTTGGTCGTCAAGGGCGACTCGCAGCTCGTTATCAATCAGTTCAACAAGGGCTACCAATGCTCGGACGATTGAATGGCCAAGTACCTCGCCGAGGCACGCAAGATGGAGAAGTGGTTCCAGAACCTGGAGGTCATGCACGTGGCGCAGAAGGATAACTCCGACGCAGATTTCCTTTCCAAGCTCGGGTCATCCGACGACGACGTGCCCCATGATGTGATCCTGGAAACCCTGGCGTCCCCCTCCATCTCCGACCAGGGGGCCTCGGTCGCTTTCATCGAGGGTATCCCCTCGTGGGCCGAATCGATCCATCGCTTTCTGGCGACGGGTGAGCTCCGGTCGAGCAGCGGAAAAAGCGAGATCAAGCGCGGGCGAGCTTCGTATAAACTTCGTGGGCGGCAAACTTTACTGATCGGAATCTTTTGGCATCGACAAAGTCGTCACAGCGGAGGAGGTAAGTACGCTACATGACATTCATTCAGTGCATGTGGGGCACACTCTTCTTCGAGGGCCATAGTGGGAAGGCTTTCGCATGGGGTTCTCTTGGCCAATGGCACTCCGGGATCGCGCAATATTGTTACGCTTTGTCGAACTGCCCGATTTCATACTCGGAGTCGCATCAACTTTGCCTCGTGCTCCAGACCATCCGCTTCGCTTGGCCTTTCTCGACCTAGAAATTTGGACATCCTCGGTCCCTTCCGCTGGCGGCCAGGGAAGAGGTTTTATTAAATGCCGTCGATACCTTCACCAAATGGATCGAAGCCGAACCCGTCTCATCACGGCTCGTGTGGCGGTCAAGTTCTTCCGTCTATTCGTGGTCACCAGGTATGGGGTTCCATGCAGAATCATTACTGATAATGGAACTTCGGTTTACGATGAGTTTGTTCGAAATCTTCGAAGAACATCGGCACCAAGGTATGCTATGCCTCGGTGGCCCACCAGAGTAATGGAAGCGATAGAAACGCGCCAGCAGACGGATCGTTCAAAGCGTCAAAAGCGAGTGTCGAGATGAGCTCGAGCGACCGGACGGAACTGGGTGGATGAACTTCCCGTCTTATGGTCTGTCGTACCACGATCGGTAGAACAGAGGTCCACACCCTTCCGGCTCGTGTTGATTACAAGCGATCACTCCTCCACGAGGTCACTGTTGTGCTCTGCTAGGGTCGACAGTCGTCGGATCGACTTCGAGCAAGTGGTTTCTTGACCTTATCTGGTGGAAGAAGTAAGATGCCGTGCCTTTGATACGATCGGCGCGATGCACGCAAGCTCTTCGCAGACATGCGTCTCGATCGGTACGACCTAGGGAGCTCCTTGTTGGGGACTTAGCCCTGAGGCGGATTCAGGCTCCGTCCAACACCGACAAGTTATCCCCACTGTGGGAGGGCCCCTATAGAGTTGTTTCAACAGATCGCACGGGGGCTTACCAACTAGCGATGCTCGATGGCAAAGAGCTCTCTAGCTTGTGGAATATTGACCAGCTTCGCAAATTCTATGTGTAACCCCTTTACCTTGAATTTCAATAAAGCTCTTGTTCAATTGTCATTATTTGTCTTTGCATGCCCTTTTTTCTATGTCTGGTGTTGGCTCGAGCTCAGCCTGACCTCCGTATGAGCGCGCTCGCTCTTGGCCAGGGTGTCAGGGGCTTATCCTTCACCCCCAGCGGTCAAGTTACGTGTAAGCCGACACTCTTCTTATCAATACTCCCCCTGCGACAGGGTTCAGACTAAGCCCGTAACTGGGTCCAACGAGCAGTGCGCAAAATGTTGTTATGACTCGAGCCTTGCTCTAGACCCTAAGTTTTTCCTCGTGCGACCATGTTTTGCTCCCTGTGGGCCTTTTTCGATCTTGCAGGTCTTGGTCCTTGCAGGATTTCTAACTTGCGCCCAAGGCCGGCGTTGCTCGACCTTAAGCCCAACAAGGGCTGGACGCGATATGCCACGACCGTAAAAGGCTAAGTGCACGATTGGGAAACATTTCGTGGTCGAGAAATGATAAAACAAACTAAGACATCAAACTATTTTAGCTGAAATATAGTTGTTCCATTGAACCGTTTTCTTACAAAAGCCTTGTAGGAAGTCTATCCTATCTACAGGTCAGCCATCTCGTGTGCGAGCTTCTCCTGCTCGAGCTCGGCTACCTTGGCCCTCAAGGTCGAGAGCTCGCCCTGGAGTTGGATGGCTTCGGTTGAGGCTTCGGCAGCGCGGTGGCGTTCCTCTTGAAGTTGGGCCATAGCGCTCTTGGCTGCCTTGCTCGCCCGACCTAGCTTCTCCTCGAGCTCTTTCGTCTTGGCCTCGAGCTCAGGGGAGGCCCTCAAGGAGACGGCTGCCTGGTCCGCGGAGGTCTTGTTTCGTTCCTCGGCCCTGGCTCGCTCAGCTTCAAGCGCCCTGGCCGACCTCGTGCGCTCGTCCTTGACGGCTTTGTACGCGTGGTCCCGCTCCGAGGTGATGGCCCACTCCATCTCAGCCTTGTGAGTGGCCTCGAGCGTCTTCACTACCTCGCGGAGGCCGGCGATCTCCTGGGCGTCTATTGCCGCCTTTTGCACAGCCTCCTCCCGCTCGGCTTGCAGGTCCTCCATGAGCTTAGAGCGCGTCGCCAATGCGCCCTCTAGCACGTCGAGCAAGGCCGTCAGCCCATCGGAGTGCGTTTGGAGGCCTTGCAGCACTTCGGAGATGAAGTCGATGGCCTGTGGAGGTCAAGGGATCAGCACGGTACACGCCAGAAGAGCGACAGAGAAGAAGGGAAATGACAAGGAAAAAAAAGAAACTCGAGCTAAAGGATCGAGGAAAACTCATGTACCGGCGGGCGGCGCTCGAAGGCAGCGGGAGTATCTTGATGGAACTATTTGCCGCGTTCTGGGCGATGTCGCCTGGTACTACAGTCTTGAAGTGCGGTCTTTGGATGCTCCGCTGTGGGCGGCCGTACCTCGAGCTTCCTCCTCGAGGGGGCTCAACTCGCCCTCGCGCCCGGTGTCGGTGGCGGCCTCGTCCCCCGCAGCTGGAGGGTCTCTGGCCTCCTCTGCGGTGTTCTTGGCCTGGCCCGTGGCTCGGACCTCCGCACCTCCCGCGGCAGGGGGTTCTACAGGCTCGGTGGCTTGGAGAGCCATGACCGCCACGGACGGGGTATCCTCGGCGGTAGTGGCGAGGGTGCCTTCGGCGGTAGTGGCGAGGGTGCCTCCGGCGCCATCCTCTTCGGCGGCCTTGAGTGGGTCGACGTCGTCTTCGGCGTCTACCTCGCCGGTGCCGTAGTCCTCGCTGGTCGCGGGGAGGAGCTCTTTCTCGTCCGGATCGTCGAGCCCTTGGTCTAACTCGCCAGCTAGGGGCTGGCTCTCGGGGCTCGAAGGAATGCGCCCCCGGTTCGAAGGTCGACGGGGCGCCAGCACATAATCGCCCTCCTCCTCCTCATCAGACCCGGACTCACCCTGGACAATAGTCATTGTCAATACGGGCAAGTGTTGAGCTCGGGCGCTCAAGGTCTGCGATTAAGTGCCACTGCTAAGCTCCAAAGTTACAAGGAAGACAGAGCAAACAAAGGGTGAGAAACCTACCTGGGTTAGAAGTCTCCGCTTTGCGGGAGGCTGACGAAGACCCTGACCTCTCGAGGTCGAGGCGTTCTCTTCGGGTACCCGATGCAGGACCTTAAGGCCATGCGGTGGATCAAGTCTCCTTGACGAAGTCCGGGGCCCCCTCTTGGGACCTTTGGGCCACTTGAGGGCTCGAAGACCTGGCGGTGGGCTGTCGCGTTCACCTGCTGCAGATGAAGACATGTCAGAAGTTGAACAAGCCGAGCAAAAGCCCGGGGGCTCGACCATGGGAGTCCCTACCGTTGCTCGGGCGGCCCATTCAACATGAGGCTTTTTAGCCTCACGGTCGTCTGCCTTGCCCGAGGGTGGCTTCTTCTTCCCCTTCTTGCTCTTGCCCCGCAGTGTGAGAACAACCTCTGGCGGTGTCAAGCTCTGGGGGTCCTGCGAACACAACGAGTGATCAGGGAAAGGCGCCGAAGGAGCGCAAGTTGAAGAAAGGCTCGGGAATGCCTACCTCGGTTTTTCGGCGCAGTACGTTTTTCGGGACAGGGGGATTGAGGGTATAGTCGTGCGCCCCCTTCCTGAACATCTCATTCATCCTGGCGGTGACCCAGGACTCCTTCGGCGCTGCAAGAGAACGAGCCGTCAAGAGGATCCGAAGGGCAAAAATGGACAAGTCTCAAGGGCAAGAAGATGCACCAGACGTACCCTCGAGGGTCAAGTCGCCGCACCCCGTGATCTCGTAAAACGGGTATTCCCTCTTTCGAAGGGGGAAGACCCGGCTCCGCAGGAAATCGCAGGTGATCGCCTACCCGGTGAGGCCGCGTGTGGCGCAGATGTGTATTCTTCGTCGACCTCCAGGTCGTCTGACTCCGGGGTCTCCTTCTTCCCGGTGATCAGGGTTCCATCGAACGACAGCGCCCTGGTCCGGCCCTTCTTCAGATAGAACCACTACTCGGTCCACGGATGAGACTAGATCTTGGGGAAGGCCCATGGGATTCCCGCCCGCAGTCGGAAGTAGAGGCATCCAACCACGGGGTCTTTTCCAGAACGGAATAGAGAGAAGAACCGAAAGAAGAGCAAGGGGGTGGGAAGGATTCCAAGGAACCCCTCGCACAGATGAAAGAAGATGGAAAGGAGGAGGATGGAATTGGGCACCAGATTGATGAGCTCTATCTCGCAGTGGGCAAGGATAGCCGCCATGAAGTCGCTCTCCGGTGTCCGCAGCCCAAAGAGCGTGTAGTGCTCGGTGCAGACAAGCTCGTCGACCCTAGGGTGTGGTTCGGTCTCGCCGTCAGGCAACCGCCACATCGCCGGGTCAAGCAGCCCTAGGCTCTCAACCTCCTTTATTCTCGCCTGCGACATGGTGCTTCTTCCGAGCTTCGCCATGGCGGCCGCTTTTCAGGCTTGGTCGAGGAAGAGGGGGTTGCGCGAGCAAAGGTTGGGGGACAAGGAGCGCAAGGAAGTCGGAAGGTCCTTTCTTCGAAGATCGCGAGGGCCTGAGCTTATAGGCTCGGGTCGTGGCTAGTTTTTAGCCGAGGGCGCCTCAGAAGCCGTGCCAAGGACGATTGGACAGGCACAATTAAAGACCAGGCGGCAGTTTCAAGGCGTCGTAGGCACCTCCACTAACCGATCGGATCCGCACTGACAACGTGAAGTCTAGGGGGTGCCAGGTGTCTTGGGGCCGAGGTCTTTCCTGGTGATCTCAGCCCGACCACGACCGAAGGGCTAGGAGGTCCGGAGGTCCGCACTCAACGATTGCAGGCTCGAGGCCGATCCAGGTGTCTTATTCGACCTAGAGCCTGGGGGGCTAGCTGACGAGGACCGGGAAATCTCTGACAAGTCAACGCGCGACCAGCAGGGGTCCCTAGCTTGGGGCGATGCAGCAAGGGGCCTCGACCAAGACCAGAACAATGCTCTGGTGCCCGCACGGCCTCAAGCTCGGGCGGTTGGGGGTTCCGTTCCCGCTCGACCTCGACCTTGGCTCGAGGGAGTGCGCTTACTCGGCGGTTACCAAGACCTGGGTGGTGGCGTCAAGACAGACGTGGGCGGCATTTCCGGAGGAGTTACAGCCCACCTTCAATGTGCACGAAGCCACTACCCCGGGAATCTCTCCCGCGTTACAGGCAACGTCGGGGAGGATATAAGGCCTCGCAAGGCATGAGTACAGGGGACAACCAACGCACTAGCCATAGACCAGTAGACATAAACAGAGCATTCACGCTCGAGCTGTAATCCACCCTCTGTACTCACAATCAGTGAATTTTCTCCGCCACCGGAGAAGACTGGACGTAGAGCTGTTACCCTCGTGGGGGCTCGAACCAGTATAGCTTGCTGTCTCCTACTCGTTGACGCCACGCACCGACCTATGCCCGCACCATTGTTGAGCGAAGTGCTTCTTGGGTCCCTCATTCACACTGATCCCCTTTTCACTCTTGCGGTCAGGCGATCCCGATCGTCGACATACACATACACCTCTCTTTACAAAACAAATATTTAAAAAACATGTATACATCTTTCAAGAACATATACAAAGCACCAAATTGAAGTTTACTTCTAGCTACAGTGAGGCGGCGGCGGCCCGAGGCGAGCGAGGATTGTTGTAAATATTGTAGTATCAACAATTTTATTAGGACAATTATTCCAAGTAATATAAATAACCATCAAGCAAAATGATCAAAGCAGCACATGATTCCATACTGATTCATAATAACAGATTGCATCATATAGAATGAACGCGGTATCAGTGATATCAACAAGGGCATAAACATGAACAAGGCAACTAGCATAAAGCTCGACTTGTTTATTTTGAGTGTTCTCAGATGTCGGGTTGCCCAAAGGCCCTCCTCGCCACAAGGGGCGATTAATAGATTAATTTGTGACAACATTACCTTAGTTATTGATTTACTTTAAAAATAAGACTGTACTTAGATATATTCATCTTACTTCCAAAACCTCAGCTAAAAAAAAGCGGAAGCGAGGCGGTCACGGTGGTGCGAAGTTCGATATTTAATATTCACATTTCGAGACGGATCGAAACCAACCAAGCATATGATCATCAACACCGAGCGTCTTGAACTAGTATGACCCCTACACTAGTATACAGTTTGCACATGTATGAAAACATGTATCAGTTCATCATCAAACCTAACCAAATTGGAGACCATGAAGAGCTTACTAAGGCAAAATAAGACCTGGCCAATTGCAAATTGCATTTGCACATTACACATATGTTGAAACAACTATACATAGATGGATGCCTCATACTGAAATGAGAAGATATCCCTGACATAGATGGAAACTTAACCAAGCATGAAAATTGGTAAACCATGAAACAGGACCAAATATCTCATGCATCAACAGATTAAATAGCTCAAAGAACCCACAAAGAAAAACCATCATGGAGTTGGATCAACTGCTATCTGAATTTGCATCCCTAATTTTTCAGTGTGAAACATTAACTACAGAGCCCATCAAGCATGCAGTTTTTTGCATTAACTACAGAGACCACTTTCATCCCTAATTTAGTAACAACTACCTTTTTTACTGTGAAGCATTAACATTGCCAATCAAGCATGCAGTTTTTCGAATACAAAAGATGTAGCTTGCCCATGTAAAAAAGAACAGATTGTCACAAATTAGTTGTCACAAATTGTCTATTTCAGTCCCAAATCCTCACTGAACACTATCCTACATCCCACATTCTAGGTCCCCAAGTAAAATGAATTGGCTGGCCCCTTAGCATTCATCTGCACATTCACATGAAGCATCACAGGATTACATCCCACAAGCATAATCACTGGATTACATCCACATCAACCAACATTCGGACATCAAGTAACATTCTTGAGTTCAGGCCTAGGTCATAAGTTCGCAAGAGGTGTACCACGGTGGGGAGACGGCGGGGAGACGCGGGGAGGTCGATGCGACGGTGGGGAGGTCCACGCGACGGCGGAGAGTCGGCGGGGAGGTGAAGGCGACGGTGGGGAGGAGGCGGCGGGGAAGCTCTGAGGCGACGGCGGGGAAGCTCTGAGGCGAGGAGGCGGTTGGAGGCAAGGTCGAGGCGATGAGCTCTGAGGCGAGGCGACGGTGTTGGTCTGACCGGAGGCAATAGAGGCACAAGGCGAGCGGCGGTGCTGTAACTGAGAGGGCTAGGTTAGGGTAAATAAGAAGACGACACGAATTTTGAATTTATATGGGTACATTATCACTGTCGGGTCATCAAAAGAACTGACAGTGATACATTATCACTGCCGGTCAATATGTAGGGCCGGCAGTAATATAAGTTATCACTGCTGGCTCACACTACAAACCGGCAGTAATAATATAATATCACTGCTGGGTGGATGTCAAACCGGTAGTGATAGTGTAATATCACTAGCGGGTATATAACTACCCGACAGTGATAATGCTTATCACTGCCGGTTGATAATAGAAACCGGCAGTGATAAGCTAGCCTCCAGACTTAATACTTTTAATTTGATCCAAATTTTCTGAAAAATTTTTAGGTATACTGTAGGATATATAATATTTTATTTAAATATTTCCCCAAGGTATACTGTAGGATATATAATATTTTATTTAAATATTTCCCCAAATTTGTATCAAGTTCTAAAATTATAAAAATTAGATTGCTATCTGGTTTAATAGTTTTAATATTTCAAAAATCAAATAATACTTGAAAAATGAACAAAATGTAGTCAAATTCACACAAATTCAAATGCAATCAAATTCACAAAAAATCCAAATGCCATATTATAATCTAGTCTCTGACCAATTAAGTAAAACTTTTAATTTGATCAAAAGAAAGCATAACCTCAATTTCCATTATTGCATATATTACATAATTGTTACATATGAAAAAATAAACATGTCGTTCATACAAAAGAAAGCATACATTTCATTAATCCTAACTAAGCTATGATTTGACCTTCGCTATGATCGCGGCGTATGTACGTAGCTTCGTCACTCTCTTCCATGATACTTAGGTCAGCGTCTTCTCCGAAAGGGGGAAGCTCATTGAATTGGTTGTACTCTTCCTCGTCAACAACATTCTCAACTCCGACAATCCTTCTTTTTCCTTGAATAACCACGTGGCACTCCTTGTTAGCCGGGTCAGTTACAAAGAAGATTTGTGTAACAGAATTAGCAAGTACGAATGGTTCTTCTCTATATCTGACGAGTTTGAGGTCCACGGTAGTGATACCGTACTTGTCGATATTCACGCCCCCTAGAAGTCTGACCCATTGGCACCGAAAGAGAGGGACCTTCAAAAGTCCATAGTCAAGCTCCCAAATCTCTTCTATGAATCGATAGTAGGTTTGCCTATTTCCATTGCTATCATAGGCATCTATACGGATACCGCTATTTTGGTTGGTGCTCTTTTTATCTTGCGCTCTTGTATAAAATGTAAAACCATTTATGTCATATCCTTGGAATGTCCGAATTGTAGTTAGCAGAGTAACCAGATGGAACTTTGATTCCGTGCAAGCATTCGCAAACGCTAATTTTCTCTTTCTTGCTCAAAGTGTAGCGAATTTGGGGAAGGTACTTTTTGCTGTATCCATTTCTTCATGATCACGACTCCTTCCCGAGTTTCATATCTTGAGGTCCATCCTTGCTTGAAGTGTATCTTCGTTTTGCGGTATGTCGATGAAGATACCAAGCAAGCTATCACACACATTCTTCTCTATGTGCATGGCGTCATTGCGTGTCGAACTTCTAGGTCTTGCCAATAAGGTAGGATCCAAATCTTGATTTCTTTTTCCACAAAGGAGCCTATCTCGAAAGTCGGAATAGATGTCTTCTTGGCTCCTTTTCGTGAATAATTGTAAGATCCTTCTGCGGCAAATATCTGTTTCCCAGTGTGATTCTTCAGAGCTAAAGCAGTCTCCTTTGTCCCATCAAAAGCTCTCTTATTATTGCGGTATGGGTGATCCTTGCAGAGGAACCTACGATGCCGTATGTAAGCCATTTTTCGGCAGTTTTTTAGCCACCGGCTAGCTGTATCATCCAAGCACTGGACGCATCCGTTGAAGCCTTTTGTCATCTGGCCCGATAGGTTGCCAAGAGCAGGATAATCATTAATGGTTACGAACAATAATGCCCGTAGGATAAAGTTTTCTCTTTTATACTCATCCCATACCTGTACACCATCGTTCCACAATATTAGAAGATCTTCAACCAATAGTTTGAGGTACACATCGATATCATTGCTAGGTTGCCTGGGCCCTTGGATCAATAGTGGCATCATAATGTACTTTCGCTTCATGCAAAGCCAAGGAGGAAGGTTGTAGATGCATAAAGTCACTGGCCAAGTGCTGTGACGACTACTCATGTTGCCAAAAGGATTCATCCCATCCGTACTCAACCCGAACCATATATTCCTCACATCATATGCAAAGTGCTTCTTATATTTTCTATCGATGTTCCTCCATTACATAGAATCAGTAGGGTGTCTGAGCATTCCATCCTTCTTACGCTCTTCGGCGTGCCATCATAGCAATTGGGCTTGCTTTTTGTTCGCAAACAATCGCTTCAGACGGGGGATTATAGGGAAATACCACACCACTTTACGGGAACACCTCTTCTTCTTACGCTTTACCCCGACATCATCGTTCTTGATATCGTCATCGTTGCCCTTATACCACTTTGCTTTGCAAACAACACAGGCATCCATGTCTGCAAACTCATTGCGATATAATATGCAATCGTTTGAACATGCGTGTATTCTTTGTACTTCCAGTTCCAACGGGCAAACAACCTGCTTGGCCTGGCACGTAGTTGAAGGCAACACGTTACCCTCTGAAAGCAAGTCCCCCAAGAGACATAACAGCTCAGTAAAACTCTTATCGGACCAACCATTACTTGCCTTCAACTACAGTAGTGAAAGCACGGTATGCAGCTTTTGTACTCCTCCTTGCAGCCCGGGTACAATGGCGTTGTAGAGTCCTCTACCATATGCTGGAACTTTTGAAACTCCCTTTCACTCGTGAAGTCCCCCTCCCCATCACGCAGCATTTGATCTAGATCATCTTCGTGGCTATCAACGAATGCATCTTCCATCGCCGTCATATCATTGTCTCTATCATCTTCATCAATGTGTTGCCCTTCATGTACAATATCATCTTCACCGTGCTCGGTCCAACAGGTATAGCTAGCCTTAAAACCCCTTCGAAGCAAGTGTGCACGTATCGACTTTATGTTAGAAAACAGCTTCTCATTTTTGCAATCAACGCATGGGTAACAAATATAGTCTGCCAAATTCTTCGACTTGTGTGCTGTAGCCGTATTCAGAAAACAAGTCACACCATTAAAGAACTCTGGACCGCGACGATCCGTGTCATACATCCACCTTCGGTCCATCTACAATTAATTATATCAAACTACATTTCAGTATATCAATAAACATACCAAAATAATTTATTCTTTACATTAGTCATGCAGTGCTAATTAATTAAAATGATAAACACATTATAAGAACATAACTGCAAATAACAAAATAATTGTGTCGGCGTATTCCGCCTGACAGGACCCCATCAACGAACAGGGTTGACTACTCCCAGGACGGAAGGTATGGTTCGGTAGAGGGCGTCTTCGTGGCTGGAAACCCTAATGTCTCTCTACGATGAATCCTAGGGATCAGCAGATCAATGGACATGGCGATGTACCCAGGTTCAGGCCCCCGGCGTGGGTAATAGCCCTACGTCCTGCTAGATCTTTGTTGAGGAAGAGTGGAGGCGATTACAATGGTTCTCCTGGTCTAGTGCTTCTATGTCTCCTGTGAGACCTTACGTTTTCCGTCCGCTTCCTCCATGCACTGAGGCGCCCTTATAGACGGGCGGCCAGCGGTGAAAGATGACGTTATCTTGATCTCGACTCATTAATGACACTCTGCGGCGGGTTTGGTGAGGCGTCGGAGGATGGGCGTCGTCGTGTCGATAGCGAATCGCCGCAATTAATGGCCCCGACTTCGGCATGTCGGGAAGAGACTTCGAGGCCAAGCCTTCTTCTTATTCCTTTAGTCGCCTCGTGGCACGACAAAGGGCCCAGACACCGCCACTTGCGGTTGCCTCTTAAGCCGATGCTTTCGGCGGGCGAGCATGATCGCCCACGCTCGCCGAGGCATCACGAACGCTTCGCCCAATGGCGGCGTATCGCCCTTTGCCGCTAGGGCACCCGTGGTGCTTTCGCCAATGGCGGCGTGATCGCCCACCTGCTCGTTAGGGGGCCACATGGACATCTCACCCGGCGGGCAGGGCATGATCGCCCACCTGCTCACTAGGGCACCACGCGGGCCGCTCACCTAGGTGAGCAGGGCGTGACCACCCATCTACTCGCCAGGGGGCCATGTGGACTTCTCACCAGGCGGGCAGGGCTTGATCGCCCACCTGCCTACCAGGCTGCCATGCTGGACCAGGCCGCTTTTTGGGCCTACAACTTCTGCGACAGAGAGGGTACCTCGGTGCAAAGTACACCGACGGTAGCCTCCGGGGCCGTCCTAGAACGCGCGTCAGTTGCTTTTTTGGACCTCATTTAATGCCGGCGCATTCCTGGATGGGCCCACCACTCCTGAGCATGCAACCATCTCGGTCCTCCCCCGGCCTCCTATCGCCCGTGTAATTTTCTATTTAGGCCCCTGTCGCCCGTTGGGGTAGATTTCTGTAATTTTTTTTTCGGTGGTATATTTTTGAAATTTCGAATAAAAAATGTATTATTATAAAAAACCGCGTGGAGTAGGCCAAATCAGGAGCGTGAAGATTGCTTTGGCGCAACACGTGGGCGAGTGAGCGCAGCATTGACATCACAAAGCACATCGTAGTGGTTGCATCAAGGCGAGAGCTGGAGCGCAAGTACAGCACGAGGGTAAAGCGACATCAGGGTGCAGACGAAAGCGCGTCGTGACAGCCTAGCACAAGAAGCGGCGACACGTGGGCATCTAACGTGTCAGGTACCAGCTCGTCAGCAAACAGGTACAGGTTAGACAAGTGAGATTGATGGGTAGACCTTCTGAGATTGTTTAAACCTGTAGTTTTGCAAATTGAACTGTGCAGTGAAACAGTTTCTTAAAAGTATGGTTTTACGATAGTTTTGACATTGGTAGTGCAGTTCTGTCAAATTTACTCTAAAAACCACAGAAGTGCAGCGCCGCAACCACCATTTCACAATTCCAAGACCCTACTCCCGACTAATTTATTGCTCAGTTACAAAATAACACATGTCAATTAGGAATAGATTGCAGTGGGGGCAATGAGCTCATGATGGAATCCAAACAGCCGCGCTCCAGCCCCAGTTCAGATATCCAAATGGGAAGTAAGCATTGTAGTGTTTCTATCTTGTGTCCCCCTTAAGGAGGTCTTCAACAGAGCTTCTGTACTTTGTGATCAAATCCCTGACAGACAAAATGCTGATCAGCACAAAAATCTACTGAACCAGAAAGTGACTCATAGGTTTTGTTGAGAAATGGAGCTCTTACTTCCTGTGATCAAGCAGCTGCCTCGTTTCTTCCAAACTTTGCCTTTGTCCATCAACCGTCTATTGGTTAAAAAAAAATGAAACGATTTTTCCCATGAGTACCCAGGCTCAAGGTAGGAACAATCAGCGGTACTAACTGGTCACCACTGGTTCTTGGCTCTCTGAGTGAAGCCTAGAATTAAGTGGCAGATCAAGATTCATGGTGAGATTCATAAGAATCCCACCCTCTTTAAAATTTCTTACATAAAAATGCATCTTGGCTTACCCACACTAATATTAGAATAATTATGGTCAAAATGTTGTTAACTGATTGTTTCTCCTGGTTATCACCAGAAACTAGGTCAAAACCAGCCAAGTCATATTAAGAATTGGGGTCTAAATCTCTAACTTGGCAAGAACTACTGAGAAAATACCCAAAATTTATACTGGCAACCTACCAATTTTTCCTGAGTTTGAAACATATTTTGGAACACTACTTGCACTTTGTCAAATGAAAGCCGGTTATTACATATCTGAATACTCCCAAATTAATGCACATTCACCAACTATTAATAATTTAATATTAGTAGGGAATGTTTCCATAAAAAATCATATTAGTAGACTATGGCGCAGATGCATGACAGGAATGTTGGGCTAGTGTGCATATTGTAGAATGTGAGGTGTTTTCATATAAATGCAAATACAATATTACTACCTTTGATTCCAAATATAAGTCATCCTAGAATCCATGTTGGTCAAGCAATTTTAGGTTTGACCATCAATGTATAAAAAATTACCTACATTGACAACATGAAATTGGTATCACTAGATCCAACTTCCATCCTGAAATATAATTTCATAATATATAATTAGTTTTATTTGAAATAACAAATTTTCATAGAAATTGGTGGTCAAAGTATCACTTTGGAGACCGTGTCAATGTCCAAAACAATTCAAATTTGGAATCAGAGGGAGTAGAGAACTTGATAAACTGCTGCATTTTCTATAATGAATACAGGGTTATCCTATTAAACTGGTATTAAACTGGTTCCAGGTGGTTTTATAGGGAAAAAGAGAATAGAAGAGTATGACTAAGCTGCTTCCATCAATCCATTAGTGTTTCAAGCCAGAAAGCTCAAGGCTTCTAGAACTTGTGAGGATTCTAGCTGTAAAAGCTTACAGCAGCATAGCTGTAAATAAGGCTAGAAGATTCATATATCATGTATAATATTTGCATCAAAAACTAGAAATCTATCTGTCACTGACATAGGGAGCATGATAGGTTTTTGCCCAGAGCCAATCAATTTCTCATGATCAGAATGTCTAATGTGATACCTAGAGGCAAGCATGACTACTAAGGACACGGAAACACGCCATCTAGTTGAAACTTGGAACAATATTCTATCACCAGCCTAAATTGGCATTATTGTTATAAGCAATGAAATCCCAAAAGGACAAGTGTTTCATGCACCATAGAGCCTAGACACCCAAATCAATACCCAATGATATACATCGAGATTTGTGACATTTGGTATAGGTATGTGTATTTGAGATATCAAATTCAACAATATATTGAACTAGTTTCATCATTAATAAGCACTGTTGTGGCATTTATTACAAAAATAGATTAAATGAGTACTGAGTTCAGAACTCACCATAAATATATCAAGGGTATTAAACATTTCATACACACGTTTCATACCCAAACTCCAAAATTCACAGCGATCATACATGTGTTATTGGACGGATCATGGTGTGGGTGCCTAGGCTCCATGGAGCATTATGTAATTTACCTTTCTCAAAAGCAATAATATTTTTCACGAAAATAAATATATAAAGAATATTATGTATAAAATACAACAGAAAACCAACAGTAAGCTCTGTATTAATCACTAGTCAGAATAATCCACTTTATGCCATACTACTTACTAGCTAGAAATAACTCAGGTGACTTCCGAAGAGCTACTACATACAGAGTCACATATAGAAGTTAAACAAAAACTTACAATAGATTTTGAGCTTAGTGTTCCTGATATGGAGTTCAATAATTGTTGGCACCTGGCAAATTGACTGGTCAATTCTTCAACCTATATAAACAAATAGAAAGAGCTTCTCATTGCTTACATTGATTACTATGCTATGAGAAATAACATATCAGGATTAAAGAGTCTGCAAAAGCACAAAGCAATACAATGATAGTAGTTATATAGCTTGGCACAGGTAAATATGAGACAAAAAAGAGACAAAACACAAACAGAGGCTATAAGCTGAAACATAGGACTCAAATCTTTCTATAGAAAGAGCATGGAAGCAGATGGACAGAGAAGCTACTCTCAGTCCATAGTGAACCCAGCATCTTCGAATTTCTGGAGTTTAAAACTGTAATCTCAGTGTAATGCTCTTTCAGATTCATCAATCTTAGTACAAGAGTTTCTGAAGCCAGAGTCATCTAGCATACTCCATACATATGACCATAAGCCTCCATAGTCCACAGGGAAGTGATTTCATAATTCATCAAGTTATACAAAGCCAAACTCAATTAAAAGAACTTTCTACACCAAAACAAGCTTTCAGGGTACTTTCTAGTGTCTACACCTTGTACAGAGAAGCTACTTACATTCCTTTTGACTAATATCACGCACCATGAAGTGGAGTCACATCAATTTTATAAAAACAAATGAAAATAACAAACTGTATGAAATTCTTACCAATGTATCAAAACTTTGGTCCTTGTGCCTGTTCCAATTGCATCAGCTAACCTTGTCACCAACTAAGAGCAAAACAAACAAATAAATAAAGAACCATCAAGTTATATTGCTAACACTTTCTCATAAAAAGAAATAGGAGAGTTAGATACATGCCATTGCAAAGATGTGCTAGTTGTAAAATGCCATTGAAAACAAATCCCAATGCTAGATGCCACTACAAACATGTGATAGGTTGCAAAATGCCACTACCAGTTTAAGAAAATTTTATAATGTTAAACCCACCCTCTGTTATATTCTTTTCAATAGTCCCTCTACTCCCATTGTGGCAGTTATTGCCAGAGCCCATGGTCGGCCAATCACAACTCTGCCTCTTGACATTCTATTGCCAGCATCCAGAACTTCCATTGAAAAAGAGATCAACTATAACCATATAATAAAATCAATTCCATGCTAGATGTTTCATAGGTCGGAAATGGGCCATGTGCAATGGCAACCAAACCAGTTTTGCTCTACACTAAGGGTTCTGTTTGGTCAATTGATCCATGAAATAGTTGTGTAAATTAAAAGCTCCATAAGCTCCGTACACATCTAAAGCTCTGTGACCAAGAAGACTGCCACAAACTTGTTGCAAGAAATGGCCTCACATAAGGGTCGCATACCCTGCTGCTACCTTGCTGCATGTACCAGGTGGCCGAGTATGAACTAATACACCACATGCAACTAGGACTTGTGCCCTGGTGCCAGAATGAGGTTGGTCATGCACACTGTGGGAGATGGAGGTAGCATGAAGGATTGCAGTGGCAGACAGAGAGAGCCAAGTATCAGCCTCAATAACAAGTCAATGGCAAACATATCTTGGTGGCATTTTGCAAACTAACCAACAGTTGCAGGAGCCAAAAGGCCTGTTCAAAGTAGCATTACATATTTGTAATGGCGTAGAGCCAATTTTCCTCCAAAGAAATGTACCAAGAAAATTTACACTTGTAGTGCTTAAGATGGCCTGGCCCAATCTTTATGGTTTTATTATTAGTCAACACCAATACTAAATAGTAGAAAGCGGTAAGCGAACAGTCACTCCACTGCTCCACGCTTGTATGTGACCATGCATGCCTATGCCGGTACAATGCTAGGGTAAAAAACAAAACTGGTAGTAAGAGCACTAACACTTGATAACAAATTTAATCAGACAAAAGGATGTATGCTAGATGTTTAGCACAGCACAACACAACGAAGCCTCTAACACACACTCCTATGCATGCATTAGCACTTGTTAAGAAAAAGCCAAAAACGAAAAAAGACTACTTTTCAATGTGACCTGGTATTGTTAGATGAGGGTTCTGATTCAGACGGTTTTGGAGTAGTGGGTTGAAAAATGGACTATGACCATAGATGAAGGATGAAAAGTGGACTTTTTCCTAACAAAAATGGGCAATTGAACTTGTGTTTGTGCATAGTGCATTCCTCAAAATGTAAGAGTTATATGCCCAACAGAACTACATATAAGCGACCAAGTAACATACAAAAGTGGTATACCTACTACTAGTGCTCATGTGGACAAATAAGTTGCTTAAGCAGACATAGTTTAAATAGTGGTTAACTTTAAAAACAACACACATTAAATATGATGTATTTGTAGTGTTCAAAACTGCACTTAAAAAGATCGCTACAAGTTGCCTCTGGTATGTTTCACATAAAACACATCTGCACAATACGATACAGTGTTCAAACTGCACTCAAAATTGGCATTCCTAAGTGACGGATATTATTTATTATATTACGTGGTAGGAGGCTAGGAGAAAGCAACAATCAATCTGCACCAGTTCTATCCCCAGGTTGCAACAGCAGAACGTGTTGCCTTTCCTAGTTCTTTTTCAGCGTGTAGTCAAAATTTGTCACATCATTCATCCGTTCCATTTTATGTAGCAAACTCAAATTTTAAAAGATCAGGATAGTGGCTTACATGGAGGAGGTCGAAGTGGGAGGCGAGCGAGGCGTGGTGATGTTGCGGCTGAGGCGGCATTGCTTGCGGCGGTTGTGTCTGGTGGTGGAATTGAAGGGCGTGGAGATGGTCGGGCTGCGGGGACGGCACCAGTGCCCGGTAAGTGTCGCCGTACTGCTGCTGCTGCTGCTGCTGCTGCGGGTGGTGGTGATCCATGTTCCTCTCCCCACCTGCGGCAGCAATACGGACCTACTCACCTACTCGGAAACTTGGCCACTGGAGGAAGAAGAAACGCTGTGATGCGAGGTAACTACTAGATGCGTTCGGAAGTTCGAGAGGGGAGGGTTCAGATCTGACCAGAAGGATCGAGGGGGATGGGAGTCCGGTAGCAGACGCCGGCGGCAGGCGGAGCAACAGAGGCGGGGGACGATGCGCGGCGGTAGGCCGTGCACAGGAGAAGAGGATGATCGGTGAAACTGGCTGGGGGCGGAGCCACGGTGAGAGGTGGAATCGGTCAGAATCGACTCGAAAGGGTGCGACTTGCGAGTTGCGAGTTGCGACATTGTTTCTTTTTTTCTTTTTTTCTTCTTTTTGAACACATCTTGGCAAATTAACTACTTTCCAGCAATGCAAAAGTCCTAATTTTCCGTACTGTATTATTTCTATTTTCGAAAGCTATTGTACAAAAAGCTTCCGTGGAAAATTACTTATTCTATTAAAAGGCAGACCCTCTCCTTCTATACGAGGAGTAGTAGAGTTGTTCATTGTACACATATATAGGTCTCGTATCTATTTATTAATAAAGAAGAGAGGTCGTCGGACTACTTCTTATGTGTTCTACTTCTTATATAATCATTTGTGAAATATTGGAGAGTTGTCATATGCGTGGACTCAACGGACTGGCACTTACTGATTTTTACACCATACACTCGCGTTTGCTGTTTTTCACAACCACATAGGTGCTATATTGTTGTCGAACTATTTTGTCCACAAGGGACTAGAAGTTGTAGATATCATAGGCTATAAGAACCCACTTGATCTCTTTGTTTAAGCGCTCCTAAAAGTACTCGATCTTTCTTGCCTTATCGAATATCTCCGAGATAGTATAATGGGATAAGTAGTTGAAGCGATGAAAATATTCCATCACTGCCATACCACCTTGCTGATTGTTCCATTTGTTTGGGGTGATGCATAGCTAAACACATTCAATGCATTGAATGATAAGTTGACACACTCTCTCTTGCTCCAACTCTTTGATTTTGCTAAGACTTTTGAATTAGAATGTGGTGCCAACAGGATTGGTTTGGGTGATGTCTTGTTACAAGAACGAAAACATGTTACATATTTTAGTGAGAAGCTGAGTGGGTCTAGTTTGAACTATTCTACTTATGATAAGGAATTGTATGCTCTAGTTCAAACTTTAGAAACATGGCAGCATTACCTATGGCGCAAAGAGTTTGTCATACATTCTGATCATGAATCATTAAACCATATTAGAAGTTAAGGAAAATTGAATCATAGACATACAAAGTGGATTGAATTTATTGAATCTTTTCCTTATGTTATCAAACATAAGCAGGAAAAGGAGAATGTAATTGCTGATGCTTTATCTAGACGATATACCATACCGTCACAACTTGATTCTAAAATCGTCGGGTTGAAAACAATTAAAGAGCAATATGTGCATGATACTGATTTCAAAGATGATTTGATAAACTGTAAAGAAGGAAAAGTTTGAAACAAATTCATTATCAATGATGGTTTCATGTTTCGATCTAACAAGCTTTGTATTCCAACCAGTTTTGTTCGTCTGTTGTTGTTACAGGAAGCACATGAAGGTGGGCTTATGGGACATTTTGGTGTGAAGAAAACTGAAGACGAGTTGGCCAAACATTTTTATTGGCCAAAGATGAGGCGTGATGTGGAGCGCTATGTTTCTTGCTACTCTACATATAATAAAGCTAAATCTCAACTGAACCCACATGGATTATATATGCCTCTTTCTGTTCCTAGCATCCCTTGAGAAAATATTTCAATAGACTTCATTTTAGGACTATCTAGAACTAGAAAGGAGAGGGATAGTATATTTGTTGTGGTTGATAGATTTTCTAAGATGGCTCATTTTATATCTTGTCATAAGATCGATGATGCCACACACATTGCTGACTTATTTTTTAGGGAGATCGTTCGACTATATGGAGTGCCATTCACCATTGTTTCGCATCGTGATACTAAATTCTTGAACCATTTCTAGAAAACACTTTGGAATAAGTTGGGGACGAAACTGCTCCTTTCTACTACTTGTCATCCCCAAACTGATGGACAGACCGAAGTCATTAATCTCACATTGTCTATAATGTTGAGAGCTATTTTGAAGAAAAAATTGAAAATGTAGGAAGAGTATCTACCTTATATGGAGTTTGCCTACAATTAATCTCTGCACTCTACTACCAAGCTGAGTCCTTTTCAGGTGGTATATGGTTTCAATTCTCGCACACCAAATTATACTTTACCATTACTATATTCTGAAAAGATAAACTTATATGCTCTTAAACGTGCGGAATTTGTGCTAAAATTGCATGAGATTACCAAGAGAACATCGAGCACATGAATGAGAAATATAGGATTGCTGGAAGTCAGGGTAGAAAGGATTTACCTTTTGAACCTGATAATCTTGTTTGGATGCATTTGAGAAAAGATAGATTTCCTGATTTACGTAAGTCCAAATTGATGCCTAGAGCCGATGGTCCATTTAAATTACTTGCTAAGATAAATGATAATGCATACAAGATTGATTTGTCTGCAGATGATGGCGTTAGCGAGTCTTTCAACGTTGCTAATTTGAAGCTGTACATGGGGGAAGAGAATGAGCTTGAGTCGAGGATAACTCCAATTCAAGAGGGAGAGGATGATGAGGACATCTTAACCGCAGATACAACCATGTCTAGTTCAACCCTTCCTAAAGATGAAACCAAAACCAATGGTGCAAGGATCTCTCTCTCAAGCTCGTGCACATCGATATAAACATCAGGTGAATACGTTCTTACGTTTAAACAAACATAACATACAGAATGGAACACTACTTAATGCTTGTGATAATATCGTTATGATTAGGAATGAGAGAATAAAAAAACCAAGTCGTGTTATAAGATAGCCACACGAAAGGATGCAAGGTGTGAATACAAACAACCATGTGGGAACACGAAAGAGTTTCAATTCGGACTTTAATGACCAGTCTGGATTAAATTGCTCATAGATAATGCAAATGGACTCCGTTTGGAGCGTGTGAGTACTTGTTCAAAAGCGTAACTCCAGCACTTTCCAATGGATTCACTCATGCCTCCAAATCCAATGCGAGTTCTCAGATATCATCAATTCCATCCAATGGTTAGATCCAGGAGATGAAAAGCCAACAACCATGTGAGAAAACGTTCAAGAGAGTTGAAAAGTCCCTCTTATGTATATAAATAAGACATATATGGCTTACTTTTGAGAGGTTTTGTTGACTAAGTTAGCCATTGCTATCTTCTTGTAATCACACGTGTTGATTAGACTGTCTGAATTACTCTTTAATCAGAACCTCATCCTATTGAGTTAAGTGAATTGCTTGTTCATCCTGTTCTTGCTAGTTCTTCGATTGCTTGCAGGAACAAAGATCTTCGTAGTTAGGTTGATTGCGCTTCGGTAAGGTCAATAACTATCTGGAGTTGGTGTATCAGTCGCTAAGGCACAACGTCCTTGGACGGTTGTAATCGGACCGTCAACATCTTCTACCAAATCGATAGTTACCCATCTCATCGTCACAAACCTAGTACTACCGTCAGCCAAACATCGGTAGTGCCGTAAGTCCAGTACTATCGCTCCCTGGAAGCCAGTAGTACCGCTTCCTCTGAAACCCTGAGAAAACCCCTCTCTGGAATATCACTACCACCATGTAGAGGCTGGTAGTACCGCATCCTTGGTACTACCACTCCCTAGTGGCCAGTAGTACCACTGGCTGGTACTACACCTCTCAGGGGCTTGTAGTACTGTCCTGTACCTGACAACACCTCAAATTGCTCTAAAATCAAATTTAATTCAAATCAATCTCAAACTTGAGCACCCACAAGCTCAAACATCATCAATTACTTATCACAAACATGGGTAGATTACCATATAGTCTCTTAAGGACATTGAGTGAAATTTAGAGTATGGTGCAATAGATGGCTATAGGGGCACACGCATATATCGCATGGCATGTGTGGATCCGGAGTGGACACACAGTATGGTATATGCGCCAGAACTTGTCGGTGTATTCCACACCGGGGTACTCTCTCCACCGCTGTTAGGTGGGGCCACGTGCGCAAGATATAGAAAGAAGAAGGTCCTGTATAAAGGACTCAACCTGCTGAAGGGAGGCTTGGCGGACGACCAGGACACGTGGCCGCCAGGCGAGCAGTCAGGCGATCAGGTCCCGACCCCGGGCGACCAGGTCATGACCCCTAACGACTAGGCCACGTGGCCACTCGGAGAGCAGCCGGGCGACCAGGCCACGTGGTCGTCCAATGAGCAGGCGGGCCCATTGTCAGTCATCCACGCAGACAAGGCAGGGAGGCTTCCGCTCGAAGCCTCCGCTAGGATCATGACGTATCATAGTCATTAAATGCGCATGGGAGCCATTAAATGCACATGGGAGACATTAAATGCGCATGGAGCCGTCACAATGTGCTTGGGAGCCATTAAATAGGCATGGCTCCCTGACGATATGATGACCTATCCCTCCAACTGAGCCAGCTCCACCAACTCCCATTCCATCTGCACCGCCCAGGGCAAGCCGGGAGACAGCGTGTACAGGCGTTAAGCCAGCGCGATGGCCGGCCGAAGGATCGGGGATGTCGCCTAGAGGGGGGTGAATAGGCGAATTAAAAATTTAAAACTAAATCACAGTGGAAATTAACTGTTCGGAGTATCCGAATCAGACTTCGGACTGTCCGAATGATTCGGATAGTCTGAGGTGTGTTCGGACAGTCCAAAGCTATATTCAGATAGTCCGAGGTTATATTCGGATAGTCCGAGTGGTTCGATCCAAAATATGCGAAAAGTAAGTCTAGGCTATTTAGAGGTTATCACTTGTACCAAATTGAACTAGTTAGCCTAGAATACCTAGAACAAGTATGGATCTAGGAGAAAACTCAGTAGAAAAGTAGATCGGGCAATTTCAAGATTCAAAATCAAATACTAAAGCAAGAGTAAGAAGCAAACATAAAGACATTGATTTTTCACCCGAAGTTCGGATCCTTGAGGGGATCCTACGTCTTCAATGAGGCGGCTCGGTCACACTTGAGCCGGGGTCTCTTTCAACCCTCTTCCTCCCGGTGTTGCACAAATGCACTCGCCGGTCTTCACTCCTTTGATTCCTTCCCTTACGGCGGAATCAGCCTTCACAAACTTCCCACGGCCAACCACACAAAGTTCCGGTGGCTCGTAGGTGACCTCCTAGCCGTCTAAGAGTCCTCAACCTCCAAGAGTAACAAATACTCATGAAGAACAAGCTTGGAGATGAACTCAAGTGCTCAAAGATCAAATCTCTCTCAACACACACCTCTTCCAACTCTCCTCAACCCTTCTCACTAAGAGGATCACTTAGATCTAAGAGTAGAGAGGGTTTTTGGGGGCTCAAGAATGAGGGTATGTCACTTCTAATCAACAGGGTAAAAGCCCCCTCAAAATGGGGGAGGATGGGGCTATAAATAGAGCCCCCAAAAAACTTGCCGTTTTGCTCAACGTTCGAGTCAGTTCGGATAGTCCGAACTCAAGTTCGGATAGTCCGAACGGGTTAAATATGGCTAACAGAGAGACTCAGTTCGGATAGTCCAAAAATATGTTTGAAAAGTCCGAAATCTTCGGATAGTCCGAACTAACTTCGGATAGTCCGAACAGCACTGAGCAGCCCGACGAAGCATAACTTTTGACTCCAGACTCCAATTTCAGTGATTTTGGACTCTACGGAAAGCTAAGAACGAGGGCTACACAACTAACAAGGTCTCACTACCAAAATCTCAAAGGATAAATCCAGATTTCATAAAGAATCTAAGAGAGACTTACAATTCTCACTTTCGGCACCACCAACACCACTCTCTCTCTAAGTTTCACAAGGATGGATCACTTGAACACTTGACACATCTAAAAGTTATTCGACGTCGCATCCCTCTTAGTAGTACGACAATCCTTAGACTCAAATTATGAAAGGACAGGGGATGTCGCCTAGAAGGGGGGTGAATAGGCGAATTACAATTTTACAATTTAATATGCAGCGGAAATAAAACACCCAAAGTTTTCATCCGAGTGTCAGGGATTTTATCCGGATACTCAGTATAAATGTCCGGACTATCCGGGTTTTAGGTTCGGACACTCGGATTGGAGACTTTGAATGGCCGAGGGTTTAGCAGGACTCTCCGGACTTTTACTCGGATACTCGGTATGTCCGGACTATCCGGTAATAATGTGCGGATGCTCGGTTGGGAACCTCGAGATGAAATTTTAAATTTCTCCAACTTTTAAACAATCTACTTGAACACAAAGATGATAAACACTAGCAGAACCTAGATCAAGTAGATGACTAGCGAGAAACTCAATAATCAAATAGATCGGGCAATTTCAAGATTCAAAATCAAATACTAAAGCAAGAACAAAAGTAAGCAAGAATGAAAGGCAAACTTGGAGCGATGATTTTTCACCGAGTTCGGATCCTTGAGGATCCTCGTCTCCGTTGGCGGCACCAAGCCGGGTCTCTTTCAACCCTTATCCTCCGGTGTTGCACTTTGCACTGCGCGACCAGTCACCCAAGACACGGGGTCTCTTTCAACCCGCTAGCCTTGGGTGTTGCACCTTGCACTCATGGCTTTCACTACTTTGATTCCTTCCCTTGCGAGGCGGAATCGGCCTTCACAAACTTCCCACGGCCAACCACACAAAGCTTTGGTGGCTCGTGGCGACCTCCTAGCCGTCTAGGAGTCCTCAACCTCAAGAGTAACAAATGCTCACGAAGAACAAGCTTGGAGATGCAATCAAGTGCTCAACAACTCAAATCACACTCAACAGAGCACTACCCTCTCTCACACCCAACCCTTCACTCAAAGGGATCACTAAGATCTAGGGTTAGAGGGGCTTTTGGGAGCTTAAGATCACTAAGAATACACCTCAAAGCACCCAGGAACCAGCCCAAAAGCTCTCCCCAATGGCTACCCAAGAGGGGGCTTTAAATAGAAGTCCCCAAAAAAACTAGCCGTTTGAATTAGCAAAAGTCCGGATACTCGGACTATTTTTACCAGAATGTCGGACTAAATGTCGGGATACTCGGAATCATCCGGATACTCGGACTGATCTAACCGAGAGACCCAACCCGGATACTCGGACTTAAGTCCGGATACTCGGGATCGACTCAATGACCCGACGAAAAAAGAGCATAACTTTTGATTCGGACTCGATTTAAGTGATTCTGGACTCTATTGAAAGCTAAGAACAAGAGCTACACAACCAACAAGGTCTCACTACCCAAATTTCAAAGGATAAATCCAGATTTCACCAAGAATCCAAGAGAGACCTACAACTTTCACTTTAAGCACCACCAACACCACTCTCTCTAAATTTCACAAGGATGGATCACTTGAGCACTTGACACATCTAAAAGTCATTCAATGGAGCATCCCTCTTAATAGTACGGCAATCCTTAGACTCAAATTAAATCAAAGATAATACAAGTCTAGAAATAATCACTTGCGCGTCTTCTTTCTTAATGCCGGTGCATGAAGACCTTCACCATATAATTGATGACATCTTCGCCTTGTCCAACTTGACTCGATTCACCTCATGAGACTTTCGTCCTATCGACCTTGACTTGATCATCCTCTCCGACATCTCCACGCCAAGTCGATCTTGACTTATTCCTCAACTCTTGGTGACACCGTCGTCTTGTTGACCTCGGCTTAATGATCATCCTCCCGGATACCTTGGTCATCATACACATACGGGACCTAATTCTTTCCAAACCACTCATGAATGACATTAGTCCCAAAAGCTCAATAGATATGAATAAATTGATATTTGTGAGCAATTAAGTACCACAAGTGTTTCATATGAAGAAGCATAACATAAATGGAAACACTTGACATAAGAAAAGTTCTCTACTAAGTGCATCATGATGAATATGTAATTGATCTATATGCACTAGAGAGATAATTGCCGATATGATGAATCAATTAAATCATGGCAAGGATCACAGTCTTTACTTTAAATGAAGCACATGATAGAATATACATGAATTGTACATGTGCAGATAATATTTGAAATAAGAGTAAATATGTGATCCAACTCTAGATTAAACTTCACTAAGAGAAGTGCATGAGAAGGTACACAACTAAGACATGCAACACTAAATACCTATGTCATACATCATATACTGATCAAGAACTTAAAGAAACAAAGTAAGTAAAAGATGCTTCCATAAGCATACCATTCAGAGCTTGTAGGAGATGAATCATGCGCGAAGGAGACACCAAGAGACGGAGAACTCGAACTGGCAGGAGAACTCGAACTCGAAGAAGACTTCCTTCTTCTTTTATCTTGATCTGCGCCTCCCTTTCCCCGTTGATTCATTCTTGCAAATAGATTGGGGATGAGATGCTGCAGGGGGTGGGGAGATTGGGGATGAGATGTTGATGGAAGAAGATAAATTGGGAATGAGCTATTAAGAGAGGGGCTAACCAGTTCGGCCGACGTCGTCGTCTCTGAGCGATTGGGGATCAGTGGCTCGGCGGGCGGCAACTGCAGGCGGACAATGGCGGGGGCTCGGCGGCGGGAACCTGGCCACCACCAATCTTCTTATTGCAAGGAGATGGGTTGGCGAGCGGATTGGAGCTGGAAAATCTTATGGGTGGCCGGATCTCCGCGCGGGGAGGGGTGGCTGGCGCGCTGGAGTCTTCGTGCGCGCGACGGAGGGGAGGAGACGTGGTGCGCGCATCGGATCCAGAGGAAGGGATGGAAACGATGATTCTGCTCCCAACGCTAGCCATGTCGTTTCTTTGCGCATCGGTCTACGGAAAGACTTAGTTTCCTGCATGAGAAATGATCTCTCTTTCACCCCAATAACTCTATTGCCATGTCACTAATTTACTTATATGGCAGCCTCATTAATATCATAGAAACTAGCTAACATGGAGCATTGGAACTGCCCTTATATAGTTGATATTATACGTATGTAAGATGTGGGAAAGGAAAAATGACTCCGTCCATTGGTGAATACTAGCATCGATAATCTCTACTAATATAAATTTGCAATTGGTGGAAGCGGTCCGTCGTTCTTCCTAGCCCCCTCCTGGTCATATCCCCAATAATGGCAGGTCATTATAGCTAATTATTCTTTCCTAATTCTGACTAGCCATATCTCTCTAATCTGGTGATTATTATAGCAAAATCCACGATTATTCTTGGCAATTAATAATGACCAATCATTTCTTTTGTACTTTATATATCTTTGTCAGATTTCATAGAATCAATCAGGAGAATTCATTCAAGATCTCCCATATTGTCTTGTCATGGCGAATGAACCGATTAATAAGTGATGGATGGACGTACATAGTCAGAAGGTGCAGAGGTCAACAAGTGGTCGATAGTAACTACGGCGGAAGAAGGCGGAGGCCTTGGCCCACGGGTGCCGTGACCCAGCCGGGCGATTGGATGTGAACAAAGCGTCTGGCAACTTGGCGTGGTTGCCGGCGACACCGTTGGACGTCGTCAGCGGTGAAAGAGTCATTGACATACCCCTTGGAGATAAACGGGTTGATCCAGCTGAAGGTCGCGAGAGAGAGGAATGACGCGGCGGGGCATGGCGTGGAGGGCATCTCGGCGTTGGTGTTTTCTGATTCACCTTCATGGGCTCCGGCATCATGACTGGTGAAGCCAGTGATGGCTAGGTACGCCAGAGACATGGAGACGAGTAAGTAAAGAAAAGCGAGAGGTCATCTGGGAAGAGTAGCGAACCGTCGGTGCAACGGACCACCGTCGAAGCGGAGAAAAGCACGACATCGAGGCGGTGGCGATCGAAGAAACGAATGTGCAAAGGTGGTGGCGGTGGTCTCTTTCTCCGAGGCGATGACCATACTGATTATAGTATCTTGTGACGAAGTGGTGGCGAAAAGGCAGACTCTATAAGCGTCTTGCCTGCGGGCATGGCGAGAGGAAGAGAAACGCGATCTGGTAATATAAATTACAAAAAGAGATAAAAATGACTGATTGATTTTTGAGATTGGTAATATATATTTCTACATATAATATATTTGGTTTTAATTCGTATCGAAGAAAAAACCATAAAAACTTTTGTAATTGGGAGAAATAGATGTTTGATCTTGTAGCATAATTTTTTTTATTGCTTGATATTTATATTTTATTACCAATTTTATTTTTTGTAGCAACGCATGGGAATTAATCTAGTGACAATCATTGAGGCACGTGCAGAGAAAGGGGTGCACCACCTACCAGTCGGACCACCTTTCACCAGGTACACCGCTACCTCCGGACAGGGCACAGGCGCCATTTTACCTGCCTCGCCGGCTCGCCGCCGCCCCCTCCCCCGCCCCGTTTATAGACTTCCGCGCTCCCCTTCTACACCCTCCCGAGCAACAAGCCAAGAAGCAAATCAACACACGAACACTTCGAGACCCCAACCCAGACCAAGAATGGCGTCCAATTACACCGCTGCGACGCTCGACGGCAGCGCCCTCGCTGGGCGTGCGCTGGCCGCGGCCGGCGCGCGGCACATGTTCGGGGTGGTGGGCATCCCGGTCACCTCCCTCGCCTCGCGTGCTGCCGCCGCCGGGGTTCGCTTCCTGGCTTTCCGCAACGAGCAGTCCGCGGGCTACGCTGCCGCCGCTTACGGATTCCTCACCGGCTCTCCCGGCCTCCTCCTTACCGTCTCCGGCCCCGGCTGCGTCCACGGCCTCGCGGGCCTCTCCACGCTACCGCCAACGCCTGGCCGCTGCTCATGGTCTCCGGCTCCTGCTCCCAGCCCGACGCCGGCAAGGGCGACTTCCAGGAGCTCGACCAGATCGCTGCCACCAAGCCCTTCGCCAAGCTCGCCGTCAAGGCCACCACCATTGCCGACATCCCTCGCCTCGTCTTCCAGGCCCTCGCCGCCGCCGTCTCCGGCCGCCCCGGTGGCTGCTACCTCGACCTCCCGTCCGACGTTCTCCACCAAACCCTCACCGAATCTGAGGCAGCCGCACTCATAGCCGCGGCCGCGGCCGATTCCGCCGCATCCGATTCTTCCCCACCGAAGCACAAGACTCTAGACGAGGGCATCGAGAAGGCGGTGGAGCTTCTCCGGCGCGCCGAGCGGCCCCTGATTGTGGTTGGGAAGGGCGCAGCGTACGCGCGCGCTGAGGAGGCGATCCGGAACCTGGTGGACACCGTGGGCATTCCCTTCCTACCGACGCCGATGGGGAAGGGAGTTGTGCCCGACGCACACCCGCTGTCCGCCACCGCAGCACGCTCGCTTGCCATCGGGCAGTGTGATGTGGCGCTGGTCATCGGTGCAAGGCTTAATTGGTTGCTTCACTTTGGCGAACCGCCCAAATGGTCCAAGGATGTAAAATTCATACTTGTAGACGTCTGTGAGGATGAGATTGAGCTCCGGAAACCACACGTTGGGCTCATTGGAGATGCAAAGAAAGTCACTGAGCTAATCAATAGGGAGATCAAGGACCAGCCATTCTGCTTGGCG
This sequence comes from Guadua angustifolia, assembly GCA_036346375.1. NCBI lineage: Eukaryota > Viridiplantae > Streptophyta > Magnoliopsida > Poales > Poaceae > Guadua > Guadua angustifolia. The sequence goes on from CM070501.1 coordinate 12,092,226, forward strand.
CGGTCACACCCATGGGTTGAGGCAATCACCAAGAAGGCTAAGGATAATGTGCTTAAGATGGAGGTGCAGCTCGATAAGGATGTTATGCCGTTCAATTTCCTGACACCTATGCGGATTATCCGGGATGCAATCCTTGCTGAGGGGAGCCCTGCTCCAGTCATAGTCTCAGAAGGGGCAAACACCATGGATGTTGCCAGGTCTGTGCTTGTGCAGAATGAGCCAAGGACAAGACTGGATGCTGGGACATGGGGAACAATGGGGGTCGGATTGGGATACTGTGTTGCAGCTGCAGTGGCTGAACCTGAACGACTCATAGTTGCTGTGGAGGCGATTCTGGATTTGGATTCAGTGCAATGGAGGTTGAGGTATGAATAATTACATTCAGTCCCACTTCAAAAAATCAAATAGCTTCAATTCACAACTTGTTTAGTTTAATTTGCATAAACGTTTCATAGAAGTTTTATTAGCACCTTTTGTTGTTTTCTACTTTTTTTTTTTACTTTTGCTATGGCCATGCTTTTGTGAGCTGAAACTAACATTATTTGGGATCAAGGCAAGCAAGGGTAATTGATTGGGCACTTTATGTTATAGTCAACAGCGTTCAGGAAAAAAGCTAGACGCCATCATCCATATATTACCAAATATAACAACTCTCCCAAGTATTAGTATCTGTATGACACCATGACATCACACAAAAAAAAGAAGCAAAGATCACATGTCATTAGAATAATGCGTCCAAGAATTGTGTATCATTTAGTGTTGTGCTTGCTCATGTTTTAAATAAAATCTTTGGAGGTAGAAAATTCTTTTTATCAACTTAAATAGATCACCATTGTTCTTTTGGTCCCTAGAAAACAATATCCCCTGTTTTGTGGCTGTTTAGGGAAATCCTTGTAGTGATTCATCCTGATCAAGCTAATATTATTCTACTCCAGGTAGTCTACACAATATACAAATAAAACTTCCACATTCTATATTTTCCAGCTCCATATTCATTTATATTGTAATCTCATTTGTTCCTCTGTAATCTCGTATTGGTCCTTGGCACAACATGAATATACAACTTTGTATGGAATCACAAAATCAGGATGCCATTAGTCCTAAGATTATACATTTTATAGGAATGTTAAAATTTCAGCATTTTGTGTGAGGCTAATATTTGTATTGCCAATCCATTAGACATAATTTTGCTATTTGGGTAACCTTGTGGTTTTCTTCAATTAATGCACACACTATAGAACATGACATCATATGATGCTTGGATTTATTTAGGAAAAATTCTATTTGACAGCTTGAACTATTGGGGTGCGTCTACTTAACCCTTGTGTTACTCGGACACACCTCGAACTCGAGTTAGCTTCCGACACCTGCATCTGATTCTAAGTAGCATTTCCCGTGTCCAAAAAGTTTTGCTGAATTAGACACGCTGAATCCGAGTTGGATTCTAACTCCCATGTCTTCCCATGTCTGTCTAAACACTACTTAACCCTATAGACTACAAAACCGTCTACTTACGATCCTTATCTTGTAAAACTAGAGCAAATAACCCCCTAAAGTGGTTTTGGAAGGCGGTTTGGCCATCGTGGACGATGATAAAGACTGGTTTTTGCAATATAGGATTAGGCAATGACATGGACTTTGTAGGCTAAGTTAGCAAATCAAATAAATTCAAAACACTCTTCTCTCTCCCCCACCTTTTCTTTTTGTTTTTTCTTTGTTTCTTCTTCCTCCCTTCTCTATCTCTACTCCTCCTAATAGCGGTGCCCTGCATGCGCACTCGCCTTCCATGCTAGCAATCAAATTGCCTGGCCACACATAGGCCTCACTTATGTTACTTGAATATTTCAGAAAACTAGCATATCGGTATTGGATACTCATCCATATCGAATATGGTCAGATACGTGTCCTGCCCGTATAGGTGAATTTCTTATTTTTCAAAAAAATAAAATAATTCCCGATACTTATTTGATATTTGCCTGATACTTCCCCAATTCCTCTCAACCATAATACCTCTATCAACATAGAAGGAGATGCTAGAATCATTTTATTCCCACCCCACAGTCCTTTCTCTCATCCATCTTGCTCCCTATACCACCACCCCTACTCCTCTCTTCCCTTGGGCTCCCACGCCAACATTCTTCTCCCCCTTTAAACGGTGGCACGTGGAACCCCTCTCCCTATTAGTGCGGCCTTGTCATTGGTCCTCATGCACAATGAGTCCTCCCACTAGTACTCTCCTTCCCTTTTGACTGTGGTAGTGTGGTATAATCCCAAGTAGCCAGCGGTAGCCAGAAGCTAATGAGAGCAGCAGTGGTTAGGAGGCAAGACATATGGCTATGGCTAGTAGGAATAGAAGCGCACAATTATGGAGACGTTTGGGGTAGCAATAGACTAGATGCCCTAAGCCACTTGCGGTATAGGCTTATGGGCCTTCGAGATGATCTAGCCCATTTACTTCATTTTATTTGTTATTATCACTTTTATGTCTATTTTGTGTATGATATACTATATCTCATGTATGTTTCTCTATTATTTTATTTTTATTATATATACACACGTATTGCCATATCGGTGTTTTGGGGAAATGGCATATTGCAGTATTAGCGTATCGTGTATCTGGGCATCCTAGGGCCTCACTGCGCTTGCCGCACGAGCCATCATCGCTATTGCTCCAAAATGCCACTGCGCTGTCCAGTGCCATCGCCGGACGCGGACTAGTCTCCTGCCTTACTTCAGAAGGGTGCTACTGTGCTTAGTGGAGCTTGGGGGATGGATTAACTGATGCTTCTCCATTTTTTCAAATCTTTTGGGTTTGGTTTGGGATTTTCTTTTGATTTCTCCTTTTTTTTGTTCCAAATGTTTTCCCCTTTTTGTTGTGCATGCTTGGCCTACCTTTGGATTCCTCCTGTGGTGCTGGAGCAGAGAGGATTAAGTGTAGCATGCAACAGTGAAACAAGAAAAAGAAATGGAGGGGAAAAAAGGAGTTGCAGTCACGCACACATGTGGGGACAAGCGTGGTGTCGGGACCCGAATATGCAAATCTAGACCCTTTGTTTATACCGCACTAGTTCAGGATCACGCTAGTGCACACAGGCTCAACATCGGTAAATATCACAATCATTCATAACGGAAATAAGATAAAAGATATCATATATTGAATATTACTAGTTGTATGGCCTTATGGTCAACTTACATGACTATGCCTCACAAGGCTGAATAACAAATTAAACTGTAGAGGCACTAGTTCAGGATCACGCTAGTGCACACAGGCTCAACATCGGTAAATATCACAATCATTCATAATGGAAATAAGATAAAAGATATCATATATTGAATATTACTAGTTGTGTGTGGCCTTATGGTCAACTTACATGACTATGCCTCACAAGGCTGAACAACAAATTAAACTGCAGTGGAATGAAGATGTAGATAACCCCTCAGCATGCCACAGGCAACCGAAAAGGCTCGCACGCTAAACATTCGTCCCTTCATAGTACTCTTCAACTGGTGATGTGGTTGGCAAAGGGTAAGTACTTTCTTTGGTGTGCCGACAGAGAAATCATGACAAAATCTTTACAATGTTTTGTCTTAACTCAGTACCACTCACTAAGGTTTCAACACTAAAGAGCTCAACCACCACAACAGGCCCCCCCCTCTTGCGCCATGCGAGTTTATCTGTGAATCCGGACTCACCACCACAAGTAGTACTAAAGCTAAGATATTGCAAACTAGTCAGCTAGGCTGTCCCATAACAGACATGTGGTTGCATGATTGACTCAGGTCAAAGGCTCGCAAGGTTATGTCCTTAGGGTGATCAAAGCAAGACTTCCACATATCCTCTGCCCATCGGGCCCATCTTGACACACTTGCCCCTTGCCACTTGCTTCAATCTAAGTGATTACCATCCCAGTTCATTACCAAGCACCACGTGCTATCCACAATTCAACATCGTTGCGTGACGTCCCTCGTCACAATAACTCAATCTCATAGTGTGACCACACATGACACACAAGTTCATAACATTGTTCTATATACCATTAGTCAAGATTAATTCGCAATGATTCAAGTACATGTGATGACGTGGCTTGGTTAAGCAAGCTATTACGATCTAACCATCCCATGTTGACTTTAATAAATCAACTATAGTGAACCAATCTAGGGTGAAAAATAGATCATGGCATACAAATGACAAGGTTGGGTATAGATCAAAAGGTATGATAGCTAAGTCCCAATTTAGATTGAAAACATTTGTACACATGAAATACTATGCAATATAGTAAAGCAAAATAGCAACTTTGTAAACAAAGGTTCAACATAATCAAAGCATAACTTGCCTTAGGAAAGCCCTTATTCCTGCTTTGAACCTTGGTCTTTAGTTGATGGGTCTTCCTCGGATGCGTTGCACAATTTAACGTCTATGCGAAACGAAAGAGAAAGCCAAATAAATATCAAACCAGAGAGTAAACAAACTCCAAAAATCAAATAAAATTCACCATTAAATAGATCTCAATTTTACAAATTTTTAGAAATTTGAATCACCTCAATCGGAGCTCATATGAGGGAGAACGGGTTCGGAGAAAATTCAAAAATCATAAAAATCAGAAAATTGAAAATCAAATAATAACCCGAATTATTTTTATAAAAAATTCGTATTATTGGGTCATGCTGACGTCATCACCGAACTGGGCCAATCAGAACGTGACACGTCGCTCGGGTATATGGACACAGTTCACAAACTAGTGCCGATTCTCCGTGGACGCGGTCCACGGTGCTCCGGGTTCTGCACCCGACACACGGCGTGTCGTGATTGGTCGCAGCACCGCACAGATCAAAGCTCTCGATGGCTGACACGCGGCGCACATCCATGAGACCAGCCGAACTAAACGGAAGCGATTACTCGTGACGTGGCGAAATCCTAGTAGTTCATCATGGATCGAACGGACAATAGCTCACTCGATGCGAATGGCGAAGCGGCGGCGGGGATCTTCACTGGCATTGGAGGCGATGACGGCGGCGCAACGACCAAACGACGACGTTATCTGGCGGAACGAGTGCAACTTGGGACAGAGTTCTTAGATCTGGTCCCCAAAGCGGTGGAGACGACGTATCGGCGGTGAAACTTCATAGAAACGATGGCGTCTTCTTCGGTGAGCTCCTGCGGCTTGATCACGGTGACTCGGCGAACGTTGCTTGGACCAATAGAGGCAGCAGACCACAGCGATTCTCGGGACGCGTCCCACGCCTTAAATAGCGCCAGCAAACGCGTCCCACACGGACTCCTAAGTCGACACAGCGGCGGAGGCATGTCCAGAACAAAGACAGTGGCAGCACATGACGTGGCCTCATCCGGTCTGCACACATGACGCGCTATCCATGCTGATCCTGAAATCCAACGAGCATGGTTAGATAATGCCGTTTACTGTTGCAATCAATCCAACACGCCCGATGTAGATCCAAAGACTGGCAGATTAGGGTTTCACGGAGATGAAAGCTGTTGCATTGGGATCGAATGGCTATAGCAAAGGCTTCTAGAAGACGGGCCTAGGGCCTCTGACATGAAACAACCGGGCCGCTTGAAACTGGGCTGCGCGCGCACAGTATATGGGCTTGGCCCAGCACTATTCATAGCGATTTTCTCAGATTTTCCAATTAAAATAATTCTAAAAAATAGTTTGATTTATTCTAAGCAATAAAAATATCAGAAAAAATCCAAGAAAATTCTCATAAATATTTTGAGACATTTTGAACTTAAATAAAATATCTTTAGCAGAACTTTATATAAATTTTACCTACATAAAGCTAGTTTTTGTCAAAACGGCAATATACTTAACTTAAAAATAAATTCAATAAATCCCAGAAAAATCCAATAAATTCAGAAAAAAAAAACAAAAGATGCATAAATGGAATGAAACAATAATAAAGACAAATTTTTGGGATGTTACACGTGGTCAGGTACAAGGTGGCTTGGTAGGCGGTGGTGGGGTAGTGGCGACAGTGCCGACTTGCATTGCAATACAGCTTGAGTGGAGGAGGGAGAGGGGGGAAGAAGGGGTACACTGACTGACATGTGGGCCTTGGTGTAGCAATTTGTATATTTGATTTACTGACTAATCGCCATAGTGTCATCCATGTCATTGTCCAGGGTAGCAAAACCACCGTGAGCGGTTATTTGCTTCGGTTTTGTAAGATAAGAGGGTGAAGTGGACAGTTTTGTAATCTGAGGGTTAAGTAGACCACCCCAATAGTTTATAAGGTCAAATAGACTTTCCTTATTTAATTGAAACCCAGCTGTTAGGTAAGACCATTCCAAGCTCTGAGGCATTTCTTTTAAGTTTGTTCAATGATCTCCTTGATGTACTAGTTGTACAGTTTGCTTAATGATACATTTAAAAGATGAAGCTGATTCTGCATACATTTAATTATACCCATTCGATGATTTATTGGTGAAGCACTTCTAAATTGTAGGCTATTGCTGTTGTTCTCAATTATTTGCTAGGTGTATTCATAACAGTTTGAGAATTATTGTTGTTTGATACTACTTGTCAAATAGTTCAATATTAACATTGATAGATTGCTGGCTCAAACAATTTCATGGAAGCGTGCAAAGCAAAACATTTGATTGTGTATGCTTAATTATATGTCCTGACATGGACTAATCACTCATTGTCATGTTCAGCAGAGTAAATGTTTATGTGGACACTAGAGAAAGGTTAGTAGGGTCATAACTAGCCATATAAGTAATCCAAATTTGGTGTATCGTTGTGTTTGAAATTTGGCATTTGAGTAGTGTAACCTGTTAGATGTGTAGAACATATGCCCTATTTAGGGGGTGCTTAAAGCTAGCTTTAGGTTCCGAAAAGCCAGTAAGCCTGCCCAAACAGGTCAGTTTTTAAGCGGTTTTCATTATAAGCCAGAAGCCACATATAACTAGCAAAAGCCAAAAGCAGAGCAAAACGTGCTTTTGCAACTCATTGCGGATAAGAATTAGCTGTTTGCCAAACGGCCTCTTATAAAAAGCTACAGCTGTTTTTCGGTCCAGAAAACCAAAAAGCAGCTTTTCAGAAAATCTACGGCTTCCCCAAACAGGCCTTATTAATGTTTGACTAGACACTTAGACAGCATCAAACTTCAGCTTGGTTTTGGTGAACTTTGTTAGTTAGTTTTGTATTTTGTTTTTCTACAGGCTTCATTTGCGTCTCCTTCAATTGTTTCTCTACCAGTTTGGTTTAGGTGGCCTTGACGTTGCCCTTTGAATTTTCTTGCTTACTAGTCGCACTTTGAATAAACATAGCTATATTTTATTTTCACTATGTTGTACCAAATGTGGATGTCCTAATTTATTTATATTGTGCTGTTCACTTTGCAGACATTGGTAAGGTACCAGCTGCCTGTTATTGTAATTGTTTTCAATAACAATGGTGTCTATGGTGGTGACCGAAGAAGTCCTGATGAGATAACCGGACCCTACAAAGATGACCCTGCCCCAACTTCTTTCGTTCCAGCTGCAGCTTACCATAAAATGATGGAAGCTTTTGGTGGAAAAGGTTATATTGTTGACACACCAGACAAGCTAAAATCTGCCCTTTCTGAATCTTTTCGTGCCAGGAAGCCAGCAGTGATTAATGTTATCATTGATCCTTATGCTGGTGCAGAGAGCGGTAGAATGCAGCATAAGAACTGAGAGTGTTTGATTGTACCATAGCCTAGCACGATGCTGGTGTGAGTTAATAAGCGACATCCTTCATCCAGTTCTTTTGGATGGTGGCTTCTTTGTTCTGTCTTCGGATGGAAGATGTTCTGTAAACTTAGCTGGCCTGATGAAATTTAAATGGACCCTCGATGAACTAGATATAAACTTATTTCTCACTGTATTTAAGGAAGCCCTTCTGGATAGTCTTCCCTTTCTCTATGGCATGTGATAGAATTCATGTTGTCCATTATGTAAAGTACTGTGTTTGTGTATATGTAAACTATGCAGTATATCTGTTGGAGTGCTTATCAATTCACTCATGACATGGATGCCTGGATAAGTTTGTACACCCGTTTGAATAAAAAGTCTGTAGAGAGTAAAGTGCAAAAAGGCTCAACATTTTTGCCGTTCTACTCAAGTCTTAAAACTTGAATTTAGCCTTTTGTAGAACTGAACAAAAAGTTGTAGGCAAAAATGGCAAAAAGAAAGTTGTGCTACTTAAGTCTTTATATTTGAATTTAGACCGGCGGATTAGTGGTATTAGCTATGTTGTGCTACTCGGGGCTTGTGAGACTAGGCAACAAGATTTCAAATGACATTGTGCGTAAGGTGTTCGGACATTTTACTATGGCTCTGGAGTTCTACCATGTTCCCTCCTTGGGAGTACAGAGTTTATGCTCTCGTATAAGCAGGGCCCTATCTATCTCAATAAATTGCTATTTGGTCCTCATGAAAAGTTGATGCAGTCTAGTTTTTGCTACAGCTCGGCTCTCTTTGTTAGGTTTTCGCCGGTAGTCTCTGGTTGACGTGTAATTGCGCAACCTGTAACCTCCAAAACTTTCTTACTTTTACCTCTTCTTTAATGCAAATGCAGAGCTATTTTCAGCTTTGCTAAGCTAGAACAAGAGCGGTAAAAAAAAAAAAAAACGGAGTTTGACAAGCCATTCATGCTTAGCATGAGAACAGCTCCATTCGAGCTGAGCTTGAGCCCACACCTGAGATAGAACCCAAAATTGAGCTGAGCTCGAGCAGCTGGATAAGTCATATATGCAGTTTCGGTAAGTTGCATACACAGTTATACACTCGTATGCAAACTAGATGAATAACAGTGTGTTGCTACGGATTAAAAAAAAGGAATAAATGTTACATGCTATAAAACCCCTATAGTAAAAATGTTCCACATGTAAGACTATACAGATAAAACATTTCACTAAAAATAATTATTTCAAGACTTATCTTAAGAGAATAGAGGACCAATCTCATCAATCACAACGAAGATGTCTCTCAATAAGATGTGGCAAGTATAATTTTAGAGTTCAATTCAAATGAGGTGAGCATTGGTATGATTTGTTCCCTAGCTAGGCTCGCTACATAAACACCAAAGTAATGCACAAATTTTACTCATGATGTTTCAATTTATCGAAGGAGCCACCAAACCATAACTATATATAGTCTATGGTACTCCCTGGTCTTTAACTTGCATGAAAAACCTTCAAATTGGTTTATACTCTTGTACACTTGAGATGTGCATGAACTTGTCGAAGGTTAGAAATCGACAATACACTTATAGTTTTGGGTACCTTCAGTTATCAGAGCTAAACAAAAAATCAAAGGCACACAATAAGGTTCGGGCCCCCAGATGGAGTAACACCCTACTTCATGAGTGGATGATGTATGGACTTGATGAACAGAGTACAAGCAGGTTGTCTAGTCCAAGTTACAATGAGGATTGAATTTAGGCAATGGCTAAACTACGGCTAGAAATTGACGAAGCGTAGCTTGTTGGCTCCTAATTGCTCTGCGCAAAAGGTCTTCTTGCTTTGAAGCTTTCTCTCCTCGAGGGTCCCTACCCCCAACCTTATATAGTTGGGGTAGCCCTGTCTCAAGTTGAATTGTGGTCAGTTTGGGATACCAGATCGTAGCCACTGAGGAGTCTATCGTCGCGTGATCTTCGCAGTATATCCAAACTTCCCTAGATATCAAGAGTAATTGAGTTGGTTTCCTCGTAACGGTAAAGTAACCGAGTCATTCCTAATATAAAATTATCTTTTGCGTATATATCTTATCCCATAGAATTGGGCCCGTGATATCCAGAACTTCTATATGTCATTAGAACATATCCTTCATGTATCCTTCGCGTACACATATCTCATGTTTAGATATTCGACAGTAGCCCTTGAACTCTGCCTAGTGGGGGGTCCACTTAAGTACTTGGTCGATTACTGCCAAATCCTAGCTTGGTTGAGTAACACCTTGCCTACTTGTGGTCGAATGATTCGAGTAGATTAGGAATCGCTAAGTATCGAGTAGGGATGTGCTGGGTTGAGCGCCTTGCAATCAGCCCATCTCGAGTCCTTAGAGCAGCCACAAGTTACTCGATGCTGACTTATTGACTCGACTCTGGGCAGAGTTATAAAAAAATTCAAAAATTTTAAACGTTGGGCAGTTGAGAATTTATTACTCTCGTCTGCAATGCCAAGACTGGTGCAGCCCCATCATTCCACTTTTCTCACCGATCGAGGCGCTGCACGGTGGGGAGTGATCCGTTCGCTTAAAAAGGTTTTGGTTTATAAATTCTTAGATCTGGAACTGTAAGCATTCCCCTCCTTTTTGCCTCCAGCCTTATTCTCGAAGCCTTTGTCGTGCTCCTTAAACTCTAGCGCAGCCACCTTCGAAGAATTCATCCTACATCTTTCTCAATGGCGTCCAGCCCTTCCATTAGTGCCGTAGTTGTCATGTCATCGGAGAAGAAACCTGAGACGGCTGCACCCGCTTTCCACAACGGCGAAGCAGTCTTTGAGGACGAGGCCCTTTAAAAGGTGTGGCAGAAGTCGATGATGACGAAGAAACGCCTCGTCGAATTGGCGAAAGATGGCTTTGTTCCTCCTCGGGAATTCTTCCATTGGAGGCTGTCAGAAGGTGAGCTGTTTCTCACCCCCAAAAAATGAGGATGAGACCGTTGTGTTTGAGGCCTTTTTCCACTGCGACTCAACTCCCCCCGTCTCAATTCTTATGCTCGGTTCTTGATTTCTATCAGATCCAGCTTTTCTAGCTGAGCCCCAATTCTATCATGATGCTCAATGTGTTAGTCCATCTTTGTGAGGCTTATCTGGGAATTAGTCTCAACCTCAACCTGTTCCGCCACTTTTATAATTTAAAACGGGTGACAAAGAACGAGGCTATTGGGGGTGCTGGTTTCCACCTCCGCAGCGGGTGTCTCAAATGCGTATATTTTTGCCCCTGTTACCTCTTCTTGGCAATCGGATTGGAAAAAATGGTGATCACCTCTCCGGACACCTTGAACATCCCTTTAGCTTATCGACCACTGTACCTTAATCCGATCGACCTCTAGACGAAAGTCCCTCCTTCGACTACCCGCAACGCTTATTACATCCAGAAGATCAAGGAGCTGAGGAAGATTAGGCTGACTGGGCGGCATGTAGCTCGAGACTTTATTATGCTTCGATCGAGTACACTGAAGTGCCGGGATCACTTGGCCTAGGACTACTCTGGAGTTGATGATGTCACTAGGGATAATACTGGCAGAAAGCACTTATAATACTCTTGTTCTCTTTGATTTAGTAGATGAGTGGTGAACTCACTCACTTTTGCTAGATCTGTCAAACTCGGACATCTCCTCTAGGCTGAGCAGAATGTTCCAGGGCTCAGAACCTAGCACTTGCGGTGTCATGGTGTATTCGCTCGCCAATCCTCAGCCAGAGGTGAGTATTGTGTCGTGGTTTGTAATCCATCATTCGTGAATTTGTCATCCACTTTAACCCAGCATCTCCTCAGGAAGCGAAGTTTGGCGATGAAAGTGGGCTGATTGAGGGAGTCATCGATCTAGAGGACGACGAGCCAACTCGAAATGATGATCAAGTGTTGGACCCAGTCTCCACCGATGCTGACTCTCCCTTGGATGACCAAGCACCTACTATCGTTCCCAATGAGGGTGAGGCTGCCCTGGAGCGAGCTGTGGTTGAGTCCCCTCGAGCAAGGAGGTTAGTGTCTCCAACGCACCATCGACTAGCCAAGCGGCCTTGAACTTCGTCATCAAGGCCATCCAACCAGGTGATCTTCAATCGCTCACTTGGATGTTATTGTCAATGATCGGGATCGCTTGATCACAGAGGTGAAGAGGGGTGAGTCGTGTATGCAGGAGCCAAAACGAGCTTCACTCACCGAAGGAATGCGTTCGCTACTTCGTTGGTTGAGTCAAAAGGAAAACGAGCAAGACATGGGGAGTTATACTGGTTCGAGCCCCTATGAAGGTAAAAGCTCTACTCCAGTCTTGCCCTGAGGCAAGGATGTTCACTATGCTTGAGTACAAGTGTTTGTTTTACAGCTCGAGCTCTGGGGAATTCTACGCTGGTTGTGCCTACTATCTTGTAGCTTTGATTGCCTGCCCAAAGCGTGTTCGCCTCAAGGGGTTTTATACCTCTCCCGGCTATTTCCAAAAATGGCTGAGAGAGATTCCTGAGTAGTGGCCTAATGTGCACCGAACGTAAGCTGTAACCGTTCCGCATCTGTCGCCCACATTCGCCTTAACTCCAGCATTCAAGGTCCTGGTAACTGTCGAGTAAGCGCACATCTTGAAATCGAGGTCGAGGTCGTGCGGGAGTTGAATTCTTGCCCCCCAAGCTCGAGGTCGCGTGGGAACCACGCAGCCCAGGTCGTGGTCGGAGACCCTTGTAGCTCAACCCCGAGCTAGGGGCCCTGTTGACTGTGTATTGACCTGTCAGAGATTTCTCAGTCCCCAACATCTAGCCCCCGAGGCTCAAGGTCGTGTCAAGCACTTGGGACGACCTCGAGCCTCACGACATTAACAGAGGGGACGATCTTCTGGTCGCCCCGAACTCAAGGTTGAGATCAGGCGGAGACCAACGAAAAGGCTTCAACGTCGCTACACCTGACACCCCTTGGACTTCAAAATTCAGGACGGACACGATCAAGCAACGGAACCGCCTGTAACACCTCGATCCCACCACTCAATCCTTAATTGCACCTGTCGAATCACCATCGACACGCCTTTTGAGATGCCTTAACCTCTGGCCAGCAGTGAACAGGACTTATAAAACCCGAGCCTACAACAACTTTGAAAGACTCTCGACCTTCCTGCAATCTTCGCCTCCAACCTTCTGCTCGAGCCCTTCTTCTTCTTTCGACCAAACATCCCACAATCACCATGGCCATGCTCGGAAAAAGTTCTCTGTTAGCGGCGAGGATGAAGGAGCTTGAGAGCCTAGGATTGCTGGACCCAGCGACGTGGCGGCTGCCTGGTGGAGAGACCGAGCCGCAGCCACGGGACGATGAGCTCATCAGCACCGAGCATTACATGCTCTTCGGCATACGGACACTGGAGAGTGACTTCCTGGCGGCAGTTCTCGCCCAATGCGAGATCGATTCATCAATCTAGTGCCGAATTCTATCCTTCTCCTTTCCATCTTCTCCCATCTGTGCGAGGGGTTCCTTGGGATCCTTCCCACCCCCTCTCTTTTCTTCCGCTTCTTCTCCTTGTTCTGCACCGGGAAGGACCCCGTGGTCGGTTGCTACTACTTCTGGCTGTGGGCAGGGCTTCCTTGGTCCTTCCCTAAAATCTGCTCTCGGGACTCCCTCGGCCCGTGGACCGAGCGGTGGTTCTACCTGAAGAGGGGTGAAGATGGCGCGCTGGCGTACGATGGAACCCCCATCACTGACAAGAGGCAGACGCTAGAGGCGGAAGACCTGGAGGTCGATCAAGAGGCCATCGTTGCCATCCATATCTACGCTACGCGCGGCCTCACTAGGCAGGCCATCGCCAATGACTACCTGCAGGGCCGGGTGTTCCCTCTGCGGAAGAGGGAGCACCCATTCTATGAGATCAAATGTCACGACGACCTTACCCACAAAGAACATTTGGCAAGCCTTCCTACCCCTGAAGTTTGCTCGAGGTTGATCTTTGAGCTTCTTTGATGACTTTGTCCCCCCAGCAGCGCCGAAGGAATCCTGGATTGCGGCTAGGATGACCGAGATGTTCGGGAGGGCGGCGCACGACTACACGATCGATGACCCTGTCTCGAAGAATGTGCTGCGCTGGAGTGCCGAGGTAAGCCATCTTGAGCGAAGTCTTAGCTCACAAATACTTAGGGCTTTCCTTGATCTCCTGAATATGCTCACAAGACAACGAAGCGTTGTTCCAGACGACGAAGAGGATGCTGCCATTGCCCGGGGCAAATAAGGGCAAAAAGGCAGGCAAGCGTTTACCCCCGGACGGCGCAGGTGGTAGGGGTTCGAAGAAACAACACCTCGAGTGGGGCGACCGCACAACGGTAGGTTCTCCCATGGTCGAGCCCCCAAGCTCTTAATCGTGTCTCTCCTCTTTCTAACATACCTTTCTTCTTGCAGCAGCAAAGGGCTGCGGCCACCATCAGGACTTCGAGCCCCACGACGACCCAAGGGCCACGACCTCAGAACCCCAAGTCTTCTGCGATGGAAGACGTAGAGCCACTACGGGCTCCAAGGTCTCGAGCTCAAGGCACCCGAAGAAGGAATGCCCCCTCACCCTCGAGACACCGAGGCCCTCGCCAGCCCCCTGCGAAACGGAGGCTTCTGACCCAGGTACGGAACTATCTTTCCAATCGCATGGTTTCCCTTCCATCTTTAGCTCAGTAGATTTTCCTTGTCACAGACTTTGAGCGCCTGAGCTCAAAACTTGCCCATCTTGACAATGATTGTGGTCCAGGGTGAGTCCGAGTCCGATGAGGAGGAAGAAGCCTCTTATGAGCTGGTGCCCCGCCAGCAGGCGGGCCAGAGTCGCGCCCCTATGGGCCTTCAAAGCTAGGTCATGGTCGGTGAGGCCGGGCAAGGGCTTGACGACCTGGTCGAGGATGCAACTTCGCCCACAATAGACGAAGACGATGCTGATGAAGCTGTGGCCACCGAAGCGGGCGCCAACCTGGCCAAGACTGCTATGGAGGACGATGCCCAGGACGCCTCAGCCACAGGGGTCGAGGCTACTCAAGCCGTGCCTGACCGGGTCGCCCCGACCATCGCGATCGAGGAGGACCCGGCCACCGAGGTTGACCGTGTCCTGGCTGGGGCCAACGCGGAAGGTCACGCCGAAGACCAGGCCAAGACTTCCGCGGAAGAGGGAGCTGGAGACGCTCGAACCATGGAGGTCGAGGCTGATCCAGTCATCAGAACCGAGCTCGGGGGCAGGTCGAGCCCCCCGGGGGAGGTAGCCCGGGATGAGGACACTGCTAGCGGAGTGCCCGAAGATCTTCACTAAGGCGACCCAGCAGAGGCAGAGGACAACACTACGCCTGAGGTGTCAAGCAGCATGCCCGTTGAACCTCACCGTGCGAACTTCGAGGGCCAGCTTAACCAGGTATGAACTTCCTCTTGCTCTTGTTGAATCTTAGTTCGAGTCTTTTTTTCTTGACGAAGGCTGTGTTTCTTACGAACCCCACAAGGCATCGAACTTGTCGCCCAAGGGCTACAAGGTCTTCGGACGCACTCCGATGCACTGAAGATCTTCCTCGACTTGGTGGAAGAGCGAGAGGCGCAGCGGTTCAGGCTCATAGAAACCTTGGCGGTTGAGCAAGAGGAGGCTGGGCGCAAGGCGGTAGCCCACTCTGCCGAGCTTGCCGCCCTCCGCCAGACGATAAAGGCGCTCGAGGCCAGCCACGCATCCGAACTCAAGCAGGCCATCAACACCGAACACGACCATGCGTACAAGGCTGTGGAGGAGGAGCACGCGCGGTCGACCAGAGCACTTGAAGCCGAGCGAGCCAAGGCGGAGGAGATGAAGAAGGCAGCTGCAGACTAAGTAGTCGTCCCGTCAGCGGCCTCCTGCGAGCTCGAAGCCAAAGTCACCAAGCTCGAGGAGAAACTGAAGCGAGCGACCAAGACGGCGAAGAGCGCCCTGGCCCAACTCCAGGATGAGTGAAGCCGCACCGCCAACGCCACAACCGAAGCTCTTCGTCTCCAAGGCGAGCTGTCGGCCTTAAGGGCTAAGGTCGCCGAGCTTGAGCAAGAGAAACTTACCCGCGACATGGCCGATCTGTAATTAGAATTAGACCTGGCAACTTGTAAACAAACGGTAGTAAGACAAAGATTAATGAAACAAAGTTATCTTGTCGAAACGAGCTTGCGTCCCGTTTGTTTCCTTAAAAAAATTTTGTCGTGTACTTAGCCTTTTTCTGAGGTAGTGTACCCTCGTCCAGCCCCTATTGGGACCAAGGTCAAGCGATGCCGGCCTTGGTCACAAGTTTAGAAACCTGCGAAGCCATGACCTACAAGGTCGAGAAAAAATCCACAGGGGAAAACTGCTAAGCACAACATAGGCATATGAGAGGAAATTTAGCCTCAAAAGTGTTAAGGTTGTTTTTAGATTAGACTCTCGAATCATGACCTCGATTCGTGCTTGCTTGACGGTTCCAAATGTGGAGTTAGTTCGAACCCTGGCGCAGGGGGAGCCGGGATGCGAAGAGATTTGGCTTATAGGTAGCTCACCCCTGGGGGTGAACTTTAAGCTCACAACACTTAAGTCAAGATCTAAAACACTTATATGCAGGTCGGATTCAGAAATAATCTCAAACTCGAATTCAGTACAAGACATGGAAGAAAGAAAGAAAGAGAACAGGGACCAACATAGCCAATGAACAATAAACTTTATTGAAGTTTGAGACAAAGGAGTTACACATAAAATTTACGAAGTTGATCAATGTTTCACGAGCTCGAGAGCTCTCTGCCAACGGGCAGCGCTAGTCGGTAAGCCCCTGTGCGATCTGTTGGAACAACTCTATAGGGGCCCTCCCACCGCATGGATAACTTGTTGGTGTTGGATGAGCCCTGAATTCGTCTTAGGGCTAGGTCCCCAACAAGGGCTCCCTAGGTCGTACCGATCGAGACGCATGTCTGTGAAGAGCTTGCAGGTAATGCGTTGATCGTAGCAGTGCACGACTTCTTACTTCTGCCAGGGTAAGGTCAAGGGACCGTTCTTGCTCGAAGTCGACTTGGTCGACCAAGCTGACCCTAGCAGAGCCCAGCGTGACCTCTGGAGGCGGATTCGCCGGTCTTGAATAATAGCGGGAAGGGTGTGGACCCTGTTGCTCGGCTGACCGTGGTACGAATAGACTATAAGACGGTGGGAAGTTCGTCCACCCAGGTCTTGCTGTGTCGTTCGAGCTCATCTGATACTCGTTTCTTGACACCTTAAATGATTTGTCCATTGGTGCGTTCTACTGCTCCATTGTTTTGCGGATGGCTCACCGAAGCGTAACACACTTTGGTACCGATGTCCTCGTAATATTCCTGGAACAGCTCACTAGTAAACTGTGTTCCATTGTCAGTAATGATTCTGCATGGAACCCCATACCAGGTGACCACGAACAAGCGGAAGAACTTGATGGCCGCACGAGCCGTAATGGTCGAAACGGGTTCGGCCTTGATCCATTTGGTGAAGGTGTCTGTCGATGATCGGGATTGCCTGACTGCAGAGGTGAAGAGGGGTGAGTCATGTATGCGGGACCCAAAACGAACTTCACTCACTGAAGGAATGCGTTCGCTACTTCGCTGGTTGAGTCAAAAGGAAAACGAGCAAGACACGGGGAGTTATATTGGTTCAAGCCCCTGTGAAGGTAAAAGCTCTACTCTAGTCTTGCCCTGAGGCAAGGATGTTCACTATGCTTGAGTACAAGTGTTTGTTTTACAGCTCGAGCTCTAGGGAATTCTACGTTGGTTGTGCCTACTATCTTGTATCTTTGATTTCCTACCCTGACCGTGTTCGCCTCAAGGGGTTTTATACCTCTCCCGGCCGTTTCCAAAAATGGCCAGGAGAGATTCCCGGAGTAGTGGCCTAATGCGCACTGAAGGTAGGCTGTAACCGTTCTGCATCTGTCGCCCACGTTCGCCTTAACTCCGGCATTCAAGGTCCTGGTAACTGTCGAGTAAGCACACGTCTTGAAACCGAGGTTGAGGTCGTGCGGGAGTTGAATCCTTGCCCCCTAAGCTCGAGGTCGCGTGGGAACAGCGCAGCCCAGGTCGTGGTCGGAGACCCTTGCAGCTCAACCTCGAGCTAGGGGCCCTGTTGACTGTGTATTGACCTGTCAGAGATTTCTCAGTCCCCGACAGTTATGAAATTCCTTCTAACGTAATCCAACAGATATTGGATGACCAACAGGCCGCCTGGGGGGCCGATGTGCAGAAGTCGGTGACTCCCCCGCAGATATCTCCTCGAGTAGGATCTCTGCTAATGTAACACCCCAATTTTTGCTTTTATTGCATTTAAATGGTATTTTGAATTTTTGGGAATTTCTGGAATTTATTTGGATTTATTTGGATTTATTTGGATTTATTTGAATTTATTTTGAATTAAGCCATTTATCAAATTAATTAAATAATGGAACAGTTAAAATAAAGTTTTGCTGAAAATATTTTATTTAAGTCACAAATGTCTTAAAATATTTTTGGGGATTTTTCGAAATTTTTCTAGTATTTTTAAAACCCCAAATGAATTATTTTATTTTCGAATTATTTTTAATCGAAAAAAATTTAAAATCCAATGAACAGTGTTGGGCGAACATCAGTGCGGCCGCTCGGAAAACCCTAACTCCGCCATTGCTCGATCCGGATCCGACGGCTCTCATCGCCCACGTCGCCTCAACCCGAATCTCGTCGGATTCCGCCGCCGCCGCAGGGCCTCGGTTTCCGCGCTTTTCGGACGCCGAGGGGCTATTTAATGCGCCGCCACCCGGGTTGTGAACCCCACCTCGCGCCACACCCGTCCGTACGCTCCACGCCGCCCGAGACGTCGCCGTTCGCCCGCGCCGACTCGCCGAAGTTCCCGAAGCCAACCGCCGAATTCTTTGCGTCGTCCCATCGCCGCCGGTGACTCTCCGCCGCTGCCGTTGGTACCATTGGACTCAACGCGTCGCGCCGCTTCGGAAGCATCGCCGCACGTCGCCGGAGGAGCCTGGAACGCCGCGCCGTACGTCGTCGTCCCCGCCTCCGGTGAAGCAGCGCCGCCGCCGCTTCTCCCGAGCCCGGCGTCCCACAACCGTCCGATCGTGCATCAACGACCCTGATTCGGCCACGTCGCTCCATAAACGATAAACTCCATCTTCTAATCTCCGCCGTTAGATGCAAATCCGATGGTCGGCGATTAGCCACGCTTGATTTAACCATAGCCGTCGGATTGGTTTTAGTTGGTCGACACCAAACAAAGATTCAAATAGTGCATATGATTAAAAGATGCATGAAATGCTCATGATGGGTAGTACTAATGGCAATATGAAAATACTAATTGAGTTTTCGTCAAAAGTTTAAGTCCTAAAGTTTTATTGAATTATATCCGAGTATCCGGTTTAAACCCGAGTGTCCGGGTAAAATCCGAGTATCCGGATTAAATCCCGAGTGTCGGTGACCCCGGTGTGATGAGTCTGGTATATCCGGACTATCCGGATTAAATCCGGACTATCCGGTAAAATCCCGAGTATCCGGATTAAATCCGAGTGTCCGAAATTGAGCAAATCTGTTTCAAAAATGGCCATTTGCCTATTGGTTTCTAAACTTCATAGCAATGCACTAGGACTTAAAAAGGGTGTACTAGGGTGGGATCTTACCACTATGGGGTTACTTTTGCACGTGGTGACGGTTGGTTTCGGCGAGGGAACGACGAAGAATGTCACAACGCCGATCTTCGCGGTTCACCTCCTCCTAGCTCATATAGACGACAATGCCTTCCTTTGCTCGCGCTTGCAACGGCGTCTAGCCTTCCTCTTCAAACTTCCAAGAGACATGCACAACCCGAATCAAGGATTGATGATGGATTCCATGGGGAAAATAGCAATGAGTTACAAGGAGCAGAATTTCAGAACATGGGTAGCAAGAAAAACGATTGCCACTTACCCAAAACTTGGTTCCTCAAGAATCCGCTTGGATGGATGTGAAGCTCTTGACCTTGGCTACAAGATGGTGTAACATGCACAAGCTCAAACTCAAGTTTTGGAGGAGATTTGTGGGGGAAAATGGCAAGAGGTGAGGAAGGTGTGCTTGCTGTTTTCTGGGTGTTGGAGCAGCAAATGAGCAGGAAATGGAGGAGAAACCAAGGTGTATCACCTTATA
Source organism: Guadua angustifolia (assembly GCA_036346375.1). Lineage (NCBI taxonomy): Eukaryota > Viridiplantae > Streptophyta > Magnoliopsida > Poales > Poaceae > Guadua > Guadua angustifolia. The sequence goes on from CM070501.1 coordinate 12,112,021, forward strand.
TATGGCTGCCACTCATGCCTTACATGTGGGGCTAGGTCCCACATGTCATAGGGTAGGTGGAAGAGTGGGTATGGGTGGTTGAAGTGAGAAAAAGCATGGAGAGGATGTGCAGTCCACAATTTTCTATGCAATGGTAGGTCCCATGTGTCATTGACTTGTCATGTACATAGGTAGGGGTGAGTAATGTAGCAACTAGTAGGGTAGGTATGTGCAGCCTTCACTCTCTCTCTTAAGAACATGGCCCACATGTCATTGACTAGGGCAAAATAACATGTGTGCAGTTTTGAAAAATGATTACTAGATTTTTGGTTACTCCTTCTTCATGCAAGATGAATGTCCTAACACTTGTATGATTGTAATTAAGTGAGGATGCAACAATATTATGGAAGATGTTAGCGACAAGCCTCACTTACGGACTAGCAAAATCGGATTACAGGAGCCGGATGCTAAGAGATTTGGCTTACGGTAGCTCACCTGGGGTGAACTTTAAGCTCACAACACTTAAGTCAAGATCTAAAACACTTATATGCAGGTTGGATTCAGAAATAATCTCAAACTCGAATTCAGTACAAGACATGGAAGAAAGAAAGAAAGAGAACGAGGGACCAACATAGCCAATGAACAATAAACTTTATTGAAGTTTGAGACAAAGGAGTTACACATAAAATTTGACGGTTGATCAATGTTTCACGAGCTCGAGAGGTCTCGCCTTAAGGCAGCGCTAGTCGGTAAGCCCCGTGCGTCTGTTGGAACAACTCTATAGGGCCCTCCACGCATGGATAACTTGTTGGTGTTGGACGAGCCCTGAATTAGTCTTAGGCTAGGTCCCCAACAAGGGCTCCCTAGGTCGTGACGATCGAGACGCATGTCCGAAGAGCTTGCGTAGTCGTTGATCGTAGCGATACCGACATCTTACTCTGCAGGTCGGTCAAGGACCGTTCTTGCTCAATCGACTTGGTCGACCAAGTCGACCTTAGCAGAGCCAGCGTGACCTCTGGCGGGCGGACGGTCTTGAATACAGCGAAGGGTGTGGACCTGTTGTTCTCGGTGACCGTGGTATGCGAATAGACTATAAGGCGGTGGGAAGTTCGTCCACCTGGTCCAGATTGAGCCACGCCGCCGCTCATCAGGCGCATGAGTCGCCGACAAAGACGGGCCCGCATGTCGGCCAAGACGGACCGGTGACGTCGGTGACGTCACGGTGGGTCCCACTGCCGCTGAGTCAATGATGACGCATCTGCCGACGCCAAGACGGAGCCGATCGTATGACGCCAAGAAGGCCACGTGTCACTCTCTGGTGACGACATCGTGTCACAGATGACGCAATAATTAATTTTCCAAAAAGAAAATATTTATTTAATTCGGTATATTGATTTTAAATATATTTTGAAACTTCAAACGCTTATAACTTTTATGTTTTAACTCCGATTTGAGTGATTCCAATTTCTATAAATTTGTAAAATCAAGCTCTTTCTGTTTATGAATTTTATTTGAATTTTAGGCTTGAGTTTCTCTCTGTTTTATTTATTTATTGCTATTTATTTGCGTTCGCTGTGAGACGTTGAAGTGCCCGAAGGTTTCGAGGAGAAGTTCGACCGAGAGCAAGTTCAGAACCGTAACCAGCACTTTTTGAAGGCAAGTTGTGTTTGATCATGTTGAACCTATTAGAGCAAATTACTTTGATTTAAGCTATTGCATGCTAATTTGATAGAAATGACTTTGAATAAGTTTTTGGGATTAGTTATATGCCTAGTTGTTTGTATGCCACCTTGTCGTATATAATTGTATGCCATGAATCATTTGTCACCCTAGGTTATGGACTAATAGTTGGACATTAATAATTTGCCAACATGGGTTGAGTAGACCGAAGTAGTATGCTTAGCTCGGCCACGTGGACATTTTATGATTTTGGAATACCAAAGTAAATATTGACCTAATGAGATATGGAACATGATTTGTGAATAAGACATGTGTTATTGAGTTGATGATGGCACGTGGTGCAATGGTAAAGAACCGGGGTGGGAAAAATGATTTAGACTGAGGCATGTGGCAAGATTGTTTCTGGTGGGCCAAGAGTGGCAACTGGGCGGTCGCATTTGGTTTTATTGGTTTTGGATGTTTAAGGTCGTTTTTGGTTAGTCTTGCCTCGGTCAACTAAGGACTTAACCTTGCGAGCATTTGAACTGAGTCTCTCATACAGCCACAAGCTCCGTAATGGGACGGGCTTAGCTGAGTAAACCGGGAAATCTATTCTTTGGTACTTGTGTGGTGGTGTGAGGCCCGAGAAGCGGAATGAGAACTCACATGGCGCAAGAGGGGGCCCAGGGTGTGGTAACCAGTCCCTCCAAAGGTTGAAACCTTAGCGGCAAGATCGGGTTTAGAGGAACTTTGGAAAGGCTTCATTACGGTTATTTGCCTTGGTGGTATTTGACCGTATCTTGTGGGTAAAGTGTATAACCTCTGCAGAGTGTACAACCTATTCGAATAGCCGTGCTCACGGTATTGAGCATCGCTCGGTGATTACGGTCAAGGGTTAGATTTTCATGAAAATGAATTGTTTATGGAAAATGCTTGGGGTTGGTAATGAGGAACTGGACATAGGATGGAAATATGATTGTGATTAAAATGTTTGTGAAAGCTACCATTCTTATTCTTGCTTTTGTTGCTTTGCAAATTACTCTTGTTATTCTTAAATCTTGTCTCGCTCATGAACCATAGCCTATCCTTTGTACTAAGCCATGCATGTAGAATATTAGAATTGCATTCATGCATGACTTGCTTGAGTGCTCAAAGTACTCACCCCACAACAACACAACTTCAGTTGAAGAAGAAGCAACCCCGCCAGAGGAGGAGTATCGAGGAGACGACAAACTAGGAGCGAGCTCACGGGCGATTACTGGGCAAATTGGTTGGCGCCATGAGTTTATTTTATTTCCGCCGCATTTGAATAGTCTAATAAGTCTTAAGCCTGCAAGGCGATCTTTGTAACTTGACCATAAGGTCGATCAACTAGTTTGAGTATTTAATCAAAGTACTTATTATTTCATTTGGTTATGACTGTGATATGTACCAATGTTGAGATCTGTGCACTAGCGTGATCTGGACTAGTGCTTGAATACACGAGGGTCCTGGATTTGCAAGCCCGGGTCCCGACAGCTAACCAAAGTGGTGGCAGCTGAAAGCAATCGAAGGGAAAACACGCTGTATCAGAATCCAATGATGAAGAGGGAAACAATTCTATAGAGGTTGATGAGGAAGAAAATGAAGGATCTGAGGAAGAAAACATTGATGTCTTTGACTCCATTGCTAACCTAAAATTCATCAAAGGTGATTCATATTTTTCCTTAAGACAAGCAAATCAGTATCTATTGCCTAGGAGTGTCACTGAGAACGAGTTTAGAACTCTTTTTCAACAAAAAGTGTATCATGGAGTTTATTTGAATAAAGAGTTCGCTGATCATAAGTGGGTTAATTGGGAACACATAAGGAAACTACCATTGTTTGTTGGTGTTCCCGAACTGTATCAAGGGGCTGGATTGGTAGACTTTGTAAGAAGACAATGTGATTATGATGATAATATGGTCAGACAATTTTGTGCAACACTACACATCCCTGAGACTTTTGACTCTACCACTTGGATGACCGACGCCGCAGTGCACACCGTCACCAAGGAGCAGATTAAGGAGGCATGGGGGATATATCACAGTGGTTATCCAAAGGTTCATAGTGACAACGTTCTTTCCCTCGACAAGTAGCTAGAGTTCTATGACCCTGTTGCTCCACTCAAGCGTCCAGGTAAAATGGCGTATCTTCTTTCCTCATCGAGCCTCATCAACAGAATAGTAAGGGTTACCGTTCATACAAAAAGCAGGAATCTTGACGAAATCAGGGGGTATGCTTGGAACATCATGAACAAAATAATGTACAAACATAAGTTTGATGTGGTGGACGTTATGATCCGTGAGATGGCTTCATCAGCCTACGATAGAGGTAAACGCATCTACTTCGCTCCTTTTATTATGATGATTATTAAGGGAGTGACTAGATATCGAGGAGGCTATGGTAGTGTTCATAAGCCATACAGGCCTCATGAGGTGGCACCTTAGATCTTTAGTCAAAGAGGCCAATCATCAGCTCAGCTGCCACAATAGCAGGAAGCCCTAGAGGCACAAGAGCACCCTTAGGTTGCTCAGTAGGCTCCTCGGGAGCAATTATTTGAAAGTTTGAGGAATGACATGATGAGTAGTCTGGCTGGCATTCGATTTGACATGGTGAGCCACTTTTCTCGAGTAGACGAGTATCAGACTCAGACCAGGTAAATTGTGGAGGAGGTTAGAGGGCGGATAGACTCCAATGATTCGACTATCCCTCAGCTTTGCTCATCCTTTAAGGAATATCGTTCTCAGCAGGCACTCATCGCATTTCATCACTTTGGGTCTCGTACACCTTCTACTCCTCCTCCCTCCTCTTGAGCTCCTCAGTGATTTCCTCTGTTTTTGGTATTTGATTCCAAAGGGGGAGAATCTTAATGAAGATGGAGATATGAAGACAAAGTTATGAAGATACTGAAAGAAGAAACCTTTTGTCTTATTTTATCTATATGTTGCATGTTGTGTATGTTGGTCTTTTGGAGGTGTTAAACTTGTGGATATGTTGAATGCCGTGGATGGTTCATGGTTGAATGGGTTGAATGATTATGTCTTTATGATATTGAGAATGCTTTACATATATTCATATATTGTTTGTTTATCCACGGATTCACATATTTAAATGAAACTCTGTCAAAATTTCCAATTTTCTCTATATGTGCAAATATTCATTGTCTATTTTTGTGCACACTTTTAGGGGGAGTTTTAATAGCATTTTGCTTCAATTTAATTCTCAACATGTCAAGAAGCAAAATTTTAATAAAACTCATCTCTTGAGTATACAACATATTCCGATTGCTGAATATTCAAAATAAATTACTATTCATTCTCATGATTGAGGTTATCATCAATTACCAAAAAGAGGGAGATTGAAAGAATCTAGGCCCTAAAGTCCCTCATGGTTTTGGTAATTAATGATAATCTTGCTTAAGGGACTAATATTTTCTTTAAGAATATTGAAAATAAGTTAGTCCCTGTTTTGATGATCATGGAAGCATGAAAATGGCGCAAAAGAAGATCAAAATGTCAAGCAAGTGATAAATGTATAAAGTTAAGGACTTTTTCCTAGCCTTTTACCGATCTCGGAGTTTGGAGAAAAGATTGGATTGCTAGAAATAGGGCTATACTAATTAGAGGGGTCTTGACGTTATCTTGATGTCATTGAAGGTCTAAAGGCTCAAAATTCTATACTTGAACTCATGCATCGACATATAGTTATTCAATTTTAAAATTCCATAATCTTCAAAGAAAGTTTTTGGAATCTCAGATCTACCGCCCATGCTATCCCGATGCTACCAGACCAGCGGTAGCGCTAGCCCTAGAACGGTGTATAAAAACCTGAGAAGAGTTGTTTGGAGGACCAGGCAGGGCGGTGCTACCGCCCATGTTAACCCGGTGCTACTGGGCGAGCGTTAGCACCGGCCCCCAAAAGCCCGGTATAAAAATTCCAGAAAGGTGCGTTTTTGGGCATCCAGGTGGTCCGGTGCTACTGCCTATAGTAGCGCGGTACTACTGAGCGAGTGGTAGCACCGGCCTAAATGCTCAGTGTAAAAAATCTAGATGGGTGTGTTTTTGGCATTCGGGCGGTCCGATGCTACTGCCCATGGTAGCCCGGTGCTATCGAGGTAGTGGTAGTACTAATCTGAATGTTTGGTGCAAAAATTTCAGAGAGCACCCTTTTGGCTAAGAAAATTAAAGAGGCCCGGTGCTACCGGTCCCAATTAGATGGTAGCACTGAACCCATTGCTCATCAGCCTCTAGCAGTGCATTTAATGCACTGCTCCAACCATTGGATTGGAGCCTAGTGCTACTGGTCCTACATGGGTGGTAGCACCAGAAATCCTGACTTGAGCAGGTTTCGAGCTCAAATGGCTAGTTTTGGTGGTAGAGGTTATAAATACCTCCACCTGCATTCTAGAGCTAACTATTGGTCTTCATTGATGATATTTGAGTTATAGCAAGCCCTCTCCTCTCCTCTCCTTAGTGCATTCAATTCTCATTTCAGAGAGTAAGAAGTAAAATTTGAGTGTTGCATTTAGTTTTGAACATTTATACACTCATTTTGGCCTCAAGCTAGCGTCAAGGCTTATTACTCGTAGAGGTTGCCACCTCCTAGATGGCTTGGAGGTAATCAAGCGCAGTGAGCTTCTCAATGGAGGTTGTGAGAAGCCCGGGCAAGTTGTGAAGGCCGAAGTTCACTTACCCAGTGGGAAAGAACTTCCTCAGTGATCGAGGAAGGCTTAAACGAGTGGAGCAAGCTTAAAATTGTTCAAGTCACCTTAACGTGGATTAGAGAAGATAGGCAAGTTTCTGAGACCACGGGATAAATTCTTGTGTTCTTTACTTGTGGTTTGCATTTCTTGATCTCTTGTGTAATTTACAATTCTAGCAAGTTGATAACCTTGTTTAGTGTAGAATTGTGTATTGGCTATACTTGAATCATTGGAACTCCTAGTGATCAATTATGGAAATTACAATTCTTGCTTAGTGATCTTGTAAATTGAAATTAAAGTAAAAAAAATTTAGAAAGCTCCTATTCACCCCCTCTAGTCGGTTATCCTTGATCCTACAAGTGGTATCAGAGCTTATACTCTTTATTAGGGCTTTACTGCCTAAAGAATAGGGATGGCTAGTGATGGGGTGTCAATAAGCAAGGTGCCATTTTTTGATAGTACAAATTATGCTTATTGAAAAATTTGTATGACCGTTTATCTTAAGGCAATGAGCCCAAGTATATGGAGAATTGTATTTGAGGGTTTCGCTCCGAGAGTCAATCCCACGCTTACAATAGAATAAGAAGAGCAAAACACTCATCTCAATGCTCAAATTATGAATGCTTTTTTTGGTGCTTTGAATGCAGATGAGTTCAATCAAGTGAGCAATCTCGAAACCACTCATGAGATTTGGACAACCCTCTCGAAAATTCATAAGGGTACATCGTCGATCAAGGAAGCCAAACTGCATATACTTCAAATCAAATATGAGATGTACTCACGGCTCAATAATATAGTAAATGAGCTCAAGAGCTTTGGAGTATCACTAACCGATCTTGACATTGTTTGTAAGATGCTTAGGGCTCTACCAGAAAAATTCAAGACCTTGGTAATGTTGTTTCTCAACTCACCGGAGTTGCCAAGAATGACGCCCACCGGACTTCTTGGAAATTTCATCACAAATGAGTTTTGCTCCAAAAGCTCTTCGAAGAAGAAGAATATCACCCTCAAGGCAAAGGTGGAGTCAAGCGATGAGGCACTTGATAACTCCAATGATGAAGATACCAAGGAGGAGATGTTACTCCTTGTGAGAAGAATGAAGCAGTTTATGAGGAGGCGTTCAAGCTCAAACGCCACTCAAAAATTCAAGAAAGGGCAACACTTAGCACAAACCGATATGCAAATATCTGGTGCTATGAGTGTGATGAGAAGGAGCACATTGCCTCTATTGCCCTAAGAGGAAGAACGACAAGAACAAGTTGCCCAAGAAGAAGAAGACTTTTCAAGGAAAGAAAAAGCTTTTCAAGAAGCTTCAAAAGGACAACAAAGGTGAAGCTCACATTGGAGAGTGGAATTCCGAAGAAGATTATTCAGATTTCAACTCCTCCGAGGAGGATACACCTTCAAAGAAGAAGGGCCTCACCGGCATTGCCATCAAGGAGGCCTCATCACCATTCGTCACTCCCTTATGTCTTATGGCAAAAGGAGAAATCAAGGTAAAATCTCTAGATGATGATGAGGCTACATATGATGAGTTTATGGATATGTGTTTGCACCAGTTTTGGAAATTTCCAGAAGAGTCAACAGAGAAGTATGAGTTTGGATTAGGCACGACAACGTCCGTGGAAGGTTTGGATAGCATACGGAAATCCTGTACGGCATAAAGATAAAATTTGGAAACTAGAGACCAAATCGGAAACTACAAAGCCGATTCGGATTATGTTGTCGTATTGGATCAGGACTCGGATCGGCTAGGCGGGTATATAAGGCGCATCAGGGCCGCTTGAAGAGGGATCCACAACAATCAACACATCTACCAGTTTTACTTTCCGTAGTTCTTAGTCTTTTTAGCATTGTAATCTTTCCTCTGTAAGTCGACATCGATCAAATAAAGTTGCGCATCGCCGATTGTTTGATCGCTATTGGCTTTTTCCAGTGTCCGGTTTATTCGCCTTGTTGCGCATCGCCTTTTCGTAATTAATCGCTTTTTACCCTGGATTAGTCTTAATCGACTAGTCTAGTTATCTTTCTAATCGGCTTCTTGGTCGATTCGATTTTTAGCCGATTCGTCCCGAGGATCGCTTGATTGAATTTTACAACTATTTCCCTTATCGATTGCGAGGTCAAATCGATTGGTACGCTTCAGCGCACACTTGAACCCGGTGTTAAATCCGTGTGTTGCAACCGTAAACCCTCTTCACGCTTTTGGCGTCAACACATTTTTGCACGACGGATGAGACGAGAAGATGATTGCAGTAAGTCCATCGCACCACCGATGTGAGCATCGAATCCATAATCGTCCCTACTTTGGACGATTTAACTCCAGAGCAACGCAAGGAAATCAAGATAGAAAAGCGGCGTTGGAGGAATTAATGCCGAAGTTGCTATCAAAAACCCGACGAGGGGTCACACGAAGATGGCGCCCCAACATCAATCCGCTTGGCCGCATCGAATCGACTCGAAGCCGATACATGCCCGCCAAGCTGAATTATCTATCATGATTGAGCAATCATGCATCACGCGTTGATCAATCAATCATCGGCTTTGGTTACAACATTAAAGCCGATGATAGAGAATAGCGTGAAGACGATTGCACAAGAATTGGCGACGTCTCGGGGATTGCCGATCCACTCTGACCACTCCCAACGCATCTGGTCTATTCTCAGGCACCAAATGCCAACACCATCAAGACGCCGGCACCTATACCCTCACTAATGCCGACCCCAATTTCACGTTGTTGGCACCACCAAACCCTCGTCCAAACCCTCATCACTCATTACCATGCATACACTGACGCGGCAAAATTAGATCCATCAGCATCAGGGACTTCTCATGCCCAATCGGCTTCTCAACCGATCGAATTAGATAAAAATCAAACTCAACTTAGAAATCCAGCGCCATACAAAGTAATTACGTACACGGAGCCGTTCGTTCCATTGCCCGAGGTACCGGCTGCCAGAGCCGATGGAGTGCGAACCATGGCAACAACAGATACCATCGGCTAGAATAAGTTTACCAATAGAGTTTGCACTCGAAAGGTGATACTATTCATCCCAATTGGCCAAACCCTAGTATTCCATCGGCCAATAACATTAATTTGGCTAATCAGATTTCCATAGTCTTGAGAGATCAATTTGGCCTGTAGCCCAAAGGAAAAACCATCGGCTATAGAAAGCCATACCCAGACTATATTGACCGAATGCCGTATCCCCATAACTTTAGAATTCGCGATTTCGCAAAATTTTCGGGGGATGATTCGGTCACCACTCTAGAGCACGTCGGACGATTTATCGCCCAATGTGGTGAAGCAGCTCAATCTGATGGATTAAAAATTAGACTTTTTCCTTTGTCTCTCTCAGGAACTGCTTTCACTTGGTTTACGAATCTGCCTCCAAATTCGGTCCACTTCTGGAACGATTTAGAGAGCCGATTCCATGAATACTTCTTCTCTGGCAGTCTGGAACTAAGGATTTCGGATTTGAGTGCTGTCCGGCAGAAATTTGGTGAATCGGCTTCTGATTACATTAGAAGATTTAGAGAAGTACGAAATCGATGCTTCAGTGTAGTATTGCCCGATAATCAACTAGCCGATTTAGCGTTTCAGGGGTTAATTCCTCCGCTTAAAGAGAAGCTTGCTGGACAGGAGTTCACAGATCTAAGCCATCTGCTCCATCGTGTATCGGCACAAGAAGGCCGATACTTAAGTAAAGAATTCAAGGACAAGATTAGACTAAATAACAACGGAAAAGAAAAGGCTAAAATAAACATGGTCGAGTATAGTTCTAGTGAAACCTCCAAGATGAAGCGAGACGTGAATATAGCCGAATGGATAAAGGGTTCTAAAAAGCCGCTTGTCTGTTTCAGGCTTAAGCCGACTAGGAATAAGTCGGAGGTTAAATACGCTTTTGATGTATCCAAGTGCGATAGTATATTCGACATGTTTGCTACAAGAAAAACTAATACGCTCTACGAAGGGCATACTATACCGTCACCGATGAGATCAAGAAACGACGGATCGTAAGTGGCACCATTCTTTTCCCATAACACTAATGATCGCAATATTTTTCGACAAAGACATACAGCAAACTATCGAAGATGGCGGCTTAAGTTCGCAGAAGAGCCACCATGGAAGTCGATGTCAATCCTTCCCAATTAACATGGTTCGATTAACTCAGCAAAGGGCAAATTGTCGAGGAATGACCCGTAACTACACGGCAAGTCGACATAGAGTCTAGCTCAAAAGGGGAAACACTAAAAATAACGATCGGCTCACTTCAAATCGAAACCGATCAGGATGGGAAGAATTCAAGGACTGTGAAACCAAAAGGAGAATTGCAAGTCGGACGATGGTACAAAGTCGAAAGAACTCCACCACGAAAAACAATATTCAAGCCTAAGCCGACTTTTTCACGCTTGCTCGAAAAGTATGAAAGGATAAGCCATCGGCAAGAGCAAAGAAGTTCGCCGACCAAATAGGCCAGACGGCCAAACGATGTGTTTCACCAAACAATCAGACGGGCTAGACGCCGCAGAAAGAGCTCATCAAAGATGTCCTTTTGGCAATTCATGGGGAAAGGGGTGTGCACTACTGTCTCGCAAAATCATGCCCCATGGAGCATTACCCTCAAAGAGATTGGCCGAGACAATCGGTAAGAGAACGCTTGTTCAAAGCAACGATGATCAAGCCGAGCGTAACACGAGAAGCCAAGAAAGAGAGGTTGGGCACACCAAATCAAGACAGGAAAAAGAGCCGCTTGAGAACTTGGTGGGTAAAATCGCAGCAGCGAGCCCAATCCTAGATGGTGCCCGATTGGGCTTAGCCGATCTCAACGCAGACGGCTCCAAATAGCTTAAAGACACAGAAATGAGAGAGGCCGAGGAAGAAAAACAGAGGGATAAAACATTTAACGAGCTACGGTACCGATAAAACTCACCAAGAAGGAATGGAGGAGAAAAGAACAAGCCGACAATGAGTCGATTCCTGATGATTTGTCATCCCCAATAGTTCGAGATGACACTCCCCATGGATATCAACATGGTATTCACTCTGCCAGCCGAGTTCAGGATCAAGACCGAATCGGCTAAAGATACGTTCGCTCAATTGTGCCTGGGCGCACAGGAGGCAGTGTTTGAAAAGCCACAAGATCCTCATCGGCACTTGAAGCCGTTATATTTAAAAGGCTTTATCAACGGAAAGCCGATATCTAGGATGCTTGTAGATGGAGGGGCCACTGTAAACTTAATGCCACTCTCCACTTGCAAAAAGTTGGGCAGAACCGACGAAGACTTGATCAAGACGAACATGGTGCTAAATGACTTCACCGGTGACCCCACCGAAGCAAAAGGGTGATGGTTACGTAACTAACCGTCGGCAAAGAAAACTTTGTCGACCGCATTCTTTGTAATTGAGGCAAAAGGAAATTACAAGTGCTTCTCGGACGGGATTGGATACACGCGAATCGCCAGATACCCTCAACAATGCACCAATCGCTTGTCCATGGAACGGAGATGAAGTCGAAGTTGTCTCAGCCGACACATCGGCTCATATTGCCATGGCCAGCTCCAACGCAAATTGGCCACACGAAGAAGCAGAATGCATATCAGGTAAGGCTCTAGACGATTGTGATTTCATCAACATCGGGAAGACAGGCTTTACGCCGATCAGTGTCAAGCCAGGCACCTTTGATCGGGCGACTGAGATCTTGAGAAGATGGGGTCAAAAATGATCCAACTCTTACAAGACAGAGCAAGGAGCTATCGGCATGGGATAAACTCCTGCGAGGCCATTGAAGATTTCCAAAGCGAGAAATTGGGCCAAGGCTTTACTTCTGCCGATATGCTTGAAGAAATCGACATAGGAGAAGGTGATCGAAAAAGGCCAACTTTTATAAGTGCAAACTTAGATCTAGAATACAAAAATAAGTTGGTCAAAATACTTAGAGAGTACAGGGACTGTTTCGCCTGGGAGTATTACGAAATGCCTGGATTAAGCCGACAGTTGGTAGAACATCGGCTACCCATCAAGCCGGGGTATCGGCCATATAAGCAACCCCCTCGTCGTTGTAATCCAGAGTTGCATGATATGATAAAAGAAGAAATTGAAAGATTGCTAGAGGCCAAATTCATAAGGCCTTGCCGATATGCCGAGTGGGTATCAAACATCGTTACTGTCTATGAAGAAAAAGCAGTAAGTTCTTGGTATGCGAGATTTCGTGGATTTAAATAAAGCCACGCCAAAAGATTTAATATCGATGCCTATAGCCGATATGCTTATCGACGCCGCATCGGGTAATAAGATTATCGCTTTCTTGACGGCAACACTTGATATAACCAGATATTTATGGCGAAGCCGATGTCTCCAAGATCGCCAGTGCCTCGCGCGTTAGGGTTGTATGAATGGCCAAGAATGACATTCGCTTAAAAAACGCAGCGCTACTTATCAACGCCCATGAATTTGATCTTTCACTATCTAATCGGCCACATCGTTGAAATTTACATCGATGATGTAGTTGTTAAATCTAAGGAAGATTGGCAAGATTTGGCCGATTTAGAAAAAGTATTTCTAACACAAGAGCTCATGGGTCAAGATGAATCCTTTAAAATGTGCATTTGGTGTATCGTAGGACAATTCCTTGGTTTCATGGTACATCAAAGAGGGATTGAAGTTAGCGGACAAGGGTCAAGGCCATAGTAAACACAAAACCACCAACATGCAAGAATGAGCTACAAAAGCCGATCGGCAAAATTAACTACTTAAGACGATTTATTTGAATCATTCGTAAGATTCGAAAGCCACGCCATCGCTAAAACCTGAAGGACCATCAGAGTTTGTGTGGGGCCCGATCGAGAAAAGGCTTTTGACAATATAAAGCAATACTTAACATCGCCACCAGTCTTGGCCGCACCCCAGAAGGGTATCCCATTCAAGTTGTATGTATCGGCTGAAAACGAGACCATCGGAGCCGTATTGGCACAAAAGATTGATGGTAGAGAGCGTGTCATATTTTACTTAAGTCGATGACTATTGGATGCTGAAACCAGGTACCCTCCGGTAGAAAAATTGTGTTTATCATTATATTTTGCTTGTACAAAATTAAGACACTATGTGTTAGCATCAACCAGTGTGGTAGTATGTAGAACCGACGTAGTCAAATATATGCTATCTGCTCCGATTCTGAGAGGACGACTTGGAAAGTGGGCTTATGCCTTAACCGAAGTTCGATCTCTAGCTTGAATCGCCAAAGTCACAAAGGGCAAAGCTATAGCCGATTTCATAATGGGACACGATACTATGGCGGCGATGAGTTGATGTAGCTCCATGGCGTACCAGATTTTGATGGATCGCTTTGTCAAGAAGGAAGCGGAATAGGCATAGTGTTGATATCACCAAGGATACAACATCGAAGTTTGCATATCGGCTCAAAAGCCGATGCTCTAATAATCAGTCAATACGAGGCATTGCTCAAAGGATTGCAAACCGTAGACAAAGATCGGGCAAGTAATGTAGAAGCATATGGTGACTCATTGTTTGGTGGTGCAACAAATTAAAGGAGAATATAAATGCAACGATGAAACACTATCCAAGTATCTAGAGTGTTGTCTTGAAATTATCAACACTTTCACAACGCCAAATGACGACCATGTGCCCAGAGAAATGAATGACAAAGCCAATACATTGGCTCGTATGACTTCAGCTTCAGGAATGCAAATGATCTGAAGCGTTTGACTTGATCGATAAAGCCGACAGCGTTGATAATACCGATTGGAGAACGAAATAAAAGCTTACCTCATCGGACCCATCCGTGCCTATCGCATTTAAGGATCGACAATGAGCATTGAAGCACGTCGAATGGAAGGAGAATTGTACTATCGAACATTAGAGGGCTGCTCCGAGATGCCCGGGTAGTGAAGAGGCGAAGTGGCCATGGGTGAAGTCCATGAAGGAGTTTGTGGTGCGATCAATCGGCTCATAAAATGAAGTGGATCCTAAGACGAATCGGGTATTTTTGGCCGACGATGTTGGAGGATTGTTTAAGTATTACAAAGGGTGTCAAACTTGCCAAAAGTTTGGAAATGTGTAATTAGCACCAAAGATTGGCTCTACATCCGATTATCAAGCCATGGCCATTTAGGGATGGGGTATAGATATAATCGGTCAAATATTCCCAAGATCAAGCAAAGGCCATAAGTTTATCCTCGCAGAAATGAGACTACTTTTGAAGTGGGTCGAGGCCGCTCCGCCAAAAAGGTCACCAGTAGAAGCTATCGGCTTTGTGAATGAACACATTATCCATCGATTCGGTATCCTCGCACCATCACAACCGATCAAGGAACCGTGTTTATGTCTAACGATTTCAAGAATTTCGCAGAAGGCCTAGGCATCAAATTGCTCAACTCGTCACCAGATACGCCAAAGCTAATGGACAAGCGAATCGCCCAACAAAACTTTGATCAAACCGATTAAAAGAAAAATCGGCGAGAAGCCTCGAACTTGGCACTCCACATTATCGAGTCTCTGTGGGCTTATCGGTCGGCGTTTCACGGATCGACTAAATTATCGCCAGATCGGTTGGTATATGGCCAAGAGGCCGTGTTGCTCAGAGAAATAAACATTGAGTCGATGCGAGTGGCGAGGCGTAATAATTTATCGAATCGATGAATACAAGGAATCGATCGTTGTGCAACTTAGATGACTTAGCGTAATTAAAATTTGGTTACTTTGAATCGCTTAAAAGAATAAAGAGAGAGTTGCGAGGGCCTACAACAAAAAGTTGTGCCAAGAACTTCAATGAAGCCGATTTAGTCTGAAAACAATATTGCCGATCGGATCTAAGGACAATCGATTCTTAAGTGGTCACCTACCGGAAGGACCGTATAAAGTAAATCGGCTTGTTGGCGGAAATGCATATATACTAAACGCTTGAAGGGTTGGTGTTACCAAAAGCGATTAACGAAGGTATCTAAAGAAATACTACCCTAGCGTGTGGGTTGGTGCGTAATTAAAGCAAAATAAAAGTTCATGAGAAATAAATTAAAACAAATAGATAAAGTTAATGAACACGATCGGTTAAACAAACCAATCGGGAATGTTACAAAAGTATCACAAAGCGTACATCATGGCAAAAGACTACATTGTTTGGAATGACATTGCATTACATGATTTCACAATCCGTAACCCTAATTCTAGCCCCCAAAGCCGATAGAGTTGCGGCGCCTTGGCGTTGTCTCAAGAACGCCATACACGATATTCTCGCTATCTTTTATGCTACGGCGACCGAATCATCTTGACCGATTGATCTTTGACTTGTGCCACGGAAGAGCCGACATCTTCTTTAAGTCCTTTCGTGACTCGGCCATTTCGCTATCTTGGCGAATTGGCCAACTGCTCATTTACCTTGGCCAATTCTTCTTCAAGTTTCTTTTTGGTCGACTCCAGACCACGCACGGAGGACTTAGCCGCAAGAAGAGACGAAGCACCCTCATCATACTTTTTCTTTTTTGCCTTGGCTTCGGCAATCAGCTTGTCCAGTTGGCATTGATCAACTTCTTGCAATTTCCGTTGGGCAATCCTAGCATTCGCCGCATCAACTTCGGCCTTCTTTTCGTCTATATGGCGTATATTCGAATTGCCTCCATGGCTTTCGCGCAAATCGGCTTCAACATCACCATGGCGTCGCTAATTGATCACAAGACTAGCAAGAATCACGTTTTACGTCGACTCACGCCTATCAAAAGTCGATTCAATTTCTCTTGCATATTCGGCGCAGACTTGACCATCGGTCGACGCCTCCAAGGATGCATCGATAATTTGGCGGATGTCGGTTGGGTAGTCGTCCGTCGCCATCACTTCAGGGTCGACCACTGGCTCGTCGAGAGAACCCAAGAAGGTTCGACAAGTCATCTGGCTATCATGTGCACGGCAGAGCCGACAGACAGAGATGGAGAAGTGGGGAGCCTCAAGTCACAAGAGATAAGGCCAATGTCCCTTGAGGGTTGGTCGAGCATCAATGTAAACTTGAGCTCGGAGTGGCGGCGGATCAACAAAAGAGGTGCCTGGAGGTCGGCGTAACACCACCGCTTGAATCGATGCGATCGGTTACCGAGAGAATCGACGGTCGAACCATAATAAAAACACATAGAAACAGTATGATGATAAGATATACCTCGACAGTATCGGCTGGCGTGTGAGAGGAACTCTCGGCACTTCTCTCCTTGCGCTTAGGATCTTTTTTGGGGTTTTTCTTGGTCGTGACTTTGGTAGATTTTGGTTGTTCTGGAATCAGCAAAGAAGGGTGAGAAGAGAGGAATTTTCCCACCAAAAAAGGAGAACTGGGTACTTACTTAGCACTCGTTCCTTAGTTAGTTCGTCCAGTGAAGGGCTATTTACTCGAAGGTTGCCTGACGTATAGCCGGTCAAGCCGACCGATTGGTGCGGCCTTTTTCTCTTCGAACCACTCTCCGATGGACCGGCGGTGGTCTTCTCATGGGCGGATGTAACCTGCAAAGATCATGAAGAGGTTAGCCAACGAATAGCGAGAGCTGAAAAACGGCAAGAAGGCTACTTAGTGAAGCCGATACCTCTACGGCTACCGATAAGTCAGTATAACCCGAGGAACTATCCTCACTTGAGCCGCTTCCATTCGCCGGAGACTATTGTCGCTCATGATAATCCGGCAAGAATTTTTCTATTATAGCCGACGATTCGCGGTCCAAGTAGAGGGCATCGCCTATACGCGACCACCAAGTAGTAAATTGGCTAGCCCGACGAGAAATCAAGACGAAGCGCGCAAATCGAAAGTTGAAGCTCATCGTAAATCGATAGAGCTACATTGGTGACAATAGGTTCCTTACCCCGCTCGGGTTGGAGCCGATCAAGAAGAGGCAATGAGGGAACCACTTGACCAAAGCCGAAGTTGGCGAGAATAAACCGATGGATGGTAGAACTCGTCACGAAGGTTGGAAGGTTCTGCTTCGAGTTCAAACCGCGTGGAGAATACTGGGGAAAGGAAGATCGATAGAGCATCGGTGACAACTCGCATTGAGGAGCTATCGGCTTCGCCGTAAAAGATGGCCATTGAAAATCGGGTTGCGTCACCATAAGAAAAGAAGTCTTCTTTGAGAATATCGCGCCATCCGCACTCCAAGAAGAAAGCAAGGTATTTGTGCAAGCCAGCCGGAGTAATTTTGGTATCGCCACTTGAGCACATTATGAGCCGCTCGCCATGAGATCGGCTTGATCTAAACTGAGGGGTAGCATTCTCTGGGTAATCTTCCCGAGGAAAAGCAGAATCTTCAAGTGGCTCTGAAATAAGTTGACGGCTGAAAATACCATATAACCAAAGTTGAATAAACCACAAAGGGCCACCAACGTTGCCGACTACAAAATCAGCGAAACCAGAAAACAATCGGCTTCTGATAATAAACATCATCTGGTAAACTGCCCCCAGAAACATCTTTCCTAGAGCGAGTCGACGACCCTCTATGAGCTGCTCTGCCACTAGCTGATACACCTGTGTTGGTCCGAGGGATGCACCGCAGAAAAGGAAGCGTTCAAGCCAAAGGTTCAAGAAGGCAGCATGCTCTTCGTCCGACACGAGACCGTTCACTTTGTTGTTATGTTGGATATACTTTGACCATCCTTCACCTTTTGATTGAATCAGCTTAAACCGTGGTTTCCCGCTATAGGCCGATAACTGGTCTCCATCAGGCCTCAGGCAGCACAATTGAGCTACATCCAGGAGGGTCGGACCAACAGGACCAGAACGGAAGAGGAAAGCATTAAGAGTATCGGACCAAAAATAGCACGCCGTGGCCACCAAGGGCTCATTGGCTTCTGGGCAAGCTAAGCTTAAAGGGAGGCATTCGGCTATACCCATCTGCTCCCACTCTGCTCTTTTTTGAGCCGATACTCTGATAAACCAGCTTCTCCACCCCTTAAGCGCTGTCGGCCAAGCCCTAAAACTCTTACCCCATTCCTTCACGTTGTAACCCTGAGCTGACAAAGGAAGTCTAGGGATTTCTACGTTTATCATTGTGTCGATATCTATGTTTCCTATTGGACCTAAGTAGTACTGGTTATTGCTTCCGGGAATCGGAATGAGTACCTTTGAGGGGTCCATTCAGCCGACTGAGGGAGATGAAGATTGATCACCAGTATAGAGAAGCCGATCAAGGGAGGAAAGCCGATTGCAGGAGATCCGAGAGCAGGAAAGCGTAAAAATGACCGTGGGGGTCCCGCATATATATAGCACGGTGAAAAGTAAAAGTGGCGGGAAGCGAATTTGAGGCGACACCTGCCATTAAACCGCCCGAGATTTTACTACAATAACGGTTATTGACACGCCTCCTAAATCAACAAAGGAACAAGCCGATGAGCAAAAAGCCGATCGATGAGAAAGCGATATATATTTTGAAAGATAACAAGTTATCTTCCAAAAATGGGGGGCATATGTTTGCACCAGTTTTGGAAATTTCCAGAAGAGTCAACAGAGAAGTATGAGTTTGGATTAGGCACGACAACGTCCGTGGAAGGTTTGGATAGCATACGGAAATCCTGTACGGCATAAAGATAAAATTTGGAAACTAGAGACCAAATCGGAAACTACAAAGCCAATTCGGATTATGTTGTCGTATTGGATCAGGACTCGGATCGGCTAGGCGGGTATATAAGGCGCATCAGGGCCGCTTGAAGAGAGGATCCACAACAATCAACACATCTACTAGTTTTTACTTTCCGTAGTTCTTAGTCTTTTTAGCATTGTAATCTTTCCTCTGTAAGTCGACATCGATCAAATAAAGTTGCGCATCGCCGATTGTTTGATCGTCATTGGCTTTTTCGTGTCCGGTTTATTCTGCCTTGTTGCGCATCGCCTTTTCAGAATTAATCTGCCTTTTACCCTCGGATTAGTCTTAATCGACTAGTCTAGTTATCTTTCTAATCGGCTTCTTGGCTGATTCCCGATTTTTAGCCGATTCGTCCCGAGGATCGCTTGATTGAATTTTACAACTATTTCCCTTATCGATTGCGAGGTCAAATCGATTGGCACGCCACAAGACACTTGAACCCGGTGTTAAATCGGTGTGTTGCAACCGAAACCCTCTTCACGTTTTTGGCGTCAACACATTTTTGGCACGCCCGGTGGGACAGATCGAGAAGATGACTGCAGGCAAGTCCACTGCACCAGCTGATGTGAGCACTGAATCCATAATCGTCCCTACTTTGGACGATTTAACTCCAGAGCAACGCAAGGAAATCGAAGATAGAAAAGCGGCGTTGGAGGAATTAATGCTGAGTTGCTATCAAAAAACCCGATAGAAATAAGCAAGATAGAAATGGTATTGTGGTAAGAAATAAGGCTAGATTAGTGGCGCAAGAATTCACAAAAATTGAAGGATTGGATTTTAGTGAAACCTTTGCACCTGTAGCTAGATTAGAAGCTATTAGAATCTTACTAGCCTTTGTATCTTGCTTTGATATAAAACTATTTGAAATGGATGTGAAGAGTGCATTCTTAAATGGACAAATATCCGAGTTGGTATTTGTAGAACAACCTCCTGATTTTGAGAATCTTAAACACCCAAATCATATTTATAAACACTCTAAGACGTTATATGGTCTCAAACAAGCTCCTAGAGTATGGCATGAGCGACTTAAAGATTTTCTAATTTCAAAAGGTTTCAAAATTGGGAAGGTTAATAGTACACTCTTTACTAAAATAATTAATGAAGAATTCTTTATGTGTCAAATTTATGTTGATGATATTATATTCGGTTCTACTAACGAAGATTTTTGCAAAGAATTTGGTGATATGATGTCTAGGGAGTTCGAAATGTCTATTATTGGAGAATTGAGTTTCTTTCTTGGACTTCAAATCAAGCAACTCAAAAATAGGACATTCGTGAGCTAAACCAAATATATTAAGTATCTTCTCAAGAGGTTTGGCATGGAAAATGTGAAGCCTATAAAGACTACAATGGTATCCAATAGGCATCTCGACCTAAATGAGAGAAGTAAGCCGATAGACTTAAAACTTTATCGCTTTATGATTGTTAGTTTACTTTATCTTACCGCATCTAGGCTCGATATCATGTTTATTGTTTGCATGTGTACTCGTTTTCATCCTTCTCCTAAAGAGTGTCATTTAGTGGCTGTTAAAAGAATTCTAAGATATTTAAAGCATTCCTCAAATATAGGGTTTGGTATCCCAAAAGTGTTAAATTTGATTTAATTGGATATTCAGATTCGGATTATGCGTGCTGCAAAGTGGATAGAAAGAGCACCTTTGGGAGTTACCAATTGTTACGTAGATCCCTAGTTTCATGGTTTTCTAAGAAACAAAACTCCGTAGCCCTATCCACCGCCGAAGCCGAATATATTTCTGCCGGTAGTTGTTGTGCTCAATTATTATAGATGAGGCTAACTTTAATGGATTGTGGAATAAATTTCAAAAAGGTACCTCTTTTGTGTGACAATGAAAGTGCCGTTAAAATAGCCAACAACCTGATCCAACACTCAAGAATCAAACATATAGATATCCGTCATCATTTCTTAAGGGATCATGTTATCAAAGGTGATATTGTGGTTAGTCATATTAGAACTGAAGATCAATTAGCGGATATCCTCACCAAACCCTTAGATGAAGCTCACTTTTGTAAATTGAGGAATGAGCTAAATGTCATAGATATATCTAATGTGGCCTAAATACTTGCATCTAAATTGATTTCCTTATTTTGGTGTTATGTTGGTTTTATTAGATTTTTGCTTATTTAGTTGTAGTACACATTAATGGGGAGTATTATACCTTTCATGTATATACTACATCCCCTAAATGTGAAATATCAAAATGGGTGCTATTACTCTTCAAAAAGGTGATTCTAGACTACATTAGGTCAAAATATTTGAAATTAATCTATTTTGGGTTTTGTACAATGCAAACCTCCTTGAAATCTTCACTTCTAATGTATTATTATTTAAATCTCATCTATTAAAATACTTATCTTAGTATACTCTCTCTATATTGAAAATAAAACAAGGTTGTTTGACAAAATCTTGTTTTTCATCAAATTACCTATCAATCAAAATTTTGATCTATATTGATCAAATCTTATGCACATTGTAATTTTCACCTTTGGAACTAGAATCACTTAGTTTCTAGTCTACCAAAAGGTAATTTTCATGTCATTCATGCAATTGAACTTCATTTTTGCTAGTTAAGTTTTTTTGTCTTAAAAAGAATGACTTTGAAGCAAAAAGGGACCCACTTCATGTAATAACTTTTGTAAAATAAATTTCTAGATTGATATATAAATTTGGAGTGCTCATATATGTTTTCCATCAATTTTTGCAATCAACTGAGCTATTTTTCAACTCATTTGGCCTTTTTGATCAACTTTTGCCTGTCAGGTCCGGTAGCACCGCCCCTGCATGGGCGGTAGCACCGAAGGCTAGTGCTATCGGCCAATTCACAGTAGCACCGAACTATTGGGTTTTTGGGGTTAAGGTAGGCACAGTGCAACCGGCCCCTCCTTCAACCTCAGACCGCCCCTGACCTTTTCTCTCTCCTCATCTCTCCCTTTCATTCTCCTCTCAAATCTCTTCAAGAATCCTGTGGAGATTTCAAAGACTCTCTCAAATTTCTTGATCTTCTCTTGATCCTCTACTCCAAGGCCCTCAAATTCTTTGGTTCTCTCTTGCCCTAGGATCCCTTTTCTTTTCCTTTTAAGGGTTTGTGTGGAATGTGGGAAATTTGTGCAACCCTTGGTGAAATTTGTGGTTAAAAGAAGTACTAGTGTGACTATCAAGGTCATCAAGTGCCATTCATGGCATTCATTTGCTCAAAAATCACAAATTTTGTTTGATTTAGGGTTTAACCCTTAGGCGGCGGTGCTACCAGTCTCTACGCGGTGGCACCGCCCCAAGCTCGGTGCCACCGGATCACCATGGGCGGTAGCACCTGATCAAGCCCAGTGCTACCGAATCAGCATGAGTGGTAGCATCGGGATTGCTGTCAATATTAGCACAAATACCACATTTTGTAGTATAAACCTTCCCTAGGGTAACTATTCATTGATCTTACTCCTTACAATCCTCCTTATCCAGTAACCATGCCAAGAACCAAAGGCGGTGGATGTTACAAAAAGGTGGCAACAAATAGAGGCCGTCCCCCTCCTACTGTGAGTGGCAACGAGGATGAGGTACCAATTGCCGACAAGCTTTGCGAAGTTAGGCAGAAAAGTCAGCGAGACATTGGAGGCTCAAAGCAATCAAAGGGAAAACAAGCTGTATCAGAATCCAGCGATGAAGAGGAAAACAATTCTATGGAGGTTGATGAGGGAGAAAATGAAGGATCTAAAGAAGAAAACTTTGATGACTTTGAACCCACTGCTGACTTGAAATCCATCAAAGGTGATTCATATTTCTCCTTAAGACAAGCAAATCAGTATCTATTGCCTAGGAGTGCCACTGAGAACAAGTTTAGAACTCTTTTTCAACAAAAAGTGTATCATGAAGTTTACTTGAATAAAGAGTTCGCTAATCATAAGAGAGTTAATTCAGAACACATAAGGAAAATACCATTATTTGTTGGTGTTCTCGAACTGTTTCAAGGGGCTGGATTGGCAGACTTTGTAAGAAGACAATGTGATTATGATGATAATATGGTCAGATAGTTTTATGCAACACTACACATCCCTGAGACTTTTGACTCTATCACTTGGATGACTGACGCCACAGTGCACACCGTCACCAAGGAGGAGATTGAGGAGGCGCGGGGGATCTATCACAGTGGTTATCCAAAGGTTCACAGTGACAACGTTCTTTCCCTTGACAAGCAGCTTGAGTTCTATGACCCTGTTGCTCCGGTCAAGCGTCGAGGTAAAATGTCCTATCTTCTTCCCTCGTCGAGCCTCATCAACATAATAGTAAGGGTTACCGTTCTTCTAAAAAGTGGGAATCTTGATGAAATCAGGGTGTATGCTTGGAACATTATGAACAAAACAATGTACAAATATAAGTTTGATGTGGTCGACTTTATGATCCGTGAGATGGCTTCATCTGCCTGCGATAGAGGTAAACTAATCTACTTTGCTCCTTTCATTATGATGATTATTAAGAGAGTGATTGGATACTGAGGAGGCTATGGCAATGTTCATAAGCCATATAGGCCTCGTGAAGTGGCACTTCATGATGAGGACATCACAACCAAGGATACAACCGCTGCCCCTTCTTCCCCTACGACCGCTACTTCGTGTACGACACCTGGAGGGCTTAATCCGGAAGCAAGACCTTTCCACCCACCTTTGCTGGACCAGCACGTCAAGAACACCCATCGAGCCCACATGCCAAGGAAGGCCCAAGATCAAGCCCAATTCGTCGCCGAGTCCGGTTCGGCCATCCAGGAGCAGCAGTACTTCAAACGGACATAACTTGGGCTCCCGGACTCCGTTTTTAGTGTGCGACCACTCGTTTGAAAGGTATCGAGATAACCTTTCCAATGGATCTAGTCCCAATGCTAAATTCCTCCTGGAGCGATGGGAAATCACAGAACAATCTCACGGGATAGAAATTCTAGGTGCTGCGCCACCTTTCTTTTGGGCCCAAGGCCCATGTACTCTTAGGGTTTTCCCCTCCCCTTGGCCGGCGCACCTCTCCTGGCTGCCACACACCCCTTGGGCGCCCCCTCTTGTGTGGGTACCCCTTTATATTAGGTTTTCACCCCTGTTCTTCATTTTTTAGGTTTTGTTGTGTTTGGTAGACCCCGTGTGCGTCCCTCCTCGTGTTTGCGCGTGTCGACTAGACTGCCCGAGCCGAGAAACAGAACCTCAACTTGTTCCTTTCATTTCAATACCATATTTCCAGATTGCTTCATACTTTGTTCTTGCGGGTTCTTGATTTCTTGTAGGAACTACTGATCATTGGATCGTGTATCTGTGGATTTGGCAATGCGATTATGAAGCTCCCGACCTGTTGGTAGGAAGCCCTAAATTCGGTGCCATCAACACACCCCAAATCGACGTATCATCATCTCACCGAAAGATCGGGATCGTCGTCCCCATCACTTCATATCATTAGTCAAAGAGACCAATCATTAGCTCAGCAGCCACAACAGCAGGAAGCCCTAGAGGCACAAGAGCACCCTCAGGTAGCTCAGTAGGCTCCTCAGGAGCAATTCTTTAAAAGTTTGAGGAATGACATGATGATAGTCTGGCTGGCATTCGGTCTGACATGGTGAGCCACTTTTCTCGAGGAGACAAGTATCAGACTAAGACCAGACAGATAATAGTGGAGGTCAGAGGGCGGATAGACTCCATTGATTTGACTATCTCTTAGCTTCCCTCAACCTTCGAGGAATATTGTTCTCAGCGTGCGCCCGTCGCATTTCATCACTTCGGGTCTCGTACACCATCTACTCCTCCACCTCCTCCTCCCACCTCTTGAGCTCCTCAGTGATTTCCTCTGTTTTTGGTACTTGATGCCAAATGGGGAGAATCTTAATGAAGATGGAGATATGAAGATGAAGTCCCTCATGGTTTTGGTAATGACAATCATGCTTAAGGGACTAATAGTTTCTTTAAGAATGTTAAAAATAGGTTAGTCCCTGGTTTGATGATCATGGATGCAGGAAAGTGGTGTAAAAGAAGATCAAAATGTCAAGCAAGTGACAAAGGTATAAAGTTAAGGATTTTTTCCTAGCATTTTACCGATCTTGGAGTTTAGAGAAAAGATCGGATTGATAGAAATAGGGCCGTACTAATAAGAGGGGTCTTGACATTATCTTGATGTTGTCGAAGGTCCAAAGGCTCAAAATTCTATACTTGAACTCATGCATCGACATGTAGTGATTCAATTTTGAAATTCCATAATCTTCAAAGAAAGTTTCTAGAATCCCGAGGCTACTGCCCATGCTATCTCGGTGCTACTGGGCCAGCGGTAGCACCAGCCCCAGAGTGGTGTGTAAAAACCCGAGAAGGGTTGTTTGGGGGACCTTGCAGGTAGGTGCTACCACCCATGGTAACTCGATGCTACCGGGTGAGCGGTAGCACCGGCCTAAAAGCTCGTTGTAAAAATTAAAGAAAGGTGCATTTTGAGGCATCCAGGAGGTCCAGTGCTACCGTCCATAGTAGCCCAGTGCTACCAGGTGAGCGGTTGCACCGGCCTAAATGCCCGGTGTAAAAAATCTTGAGGGGTGTGTTTTGGGCATTCAGGCGGTCCGGTGCTACTACCCATGGTAGCCCAGTGCTACTAGAGTACCGGTAGCACCGGCCTGAATGTACAGTGCAAAAATTCTAGAGGGCATCCCTTTCGGCTGAGAAAATTAAAGAGACCCGGTGCTATCGGTCCTAGTTGTGCAGTAGCATCGGACCCACTGCTCAGTGGCCTATGGTAGCACATTTAATGCACTACTCCAACCATTGGGTTGGAGCCCGGTGCTACCAGTCCTATATGGGTGGTAGCACCAGAAATCTTGACTTGATCAGGTTGCAAGCTCAAACGGCTAGTTTTGGTGGTGGGGGTTATAATGAAGGAGAACGCGGTGTTACGCTAGCCGAAAACAAAAATTTTTCTACCGCGAACACCCAGGAAGCGTGCGAGTCAAAGATCATGGAGCGTTACCCTTGGAGCACGTTAGCAGCGGAAGTAGAGTGGGTGAAGCCTCCCCGCGTGCTCCGAAGCACTGTACGTAGTCGAACACGATATGGTACAACTTCTCCTTGTCGCGGATCGCCGTCACAGCGACGTTGTTGTAGTCGTACAATTGATGTAGCTGATTGAATCGATCAGCACCAACGCAAGAGCGATGACACCTCTGCGGTATCCACACGTCCGGGGTGGGATCACCGCGCGCTGGTGTGCTAGCACCCACGCGTGCGGCTAGGGTTTTAGGGGGCAGTGGGATGCAACAATGACTAGGGCTTGTGGTGGGGAGAGCTATATGCTGCACACCCCCACGCCCCTTTATATAGAGTGCACTAACGGGCCTTCTACGATAGAAGCCCACTAGGACTCACGCTAATGGATCTTCTACAGTAGAAATCCATTAAGACACCAGAGGATCCAAATCTACGTAAACCCACTAATGGATCCAATCCATCAGACATGATCCAACCCGTTAAGTGTGTGACCCATTAGGCTCATGTACAAGTCGGCCGCGGTCCCGGAGAACCCTTTCCTAGACCACAAGTCAATAGCGGTACCTAGCAGCACATATTGACCCCCGAATGTACACAATGATCGAATCAGATGAACCTTGATACACTCACATAGAATCCTTTTGCCACATGGTATCAGTCAAGCTCAAGGCGAGAAGCGTGCCACCCTTGTGATAGCTTGACAAATTCACTCGTCAATGTAATGGATATAATTCATGATTAACACTTTAATCACTTTGGCATGGCCATGAACTTTTCCTTATCTATCCACACCGAGGGGCCTAGAGATATCTCTCCCGTTATCAAGGAGGAGCAAATTCCATCTTGATCTCTTATATCTCAAGTCATGTTTCATGGCATACCCGTAACCTACCTATATAACTCCCCTGCTACGGAGAAGCGTTTGATAGCCCCAAAGTATACAATTACGCATGCTGAGAATCAATAAGAATCTCAGGTCAAATGATCGTATAGGTATACCACTCGAGACTACACCCTGATGGCACTTCTAAGATAACAATCTCATCAGTGTCTCGGAGCGGGTCTATCCAACCCTATGTTCTCTAACATGTGCCCACATTATTGATTTGATATCTCTATATCTATGGTATGTGAAACATTACCATCAATCAATACATGTGCTGGTCAGATCACTATTGTCCCACATTATGATATGTGACCAGGGATCATTTAGAATAATATCATATAACCAATGTGTTTCACAATTAAGTCATACTCAATGAACAAAGGAGTGACATTTATTCATGGAACTGATAAGTACATGAACATAGATGTATGATACAATCATCTCACATGATCGCCTCTAGGGCATATCACCAACATATAAATACCCCAAAGTGGCATTCTAGGGCTAACTCTTGGTCCTCATTGATGATATTTGAGCTCTAGCAAGCCCTCTCCTCTCCTTAGTGCATTCAATTCTCATTTGAGAGAGTGAGGAGCAAAATTTGAGTGTTGCATTTAGTTTTGAGCATTTAGACACTCATTTCGACCTCAAGCAAGCATCATGACTTATTACTCTTGGAGGTTGCCACCTCCTAGATGGCTTGGAGTTGATCGAGCATGGTGAGCTTCTCAACGGAGGTTGTGAGAAGCCCTGTAAGTTGTGAAGGCTGATGTTCGCCTACCCAGAGCAGGGAAGAACTTCCTTTGTGATCGAGGAAGGCTCAAGTGAGTGGTGCTAGCTTGAAGTTGTTCAAGTCACCTCAATGTAGATTAGGGGAGATCGGCAATTCTCTGTGACCATGGGATAAATTATTGTGTTCTTTACTTGTGGTTTGCATTTCTTGATCTCTTGTGCAATTTACAATTATAGCAAGTTGATAACGTTGTTTAGTGTAGAATTTTGTATTGGCTATACTTGAATCATTGGAACTCCTAGTGATCAATTATTGAAATTACAATTCTTGCTTAGTGATCTTGCAAATTAAAATTAGAGTAGAAAAATTTAGAAACCTCCTATTCATCCACCTCTAGTTGGTTATCCTTGATCCTACATCTACTGGTGCCATTCTTTTGACTAGCCACGTTGATCGAGAAACCAGCCACCGAGACTAGACCAGCCCAGGCAAAATCTTTTGCGTAGAATAATAATGTGTAGGTGAAGTTTCAGCTGGCGAAGTAAGTTACCTCTCCTTCTCAATTCTTTCTCCTTTCTTCCAGAGATGTCAAGTAGAGAATCCCCTACAAGAAAGGTGTGGCTAGCAACACTGTTGATGACACTGCCGTCGCTGCCTCATCAACTATTGGCATGACCGCTGTCACCGCAGCTCCTCCTCAGTAGCTCCAGCCACAACATTAGCTCCACCTCGTCCAATTTCTCAAGCGCCTCCATAATATTGGTTTGTCCTGAAGCCCCAAATTCAGGTATGTGACCACGAATAACTTTGTCCTATGCTCTGCTTCACTTTTGACGCCTTTTGAGTTTTTTCACAGCTTGCAGTGGAGATCTTGCATGAAGCTGAAGCTTTTTGTGAGCAAACTCATCAACAAAGTGAGTGGCTCATGGCTTCTAATCAGCAAGTGCTCAAGATGAAGGACGCTGAACTGGAGACACTCAGGGCCAATGCGAAAGCTGCCAAGATTGAAGCTAAGAAGCAGAAAGAGGAGGCCAAAAAAATGAAGGCGGATGTAAAGAAACTGAAGGCGGAGACCAAAAAGCTAAAAGTCGAGAAAACTACTACTGATGCTGTGTGGCTCAAGGTCAAGGTCAATCGAGACAAGGCAGATGCGAGAAGGCAGGTCATCGAGGGCGAAAAGGCTGCAACAAATGCGGTGCTTGCGACTTTGCAGTCGGAGACCCTCGAGCATATGACCTTGTCTACATGTCTTGCGACTTCCCACGTGCTCGGCTTGATAAAGAGCCATCATCCCGACATGGACCTCTCGATATTGGATGAAGGATTTGCATGTGAGGCAAGCGAAGCTACCGATTACATTGAGTCCTTCAGAGACCTAGCTGAGAGGTTCGTGGCCCAGCTGCAACTGTCTCTTGCCGACAATGATGATGATGCCAGCAAGAACCCTTTGGCCCGCTCACACCGATGTACAGAATTGAACCTTTGCTGTTACTGTGGTCTCCTCTAATAATGCCAATTAATTTGCGTATCCATTATGTTTTGCCTACTATTTCCTTGTTGATGAAATAGAGTAGCATAAGTAGATGCAAATCCGACTTAGTACTCATAAACCTTTAGAAAATATATATGTTGCCAAGTGCATGCTTGATTGTATCAGACACAAGGCTAGTAGAACATTCATTAAATGACTTAGCCCCCAAGCGTATACTTAGAGAGGCCACATATAATATAAACGCTATATAGGTTAAAGTAAAACTACATGATTTTTGCAAGTCTTCATCGGTCATATGACTAAAATTTTATAGCAAACATGAACTTGCTGAGCAATGCATGTAGAATCAACTAGAGGTCTCATCTTCTACTGACCGTTGATCTTTACATATTTGACAATATAGTGCTTGTGTGCACGCAAGATAGAATTGCTCGTTGTTAGACTCAGACGTGGCCGCCCTTTGGTTTTATTCACTGACATGCTAGGTACACGATCGAGTAAATTCGTGCAAAACATCACATGAAAAAAATAAAGAAATCATGCCTACAGTTGTCGGTGTTTCGTATAACCGACAGTAAATTTGTAAGTATAGGGGGTTGCGCGTCCCCTCTCCTCGAATGGTTAGACCAAAGAAGTCCCGAATTTATACTGGTTCGGGCTGAACGTCCCTACTTCCAGTTCGTGGTGGCGGTTTGAATTGCCTTGGACGTTGAAGGAGAACAGAGGTTACAAATGGATGCTAAGGACAAGCCCTTAGCACTCGCTCGGGGGGAAGAAATCAGGAGGACTTTCCTAAGCCAGGCGCCGACCCAGGTCAGAGAACTCAGGGCAAGCCTAGCGGAGGTGCCGATGAAAGAACGCGCGTGGGTGCGTGTGAAGGAAAGAAAAATCTATCCCCCTCCCCCGAGGGCCCTGCCTCCCTTTATATAGGCGGAGGGGGTAGGTTACACGAGGATTTGAGAAAGAGGTAGGGGTATGCTATGTCCGGGCATCCTGGTCTTCGGTCATGATAACTGGCAGGCTCCTGCGCATCCCATACGGAGTTGGTGACACAACGGGTGGTGCCCTTTTCGAAGGGCACGCACTTGCCCTCTGAGCGTCTGTCAGATGTTGACGTCTTGAGAAGATGGGTGCTTTAGCTGAAGCCGCCTCTGTTGCCTTGGGAAGGAACCATCCGCCTAATATGGCCGCATGTCCGTCTGGCGGGTGACTCGCTTCGTGTAGATCGCTAACATGGCGAGACCGCGGGCCGAGGCTTGCGGGACCTTGGTCGGGTCTGGTTGGAGCCGCGGGGCACTTGACGCCGGGACGGCCGAGTAGGAGCTCATGGAGGCGCTGCCCCGGTCGATCGGGTCAAGGAGCGCCTAATCCGAGGTTCGCCGAGTAATAAAGGCGGTGATCCTTTGAGATCTAGGAGGCCTTTGATGAGGATGCGGTCCAACAGCGCCCATTTGGTATCACATTCAATGTCGCGATACCCCTTCAAGGAGGGACGAGGGCCATGGCAGTTTCATCTTTTGGGTTCTCGTGCTGTTGTCGGCCCAAACTCCGAGCCTAGATAACTCGGAGAAATACGATCTTGAAATAGATGTATACTTTGCTGTGGGGTACCCCTGGTATGAGTATTCATCAACAGTGCTCTGCTCAATAACAGTATCGACCAGAAAATAGAACAAGATACTGAGCTACCTATAGCCCCTGACTCCTTACTCAATGATACCTGTTGTGACTTTGAACCCCTTATTCGATAGATGTATCGACCCGAGAGTGGAGCCACATAAAGGAAAGATCGAGCGATGTAGCCCCCGACCTCCTTCTCAATGAATGCATCGAATAGATGGTAGAGCATATGCATAAAAAATGCATGATGTAGCCCCCGACTATCTGCTTGATAACTGTACAAGGAGAGAGTAGAGCGTAAGCATAAAAAATAGTAGCCCTCAACTATACACTCAAGAGCACAAGCCCTCAAGCATATTGGTAAGGCCCATCATACTTAATTCCACTGCAATGATTGAATACTGCTACAGTTTTCGCGCCTCTTTGGCTTCCATGTGGTGCATCATAAATTAGCATCCCTTTGGTTTCTGTACTTTTGTGGAAGTGTGACAGATGCCTCGTGGAGTGGGACCGACGTTAATCTAGATGGATTGTAGTTACAGTGTGACCCGTTTCCTGAGCTACAAATAGATGAGACTTGTAGTTGCCTGCCACAACACATCTTCTTGCTTACCTTCTGCTCGCAACGCTTCAGTTCTTTCAACGCATCTGTGGCCTCTACTCCACCATCGTCCCCATCCATGGAGGTCCTTGGGGAGTCCCCTCCCCTACACCTCTGGCTATAGTCTCTCCGGGACAAATCGTCCTCTCCTCCGATGAGGAGGACAAGATCGACTAGAAGGCTATCGAGAGGAAGGTTTGGCCAGAGGAGGAAGAAGAGGTCACCAGCAAACTGAGCGTCACTGCTAAGAAAGACGATGCCACCCCCACTACCTTCGTGAGAGTAGATGCCATCGCCGACATCTCAAAACAGCTTCATCAGCCCAGCGCTCGCTTGTGCCTCATGCTCTCCCAACGCTCCATCGCTTTTGATGACGGAGAGGTCACCTTCTACATTGACAAGCGGCCGGGTCTTCTCATCCAGGGGCGCAGGCCCATCCCAGGGACCATTTTCTTCTAGTCCCCATGGATGTAGGGAAGGCGGCATGATGTCTCTGACAAGTAGTAATAGAGTACCTACCTCAAATGTGATAGGGTAGCTTTTGTTAGTAAATTTTAATGAACTCATACTTACTTGGATTTCTGTTGTGATGCACTGTCTTTTCTATTCATGTATGAAATTTTTTCAGTTGATCGATGTTTCATGAGTTGTCAAGCATCGTTTCTTTCGATGTCAATAGCCGTACTGATCCGGGTCGAGTCACTTCGATCACCACGTAGGGACCTTCCCATTTAGGTGATAGCTTATTATAGTTTTTTACTTCTGCACCTTTCGTAGTACTAAGTCCCCGGCGGTGAGCTCTCTTTATTGGACTCTCTGGCCATGATATCTGCGTAAGGCTTGCTGATACTTGGCCACTCGAATGGATGCTCGATCTCTATACTCTTCGAGTAGATTTACATCATTTGGTTGCAACTGCCCCTGTTCCTCTTCTGACTAGTTGTCCACACGAGGTGACCTGAACGTTAACTCGGTTGGAAGCATTGCTTCTACTCCATAAACTAAGAAAAGCGGTGTTTCACTAGTGGCATGACTAGTCGATGTGCGAACAACCCACAGTAGTGAGGGGAGTTCTTTCACCCACCAGGTCGAATAAGCCTTGAGTCTATCAAACACGCGGGTCTTGATCCCATGCAAGATTATACCATTAGCATGTTCGACCTGACTGTTACTCTGAGGATGAGCTATAGAGGTGAAGCAAAGTTTGATACCTAATTCTTCGCAAAAGGCTCGATGTTCCTCATGAACCTCTTAGCCACTTCTGAGGGGATGTTCCTGATGGGTTCAACTTCGATCCACTAGGTGAACATGTCAATTGCCATAAACAGGAACTTGTAACCTCCTTGGGCTTTTGGGAACATTCCCAAGATGTTCAAGCCACAGATGGAGAAAGGCCAAGACAGAGGAATATTTTACAGGCTTGGGTTGGTCGGGTGGTTTGCTTGCTGTAAAATTGGTAGCTCTCGCACTTTTTCACCAGCTCACAAGCATCCTGGAGGGCAGTCAGTCAATAGAACCCTTGTTGGAAAACTTTTTCGACTAAGGTGCGATAGGACGCTTTGTTGCCGTAGATGCCTCCATGGACATCGAGCAATATCTTATTGCCCTCTTCTCGAGTGATGCACTTCATCAAGATTCCGTTACTCCCCTTTTGGTAGAGCTTACCACCTACCAATACGTATAGATTGGACTTAAGCTCAATTTTCTCGGCTGTTGTATCATCGTCAAGGAGCTCTCGACCTTTGAGATAGGCTTGGAATGGAGTAATTCAAGTGAGCTCGTGTTTGTGTAGTGCAGCTTCCATGTCTGTAGATTCTGCCTCATTGACTCGACCAGGCTACTAGTCGAGTTGGGCAGCATCTACCTCTTGTACAGGGGAGATAGATGGTTTAAGGAGTTTCTTAATGAAGACTCCTATGAGCTTAGGCGAATGGGACGAAGCAAGCTTGGCAAGCTCATTAGTGACGGAATTGTCACATCTCCTAATATGCCTTACCTCGAGGTCTTCGAACTTGTGCTCTAGCTTACGAACCTTGTTTAGATATGCTGCCATGTTGTCATTCGAGCACCAGTACTCCTTCTGCACTTGGTTTATGACTAGCTACGAGTCCCTTTTCACGAGTAATCATCTGATCCCAAGTGACGTGGCTATGCGAAGCCCATTGACCAACCCCTCGTATTCTACAACATTGTTTGAAGCTAGGAAATCAAGTTGGATAGCATATTTAAGCTCCTCACCTGTTGAGGATTTAATCACGATGCCAGCCCCTGAGCCCTGAAGCATGAGCGACCCATCAAAGAACATAGCCCAGTGGTCATCGACCATCTCACGCTATTTTTCTTTGACGTGCATCCATTCCACAATGAAGTCTACCAAGACACCTGACTTGATACTGGTTCACAGTGTGAAATTGACCTTGAACTTGTTGAGTTCAACTTCCCACTACGCAATTCATCCTGTCGCCTCTCAATTGTGTATTTCCTCCTTGAGCGGATATGTTGTCATAACCATAATCTTATGCGCCTGGAAGTAGTGTTGCAACTTTTGGAAAGTCATAAGGATGGAGTATAGCATCTTCTGCGCTTGAGGGTATTGCAGCTTGGCATCATGCAAGACCTCACTCCTGTAGTACATTGGCTTCTGTACTTTGGCCTTTTTCTTGGTTCAATCCCTCTCGACCACCAGGACTGTGCTTACCACTTGAGGGGTAGCTGCAATATACAAAAGGAGCTCATCTTTTTCGTTACGTGAGGTTAAAACTGATAGAGATGATAAGTACCTTTAAAGATCTCGAAAAGCTTCTTCTGTCTCCTTGGTCCACTCGAAAGTGTCCTACTTCTTGAGTAGCATGAAGAAAGGCTATCCTCGTTCACCCATCCAAGGGATGAATCGACTAAGGGTAGTGATGCAACCCATGAGCTTTTGCACTTCCCTCAGCGTCTGCGGAGAACGCATCTGGTCGATGGCCTCAATTTTTCACGGGTTGCCCTTGATGCCTCGATTGGACACCAGGAACCCGAGAAGCTTGCCGAACGAAATGCCGAACATGCACTTCTCAGGGTTAAGCATCATTCGATACTTCGTAAGGTTGCCAAATGTCTCCTTGAGGTCACTAATTAAGGTGCCTCCTGTTTTCAACTTGACTACAATATCATCGACGTACGCTTCTACATTGTGCTTAATTTGGAACTTCAAGCAAGAATACAACGTTGATACGTAGCACTAGCACACTTCAAACCAAAAGGAATTTTAATATAACAGAATACATCGATGAGAGTAGTAAAAGAATTTTTCTCCTCATCTTTTGCGGATATGCTAATTTGGTGATACCCCAAGTTGTCATCTAGGAAACTTAGCAGTTCACATCCCACAGTAGAGTACACTATCTGGTCGATGCGGGGAAGAGGGAAAGGATCCTTAGGACAAGCCTTGTTGAGGTCAGTGTAGTCAATGAACATCCTCTACTTTCTGTTGGGTTTCTTGATGAGGACAAGATTCGCCAGTCACATCGAGTGGCGGACTTCTTGGATGAAGCTAGCCTTCAGGAGTTTGCCGACCTCCTCTTGTATAGCTTGCTTCCTATCTTTCAAAATCTACGCTGCTTCGCACCATAGGCTTGGCGCTAGGTTCCATAGCTAGTCGATGCTTGATCACCTCCATAGGGACCCCGGGTATACCAGACAGTTGCCAGGGAAACACGTCATGATTTGCCAGAAGAAAGGTGACAAGCTCAAATTCCTATTTGGGGTCGAGGTCATCACCTACCTTAACCATCTTGGAAGGCTCTAACAGGTCCAGGGGCACTGTCTTGATGCCTCCTTTGGCCTTCTTGTCCATCTTGCCATCATCGATTGAGTCCTTGGCGGCACTATCGGACGCAGGAGCCTTATTGGTGCTCTTGGACTTTTGGCGCTTAGCTCCCTCATCTCGGCACTAGCTGCTGATTTGCAGAGATATTTGGGCATCTCCAAGCTCTTATTGTCGCACCTGACCGTAGTGCACTAGTCTCCCTTAATTGTAAGGACTCTTTTTGGCACCAGCATCTTGACGGTCTGATACGCGTAGTGCACCACAACCATGTACTTAGCTATTGGGTGGTCTAGGATCACATTGTAGGAAGTCTCAAAATCTACCACATTAAAGATGATCTTTTTGGTGCAGAAATTATCTGGTGTGCCACATGTGACGAGCAGCTCTATCTGGCCAAGGGGCATCGAAGACAATTGTGGAGTTTTGCCATGGAATGGCTCAGCTCTGCCTTTGATCTCTATTCAGGGAATCCTCATGGTCTCCAGCATCTTTGCGAAGGTAAGGTTTAGCGAACTACCTCCATCGATCAAGGTTCAAGTGACCTTAACATTGATGATGGTGGGCTTGACCACCACAGGGTATCGACTCAGATGTAGGACCATGGCTGGGTGATCCGACTGGTCGAAGGTGACTAGCACTTTCGACCACTTGAGGAATCTAGCGGGAGCTGGTGTGGCCAATTTGACCTCCCTTTCAACTACCTTATATTGCCTTTTGGACTCATACGTGGCACATCCCCTGAAGATGTGTGCCAGCTGATCAGCCCTGCGGTATTCGGGCTCATCATCCTAGGACTTCTCTCTGGTCTGCTCGATTCTGTACTCTACGAGGGTAGCCTTGAGCTTCTCTTGGACCTTCTTGCTGATCACCTGGCATTTGTCGAAGTCATGTTTGTCCATGTGATGGATTGGGCAGTATTTGCATCTCCCACGGCTTCGACCCTTGTTGTTGCCAATGTTGCGCGCCTTGACCCTTTTGACCGCGACTACGGTGGAGTCACCTTTGCTTTTCTCCCCATGGCTTTTGTTCCTCTTCGCCCCCTACTTGGATGACTCGGGATTGTCATCACCAGACTTGGGGTCATTGATATGGTCTTGGGCCTTAACACGTATGGTGTATTTATCCACCAACTCGAAGAGCTCCTTGGTGGTTCGGATCTTCCTAGTGGTAAGCTTTCCTTTCATCTCACTATCCTTGACACCATTCTCGAAGGCCACTATAATCACCTCTTCTGTGATGCTAGGGATTGAGTTGTGCTTGTCGCTAAAGTGTCGGATGAAGCCACGCAACGACTCTCCTGGCTTTTGTATCACTTGATGCAAGTCAATGTGCGTTTCGGGGAGTTTATACATGCCTTGAAAGTTGGCGATGAACTGGGCCCACAACTCCGCCCATAAGGATACTGATTGAGGTGGGTGGTTGAGCAACCAAGACCTCACTGCACCATCCAGGATGGTGAGTAGGTAATTGGCCATCTCCTTCTCATTTTTTCGGCAGCCCTCATGATTGTAGTGTAGATTTGTAGCCGCTCAACAAGGTTGATTTTACTTGAGTACTACTCGATGGGGCCTGTCTTGAACTTGTACGGCTACCTGACTGCACATAGCTCGGGGTGAAGGCCTTGCATCCTTCATCAATGTCCTCGGGGCACTTGCCGCGAACCTTGTCGAGGAAGAAAACTATGCCGAGTAGGCAAGTGGACCCTCGAGGGTGGAGATTGGCCCCTCGATGGTGGGGACTCATTTTCCCATTCCTCGTGATCTTCTCGGTCATGTTCCTCTCTTCAACCGCGAGAATGCCAAGTAAATCTCGTCGATCATGAGGAATTCTATCTCAAAGATCCTCGGGACATCCTCGATAGGAGTTGGAGTGAACTAACCTGGAAGCACACTGGTTAGAACTAGCCACTGTCGATCCTGCTACTCGATGGTGGTGGGATGGTCCCGACTGCTAGCTCTTGGTGTCCTGCTGGCTGGGGCACCCGAACCTCGAGTTTAAAGCTCGAACGATCTAAGCTTGTACTGCATCAAGCAATATCTTCATATGGTCGAATACTAGAGTCATCGGGTTGCCCGGACCTAGTGGCAAAAGGGATTTCAGTAGCATCTGAGCACACTGGACATTTGCCTTAGGGATGCTGAAGATGACATTATTGTGGCTCTAGTGGGACACTGCTCTTCGGGGCGCGGCCGAGCCCTCCGTTGTGGCCATGCTATTGAGGGATTCGCTGTCCCTGAAGCTTTGGCACCTACGGGTGGGCATTGTTGGATCATCAAGGTCAAGCTGCCTCAATAAGTTGGCTGCAATCCCATCTGTGGCCGCGGCTGCCAGATCTCGCCGTTTATCTGTGTTGTTTAGTGCAATAGCGTTTGCGGTCGCTCGAGCTACAACTGTCACCACTGTAGGATCTTGAGGCATATACAAAGGGATCTGGTGTCCCCGACCTCATGTGGTGTCTACCCCTGGATTCCCCTCTTGGGAACTTTCAGTAGTAGCACCATTGTTGGCTCCAGCCATGAACACACATCGATCTACTCGGCTGCTATTCTGGCTACTGCGGGCATCACTTTCACTTTCGCTCTTCGTATCAACGCACAAGAGGACATTGGGCTCCATCGGGTCAAAGCCGATGAAACCTACCTCTCGACATGGATCCCAAGAGCATGATTCGGAGAGACCGATGTGCACTAGATCCCTACATGGCCCCATCGATAGAGCATAGCTCTGAAGGCGATCTTAGACCTGATTACAGGTGCTTGGTTGATGGTAGTGATCGAGCGAAAATCATTGCACTGGTAGTTGTCGGAGAATCCGATGTGTGTGCGCACTAAAGGCATGCTTGATCTGCAAAAAATAGTTGAAGGCTCCTACCTAGCACGCCAACTGTCGAAAGTTAGAAATCGACAATACACTTATAGTTTCGCGTACCTTCGGTTACCAGAGCTAAGCACGAAATCAGAGGAACACAATGTAGACGGGATCAGGCCCTCAGATGGAGTAACATCCTACAACCTGTGTGGATGATGTATGGAATTGATGAACAGAGTAAAAGTAGGTCATCTAGCCCTAGTTATGATAAGGATTGAATTTAGGCAATGGCTAAACTATGGCTAGAAATTGACGAAGCATAGCTTGTTGGCTCCTAATTGCTCTGTGCAAAAGGTCTTCTTGCTTTGAAGCTCTCTCTGCTCGAGGGTCCCAACCCCCAGCCTTGTATAGTCGGGGTAGCCACGTCTCAAGTTGAATAGTAGTCAATTTGGGATACCAGATCGCAACTAATAAGGAGTGCATCGTCGTGTGATCTTCGCAGCATATCCAAACTTCCCTGGATATCAGGCGTACTCGAGTTGGTTTCCTCGTAACAAAAAAGTAACCGAGTCCTTCCTAATATAGAATTATCTTTTTCGTGTATATCTTATCCCATTGAATTAAGCCCATGATATCTGGAACTTCTATATGTCATTAGAACATATCCTTCATGTATCCTTCGCTTACACATATCCCATGTTTAGATATTCAACAAAACTTCTTACGTTTTCTACAAATGTCCTTGTGCTACTGCATTACCTTTAGATCGAACTTGCACATGAAAAGCATAATTGAGGTTATTTAGACTGTTCAATCATCCTAGATTGATATTGTTACACTTATTCTAGAGTGCATTCCACCCATGTTTGGGCACATCAACTAAGGCGACGTAGACTTCAAACATGCATCTTCAATTCAAAAGTAGCTAAAAACGGTAAGCTATGCTCCTAAACCATAAAAACCAATGACCAACTGAAATAGAGAGAGTTTGCCACATAGTTGTCCATGGTACAATACATCATTCCACCACCAGATGCAATCCGTGAACCAACACCCTTCTTGCAGAGCTACAAACGATCATTTTCTAGTGTGTGTATAATACAAATGAATCACTACTGCCATTGAAAAAAATCATGTCTACTAGTACACGAAATCTTTTCACATGGTTCTCATGGAAACAACAGAAGAAGGTAAACAAAAAGGGCAACATCAAAATTGGACAGGTTAAACCATCACACGAAAGCACTTCAGAACCTAATCATGTTGGAAATATGAGCAATATTTTTATTCTAGATTTTATTTTGAGGAAAATATAACAAAAGACTAAAGATGCAAAAATAAACAAGAACACATTGTACTTCTAAAT
Source organism: Guadua angustifolia (assembly GCA_036346375.1). Lineage (NCBI taxonomy): Eukaryota > Viridiplantae > Streptophyta > Magnoliopsida > Poales > Poaceae > Guadua > Guadua angustifolia. The sequence goes on from CM070501.1 coordinate 12,151,328, forward strand.
ATGCTCAAGAATTGAAAAATAATAGAGTCGATCGATCACACGAAACACTTACAATTAGGATTGATGAAGAAAAGGAAGAATGCAAATGTCAACATTCACGAACAATCAACCTAAACTATAGCTAAGATACATACGTGTCTTTTGGAATGGAAAACACTGGAGGGATGAAAAACAAGTCAAGCTTGTGGTCATACATTGTTAAGACCCGAATATGCAACTCCGGACCCTCTGTGTATATCGCACTAGTCTAGGATCACTCTTGTGCACAAAGTGTCAACATAGATGAATATTATAATCATACACTGCGGAAACATAATAAAAGGCTTTATTTATTAAATATAAACTTGTTGACTAACTTTATGGTTGACTTTACATGACTATGTCATGTAGGGCTAAACTATAAATATTAAAACTGCAACGGAATAGAAAGACATAAATACACCACTTAGTATACTACAGGCAACTCACAATGCTTGCACCATACACGCTCACCTCCTCCTAGTACTCCTCCTTCAGAGCTGGTGTAGATTTCTCTTCAATTGATGATTTTATTACAGCAAGGGTGAGTACATAAGCACTCAACAAGTTGTGTATAGAATGTAAGTCTAATATATTTATATACAAGGCTTATTCCAATGGACGGCTGATGTAGTTATTTTGTAGTAAAGCAGCATTTTACAAATGAATACAATAAATAGATTGAAATGACTATAAAACAAATAACAATAAATATTAACTTGGTATTTCTTAAGAGTAAACTTGGCACACAACTCTAAACAATTTCCAAACGATACACAGATTCCCTTCCCAAGTTTTATTTTATAAAATCTAACCCTTGACTGTAATTCTCGAATATTGTCCACTACCGCAGACATGGCTATCCGAATAGATTTACACTTTGCAGAAGTTATACATTTTACGCACATGGTGTGATCAAACTATATAGCCATGCACTTTCACATACCCATCGATGTGTGGCTAGAAGATCGTAATAAAACCTTTCAGAAACTTCGTCTGGACATTGGCCCTATCGTTTGACAGATTTGTGGCCACATCACACACTTCCCCTTAACCACACACACAATTTGGTTATCACACCTAAGGCTTCACATGTGAAGACTTGGTAGTTTATTTAGTTAGGTCAATCCCATCCCAAGCACGTGGTTGCATGTTTGACCTAGTTCAAAGGCTTGCAAGTTCTTAATTGATTGAAGCAAAACTTCCAACAAACTCTCATAGAAACCACCACACATTCACTCATATATCAACATATCATCATACCAATCCAATGCCACACAGGCCCACCACAACTCACAGCGCTTGCCACATGCCCTATTCTAAATCATTTACTACCCTAGTTGATTATCACGCAACACATACCATCAACAACTCAACATCACTGTGACAACACATGATACATCTTTTCATAAATATGTTCTATATTCCATTAGTCATGATTGATTTGAACTTTCAGAAGACATGAGTTAAATGTGGCATGGCTAAGCAACTACACACATTCTAACGAACCCATGTTGGCATCTATTAGCAACCAACTAATAATGGACAATCCTAGGGTGACAAATAATCATGATATACAAATGACAAGGTAGATATAATCTAATTGAGTAGATTAGTTAGATCCCAAACTATTTGAAAACAGTTCTAAGCATAAAATATCATGTAATAATTTAAATCAACATAGCATTTGTAAAACTGGATTCAACTTGATCAAAGAACAACTTGCCATAAAAAAGATCTAGTTGCTGCTCTAGACCTTGCTCTTGAATCAACTCTTCACCCTCGAACGCTCTGGGCATTTTGAAGTTTATGTAAATTGAAATAAAACACCAAATAAAAACCAAACTAGAGAGCAAAAAACTCCAAAATCAAATAAAATTCACCAATAAATATATCTCAATTTTACAATTTTTAGAAATTTGAATCACATCAATTGGAGCTGGTATGAAAAAGAATGGGTGTCGAAAGATTCTTAAAAAGAAAATTAGAAAAAGAATAAATCCAAATTTCTAATTTATTTTTATACTAAAAATCTATTAATGGTGTGGTGCTGACATCAACACGAATTAAAACAACTCGGAGAAACCCTTTCTAGCCGACACGTGGGCCCTCGGTCCATGGACCAAGTCCTTGAAATAGTCTGTGGTCCATGGTGAGCTCGGCGCACCTAATCGAACAACTAACACGTGGGCCCCTAACCATGAATCGAGACTAACATGTGCGACCAATCTAGGGTCGACTTGGCTAGTTGACTTGGCCGACACCAAAATGACAACACAATAGCATGGCTGACATGGCTAGCATGTGGCAATGACAAGGAGACGCCATGAAAGATCACAAGCTAGGGTTTGCCTCGACAAATTCTAGTGAAGAATTGTTGTTGTGCTTGACTAGCAATAGAGACAACAACCAAAAATATGCCCGAAAAGCAATGGATCTGAAGCAAAATCCCACAGATATGGAATTACTGTGAAGAATCCAATAGTGGCCTTAGCTTCGACCCAAACATGACAAAGAGGAAGATCTCGATGGCTGAAGGTGTCGATAGTGGTAGATGAACTCCAGTGAGCGCTTCCATCATATCCAAAGCTCTTCAACCAATGATGCCTTGATGAATACGCTCAAGATCTCATGGTGATCCTACCACCCACCCTTTAATAGCACCGGGAATCATGCTAAACATCGATGCCTAGGTCAGTGTGTCAATGATGGCAGGTGGAGTTCGGACTCCGGTGCCGCCTCAAACATGAACCAATCTTGACTGCGCACACATCATGCATTCGATGGTCACTAATCCATGAGATGTGGTGAGATCTCGATCGCACATGTTGACTTGATCCGATGGCCTAGGAGTGTTAGGTTCTGATCTAACCTTAATATCCCAACCATTCAATTGATCAATGGATTGATGGCCACGATCACCACATCAATCTAAACCAGGCTGCATAGAGAAATGGACTTGGCCCATTAGGGTTCTGGCCCAACACTATTCATATTAATTTCCAATGCTTTTTTATTTAAAATAATTCTAGAAATTAAAACATTTCACATAAAATAGTAAAAATATCAAAAAAATTCTAGAAAATATTTTAAGACATTTGGAACTCAAATAAAATATTTTAAATAAAAGTTTATTTAAAATGTTCAAATATTGGAACTCCATTAAGCCCGCTTCAAAAATATTTAATAAACTCCAAATAAATTTTAAAAATTCAAAAATTCCCAAAATTCACAAATAATGGTATTAAATTAATAAAAACAAAAAATTAGGATGTTACATACATCCTATTCATTAGGGTCCATCATTACCTTTCCCCTTGGAGAGCCTCATGTAGCGGGCCATAGACTTCTTCCAATTACTCTTGTACCAATATCTCAAAACTCATCTTCTGGGTCCAACTTAGACTTGGCCTGATCTAACATAATCTCACCTTGAGCAGCGGCATCAGGGACTATTAGCGCCTTTCCCTTGTGGCACCTCTCTCGTCCTTTGCCTTATCTTGTAGGGTATAAGGTTTCCAATAGGTGAAGGTATCTGGCACTTTAGGGTAGTTCAAGATGTATTTTTGCTCAATGAATGCCCTATCATTCTTCTCAGGCTCGTCAATCCACTAGAAGAAGTAGCATTACTCTATATTCTGGGAATATTCATAGATGATGTGAGTGATACATAAAAAATGCAACAATGAAATATGAATATGAGATAATCACTTACGTGGATATCCAAGCACGTGTAGTACACCCAGGCGGCAGTGTCCAAATGTGTGGATGGAATGATCCACATGGGATCACCGTAGTCGCACACCAGGTGTGGAAACTCCAGTGGTATAGGTGCATCCTTGCTAGAATTATTAGGGTAGGTTCCCACCTTCTTGGAAAGCCACTTGCGCTTACGAAGCATCTCCACATAGTCTGACACATCCCCAACACTAGCAGAGTTACCTTGTGTACCCCTCTTCTCTTCCCTCATTTCAAGAATAAGGTCGAGAGGGGTGTTGCCATGGTGGTAGAGATTGCCCTATTTTTATAGCTAACCATTTTGTAGTGTCGCATGATTATATTTTAGTGAATGGAAGGTGTAGTCAAATCCGTCGAAAAGAATCTATGACCATAAGAAAGGTCTGTGAGATGTCCAATCACTAGGTAAAGATGGGGTGAGTTGTTAAGTCATTGAGAAAAGCTACCGCGTCTTATGAGGTCACTAAGTAAAGCACGTGGAGTCAAGTCACTAAGAAAAGCTGGTTCATGAGGTCAAGTCACTAAGAAAAGCTGGTGTGTATAGTCAAGTCACCGAGAAAAGCTGGTTCGTGTGGTTAAGTCACTAAGAAAAGATGGTGCGTGTGTGTGACTAAGTGACTAATCAGGCTTGCCACATATGATGAGGTCACATTTCTATGTTTGTTCAATGGCTCAACAAGCTCATATGTGTGATTTTTACCATAGTAATTCTAAAGTCTATACCTACACCCTTGAATTTATCTGTATGGACCTTGCAGAGACATTCGGCATTGACACACTTCACAATATATGTCTCTTGGTTAGACATGTAAACCCGGTATGTGCGGCTGATGTCAATTGTATATCTTGCTATGGCTTATTGGATGGCACTTTTGTTAGGGAAGCTTTGCCTACTAACAAACAAAGTGTCCTAATCGAAGACCCATTCAAAACCATATTATTATGCCAAAACAAAGGAAGCCATGACCAACTCATCCAACCTTGATGACACATACTCCATGTTAGTTGATACAATGCCACCAACTTGAACACTACCAGTTGCATCTTCATCTTCGCTGCTATCCATGTCAATGTCCTCCTCATCATTGGATTGGGTTGTGTCCACCACTAGGCCCTCTAGATATTCATGGCAATTGATGTGGGAGTTCTACCACTACCCTACACCTTCGTTAGGCTGAAATTCCTCATCATGAATTCCAAGGTATTCTTCGTCCCCACTAGGGGGATGATGACTACCACCACCATTCAAAGCATCCACTTCAACACCTCCATCCCCACCAGCCTCACCAAGCCTGGAGGATTCTCCTTTCTCCATGAAAGACCATGTGGTGGTCTATACCTATGTGTGATGAGCATTAGACTAAAATCTGAGCTTGGTTTGTTTTGGTTTGAGTTTGATTTGAATTGGATTTTTTATTTGGAGCAATTTAGATTTGATTGCCTTTTTCGGTGCTACCAGTCATGGTAGAGCGGTGCTACCGGCCGGGTAGTAGCATTGGATCTTCTAAGTGTTAAATATTTTAATTAAGGATTTTGTGATGATTATTGCATATCTTTTGGACATTGCTATGTGATGGGTTTTCCTTGTCTTTGATGGTTGCAGGACGACGGTGCTAGGTCATGGTGAGGCGGAGGATGACCGGGACTTGGTGAGGTGCGTCGGAGGTTCAAACGGTCGAAGATCGCTGGAAGATGATCAGAGATGGAGTTCAAGCAAGCCAAGAAGACAAGGAAAGATGATGATGCTAGCTAGATGCTGCGTGGATCGATAAGGGCCATTGGATCGCGGTTTAGTTGATAGGTTAGCGGGTCTAGGTAGTATGCTTTGAAAACCGTACAAGAAAACCCATTATATGTGTGGGTTTTGGGCTAGCCCTTGCATGGCTGTGTGAGTGGGTTAATCCTAACCCTTTGATGAGTTCTCTAGGGTTGAGGGACTCATCCAAGGGTGGTAGGTGACCCAAGAGTAGTATAAATAGATGGGGAGGGGTAGCCTCCTCCTTTTGAAGGTTGTAGAGGTATTTGTGCTCCTTTGAGCTTTGCCCACTTTGTTATGAGGCTTTGTAAACCTCCACCTTCCAGAAATGCAAATCTTTTTCATCCATACTTGAATTTACAATACGCATTTATTTTATATTTTAAATTCAGCATTTAAATTCCTACGATTTACTTTATCACAATGGATTCACCTCCCCTCCTTCTAAATACTGCTGATCTAGAATGTCTTGAGTGTGCTTATATGGTTTTACATCTCTCTTGCACTCTAGAATAGACTAGAAATCATGTTTTCTATCAAGTTGCAACTCTATCCAGAACTTATTTTTCATGCAACAGTCTATGTGTGATTTTTAGAAAAATATTAAAAAATCATTCTTGAGTGATTCTTATTGTAAAAAGTGTGCAACTCTCATATCCATTTGTGGAAAAATTGGGGAGTCTGCTGGTTGCACCGTTTGGGCACCATGAGGTGAATACTGAGCCCCAAACTCTCTGTTTGAAGTTCTTGACTGTCTTCAGCATTGGATTTTCTACAAGGATTTTTGAGGTGGTTTCTAGTGGAGTGCTTCACGACTCATTTTGTCATAGGGAGAAAATTTTCCAAAATTTTTAAAGCACCAGAAGTCCACCAACCACCTGCTCCAATTGAGGACAATTTCTGAAAAATTTGCTTTTGCATTTCTGAAAGTAACTTTTGTGATTTGGCTTAATCTCCTTTCTAAAAGCAAGGGTTGAATTGATTCCTTTTTGTTTGGACACTTGACAATCATGATTGTGATACAAAAAATTCCCCATATATTCCATGGTTCTCATCCATGCAAGCTAGGGGTACACATAGTTGTCTAGTTGTTCATGATTTCTTTTGCGTAATCTTTTCAAGGTCTTTGTTGGAGTATTTTGGTGAGAAAATTTTATTTTGCAACCATTCACCCCCTTCTGTTCATCATCTCGATCCTTCAATTGGTATCAGAGCCGGTTTTACTCTTTCAAAGGTCTTCACCAGTCTCGAGAGCCATGACAACGGACAAATATTCCACCAAGCCTCCCATATTTTGTTGTGTAGATTTTCCTTTCTGGAAGTCTCGAATGGAGTCGTACATCACTGCCTAGGGCTTCCTGATCTGGCAGAAGGTGAAGCTCCCATATGAGGTTCCTGCTGATGAAAATGTCACGGCTGGCAATATGGCTGATGTTGAGGCGAATGTTAAGGCAAGGAACATTCTCATATAGGGCCTTAGCCACAGTGAGTATGATAGGATCTCTCACCTGCGATCCGCTTACGAGATTTGGGTAACTCTTGATGCTTACCATGAGGGCATCACTCAAATCAAGACCATGAGGCAAGATTAGCACAAGCGTGAATACAACAAATTAGAACAACACATTGATGAGAGTCTTGATGAGTGCTTTGGTCATTTTATGAAGATTTTGAGTGATCTCCGAACAATTGGTTGCTCATACCCTAACTCGAATAATGCTCAACATTTCTTGACCACACTGGACCTTCGAGTTTGGGAAATGAAAGTGACCACCATCAAGGATACTACTAACCTGTCGACCCTAACTCTTGACGGGCTCTATTCCTGACTCAAGACTCATGATATCGACATCGTCTCTCGCAAGATGAAATATCAGTCGATAGCCTTGGTCACTGATCCCACTAGATCTTCCCTTACTTTTTCTGCTGGATTCTCTCTCTTCGCCCTTTGTGAGCTAAGCGATGACCAACTGGACTTATTTCCAGAAACTGAGCTTGCTCTTTTAGCTCACAAATTCTCTCAAGCATACAAAAGAGTGAGAGAGAGGAAGAGAAGTGGCGTGGTTACCTGCTTCGAATGTGGTGACCTTAACCACATTCGAGTGAATTGTCCCAAACTAGAGAAGGGCAAGAATGACTCTAGTGGTGAGGGGAAGAACGACTACACCGACAAGAATTGCAACAATAAGCCTCCAGCTCGTGAGCCAGTGCGTGAGAAGAAGTACCACAACTTATCAAAAAACATGAAGCTCTTCCACCGCATCCTCGCCCCCCTCGATGACATCAACCTCTTTGACACGGAGACGTGGAGTGACAAAGGTGATGATGATCCACAAGAGAAGAAAGGTGGCGGTGAGTTCTCTGGCATGTGCTTCATGGTGGACACCAACGACATCAGCGACTCCGAGCTCTACAGTGACTTGGATGAGGTACCCTCCTATGACCAGCTCAATAAAGCTTTTTACAAACTAGGAAAATTTCATGCTAGAACTTGAGTTAGGTGTACGGAGCTTGAGAAGTTAGTCAAGAACCTAAGGACTATGCATGATAGGAAAAGTTTTGCAAACTAGGAAAATTTCATCCTTTCCAAGTTTCTGATGATTGTTTGTTGTGTGATGCTTTGCTTGTGGAGTTAGAGAATCTAAGGACTATGCATGATAGTGTGCTTACTAAGCTTGAGAGTCTTAGGTCGAAGAACGCTAACAATGAATTTTCTAATGGCATGTCTTTAGATGCTAGTTTTCTTCTTGCTCATTCTACTCCATCATGTGATAACTCCCTAAATTGCTTGCTAAAATTGATGCTATGAGCACTCACCTTAGGAAGCTTTCTACTAGAAATGATAAACTTGAAATGCATGCTTCTAAGGATCCAGTCAGCTCATGTGAGGGCTATAAGCAACTAAAACTTGATAATAAATCCTTAAATATCAAGTGTGCTAAACTTGTTAAGGACTTACTAGATAAGTCACAAGAAAGTTGCTTGTGATGTTCTGTGATTAAGGGGGATTTGGATAAAATCCAAGTCGAGCTTAGGAAGAAGCTAGAAGACCAAGCTCTTAGGATTAGAAATGCTCCTTTCATTTCTTGTGAGGCCCTCAAAATTGAGGCAGCTATGCTGAGGGAGAAAAATGCACGTGCTATTAGATCTTCTCTTTTTTTTGTTCTTCTTCTTCCTCTCATCCTTGTTCTTCATGTGCCTCTCTCTTTCGGGAGTGTGAGTACCTCATGAGCACTCTCAAGAAGTTTGTAGGAGGTAAGAAAAAGCTCAATCTTACTCTAGACCAATCCAAGATTAGCAGATTCAATCAGGGTCTAGGATTCAACTACTTAGAGCACGCTAGGACTCATCCTCCTACCATTGTGCATGGTTCCAAGAGTGGTGAGATTGTGGTAACTCCCAGGGTGAGTACCACTATGTTTAGGTCTGTTGGGGTTGTCCATGGGACATCTGACCAGAAGTTTGCTACTCCTGTTACTTCTACCTCTACCAAGGCGAAGTATTCATGCACCTTCTATAAGAAGGATGGTCACCTAGTAGATTTCTGCTTCAGGCACGCCAAGATCACAAGGCGTGAGTGTGTTACTACTCTCAGAGGTATTCAGGCTCATCCTCAGACTCTGGGTGCTCCTAAGGCACACACTGCTACTAGACAGGTTAGAGAGTCGCTTGTTTTTGGGCAGCATCTAGGGCTTGGTTTTTATGCTGTTCATTTGAGTTTTAGTCCTTGAATTGCTCGTTGTCAGTCTACCCGCCATCCTCTTGATATTCCTCTTTTTCCCATCGAGGTAGATATCAGCGGCGTGAGGTATTTTTTTGTAGGAGGTTCAGGCAGCATCACTGGGATGGTCCGGTCTTTGCACCATGGTGGGCCAATCCAGTTTCAGCCCATAGATCTTCTACTAGAATTTGTTCTGGTTGTGTGAGAGTGGAGCATCATGTAGATACTAGAGTCCAGCCTTCTTTCTCTGTGGCTGGCACCTCTAGGCATCATGTGGTTCAGTATTGGGTTCCTAGATCCTCTCTTCATCCCAGTACTAAGTCATCTTTCTCTCATGTGCATTGACCAGGTTCATCAGATGAGGAAGGGAGATGTTTGGATTGTTGACTTTAGTTGTTCTCTCCATATGACCGGAGATTCTCATTGGTTGTCTTCCCTAATCCGAGCCCCCGGTGATGAGTTGATCACTTTTGGGGATGCTTCTTCAGGTAGAGTAATTTCTAAAGGTACCGTTTGCATTAATGAGAATTTTATTCTTAAGAACGTTGCCTTAGTAAGTAAGCTACAATATAACTTGCTCTCTATTTCTCAACTTATCGATGACTCTTTCAAGATAAGCTTCAAGAGTAATGCCTGTAGAATCCTTGATTCATCAGGAGGGTTAGTTTGTGGGATTTCTAGATTTGGGAGAGTCTTTTGTGCTGATTTTTCTGTTTCTTCTGGAGACTCTCTCTGTTATTTGATTGCTTCTAAGTCCCGTGATCTCTCCTTCTAACATAGGAGACTTAGTCACATCGGCTTTGATCATTTGACCAAAGTTAGTAGCCATGACCTCATTCGTGGTCTGCCCAAGCTCAAGATGGTCAAAGACTTAGTTTGCTCTCCCTGCCAACATGGCAAGATGGTTACTACTTCTCATCCTCTGGTCACCGTAGTAATGACTGATGCACCAGGACAGCTCTTACATATGGACACTGTTTGTCCAGCAAGAGTGCAGTCAGCATGAGGGAAGTGGTATGTCCTTGCCATTGTTGATGATTTTTTGAGGTATTCTTGGGTATTTTTCATGGCCTCGAAGGATGAGACTCTCTCACTTTAGGGGTTTGGTCAGTAGGTTGGCTTCTGAGCTCCTAGGTGTATTACGAGCTATATACAGTGATAATGTCATAGAGTTCAAGAATTTCTACTTTGAGAGGTTCTGTGTGGAGTCTGGTTTAGAGCATCAGTTCTCTTCTCCCTATGCCCCTCAGCAAAATGTCGTAGTGGAAAGGAAAAACAGGACCCTAGTTGAAATGGCCAGGATGATGCTAGATGAGTACAATATCCTAGGAAGTTTTGGGCTGGGGCTATAGCTACTGCTTGTTATGTTTCTAATCGCGTTTTCTTGAGAGCACATTTGCATCGCACTTCTTACGAAGTTGAGATATGGGCAAAATCCCAATATTTCTCACTTTCGCGTATTTGGTTGCAAGTGTTTTATCTTGAAGTCTGGTAACCTAGATAAGTTTGCATCTCATTCTTCTGATGGTATTTTTCTGGGTTACTTGACTTCTTCTCGTAGCTATAGGGTATATAGTTGTGACGCGAATAGGATCATTGAGACCTGTGACGTGACCTTTGATGAGGCTAGCCTAGGAGCTAGACCTGATATTTCAGATTCTTCTTATCCCTCCGAGACCATCTTCGTTGAGGATGAGGATGATGGTATTCCACCTGATCTAGTCCCCTCTACACCTAAGGTGCCTCCTGTTTCAATTTCTACACCTCAGGGAGACTAGTCCTTGCCTTCCGACTCTCCTTCAGCGGGTGGCTCTATTCCTGCCTGTTCTGTTTAAGATGTAGAGGCCACTTCTGCTTTTCATGCTCCCCGTCATATCCAGAAATCTCATGCACCTGATCAGATCATTGGTGATCTATTTTAGCGTGTAACATGCTCAAAATCTGGTTTTTCTTCCTTCTGCTTTTACTCTGCCTTTGTTGCCTCGTTTGAACTAAAGGATGTTACTCGTGCATTGTCCGATGAATCATGAATTAATGCTATGCATGAGAAACTAGGAAACTTTGAGAGGAACAAAATCTGGCAGCTTGTAGAGCCCCCATCTAGTCATAATGTCATTGGGACCAAGTGGGTGTTCAAAAATATGCAAAGTGAGGATGGGGTTGTCATTCATAATAAGGCTAGGCTAGTTGCATAGTGCTTCACTCAGGTTGAGGGTCTTGATTTTGAGGAGACATTTGCCCCTGTAGCTAGACTAGAGGTGATTAGAATTCTGCTTGTATTCACTGCAACCTAGGGCTTCAAGCTCTATCAAATGGATGTGAAGAGTGCATTTCTAAATGGCTTCATTAAGGAAGAGGTTTATATCAAGCATCCTCCAGGATATGAGAACCCCAAGCACCCAAACCATGTCTACAAGCTTTCCAAAGCATTGTGTGGAATTAAGCAGGCCCCTAGAGTTTGGTATGAGAGGCTTAAGTCCTATCTTCTCAGTCATGGTTTCAAAATGGGTATAGTAGACAAAAATCTATTCATTAGACATCAGGATTCTCATTTCCTTCTCGTCTAGATTTATGTGGATGATATTATCCTTGGTGGCTCGTCTCAGTCTCTTGTGTCTCATTTTTCTGAGATGATGAGCATAGAATTTAAGATGAGTATGATGGGTGAGTTGAGCTACTTTCTCAGCTTCCAAATCAAGCAGACTCAGGAGAGTACATTCCTGCACCAAGGTAAGTACACTTGGGACCTCCTGAGGTGGTTTGATATGTTTGATGTAAAGCCTATGATGACTCCTATGGCTACCACTGCTGTCCTCGTGCCCGATGAGGATGGTGAGCCTACTAATCAAAAGGAGTTCCGGAGCATAATTGGCTCCCTCTTGTACCTCATTGCCTCGCGGCCAGACATACACTTTGCCGTGTGTATGTGTGCTCACTTTTAGGCTTCTCCTCGCGTCTCATGGTCAGGCGGTGAAATGCATCTTCCGGTACCTTCGAGCTACCATTGATTATGGTATCTGGTACTCTTCGTCTTCTTGTTTATCCCTTAGAGCCTTTGCCGATGCTGACTTTGCTGGCTGTAGGATAGATAGAAAAATACTTCTGGTACTTGCCAATTCATTGGCACTTCTCTTGTTTCTTGGTCATCTAGGAAGCAGTCCGGAGTTGCACAGTCTACCACTGAGGCCGAGTATGTTGCTGCAGCCAGTTGCTCTGGATGAGATCGATCTTGCGGGACTTTGGGTTAGAGATATAGAGTTGTCGATGTTTAGGAAACAGGTCCCCGTCGAGCTTGTTGAATGAGGGATCAACAGAGCCCCTTTCTGGTGAAGGTTTTGCGTTTGGAGAATGCTCTTAGGATAGGATACTTGTAACATCCCAATTTTTGACTTTCTAAATATCTGTTATTATTTTATCACAATTTATGATTTTCATGAATTTCTGGATTTATTTGGATTTTCTGGGATTTATTTGAATTAAAATAAATTACCTTTTGTTAAGAAATAATTATAAAAGAGAAATTTAAAATAAAGACTGCTCAAAAATATTTTATCTGATTATAAAAGGTTTCGAAGTATCTTTGGGAAATTTCTTTTTCTTTCTCTGGGAGTGAACGGAATTAATTTAAATAATTAGTTTAAAAGGAAAAGAAAAAAACGAGGAGAACTAAATAAACAGGAACGGGGATTATTGCATGTGTTTGCGGGAAGGGAATTGCCTCACGCCACCAGGGATCAGAACGTCGCCTTGCCACATGTTAGCCACCTACCTCCTCAAAGGCGACGTGGTGATTCGAAAAATCAAAGATCGGGCGCCAAAGCTATCGCCGGCGGAAGTGCAACACGTGGCGGTTCAAAGTGTTTGCGCTGGCGCCGATTTTTGGCAAGGAATCGGAGACTGTCGTTTCCTTCTGTGCGCGTGCAAAAGCGTGTGGCGATTTTCTCGGCGAAACCGCAGTGAAGCCTTTCCATGCGAGAACGCGTAGCGATTTGAACTTCCACGCCAGCGTCGCTGAGGTCGGCGCTAACTTCGAGCAGACCAGCGGAAAAGGAAAGCTACGGCCGTGGGTCCTACGCGTGGCTGGATTTGGCATGCAATCGGAGCCGTGATCGAGCGGGATAAGGACAACCGGTTGTTGGGGAACGCGGTATGCTACACTAGCACAAATTAAAATTTCTACTGCATAACCAGAAAAGCTACTCGCAAGAAAAGGGATCACAGATTGGATTACCACTAGACGCGCAGTTGCGGAATCCTTCGCGCGTTGGTGTAGTGGATCGTCCTCGCCGTGGATCGTCCTCACGCGGATCGTCCTCGCTGCGGATCGTCCTCGCTGCGGATCATCCTCGCCGTGGATCGTCCTCACGCGGATCGTCCTCACCACGCCGCAGTAGTAGCAGCGTCACCACAGCAGTCCACACGTCTCGGGATGGAACGCCGTGCGTTGGCGTGCAAGCACCGCGTCGCTCGGCAAGGGCAATGAGAGGTGGAGGCTAGGGTTCTGGACGTGAGCAATAGCATGCACGCCCACCCTTCTCCTCTCCTTATATAGCCACGCGATGAAACCCTAATCCAGGGCCCATCAGCGCGTTAAGCCCACGAGGTCCATTAATTACGGATCCAATCCGAATTAATGCGTCGACCGATTAAGTGTGTGACCACAGGTTCATGTACATTCGGACATAGATTCGGAAAACCCTTTTTCCAATCCAATAGTCGCGGCGGTTCCTTGCGAGCATGCCAACTCCCAAACGCATATGATCAAATCGGATAGAACCTTTCAAAAGTACTCATGTAATAATCCTTTGCCAAACTATATGAAGATCGAACTCAAGGCTAGAAGTATGTCATCCTTTGATAGTTCAATCCATCTCTCGTATCCGTGATATATTAATAAGTTGTGATTGACTTCTCAATCACGGCATGGCCATGCACTTCCTTAATCATATCACACGAGTGGCCTAGACATATATCTCCGCTTACCTTTGGAGTGGCAAATTCCATCTTATTTGCCCACTTCCTCTGCACATTTCATAGCAAACATGAAAGCTACCTTTATAACTATCCTGTTAGGGAATAGCGTTTGGTGGCCCCAAGGTAAACTATTACACATGTAGGGAATGTGACAATCTCAGGTCTAAGGATCATACATCCACTATGTATGAGATCTGGTGATGACACATAAGAATGTAACATTCTCGCGATGTCCCATTTCTAGTCTATCTAACCCATGTTCTTCATCATGAGTTCACATGTATTGATGATATCTCCATATCCTATGATCTATGAAACATAATCATCGATCAATACATGTCTTGATCTATTCATCGTTGTCCTATACGATGATACCGATCGAGAGATACTTACGTAATTATATCAATAAGTAGAGAGTTTCATAAGCAAGTCACATACTTGCCGATCAATATAATGATATACATTCATTGGACCAATAATCATATTATTATTCATAAGCATGGTCATGTTACAATCATCTATATAGTGCCTCAAGGGCATGACACCAACACCGGTCCTATTTAATCTGGGCGTTTGGGCATCGCCAAAGGATCGAACAAGCGGCCGAGAATTCGCAAGCAAAGCGAGGAAGTTCTTGACGAGTTAGGTCGTGAAAGGAGGATTTCGTCGAGAGTACAGCGTCGCCAAGAGTACAAGTGGCGAGAAAAGAAGCGGTGGCAAGAAAAATCGTGAGCGCTGAGCGAGTCGCGCCATCGCTTAGGAAAATCGCGAAATCGCAGCGTCACGGAGATTTCAAAACCTGCACGCCGAAGTTGTCGCCGAGGTCGTCGTCTTCGTCTTCGGAAAATTCAAGTCGCCGCTCGCTTCGCCATGTCGGGAACTTCACCGGTAGGCGGATTGTAATCAAGCGTCGGAATTCATCCACGTCACTGCGGAATCGGTAAGCGTCGTAGATTAAATATCAACCGTTGGATTTAGGTCGGATAGTTGATATTAGGCCACGTAGTAGATTTATCCGTAACCGTTAGATTGAGTTCATCAGTCTAGACTTCGCCACGTTTTGTCCGTACAAGCCGGGGCAAGAAAATTCGGATTTTCTTTAGAAAAATAATTCGGAAAGATTTAGAATTTCTAATTCCAGAGTTTAGTCTATTTTCACAAAATTTAAATGTTATAACTTTTGCATATGAACTCCGATTTGGGTGATTCAAACTCTTAAAAATTTATAAACTCAAGATATATCTAATGGGGGTTTTTATTTGAATTTTCGAGTTCATTTGCTATTTGTTCTTGGTGTTTATTTGCTATTTCTCTCGATTCGCGTAGACGTTGAGTTGAGCGAGGTGTCGGAAGAAGGATTATTATTTCAAGAGCAATCTTCGGAGCAATACCAGGAACTTAAGGATCATGTTGCACCCATAAACTGGATTGCATGCTATTTTGATTTACCTTATCACTTGTTATTTTATGTGTATAAATGATTTCAACATAAGTTTGGGATTAGCTATCGTACCCTTTGAATTACACCCTACCTTGCTAGTTGTATGCCATGATCCACTTGTCACCCTAGGTTGGTTCACTATAGTTGGTTAATAATGAAATCAACATGGATGGTTAGATCGGATTAGAATGCTTAGCCATGCCACGTCATCACATGTACATGGAATATTGATTATTAAATTTGACTAATGGAATATAGAACAATGATGTTAACTTGTGTGTCATGTGTGGTCACACGATGAGATTGAGTTGTTGTGGCAAGGGATGTCACGCAACGATATTGAGTTGTTGATGGCACGTGGTGCTTGGTAATCAAGCTGGGGTGGTTATGATTTTGGGTCGAGCAAGTGGCAAGGCGGGATGCTGGGTGGGCCCGAGGGCAAAGGGTATGTGTATGTCTTGCTTTGATCAAACCATAAGGACACCTTGCGAGCCTTTGACTGAGTCAATCATGCAACCACATGTGCTGTTATGGGGCGACCTAGTGACTAATTTGCAAAGTCTTGGCTTTAGTACTATCATGGTGGTGTGGTTCACCTTTGAATGAACCCAGATGGCGCAAGAGGGGGCCTATTTGGGACAGGATGTCCTTCATGTTGAAACCTTAGCGGGTAATCTTGGGCTAAGGCGAGCATTGTAAAGGCTTTGTCATGATTCTCTGTAGGCATACCAAGGAAGTGTGCTAATAGCTTGGCATCAAAGAGATTATCATGTCGTGTGGGTAAAGTGCATAACCTCTGCAGAGTGTACAATCTATTCGGATAGCCGTGCTCACGGTATTGAGCAAGCTCGGGGATTACAGTCAAGGGTTTAGATGTTTTCGAGATAAAACTTGGGATGGATGGCAGGTTGTCATGAAAGGTGGAATCTTGACTTAGGATGAGAAACTTGGTTTATTTGAGAATCACTGAATCTACTTACTGCTATTATTTGTTTTACTGTCTTTTCAATCTACATATTGTTTATGTTTGAAAATGCTGCTTACTGCTTATGAACCACTTAGCCATTCCTTTGGAATAAGCCTTGCATATAGCTATGATAAGAATTGCATTACATGCACAACTTGTTGAGTGCGTGTTGGTGTACTCACCCTTGCTTAACAACCAACAACAAAGGAGGAATCATCGTTGGAGGAGGACTTACAATGGCGGTGTCACTAGGCCAATCCTAGTCATTTTGCTGTGGTGTCTTGATGGGACATCTTTTCTACTACTTTCCGCTGCATTTGTCTCATTGATCTTACTATTGCCTCGTGAAATGAATATTATAAGTGATCATAAGATCATACACTAGTTATATTCAATCAATAAAGTCTTATTATTCTTATCGTTGTGTATGATATGATGCTTACCGATGTTAAGCTGTGTGCACTAGCGTTTGATCCTGGGACTAGTGCGGAAAAACACAGTGGATTCGAATGGTTGAATTCGGGTCCTTACAATACTCGAAAAATAGACAAAGATTTATACTGGTTCGGGCCTCCCACGGCGAAGATAATAACCTTAGTCGAATGATTTCACTATTGTTGCCAAGATCTTACAGGAAAGCTCGTGTATATCTTGCTCTCTATTTTTCTATTCGTCCCCCTTTACCGATTTATCGGGGGGTTCTTATAGCTTAAAAGATATTTGAAATAATTGTAGTCGAATAATGCGCGATTCTTCGCATTAACTGTGGCAGAATGTAGCCTTGATTCTCACCATGTTCCCGTTGTGGGCATAACGGCCCTAGATCGTGGTGTAATTATCGCCACTTAAACGTTGTGGGGTGAACATGATCTTTCGATCATGCTCGAGGATTACCCCAGCTTTGACTGATCCTTGCATGTTCTCAAGCTTGCATGCTCAGGGACAAGCTTGTATGCTCGGGGACGAGCTTGTATGCTCGTAGGCGAGCTTGGGTGCTCGTGGACGAGCATCGGGCCTACTCCAGTTGGGCAGACCCGCCGGCTAGACTATCCAAGGGTCCTCCTTGGGGACACCATCCAAGGGCATACATGGTCGGCCAAAACTGGCTGCCAGGGTATAACAGTCCTCATGGAGATTATCCAATTCCCGACAACTAGCCCCCGAGGCTCAAGTGGAAAACTACTTGGCAAGGCCTTCCCCTTGAGCCTACAGACTCAACAGAGAGATTGGAATCTTGCAGCGATGTACTACTGCAGCATTCGAACAGATCCCACTCATGGACGAGCATGGTTGATAGGAGCTGAGCTACCAGCTCGGCCTCTGACCAAGAGAAGCTCAGGCAAGAGAAGATCAAAGGGTCATGCAGTTCCTTCTCATGAAACCTCGCGATAATAGTGCAGACTGTTTTGAAAGTTAAGCTTCCACGCACCGGTTTGCAAACGGGCAGGAGCGGTTTTAGTTTTTGGACGGTCGTGTCGGTTCGGCTCCTCCACCCCTTTAAACAGGGTGGCTGCGGCGGTGAGAAACTCTTCACCTGCATTTTGCACCTGAACCCTTAGGAATTCTCAAGTCCTGTACTTTTCTGCGCTTGCATCCTCCTCCTCCATCGAATCCATGGTAAAGTTCGGAGCGAGCAAGATTAGCAGGGAGAGGCTCCAAGTGCTCATGGAACTCGGCTACCTTGACGAGAAGTTGTGGCGTGCTCCTGACGGCGAGGAAGCTTTGGCACCATGGGAAGGAGAGATCGTCTCATGCGAGCTTTACTCCATCAATGGGCTACGAACGCCCAAGGGTGAGTTCCTCGAATCCATACTCGCCCAGTGCGAGTGCGAGATCTCCAATCTCAATCCTAACTCTATTCTTATCTTGGCGATCTTCTCGCATCTTTGTGAGGGATACGTGGGCATTGTGCCCACAGTGAGCCTTTTTTCCACTTTTATTCCTTGTTCCGCACCGAAGGGTTCTCCCCTGTCGGTTGCATTTACTTTCATCTTTGGTCTAACCAACCATATGAGTATCTAAGCTTCATGCTCAAGAACTCGGTGTTGGGCTGGGCCGACCATTGGTTCTACCTAAAGAAGACGAAGGGAAGCACTCTCCGCTACACCGGAGCGGCGGTTCTAGAGGTTGAAACCCCGCGTCCCCCCGTGCAAACTAAAGAGGAGTGGGTGCTGATGACGATCAGTGAGCTCACAAACTTGGGGCTCATAGGTCGGGACATCGCCGAGACTTCTTTAAGGCTGGTGGCTCCATTGAGGAGGAGGAAGCATCCTTCTTCGAGATCACGGGGTGGCAGGACCTCACCCGTGAGGCTGATTCGAGTAAGTCTTCAAAACTGCACAAATAATTTTCGTCTTTTAGAATTAATTTGCTCGTACTAATGCTTGCGTTATCGGCTTGCAGCCCAGTAAGGCACAGGTCAAAAGGGTTTCGAAATGTTCGGCACCCCAAAAGGCAAGGAGCTCGAGTTGACGACAATTTCGAGCAACATGCGAAGCGAGGTGGCGCTGTAAGTAAATTCGTGAACCATGCTCGAGGAAAGACATCCCGAGTATCACCGATATTCCATGCTCCTTCGATGTGGAAGATCGCCCTTGCGACCACGGTGGTGAGATCAAGCCAGCGATCTTGCGACCAAGGAGTCGTCCCGCCGTCATAACCAAGAAGGTGAGGCACAAGCGATGGCGCCACCACCCCCATCGTCCCCTGCTAGGTGTCCTAAGAGGCAGGTAGCTCCGAGCAGGAGTCCCCCTTCCCGGTGTCATTTAGAATATGCCGACAGAGTGGGGGTAAGGGAGTTGAAATTGTGGTTTAAGGAGCACACCAAGAAAAATCCGGGCTTGATGGCTCGTCTGTACTAGCTTCATGGAAAAACCAAAGCGGTAGCGATGGCGGAGGGCTCAGTGCGCAAGGAGCGGTGGAGGGGAAGATCGTCGCCCTCTAGGCTGAGCTAACGCGGGTAACTTCGGGCTCTACTACAGAAGGGCCCAAGGAAGAGGAGGAAGATTCGGCGCCCTTGGTCGTGAGGCGCTGGAAGTCGTCGGGCGCAACGCCGAAGCACCTGAGGCAGAGTCTGAAGGTGGTCGACCTAGACGAGGTCGATCCCTCGATAGCGAGGGCCAGCCACGCAGCTGCGGAGAGGTCCAGGCTCGTGGTCGGGGCCCAAGCTTCCGCAGGCAGGACCTCCACGGCAGAGGCCGAAGACACTGAGGATGACGGCGACAGGCTTGGCGAAGGTAACTCTATTGTTTCTTCCTTTCCATTTCCCTCCTCTTCTTTTTTTCCTTTTGTTTTGTCTTGTTTCGAGTGTCCGAGCTAACCCCTGCTTGTCGGCGTGGTGCTAAATAGCTAATAGGGGAGCTATGGACTTAGAGAGGATGGCTGACAAAACCCTCAACTCTATAGTGGAAAAGGAGCTTGCCCACCTCACCGACTTCATGATGGCCGAGGAGTTCACCGTTGAGGCTCCCCACGACCAACAAGTCAAAGAGGTGGAGCCTCATGCCCTGGAGGAACAAGTTCCTCAAGAAGGCCAACAGCTCGAGGCTTTGGAGCCGAGCATGGCTGAGGACCAGGATCGGTCTCCGAGCATGGAGGTAGCTCGCGAGCTGAGCCCTGATGCTTCGGAGGAAGAACATCCCCGAGAGGAACTTGCCCCGGTGGAACCTACTTTGCCGGGTAGTCCCTTGAGCCAAATAGCATGACAAACGCTCGGGGTCAAGGGGAAGACAGTGCTCCCCTAAGCGAAGCACCGCCGGGAGAAGATGAGGAGCCCGCGAGCGAAATGCCTGCTTGGGGAGAAGGTGAGTTCACTTGGTGAAGGTCACTGCGGAAGGTGTCGTGACCTTGATCGGGAGATCATCAAGCAAGTCCGGAAAACTTGCATCGTCGTCTCATTGGGTAAGGCTACTTGTCTTCTAAAGTCCTTTTCTTTTACAACGAGCAAGAGCTTAAGATTTCTACCTTGCAAAAGCTAAGCGTGACCATGGTGGACTTCAAGGCGCCGATCGTACCTCCTGAGACCGTGGCGAACTGCTTGAGCAAGGCAGCTAAGATAGCGAAGCTCAAGCAACCGCTGGCTGAGCTAAAGGTTTCGAACGAGGAGATGCGCCGTCAATCTGAAGATTTCGCCATGGAGTACAGAGAGTGGATCTTCTAGGGCGAGCTGGCCAAGACGGAGCTTGAGCAAGAGCGATAGCGCTCTGTGGAAGAGCGGCAATGCTCTGTGGCCCTGGATGAGAGTTGGAGGAGCTGAACAAATCTGCATGGGAGGCCACCGAGTTGATCAACCTGATGAGACCATGTCCGGCATGGATATGACCTACGCTGCTTTCATCTACATGGCTTTATCAACCTTCACCTTGGCCAGGACGATCACGCAATTCACCTTCTTGACCTTTGGATTTGGCGTCATCATCTACATCAGTTCGGCTACCGCCTTGGCCACCGCCTAGGCTTCTGGGCATGACACCTTCACCTCCAGTAGTTTGGCCACCGCCTTGGCCGCCTCCTGATGAGGACATCACCTCTCTTGATACAACCACGCCTACTACAACTCACCAACGAGCTGATCCTAGAATAGTCCAAGGACTGATGACTTGAGCTCTGCACAACTGCTTGACTTAATCATCAGGTGAATGCGTTTTGAAGCCTCCCCATAAGTGATAATCTGAATGGGATGCTATTTAATACTTGTGATGATTTGATTGTACTTAGGAACCATGGAGAAGGACCCTCGTGGACCAAAATTGGGCCAAAGATCAAGTTCAAGTTGGATTGGGAAGAGAAGTTCAAATTCGAGTCCAGTTCGGCCTCACCAACAGCGCTGACTTTAAAAGGCCGTAAGTTTCGATTCCGAAGGTTTCTGGAGGACCATGAGTACTCGTTGGAAAGATCTCGGAGTCTACTTTCTAAGGGATCTAGCCTCACCTCAAAACTCCTTTAGATACATCCGAAAACTATCAAAAACCACTAAGGCGAGCATTGTAAAGGCTTTGTCATGATTCTCTGCCAGCATACCAAGGGAAGTGTGCTAATAGCTTGGCATCAAAGAGATTATCGTCGTGTGGGTAAAGTGCATAACCTCTGCGAGTGTACAATCTATTAGGATAAGCCGTGCTCACGGTATTGAGCAACCTCGGGGATTACAGTCAAGGGTTTAGATGTTTTCGAGATAAAACTTGGGATGGATGGCAGGTTGTCATGAAAGGTGGAATCTTGACTTAGGATGAGAAACTTGGTTTATTTGAGAATCACTGAATCTACTTACTGCTATTATTGGTTTTACTGTCTTTTCAATCTACATATTGTTTATGTTTGAAAATGCTGCTTACTGCTTATGAACCACTTAGCCATTCCTTTGGAATAAGCCTTGCATATAGCTATGATAAGAATTGCATTCTGTGCACAACTTATTGAGTACAAGTTGGTGTACTCACCCTTGCTTAACAACCAACAACAGTGGAGGAATCATCGTTGGAGGAGGACTTACAGGTGGACGCGTGTCACTAGGCCAATCCTAGTCATTTGCTGTGGTGTCTTGATGGGACATCTCGTTTTCTACTACTTTTATTGCATTTGTCTCATTGATCTTACTATTGCCTCGTGAGGCTGGATATTGTAAGTGATCATAAGATCATACACTAGTTATATTCAATCAATAAAGTCTTATTATTCTTATCGTTGTATATGATATGATGCTTACCGATGTTAAGCTGTGTGCACTAGCGTTTGATCCTGGGACTAGTGCGGAAAAACAGAGTGGATTCGAATGGTTGAATTCTGGTCCTTACAGAGGTGGTATCAGAGCATACTGACTGTAGGTCTTGGCCCTAGATAGTTGGTCGTCTCTATAGGTCCTTCAAAATTATTTTCTAAAATTAAAAGTCCTAACCTAGAAGAATAATGTGTTCTTGGCTTATCTCATTCTTCTATCTCTGCCCTTACCAAAAATTCTCTCCTTTCCCTTGCTGAAATTTCTTTCCCTTACCTCTGCTGAATTGAGTTAAAATCTTACCTAAGTTATCTTAAAGTAGAAAAAGCGATATACCACACTTTAGGAGATGGCATCAAGTGTCTGCTTGTTACCACAAAGATCACGAAAGAAAGAATCGTCAAGCTCATGGAAGAAGCGAATCAATGAAGTGTAACAAGAGCTAGAAGACTCGATGCTTCAAGTAGCAGTTGAGACTCATGTGTGGAGTCGCGTTCCCTAAGATAAGTGTCACCCATGTAGCGGTAGTTTTGTGTGTTTAGGT
Organism: Guadua angustifolia; assembly: GCA_036346375.1. Classification (NCBI taxonomy): domain Eukaryota; kingdom Viridiplantae; phylum Streptophyta; class Magnoliopsida; order Poales; family Poaceae; genus Guadua; species Guadua angustifolia. The sequence goes on from CM070501.1 coordinate 12,174,200, forward strand.
TGAATTGGTTCTTCTTGATTCTTTGCGTGTGCATTATGTGTTGCAAAGCTTTTAGGCTTATATAAGCAGCCATACCAAGTTATTAATATTGATTGTTCAAGTTTTGGGTTTAACCTATTCTCCCCGCATTAGGAATTCTTGCATCTTATCGTGCTATTTCTATCTTGCCTTAACCCAAGAAGTAATCAAAGCAGATGGTGAATACTCGTGGAAACAATGGTACTTCAGGAAGTGGTCTCCGCCGGAATGTCAATTCTGACGATGGAACACCTCTACAACCGGCACCGACAGTAGATGTGCAGAACTTAGGAGCTTTCTTAGCCGCGCAAACTCAGCTTATGCAAACCATGATGCAGCAAATGCTGATGAGGACATTGCCAACATGTACGCGTGACATTGTCTCTCCTTCCTCTCGGCGTCTACTTCCCCGGCATACGGCGTTTTTTCTCGTCGCAAGGAGGCCTCAATCCACCTGCTCGGCCCATCGAGACTTCCTCGATGGACCGGCACCTCAATCCCACACCCCAAGGATGGCCCATGCCTCGGGATGGCCAAGATCAAGCCCAATTTGTCTCCGAGTCGGTTCGGCCATCCAGGAGCAGCAGTACTTCAAGCGGACATAACTTGGGCTCCCGGACTCCGTTTTTAGTGTCGACCACCCGTTTGAAAGGTATCGAGATAACCTTTCCAATGGATCTGGTCCCAAGGCCAAATTCCTCATGGATCGTCAGGAAATCACTGAACAATCAAGCAGTCCGAATCTGCGGTGCTGCGCCACCTTATTTGGCCCGTGGGCCTTGTAATTTGTTGGAGGGGCCTAGGCCCAGGTTGAGACGTGGGAGCAAACCCTAGCACGCCCTCCACCATGGCGCCACCCTTTGGCCATCCTTTCTCTTCCCCATTATAAAAACTAGCCGCCGCCATCACTTTAGATCGAGGTTTTGTTGTGTTTGGTAGACCCGTGTCGTCCTCCTCGAGTTTGCGGCGTGTCGACTAGACCGCCGAGCCGAAAACAGAACCTCAACTTGCTTCGTTTGATTTCAATACTATCTATTCAGATTGCTTCATGCTTTGTTCTTGCGGGTTCTCGATTTCTTGCGAGGAACAATTGATCGTTGGATCTTGTATACGTGTGGATTGGCAATGCGATTGTGAAGCTCCCAACCTCTTGGTAGGAAGCCCTAGATCGGTGCCATCAACACCTCCAAATCGACGTATCATCATCTCACCGAAAGATCGGGAACAGCCGTCCTCTATCAAGTGGTATCAGAGCTCAAGGTTGCTCGGTGAGATTTCCCCTCAATTCTGATTTTGTCACCTAGAGTCCAAAAAGAACATAAAAAAATTAGTAGATTGGTTTTCTATCCGAGCCAATTTGTGCCCTAACTTTTACTACTTGTTCTTGGTTTGTTGAATCGTCGGATGCATAATCGTGTCTTTCTTGGTTTTAGAGTCTAGTTCCTTTAGAGTTTGAGTTACATTCACGTAATTGTCATAGTGTTTTTTGCGTTCATCGTGTCTTCCTTTGTGCGATGCCACCATCTACGCCGCCGCTAACAACAAGCGCTGCAGCCCAAACCTACCATATCCAGGCGCCTTTACCTTCCAAAAAAGTGGATCGGTTCCAAAAATAGCGATTGGTTTCCAAAATTTTGGTTGATCATCACCAAAAATAAGCGGATTGGTTTCCTTGTAAGAGTTTCCCAATTTCCACCTGCCAAAACACCCTCCACATCCACCTGGTTGAGCCCCACCACTTCCCCAACTCAGCCAAGCCCAAAAACTCTCCAAAACCTACTCCAATTCGTTCTCGCGTGCAATTTTGTGACTGCTGCAGTAAAACAGTCATAACTTCTGCATACAAACTCGGATTTGGACGTTCTTAGACTCGTTCGAAAGATCACGAAATTTCCTATGAGATCCAGCATTGTCTTTGACAATATAGACATCTCCAAATTCGGCCTTTAACAGTGAGAAAAATTGCAATCTTTGTCAGGCTGATTTTTGATCCACCGCAAAAAAAAAAAAGAAGAAATTCTGTGAGCAAAGGAGAACAAAATAAAAAGAGGCCAGTGCAACAAAAGAGCAGCGCTGTGAAAGAAAAAAAATCAAAAAAAAAAAAAAGAAAAGAAAAGAGAGGAGCCTAGCTGCTTGCTTTGTGTTGTGGTCGTTCTCATTGCGTCTCTGTGGCATCGTTGGTGTTTAGGCTCGCGTCTCTATACGGTCTAGCCTAGGACCAGTGTTGTACTGATTTTGGCGATTTTTAGCTTACTTTGGATCAGTGGTACTAGTTCCTCCTTTGCTACATATTATTGCTGTCCAAGCTCCACCATCTTGACCACACGGAGTTTGAATTTGCAATCGCTTGCCACATCGAGGACTTGTAAGAACTTGGTAGAAATTTGGAGGCGTGTGTGAGGCTTGCCACTTCATACCACCTAGTAGTTGATAGGAAAATATATACTTGTGTATTTTCTTGTTCTTCTACTAACAATGACGGACACATCACGAGGCGCCATGAGAAGAAGTGTCTGCAATTGCTCCATCTCCTTCTAGTGATGGTTATGAAGAATATGATGAGTTCGATGCTTTTATTGATTTGAAACATTTACAACAAGGTAAGATGAAGGTAAAGGAATACTATAGAAATTTAAAACCTTGTTAAAACTTAGTGGGTTAAATGAATGTGATGAGGTAATTGAAAATAGATTTTTAATGGATTAAATAAGGAGATTAGGGATATTCTCATTGATGACACATATAATTCTCTTTCACAATTGTTTAAATGTGCCATTAGAGCTGAAAATATGGTACTTGAATCATTGAAATAATTTTTAGCTTCATTAGAGACACCATTGTTGCTCCTCCTCTTGTAACTAACACTTAGCGGGAAGGTAAGCATTGCTTAGAGAAGAAGAATGAAGACAAGAAAAAGGAGAAAGATGAGAGCATTGTTGCCACATGTGCAAATGAAGGTCAAACCATTGAAATCACACCTACATCAAGCTGAAGAGGGCGTACAAGGTAATAAAAAAGGTGATGCACTGCACATGGTGAGAATATTTATGAGCTAAATTTGTCTACTACTCATGCTATTAAAAAGCAACCATTAGTGGAACTCATAGGTGATTTTCCTTTGTCACAAGAAGATATGATTGCTAGTTCTTGTGATAAAGAAGAGTTGTCTTGATAATGCTTCACTTATATCAACTCCACAACTAGTAAATGAACATGAAACTTTTACTTGTCTTGATAATAGACATGTTCTTCACATCGCTAGAAAAAGATGAGCTTAAATTGATGTCTTCTTTAGATACTTTAGGTTACATTGAATTTAAAACTCTATGTGATCTAAATAATTTAGAGGAGAAACTTGCTCTTCATTGCAATTTGCCATGCTTCTGAGAAATATTCTTCATGTTATTGGCGATTATAATGAGAAAGGAGATTATATGGTTCATCGTGTTTACATTTGTTCTTCCCCATTACTTTGATGATAAAGGATGTGCTGTTGTTTAGCCGTTGTTTCCACTAACCTTTCACGGGGAGCATGTCATGGAGTCGAGGGCGACTCCAATTCAAGAAGGGAGGATGATGAGGACATCGCCAACATGTGCGTGACCGCTGTCTCTCCTTCCTCTCTGACGTCTACTTCCACGACGCCGCGGCGTTTTTCTCTCGTCGCAAGGAGGCCTCAATCCACCTGCTCGGCCCATCGAGACTTCCTCGGTGGACCGGCACCTCAATCCCACACCCCAAGGATGGCCCATGCCTCGGGATGGCCCAAGATCAAGCCAATTTGTCTCCGAGTCGGTTCGGCCATCCAGGAGCAGCAGTACTTCAAACGGACATAACTTGGGCTCCCGGACTCCGTTTTTAGTGTGCGACCACCCGTTTGAAAGGTATCGAGATAACCTTTCCAATGGATCTGGTCCCAAGGCCAAATTCCTCATGGATCGTCAGGAAATCACTGAACAATCAAGCAGTCCGAATCTGCGGTGCTGCGCCACCTTATTTGGCCCGTGGGCCTTGTAATTTGTTGGAGGGGCCTAGGCCCAGGTTGAGACGTGGGAGCAAACCCTAGCACGCCCTCCACCATGGCCGCCACCCTTTGGCCATCCTTTCTCTTCCCCATTATAAAACTAGCCGCCATCACTTTAGATCGGGTTTTGTTGTGTTTGGTAGACCCGTGTCGTCCCCTCCTTGAGTTTGCGGCGTGTCGACTAGACCGCCCGAGCCGAGCAGAACCTCAACTTGTTTCGTTTGATTTCAATACTATCTATTCAGATTGCTTCATGCTTTGTTCTTGCGGGTTCTCGATTTCTTGCGAGAACAATTGATCATTGGATCTTGTATCTGTGTGGATTGGCAATGCGATTGTGAAGCTCCCAACTGCTGGTAGGAAGCCCTAGATCGGTGGCATCAACACCCCCAAATCGGCGTATCATCATCTCACGAAAGATCGGGAACACATGTCCTCTATCAAATGCGAGAATATGGTCAATCCATTGCGAGGCAACCACAATGTGCAGCACAACAATAATGGGCAGCGTTCTCATTCTAAGCTATCAGATTTTATGAGGACACGCCCTCCGACCTTCTCGAACAACGTTAATCCTTTGGAGGCGATGATTGGTTGAGAACCATTGAGAAAGCTGCACATCCGCGGTGTGAGGGTAGTGAAAAGGTGTTGTATGCTTCGCACCATTTGGAAGGAGCAATGGCGAGAATGGTGGGAGAATTCTTGCGCCGCACATGAAGCCCCACAGAGATTTCTTGGGAAGAATTTTCATTTGCTTTCGCCAATACCATGTACGGAAGGAATGATGGACCTTAAGAAGGAAGAGTTCGGGGCTTTGAAGCAAGGAGGCGGTCGGTGGCAGATTATCTGAATAAGTTTACTCGGTTGTACGTTATGCACGGAAGATGTGGCTCTGAGACAAGGCTAGGCAATCCCATTTTATGAAAGGCTTAAACTCGGATTGCGGTGGGATTAATCACCCATAATTTCCTGATTTCCAAGAGTTAGTTAATAAGGCCTTGATTCTTGAAGATAAGCATAAAGAGTTAGGTGAAGATCGTGGCGCAGGATGGCTACTCAGCGGGAAGGCCAAATCGGCTTAGGTTAAGAATGACACATGACAATTTGCGAGAATCGACCACATTGGACCAACAAGGCGTCAAATCGGTCACCTCAACACGCTAATCAAAATTTTCAAACCCGGTAGCGAAAATAATGCACCGGCGGAGGTCGTGATCTGCTTTGTTAAGAAATGCTATTCATGCAGCGAGCAGGACACTTAGCCAACAAGTGCCCAAAGAAGCGTTACAGTTCCTTTCAACTTTGGTACTACCCGGCTAAAGCTCGATGGATGAAGTAACCGAGTGCGGTCTTGATCGGGGCGTCGCCTCAAGCAAATGACTTCGTGGAAGAGTCAATCACATCACGACGGATGAGATTCGGGACACCGTGGAAGTTGTCTTGGAGATACAGAAGTGGACATCGCCACCGGTTCACAAGAAGATGACTCGCTTTTCAGGGAGGCGAAGATGGCAATCAAAGGCTGTGAACCTCCATTTGATATCTGCGGTGAAGTCGGTGAAGATGAGGAGTGGCCGGACGTTTAAGAGTCGAGTTTTCATGTCGGTTTCACGTCATCAAAAGTAGTTGTTAGTTTAAAGTCTTGTTGCTATATGACCCATGAGTCCAACTTTTGTAATAAGAGGAAGTGTCGAGCAATGCTCGGCGTTGATTTATAAATTCTTTGCTTAGTTATGGTTCAAACTGCTATGACTTGTGCGTACCGACTATGGACCTAGTTCGAGGCATGAACATGATGAAAAAAAATATTAAGTGGAGTATTTGGATAAATTTGAGGTTGTCTTTATAGATGATATCCTTGTATACCCTAAGGCAGATGGTTGGAATTGATTAAGGATTATAATGTTGGAATCCATTATCATCAGGGAAAAGCTAATGTGGTAGCGAGATGCTTTGGTAGTAAAAGCCACAATGTGAATGCAATAGAAGCCAGCAATCAACGAAAGTTGTGTGAAGAATTTGAAATTGGGATTGGAAGTAGTGCATAAGAATTAAGTAGCTACCTTGGAAGTAAAGCCGACCCTTTAGGATCGAATTAGGGAAAGGCAAAGTAAAAAGATCAGCAAGATTAAGTCTAGGAAAGAAGAAGGTTTAGCCGAAGATTTCTCTGTGGATGAGCAAGGAACTCTGTGGTTTAAAGGTTCGAATTTGTGTGCGGACGAAAAGATCTTAGCGAGTTATAATAATAGTTACCGGGCTAGCTTGCAAATGTCACCACTTGAAACCTTATATGGTCGTGCCAATCGTACCCGTTGAATTGGAGCGGAGCGGAAGGCGTTCGGTATTTGGACTGAGATGCTCGAGAAATTTGAAGAACAAGTCGGCATGATCGAGAGAAAGATTGAGAACAGACGATCGAGGCGAGGAGCTATGCTGATAATCGTCGTCGAGAATTGAGTTTCCGAGCCTAATAATTTCGTGTATCTTAAGGGTGTGAAAAGGTTTCAAGCCAAAGGAAAGCTCGCACCTAGGTATGTTGGACCATTTAAGATCTTAAGCCGCTGAGGAGAGGTTGCATATCAGTTAGAGTTGCCATAGTTATTAGCAAGAGTCCATGATGTGTTCCATGGGTCTCAGCTTAGGAAATGTCTCAGAGTGCTAGCAGAACAGACGTCGTTAGAGGTTATTGAGTTGCAGGAAGATTTGACTTACAAAGAGCAGCCGATTAAGATTTTGGATGTAATGGAGCGCAGGACCAGGAACAAGACGACTCGCTTTTGTAGAGTTCAATGGAGCAATCATTCAGAAAATGAAGCAACCTGGGAGAATGAGGAAGATCTGAAGGAAGAATTCTCAAACCTATTCTCTAGTTAGCCCTAAAATCTAAAATTCGAGATTCCGTTAAGGGAGGTTTGTAACATCCCAATTTTGACTTTCTAAATATCTGTTATTATTTTATCACAATTTATGATTTTCATGAATTTACGGATTTATTTGGATTTTACGGGATTTATTTGAATTAAAATAAATTACCTTTTGTTAAGAAATAATTATAAAGAAATTTAAAATAAAAACTGTTCAAAAATATTTTATCGATTATAAAAGGTTTGAAGTATCTTTGGGAAATTTCTTTTTCTTTCTCTGGGAGTGAGCGGAATTAATTTAAATAATTAGTTTAAAAGGAAAAGAAAAAAGAGGAGAACTAAAAAAGCGAGGCAGGGATTATTGCATGTGTTTGCGGAAGGAATTGCCTCACGCCACGAGGGATCGAGCGTCGCCTTGCCACATGTTAGCCACCATTTGTCTCCTCAAAGCGCCGTGGTGATTCGAAAAATCGGCCTTGGCGCCAAAAGCTATCGCCGGCGGAAGTGCAACACGTGCTTGGTTCAAAGTGTTTCTTATTGGCGCCGATTTTTAACAAGGAATCGGAGACCTATTCGTTTCCATCTTGTGCTTGAGTCTGACAGCGATGTGGCGATTTTTCTCGGCGAAACCTGGCGTCAAAGCCTTTCCATGCGGAGAAGCAGCGTAGCGATTTGAACTTCCACGCCCGGTAGCGTCGAGGTCGTATGTGAACTTCGAGCAGACCAGCGGAAAAAGAAAGCTACGGCCGTGGGTCCTCTGGCGTGGTGGATTTGGCATGCTGTCGGAGCCGTGATTGGCGGGATAAGGACAACCGGTCCTATTTAAGCGGGTGTTTGGGCATCGCCAAAGGATCGAACAAGCGGCGAATTCGCAAACAAAGCGAGGAAGTTCTTGAAGAGTTAGGTCGTGAAAGGAGGATTTCGCCGAGGAGTACAGGCGTCGCCAAGAGTACAAGTGGCCAGAATGAAGCAGGCGGCAAGAAAAATCGTGAGCACTGAGCGAGTCGCGCCATCGCTTGGGAAAATCGCGAAGTCGCAGCGTCACCGGGAGATTTCCGAAGCACGCGCTGCCGAGTTGTCGCTGAGGTCGTCGTCTTCGTCTTCGGTAAATTCAAGTCGCCGTCGCTTCATCGCCAATCGGGAACTTCACCAGCCGTCGGATTGTAATCAAGCGTACGGAATTCATCCACGTCACTGCGGAATCGGTAAGCGTCGTAGATTAAATATCAACCATTGGATTTAGGTCAGATAGTTGATATTAGGCCACGTAGTAGATTTATCCGTAACCGTTAGATTGAGTTCATCAGTCTAGACTTCGCCACGTTTTGTCCGTACAAGCCGTGGCAAGAAAATTCGGATTTTCTTTATAAAAATAATTCGGAAAGATTTAGAATTTCTAATTCCAGAGTTTAGTCTATTTTCACAAAATTTAAATGTTATAACTTTTGCATATGAACTCCGATTTGGGTGATTCAAACTCTTAAAAATTTATAAACTCAAGATATATCTAATGGGGGTTTTTATTTGAATTTTTGAGTTCATTTGCTATTTGTTCTTGGTGTTTATTTGCTATTTCTCTCGATTCGCGTAGACGTTGAGTTGAGCGAGGTGTCGGAAGAAGGATTATTATTTCAAGAGCAATCTTCGGAGCAATACCAGGAACTTAAGCATGGCAAGTTGTGCTTTGATCATGTTGCACCCATAAACTGGATTGCATGCTATTTTGATTTACCTTATCACTTGTTATTTTATGTGTATAAATGATTTCAACATAAGTTTGGGATTAGCTATCGTACCCTTTGAATTACACCCTACCTTGCTAGTTGTATGCCATGATCCACTTGTCACCCTAGGTTGGTTCACTATAGTTGGTTAATAATGAAATCAACATGGATGGTTAGATCGGATTAGAATGCTTAGCCATGCCACGTCATCACATGTACATGGAATATTGATTATTAAATTTGACTAATGGAATATGGAGCAGTGATGTTAACTTGTGTGTCATGTGTGGTCACACGATGAGATTGAGTTGTTGTGGCAAGGGATGTCACATAGCGATATTGAGTTGTTGATGGCACGTGGTGCTTGGTAATCAAGCTGGGGTGGTTATGATTTTGGGTTGGAGCAAGTGGCAAGGCGGGGATGCTGGGTGGGCCCGAGGGGCAAAGGGTATGTGTATGTCTTGCTTTGATCAAACCATAAGGACACCTTGCGAGCCTTTGACTGAGTCAATCATGCAACCACATATGCATTATGGGGCAGCCTAGTGACTAATTTGCAAAGTCTTGGCTTTAGTACTATCATGGTGGTGTGGTTCACCTTTGAATGAACCAGATGGCGCAAGAGGGGGGCCTGTTTGGGACAGATGTCCCTTCGTGTTGAAACCTTAGCGGGTAATCTTGGGCTAAGGCGGAGCATTGTAAAGGCTTTGTCATGATTCTCTGCCCGAGATACCAAGGGAAGTGTGCTAATAGCTTGGCATCAAAGAGATTATCATGTCGTGTGGGTAAAGTGCATAACCTCTGCGAGTGTACAATCTATTCAGATAGCCGTGCTCACGGTATTGAGCAAGTTCGGGATTACTGATCAAGGGTTTAGATGTTTTCGAGATAAAACTTGGGATGGATGGCGAGTTGTCATGAAAGGTGGAATCTTGACTTAGGATGAGAAACTTGGTTTATTTGAGAATCACCGAATCTACTTCTCGCTATTATTTGTTTCTTGTCTTTTCAATCTACATATTGTTTATGTTTGAAAATCTTGCTTCGCTTATGAACCACTTAGCCATTCCTTTGGAATAAGCCTTGCATATAGCTATGATAAGAATTGCATTACATGCACAACTTGTTGAGTACGTGTTGGTGTACTCACCCTTGCTTAACAACCAACAACAGTGGAGGAATCATCGTTGGAGGAGGACTTACAGGTGGACGCGTGTCACTTGGCCAATCCTAGTCAGCTGCCTGTGGTGTGCTGATGGGACATCTACGTTTTCTACTACTTTCCGCTGCATTTGTCTCATTGATCTTACTATTGCCTCGTGAGGCTGAATATTGTAAGTGATCATAAGATCATACACTAGTTATATTCAATCAATAAAGTCTTATTATTCTTTTCGTTGTGTATGATATGATGCTTACCGATGTTAAGCTGTGTGCACTAGCGTTTGATCCTGGGACTAGTGTGGAAAAACACAGTGGATTCGAATGGTTGAATTCGGGTCCTTACAATACTCGAAAAATAGACAAAGATTTATACTGGTTCGGGCCTCCCACGGCGAAGATAATAACCTTAGTCGAATGATTTCACTATTGTTGCCAAAATCTTACAGGAAAGCTCGTGTATATCTTGCTCTCTATTTTTCTATTCGTCCCCCTTTACCGATTTATCGGGGGGTTCTTATAGCTTAAAAGATATTTGAAATAATTGTAGTCGAATAATGCGTGATTTACTGCATTAACCGTGGCCGTAACTGTAGCCTTGATTCTCACCATGTTCCCGTTGTGGGCATAACGGCCCTAGATCGTGGTGTAATTATCGCCACTTAAACGTTGTGGGGTGAACATGATCTTTCGATCATGCTCGAGATTACCCACTTTGGTGATCCTTGCATGTTCTCGAGCTTGCATGCTCAGGGACAAGCTTGTATGCTCGGGGACGAGCTTGTATGCTCGTAGGCGAGCTTGGGTGCTCGTGGACGAGCATCGGGCCTACTCCAGTTGGGCAGACCCGCCGGCTAGACTATCCAAGGGTCCTCCTTGGGGACACCATCCAAGGGCATACATGGTCGGCCAAAACTGGCTGCCAGGGTATAACAGTCCTCATGGAGATTATCCAATTCCCGACAACTAGCCCCCGAGGCTCAAGTGGAAAACTACTTGGCAAGGCCTTCCCCTTGAGCCTACAGACTCAACAGAGAGATTGGAATCTTGCAGCGAAGTACTACTGCAGCATTCGAACAGGTCCCACTCATGGACGAGCATGGTTGATAGGAGCTGAGCTACCAGCTCGGCCTCTGACCAAGAGAAGCTCAGGCAAGAGAAGATCAAAGGGTCATGCCGGTTCCTTCTCCGCGAAGCCTCGCAGTAATGGTCTGGACTATTTTGAAAGTTGCGCTTCCACGCACCGGTTTGCAAACGGGCAAGAGCGGTTTTAGTTTTTGGACGGTCGTGTCGGTTCGGCTCCTCCACCCCTTTAAACAGGGTGGCTGCGGCGGTGAGAAACTCTTCACCTGCATTTCGCACCTGAACCCTTAGGAATTCTCAAGTCCTGTACTTTTCTGCGCTTGCATCCTCCTCCTCCATCGAATCCATGGTAAAGTTCGGAGCGAGCAAGATTAGCAGGGAGAGGCTCCAAGTGCTCATGGAACTCGGCTACCTTAACGAGAAGTTGTGGCGTGCTCCTGACGGCGAGGAAGCTTTGGCACCATGGGAAGGAGAGATCGTCTCATGCGAGCTTTACTCCATCAATGGGCTACGAACGCCCAAGAGTGAGTTCCTCGAATCCATACTCGCCCAGTGCGAGTGTGAGATCTCCAATCTCAATCCTAACTCTATTCTTATCTTGGCGATCTTCTCGCATCTTTGTGAGGGATACGTGGGCATTGTGCCCACGGTGAGCCTTTTTTCCACTTTTATTCCTTGTTCCGCACCGGAGGGATCTCCCCTGTCGGTTGCATTTACTTTCATCTTTGGTCTAACCAACCATATGAGTATCTGAGCTTCATGCTCAAGAACTCGGTGTTGGGCTGGGCCGACCATTGGTTCTACCTAAAGAAGACGAAGGGAAGCACTCTCCGCTACACCGGAGCGGCGGCTCCAGAGGTTGAAACCCCGCGTCCCCCCGTGCAAACTAAAGAGGAGCGGGTGCTGATGACGATCAGTGAGCTCACAAACTTGGGGCTCATAGGTCGGGACATCGCCCAGGACTTCTTTAGGAACTGGGTGGCTCCATTGAGGAGGAGGAAGCATCCCTTCTTCGAGATCACGGGGTGGCAGGACCTCACCCGTGAGGCTGATTCGGGTAAGTCTTCAAAACTGCACAAATAATTTCCGTCTTTTAGAATTAATTTGCTCGTACTAATGCTTGCATTGGTCGGGTTGTAGCCCCGAGTAAGGCCTGGGTCAAAAAGCGGGTTTCCGAAATGTTCGGCACCCCAAAAGGCAAGGAGCTCGAGTTCAGGCGACAATTTCTGAGCAACATGCCCGAGCGAGGTGACGCGGTAAGTAAATTCGTGAACCATGCTCGAGGAAAGACATCCCGAGTATCTCTGATATTCCATGCTCCTTCGATGTGGAGAAGATCGCCCTTGCAGCCACGGTGGCTGAGATCAAGCCACTGATGCGCGACCAAGGGGAGTCGTCCCCGCCGTCATAACCAAGAAGGTGAGGCACAAGCGATGAGCGCCACCACCCCCATCGTCCCCTGCTAGGTGTCCTAAGAGGCAGGTAGCTCCGAGCAGGAGTCCCCCCTCCCGGTGTCATTTAGAATATGCCGACAGAGTGGGGGTAAGGGAGTTGAAATTGTGGTTTAAGGAGCACACCAAGAAAAATCCGGGCTTGATGGCTCGTCTGTACCAGCTCGCGGAAAAGGCAAAGCGGGCGAAAGCGATGGCGGAGGGCTCTGTGCGCAAGGAGCAGCTGGAGGGGAAGATCGTCGCCCTCTAGGCCGAGCTAACGCGGGTAACTTCGGGCTATACTACAGAAGGGCCCAAGGAAGAGGAGGAAGATTCGGCGCCCTTGGTCGTGAGGCGCTGGAAGTCGTCGGGCGCAACGCTGAAGCTCCCGAGGCAGAGTCTGAAGGTGGTCGACCTAGACGAGGTCGATCCCTCGATAGCGAGGGCCGACCCTGCACTGCAGAGAGGTCGGGCTCGTGGTGGGGCCCAAGCTTCATGACCAAGACCTCCACTACAGAGGCCAAGACACTGAGGATGACGGCGAGAGGCTCGGCGAAGGTAACTCTATTGTTTCTTCCTTTCCATTTCCCTCCTCTTCTTTTTTTCCTTTTTTTTGTCTTGTTTCGAGTGTCCGAGCTAACCTCACACTGTCGACGTGGGCGAAATAGCTAATAGGGGAGCTATGGACTTAGAGAGGATGGCTGACAAAACCCTCAACTCTATAGTGGAAAAGGAGCTTGCCCACCTCACCGACTTCATGATGGCCGAGGAGTTCACCGTTAAGGCTCCCCACGACCAACAAGTCAAAGAGGTGGAGCCTCATGCCCTGGAGGAACAAGTTCCTCAAGAAGGCCAACAGCTCGAGGCTTTGGAGCCGAGCATGGCTGAGGACCAGGATCGGTCTCCGAGCATGGAGGTAGCTCGTGAGCTGAGCCCTGATGCTTCGGAGGAAGAACATCCCCGAGAGGAACCTGCCCCGGTGGAACCTACTTTGCCGGGTAGTCCCTTGAGCCAAATAGCATGACAAACGCTCGGGGTCAAGGGGAAGACAGTGCTCCCCTAAGCGAAGCACCTGCTCGGGGAGAAGATGAGGAGCCCGCGAGCGAAATGCCTGCTTGGGGAGAAGGTGAGTTCACTTGGCTGAAGGTCACTGCGGAAGGTGTCGCTGACCTTCGGTCGGGGGAGATCATCAAGCAAGTCCGGGAAAACTTGCATCGTCGTCTCCGCTGGGTAAGGCTACTTGTCTTCTAAAGTCCTTTTCTTTTGCAACGAGCAAGAGCTTAAGATTTCTACCTTGCAGGTGCTAAACGTGACCATGGTGGACTTCAAGGCAGCGATCGTACCTCCTGAGACCGTGGCCAGGCACAACGCCGAGCAAGACGCTAAGATAGCGAAGCTCAAGCAACCGCTGGCTGAGCTAAAGGTTTCGAACGAGGAGATGCGCCGTCAATCTGAAGATTTCGCCATGGAGTACAGAGAGTGGATCTTCTAGGGCGAGCTGGCCAAGACGGAGCTTGAGCAAGAGCGATAGCGCTCTGCGGAAGAGCGGCAATGCTCTGTGGCCCTGGACGAGAGTTGGAGGAGCTGAACAAATCTGCATGGGAGGCCACCGAGTTGATCAACCTGATGAGACCATGTCCGGCATGGATATGACCTACGCTGCTTTCATCTACATGGCTTTATCAACCTTCACCTTGGCTAGGACGATCACGCAATTCACCTTCTTGACCTTTGGATTTGGCGTCATCATCTACATCAGTTCGGCTACCGCCTTGGCCACCGCCTAGGCTTCTGGGCATGACACCTTCACCTCCAGTAGTTTGGCCACCGCCTTGGCCGCCTCCTGATGAGGACATCACCTCTCTTGATACAACCACGCCTACTACAACTCACCAACAAGCTGATCCTAGAATAGTCCAAGGACTGATGACTCGAGCTCTGCACAACAGCTTAATCATCAGGTGAATGCGTTTTGAAGCCTCCCCATAAGTGATAATCTGAATGGGATGCTATTTAATACTTGTGATGATTTGATTGTACTTAGGAACCATGGAGAAGGACCCTCGTCGACCAAAGTTGGGCCAAAGATCAAGTTCAAGTTGGATTGGGAAGAGAAGTTCAAATTCGAGTCCAGTTCGGCCTCACCAACAGCGCTGACTTTAAAAGGCCGTAAGTTTCGATTCCGAAGGTTTCTGGAGGACCATGAGTACTCGTTGGAAAGATCTCGGAGTCTACTTTCTAAGGGATCTAGCCTCATCTCAAAACTCCTTTAGATACATCCGAAAACTATCAAAAACCACACATTGCTTTTTCAGGCCAAGTCAAACTCTAGTCAAAGTAGACTTTGTGCTTTGAATTTGAGTTGTATTAGATCTCCTATGCTATGGCCAACCCCCTCCTCCCATAGTATAAATAACCACCCAAACTCTCATCTAGGACTTGGGTTTTGTTAGATTGAAAATTAGCATTGCTACTTCCTCCTGTAATCGCGTGTGTTGACTAAACAGCCCGAATTACTATCTTTGGAACCCCACATTTCTTTAGTTTTCAGATTGAACAATTGAATTCCATTGTAATTCGATTGTTTGTTCATCTTGTTCTTGCTTGTTCTTTAGTTGCTTGCAGGGACAAAGGCCTTCGTTGTCAGGTTGATCGTGCTTCCAACAAGATCAATAACACTTTGGGAGTTGGTGTAACAATTGCTAAGGCGCATCGTTTGGGGACGGTGTAGTCGGGTCACCAACGTCTCCTCCCCCCAAATCGAATCCACCTCTTTCATTGAATGATCAGGACCAATTCTTCTATCAAGTGGTATCAAAGCGCCAGGTTTATTGATGAGAGATTGCTAGTTTGCGTTTATTTCCCTACAACCCAAATATATATATATATATATAGTAGATTAGATTACCTCTGTCCAAACCAATTTGAGCTTTTGCTTTTACTGCTTAGTCCTTGCTTGTTGAGTCTTCGGTTGCATTGTTGTGTCGTGTGCTGGTTTTAGCATCTTTCCCATAGAGTTTCAAGTTCGAGTCACGTTTATCGTCACCTTTGCTTTCGTCATCATCGTCGTCACCCACATTGCCTGTCGTCGATGTCTCTTGTGTCACCTAAGTTTTCGTTGCAGCGTGCTACCATTGCTATTTAGAGACTTCGCCATCATAATTCTAAGGTTTGTGTTCATCCTAGAAGGAAAATCCAAAATTATTGGCCGATCTTCCCAAAAATAGCAGATTGGTTTCTAAAATTATTGATCGGCCTTGCCAAAAATAGCGAATTGGTTTCTTGTAAGAGTTTCATCCTTTTTGCCTTCCAAAAACACCCCCACATACACCTAGCTGAGCCCCACATCTCCCCCAACTCAGCCAAGCCCAAAAAAAAGAAAACTCCAAAACCGAGTCCAATTCGAATTCGCAAGAAAATTGTGACCCCTTCAGTAAATGGTCATAACTTTCACGTTTGAACTCGGATTTGAACGTTCTTGTGCTCGTTGAAAAGATCGCGAAATTTCCTATCAGATCCAACTTTGTCTTTGTCAAAATAAACATTTCAAATTCAGCCTTTAACAGTGAGAAAAGTTGCAATCTTTGTTAGGCTGATTTCGGATCCACCTCTGTCCAGTTTGGTATTTTGCCCATATCTCACTCATACTAACTCAGATTTTGATGATTGTAACATCCCAAAATTTGGGTTTTCAAAAATCTTTTGTGAAGATAAGCTTCCCAAAAATCCCCGTTGTTTTTCTCGCTTAAATAAAGCTTAAACTGGAATTTTCTAAAGTCAAAACAATTTAATTTGACTAATATAAACTTTAATTAAAAGAAATTTAGATTTATTTGGGTTCCTTATGCTTCTAGGAATTACTAGAATTATTTTTATTGGAAAATCACTAGAAAAAGGCTATGAACGAGAATGGGCCTTTATCATGTAGTGCACACCAACCTGCTCGATTCCAAACCATTTCGGTTTCGATTTCAGTGTCTTTTGCATTTTCTTGATTGGTTCAACTTCCTTGTTGGGAATTAATCTTGTTGTGGAAATTCATATTAGTCTGCACATTTATTTTTGTGTGAGTTTATCTCTACTAATATAAATTTAGAGTTGGTGGTAGCGGTCCGTTCTTCCTCGCCTCCCCCCTATACCGTTCTTCCTCGCCTCCCCCCTATATCTCCAATAATGGTCAGTCATTATAGCTAATTATTCTTTCCTGATTTACAGCCATCCATATATCTCTAAATATGGCTGATTATTATAGCAAAATCCCTGATTATTGCTGGTAATTAATAGTCGGCCAATCATTCCTTTTGTACTCTATATATGCTGTACAGTTTTCACAGAATCAATCAAGGGAATTCATTCAAAATCTCCCATGTCGCGCGGCGAATGAACTCGATAAACTGATCAATAAGTGACAGACCGATGTACATGGCCGTGAGGCGTAGGAGTTCGAGCGCCACGGTCAGTAGTAACTGCGGCAAGAAGGACAGCCAGAGCGCGACGCCCACCGGGTGCTGTGACCCCAGCGTCGGCCAGTTGGATGTGAACAAAGCGTACGACGCTTCGGCGCAGTTTCCCGGCGACACCGGCGGGACATTATCGGCGGTGAGAAAGTCATTGGCATATCCCTTAGAGATAAACGGGTTGATCCAGCTGAACATCACGAGAGAGAGGAATGACGCGGCGGCGCACGACGTGGCGAGTGCCTCAATGCTGGTGTTTTCTGGTTCACCTTCATAGGCTCTGGTGTCATGGCCGGTGAAGCCAGTGATGACTAGGTACGTCAGAGGCATGGAGACGAGTAGGCCAGCAAAGGCGAGAGGGTCATCTGGGAAGAGCAGCGAACCGTCGGCGCAGCGGACCACCGCCGAAATGGAGAAGAGCGCGGCACCGAGGGTGGTGGCGATACAGAAGACGTGGAGGTGCAAAAGCTGGGTGGCCCCTTTCTCTGAGGAGACTAACCACACGGCCATAGCGTGCACGACGAAGTAGGCGGCGAGGAAGGCGGACTCCACAGCGCGCCATGGCGTGCTTAGCAGGAGGAAGAACGCGAGCACGAGGAGGACGACGGACACCCCAAGCGTGTCCGCATAGCGGCCAGTGATCCGGAATGGTGGTGGCTTCAGCAGCAGTGCCTCGTGCTCAGGGAAAGCCCCCATGTCGCCCCTGCGAAGGCGATGGATAACGAGGACGAGCGAGGCGACGAGGAAGACGAGGTCGACAGCACCAAGTACCACGCGCTACGGGCATGGCGAGAGGAAGAGGAACGCGAGCTGGTAATATAAATTGCAAAAAGGGATAAAAATGATTGATTGATTTTTGAGATTGGTAATATATATTGCTACGTACAATATATTTGGTTTTAATTCATATTGGAAAAGAAACCATAAAAACTTTTGTAATTGGAAAAAATAGATGTTTGATCTTGTAGCACAATTTTCTTTTATTGCTTGACCTTTCTGTTTCGTTACCAATTTTATTTTTCGTAGCAACGCACGGGCATTGATCTAGTACTAAGGAAATACTTGAGTTGCGTGTATGTTAGGAGCTAGTATATGTTTTGGTGTTCAAGCACGTCGTCTAACTCGTTGAGGTGTGGCCGAGTTTGTAACATCCCAAAATTTCATTTCAAAAATAGGATAAACATATATTTTAAATTATTATTTTTATCGGTTGTCTCTAGTTTATTGTCTCCTCTTTATTTTCTGGATTTCTCTAGAGTTCAAAAGAAAAAGACTTTTGCCTATTTTTAGAAAAACTTAAAACTATTTTCTTAAAAAAAACCCTATTTAAGTTGGAATTAATTTAAAAAAATATATATCACAAGGAACTTCGGAGAATTTTCCCATTATTTGTTAAAATCCTGAGATTTCAAAACCTTTCCAAAAGTCTCATTAATTAAAAATATAATTTGGAGACAAAATAAAAGATTTGATTTTGCTAAAACTATCTTAATTAATATAAATAAACCTAAGAGAATTTCTACGAAATTTCCTACATTTGTCAAATTATATATTTTCTAAAGCCTTTAAAAGCTTTAACAAAATAAAAATATATTTTGATATAAAATTAAAATATTTGGTAGAACCAAAATATTTTAGTTGATCTTAAAATGTCCTAATTAAACTCCCTGAATTTTTTTTAGAATTTTTGGGGTTGTTTTAGTATTTTTCAAATTAAAAGGATATTAAACACAACATAAAAATATTTTCTGTACACGAATAAAATTATTATTTTATGTAATAATATTTTATTTGTGTTACCAAGGCTGTGAGTGACGTTCCAGATTTTTCCCGAATTTTTGAACCGTCGTTTGCTATTTAGTTTGATTTTATTGGTTAATTCGGATTAAATAAACAGTAACGCTACAGTAATTCCGGCAGATTCAGTCAGTTTCCAGTCATAACTCCGGTGAGCGTTTTCTGACGATCCGCTGGTCCGATCGCCCTATAAATTGAACCACAAATTCTTACATGCGTTCTCTTTACAACCCAATTAAAATTTTCCCTATCCATGTTCTAGATCGTCCTGTATGAGCCATTCTTTTCAACTCCAGCAAAAACTTCGACGAGCTCTCCTAGTCACTCCCGAAATTCTTTCGATCTGAAATTTTTACCAGAGCTTCCTCTTGCTGTCCTCTACCTCCAGTAAAATCATATTTTGAAAATACCTAGCAGAGCACCTTAGGCCACCGATTTCTTTCCTAACTCCGGTGAGCTTTTCCCGTTGATCCATTGATCCTTTGTAGCTTAAAATAGAACCCCAAATGGCTATCCTTATTCTCCACATAATACTCAAAGATCAGAATTAGAATCACAATGGATCTCCCTCGGCAAGCCTTCTTCCCCAACTCCGGTGAGAATTTCGGCGAGCTCTACCGGGCGCTCCCGAACTCCGTTCATCCTAAATTTTTTTGTGGAGCACCCCCATGATGTTTGCAACACCCCTGTGAAACAGTTTTGGAAGATTCCAAACAGAACAGCCGCGCCGCCGCATCGTCCCGAGCGCCGCCCTCACGTCGGCCTGTTTTGGCGTCGCGTTCCCCGTCAACTCGTCGACTCTTTTCAAGATCCATCTACGTCATGTCGTGCCTCAAGGTAACCTCTATGTTCCAACCAAATTTGGTGCAATTTCATCCACTGGATCAAAAGTTATGGCCGCCCAAAGATCAAATCTTGCCGGAGCCCGTTCTCCCTCGTTTTTGCGAGTTTGGCCGTGAAATTTTTATGGTAAACTTCTCTTGATATACCCTACATGGTGCTCACCCTAACCCATGGTTTTGACCTCGTGATTTTGTGCAGAAAATTCTTTTCTCCGATCAGACTGCATTGCGGACAGCAGAAAACTTCGTCGCGTGTTTCCCGTTGATCCAGAGGGTAAAACTCAGATCCGTTCACGTCACTTTGTGCCAAATGATCCCAGATAACTCTCTGTAAAATTTAGTTAGGTTTCGTGCAGTACTTTAATAGTTTTGGTAGTTTGATTTATTAGCTCCGGGAGCCGTTTATTGGCAGTTTGTGATAAATCCGTTGGGTTGCTGCCAAATCCGGCAATATCGTTGAGTTCGTGTCACCGCATTCTACGCGATAGACACTTTCCCTTTGCTGTTGCATCTACCGAAATTCTTTTTATTCGTCGGCCGCCGCCTTTTGCCGCCGCCGCGCGTCGTCTTGTGCCGTCAATCATCGTAGCCTTTTGTGACCGTGTCACCATGTCCAGTAGGTGGTAATATCTCTGTTTTGTCCATCTATGAAGTTCCGTTAGCCTCTGTTCGTTGTTAAAGCCGTTACCAAAAGATTAGTTGCCGATCTCATCTTTTCTCGTGTTCTTAGTTTTAGCCGTCCCTTTTGCTATGTCGCCATGACAAGTATACCTTGCTGTCCAGAGTCATGTTATTCCGTTGTTGCCACCCAATCGTCGCCCGCATGACATGCCATCTTAACCGTTTGCCTAACTGTCACACGCGTGTATGTACAAGTGAAAGCCGTAGTATCATATAGCCATGTTGTGACCTAGCCCCATCTTATGCAATGAGATAGCCTCATCACCATATAATGCTTGTGGCTGAACCTAAACCCTAACCTAAGACCGGCTCGATGAACCAAGTTCATCGTGGGCTATGTGATCGATTGTGGTACCACTAGTTGGTCAACTACAATCAATCCTAAATCTAACCGAGTTTTGTGTCATCTCCGATGCCATGTCATCATTGCTGTCATATATCGTATCCTTGTTGTATAGCCGAACCTTATATTAGTACCCTAACCTGAAGATGTGTGTACCACATATGTCATTCCCTGCCGACCATCTCCGAGCCATCCTATCGTTCCTATCTATTCATATCATCGGGCATCATCATCGTCAAGTCTCTTCATTGATGTATGACTGAACCCCAGATCGGATCGCACTGAGTGTCGATTCCATCCGTCCTTGTCTTATCTCTGAAAATCTAATATGCCATTAACCCAGAATTCATTCGTGGACTTGGTCGCTAGACCATTGACCATGTGTTATATCCTTATGCCATATCCTTATGCCATATCTAATCTATCAGCCTATCTATCTTTTATTTGATTATGCATCTACTTAGTCAACAAAAGTCAACTTCTTGCATCAGCTTAGTTTATCGTGAACTAACATATCTTAATGGACCCGATCTATAAATCGAGAGCCCATATGTAATGGTCTATCCAATCAAGATAACAACTTCAAAAGAAATATTCTTTGGAATACTATTCTTTCTCTCTCGCCATCGATCTTTTCCTTTTGATTGTATTGTTACAAAGCTCATTCTCTTTTGTCTAATCTTTGATCTAATATATTCAAGTTCCTTGATTCATCTAAGCCATTGTGATCCATTATTATCCGTTCCTAATTTGGAGTTTATTCGAATTGTCTTTTGAGTTGTGTTGTATTTGTGTTTCTTTATCGTTAGACGCGTTGTCCGAAAGTCATTTAAAGAAGCTGAAGATCAAGGAAGTAGAGATTGAAGATCGAAGATCTAGAGTCAAAGATAAAGAGTAAAGAGCAATAAAGATAGCAAGGGCCAGGCAAGTTGTGCTCTGACCATTTTGATCCCAAGTTTTGGAAAATGTATTTTGATTCAAACTATGCATGCTAATTCAATTAAAAATGGATTTAAATAATTTGGGTGAATTAGCTAATCAACCTATTTGTTATTGCCACCTTGTTGTTAATATTTGTATGCCATGATTTCTTTGATAACCTAAGTTTAGTAATACTAGTTGGTTGATAATATTGTGCCAACACGGGAAGCTAGACCGTGAATAGTTGCTTAGCTTTGCATATATCGTGAATAATCTTTTAAAATACAAAGGTCAATATTGATTAATGGAATATGCAATGTATATTGGAAATGGTGTGATGTGTTGCCACACGATGATGTTGATATATGGAGGCCTGTGTGGTTCCATATGGATGTTGAGTTGTTGTTGGCATGTGTTGCACAATAATCAACTTGGTATGGGAAATGATTTCGACCGGGGCAAGTGGACCGGGGCTTTGTGCCAGGTGGGCCTGTGTGGCAACTGGGGGTGGGTTGAGTGTTGTGAGGGCTGTGTGCCAAATGTTGAGAGAAGGATGTCTTGCCTTGGTCAGTTAAGGACCTTACCTTGCAAGCCTTTGACCTGAGTCTCTCGTACAACCACATGTCTGAATGGGAAGACCTAGTTTAGTAGGATTCTGATATCTCGCCTTTGATACCTCGGGGAGGCGATTACGGGGAATGGCTATGGAGGGGTGCTGTGCTTGCTTGGCTTGGTACCCTATCCAACGTTGTTCGTTGGCCCTATACTTCAGCTCTGTGTGAGGGAAGTGATAGTGGAGGCAACACGGAGAGGTTCCTAGGTGGAGATAGAAGTTTCTGAAAGGCTTTGTTATGATTACTCATTCGCATACTCTTGTATGGCGATTCACGGCTGACGTGGTGAGTTGATTGTATCTTGTGGGTAAAGTGTACAACCTCTGCAAAGTGTAAAAACTATTCGAATAGCCGAGTCCACGGTACTGGACAATGCTTGGGGATTACAGTCAAGGGGTAGTGTTTTGAAAATAAAATGGGGTGGAAGGCATGTGCCAGAGTTGATGATGAAAGTTGATTAAGGACTGTGTGTCCAAAATAATATAGAAAACAATTGAGAAACTTATTATGCTATTAAAGTTTTGCTGCTTTTAATCTAAATAAATAATAATTCATAATATTGATGCAATGCAAAATAACTAATTGAGCCATTCCTTTGTAACAAGCCATGCATGTAGTAATAGAACTGCATTCTGTGCATGACTTGTTGAGTACGATGATGTACTCACCCTTGCGGGCAAAATTTTACCGAAGAGGAGTCTACACCAGCGTGGAAAGAGTATCTTGAAGGGCGAGAGAACTAGGAGCAAGCCTCACGAGCGCTGTGGCGAAGATGGATCACCATGACGTTTACTTTCATTTGTTGTTTATTGTTACTCTGAATAATGTAAGCCTGCGTGGCAAACTATTGTAAGGATGACCTTAAGGTCGTACAACTCGTTTATATACATGTTTGAAGTACTTTATTATTATTCCGCTGTGTATGTTGTTGGTACTTTAGACCCTGTTTAGCCTGTGTGCACTAGCGCGATCCTGGACTAGTGCAGAATACACAGAGTGTCCGGATTTGCAAATTCGGGGCACGATAGTTACCTAGACTTGTGAAGCTGTGGCCAAGTCGTTGTCTTGGATTCTTGAGATGCGACCGAGTTTAGAGGACGCCGTAGCGACGTGGCTTGAGAACTGGATCTAGCTACAAGCTATTTCGGCATGCTTGAGGACAAATTAGTGGAGTGATTAGTGGCTACATGCATGGGCCTCATAGAACGTGGTTCCTAAAATGCACTAGTATGTGTACATTCTTCTCTATGTTTTCACGTCAGGGCGTGTCAGTAGTATCCATTACTCGTGTGAGTTTATTATATTTCTTGCTTTCCTAAGCTTGTTCAAGGGTGCCATGACCCCTCACATGCCCCCTAAAGTCCAGAGCACCCCTCCCAAACACTAAAAACAGCACCCTTTCATCTCCCGAGCGCCGCCTCTCATCGGCCGGACTTGGCATCGCATTCCTCATTATTCCGGTGAGTTTTTCTAAAATCCAACCACGTTATCTCGTGCCTAATGGTCAGATCTGTCTCTCCACCAAATTTGGTGCAGTTTCATCTGCGGAATTTAAAGTTTCGGCCGTTCCAATCTCAAATCTTGCCGTCGCCCATTCTCCATTGTTTTTGCGAATTTGATCGTGAATCTTTTTTTGTAGACTCATCTTGATGTCCTCTACGTGGTGCTCACCCTAACTCAAGGTTTTACCTATGGGATTTGCGCAGAAAAATCAATCTTCCCCGAGCAGACTGAGTTCCAATGGCAGAAAACTTTGTCACGTGTTCCCCGTTGATCCAGAAGGTTAAACTCAGATCCGTTCATGTCATATTGTGCCAAATGATCCCAGATAGTTCTCTGTAAAATTTGGTTAGGTTTCATATAGTACTTTAATAGTTATGACCGTTTGATCTTTTGGCTTCGGCAACCGTTCATCGGCAGTTTGTGACCTGTCTGTTGGGTTGCCGCCAAATCCAACTATACCGTTGAGTTCGTGTCACCGCATTCTACGTGGTGCTCACTTCCCCTTTGCTGTTCCATCCTCCAAAAATTTTAATATTCGTTACCCGTCGCCTTTTGACACCGTCGCGCGTCGTCTTTTGCTACCAACCATACTGTTTTGTCATGGCCATTTCATCTTGTCCAGTAGACCGTTGTTCGCTGTTTTGCTCCTATTTAGACGTTATTTGGTCTCCGTTTGCCATCAAAGCCATAATCTAATATCTAACTGTCATCTTTCGGCCTAGTCCTTTGTATCGGTTCGTGTTTCGGTTTACCATCCTTGGTAACCTTTAATCGCAGAGCCAACCCTAACCCATCCTACCCAGATGCCAAGTGTATCCATCCTTGAATCGTTTCGCTCTAACCCTAACTTAACCTTTGGTCCAATTTGTAGTTGACGTTGCGTCATGACATGAGTACCTCACAGATCGCAAATCAAACTTGAGCCACATCATGACCTAGCTGCCCTACCATTGTACCGATGGTTGCCACCCTGTAATCTCATAAGTGTTCTGTTAACGCTTCACCTTCATCGTTAACGTTCCATCGTTAACCTTCCGCCGTTAACGCCTTGCTCTCATCGCAGGTGTGCATTCAAGTAAAGGCCCTAGTGCGATGTCATCATCTTTTCTA
Source organism: Guadua angustifolia (assembly GCA_036346375.1). Classification (NCBI taxonomy): domain Eukaryota; kingdom Viridiplantae; phylum Streptophyta; class Magnoliopsida; order Poales; family Poaceae; genus Guadua; species Guadua angustifolia. The sequence continues at coordinate 12,198,772 of CM070501.1, forward strand.
TCGCCTTGATGTGATCTTGCCCTATCACATTGAGTTTAGCCCCGTCTTCTTATCATTGCCGCTTTATTATCGTCAAGTTCCTTCTTCGACGCATGACTGAACCCCTTATCGAATTGCAGTGGATGTCGACCCCACTTGTCCTTGCCTTATCTTTGAAAATCTACTCTTCCCTTGACCTAGAAATCGTTCATGGACCTGGTCGATAGACCATTGACCATGTGTCATATCCTTGTGCCATATCTAATCTATCAGTTTATCTTTCTTTTGTTTGATTGTGTATCTACTTAGTCAACAAAAGTCAACCTTTTGCATCAGCTTAGTTCATCGTAAACTAACATATCTTTGTGGACCCGGTCTATGGATCGAGAGCCCATATATCATTGTCTGTCTAATCAAGATAACAACTTCAGAAGAAATATTCTTTGGAATATTATTCTTTCTTTCTTAGTTATTAGTCTTTTCCTTTTCGGTGTATTTTCCGAAAGCTCGTCCTCTTTTGCCTAATCTTTGATCTAACTCATTCAAGTTCCTAAATTCATCTAAGCCATTGTGATCCAATAATATCCGTTCTCAATTTGGAGTTTATTAGATTTACCTTTTGAGTTGGTTTGTGTTTGATTCTTCCTTAATCGTTAGACACGGCGTCCGGAAGTCATTCGAAGGAGCTAAGGAGCAAGAAAGTGGAGATTGAAGATTGAACATCCAGAGTCAAAGATAAAGAGTAAAGAACAGTAAAAATTGCAAGGGCCAGGCAAGTCATGCTTTGATCATTTTGCTCCTAAGTTTTAAAAATGTATTTGATTCAAACTATGCATGCTAAATTAATTAAAAAATGGATTTAATTAATTTGGGTAGATTAGTTAATCAACCTATCTGTTATTGCCACCTTGACTTTAATATTTGTATGCCCTGATTCATTTGTTGCCCTAAGTAATAATATTAGTTGGATGTAATGATATGCCAACACGGGAGGCTAGACCCTGAATAGTTGCTTAGCCTTGCATATACTATAAATAATCCTTTGAAAAATAAAAGCAATATTGACTAAAGGAATAATGAATGTATTTTGGTAAATGGTGGAATGTTGTTGGTAATGACGTTGAAATGTGGAGACCTGTGTAGTTCTACATGGAGGTTGAGTTACTAGCATGTGTTGCACTGTAAAACTATTTGGGGTGAGAAATGATTTAGACTGAGGCAAGTGGACCGAGGCTTTGTGCTAGAAGAGGGGTCTGTGTGGCAAATGAGATTGCTATGTGCCAAACTTTTGGGAGAAGGAAATCTTGCCTTCGTTGGTTAAGGACATTACCTTGCAAGCCTTTGAACTGAGTTATTCGTACAACCACATGTCTGGTATGGGACAGACCTAATTTAGTAAGGTTCTAACATCTTTCCTTTGATACCTCAGGGCGGCAGTTATACAAGGGTATAACTGTGTGGGGGAGCGTACCTATGCTACGACTTGGTACCCATCCAACAGTGTTCGCATGTTCTGTACTTCGACTCTATGTGAGGGAAGTGATAGGGAAGGCAATACTAGGGAGGTTCATAGATTTAGATGGAAGTTTCTAAAAAACTTTGTTACGATCAATCACCTGTGTGGTGAGTGACTGTATCTTGTGGGTAAAGTGTACAACCTCTACAGAGTGTGTCAAAACTATTCGAATAGCCGTGTCTGCGGTACTGGACAATGCTCGGGGATTATAGTCAAGGGTTAGATTTTGATAAAAATGAGGTTGGGAATGTGGACAATGTGATATGGAAATTGGTTAAGGATGAGAAATGCTTTACTTGAGAATGATTACGAAATTTATTATGGGTATTACTTGTTTTACTGCTTTTCTATCTACTATGATTATTTGTGAATGCTGCTTTACTGCAAAAGAACCATTTAGCCATTCCTTTGGAATAAGCCATGCATGTAGTAATAGAACTGCATTCTGTGCATGACTTGTTGAGTACGGTGTGTACTCACCCTATGTAAACAACAAATCATCAGATAAGAAGATGACTACAACTTCGAAGGAGGAGAAGTTCCACGAGGAGGTGAATATCTAGGAGTTGAACCTTGTCAGTTTCCTGTGGCATATTGGTGGAATTCACCAGCGCTCTTCGTTCCGCTGCTGTTTACCTATTTAGAGTTAAAACCATTAAGGCCTCTCAAGTGTAAGGTCGACCTTAAGGTCGTTCAATAGTTTTATATTTTGTAATTTTGTTACTTTTATTATTACGTTGTGTATGATTGTGATATTTCATCTATGTCGAGACTGTGTGCGCTAGCGTGATCCTAGACTAGTGCAGAATACACAGAGGGTCCGGATTTGCAGATTCGGGTCCCGACAATGATCTTGGATATTTTGGAAAGCTTAGAAGATTATATCAACTTTGGTAGAGAGAAGATTCTCAGATTTGAAGTGCTTGTGTCCCAAAATTGCGGAGTAAGTTTTAGCCCCTGCTGTACCATCTGAAAGTTGAAAAGAAAGAAAAGGCAAGTGCAGAAAAAAAGCCGCAAAAAAAATAAAAGGCAAGTGCACATAAAAGAGCCACACTAAAAGAAAAGAAAGTGAAAAAAGGAGCTTAGGATAGTGCCTTTTCTTTTCAGTCAGAAGGTTGGATTTCCATGGTGACGTTTGTGTCCTGGCTCGCGTCTCTAGTACGGTTAGACCTAGGACCAGCACGGTACCATTATTGAACAATTATTCAACTTGTCTTTGACTAACGTGGTTCAAATTTCTCCTTGTGCAGTTTAAGCTACCTACAGCCCCATATATTTGAACACTACTGTGTAGAAACTAGCACCCCACCAATAGTGCCACTCTCGGAAGTTGTTTTGTTTCTTGCTGGTTGCCATCACCTCCTTACTGAGCTTGGTAAGAATTAGTAAGAACTTGATTGAACGAGTTGAGTGTGAGCGACTTGTTTAGCCACATCTAGTAGTTGATAGGGGATTACATATGGTTGTGTTTTTCCTTATTGTCTACTAATCATGAAAGGTCCACATGAAACAAGTTCACTTCGATTCAACTAAAAGATTTGGGACATGAACAACATGATGGCTTCGTCTCCTACTCCTGAACACGGTAACTTCAAATTAAAATTGCCTCCATATGCGGGAAACTTTGACCCTTGAAAGACCATGTGGAGGTCTATACCTTTGTGTGATGAGTAATTGACTAGATTAAAGGTTGATTTGATGAGTGAAAGACTAGATTAAAGGTTGATCCGAATTGAAGTTGTGACTTAGAGCATTTTGATAGGTTCCCAACCAAGTCATGTTTCCTTGCTGAGTTATTTTAGCTTCTCAACCGGTTTTCTTCCTTGGCTGAATGCTATGTGCCGAGTGCTGCTAGCCTTTGCTGAGTTCCTCTAGCTTTCCGACTGGTTTCTTTGCTAAGTACTGTGTTTCGAGTGGTTCCTGTCTTTGCTAAGTGCATCTAACTTTTTGACTGGTTTTCTTCGTTTGGTGAAAGCCGAGTGCCGAGTGCCTCCAGTCCTTGCTGTGCGTGTTTAGTTTCTTGACTAGTTTCCTTCTTGGTTGAGTACTCTGCTGCAAGCAAAGGTTTTTGTCAAGGACTCAGTAGAGTTGCCATGTCTGAGTTTCCAAGTGTTCTTTATCAAAATCTTTGGGTCACTGGTAGTTAGTTGTTCTTAGGGTGTTTGGTGGTTAGTTGAGTGGTTAATCAGGTGATTAGCCGAGTGGTTAGCCTTGTAGCTAGCCAAGCGTTTTAGCCGAGTGGGTTAGAGTATATGGGTTTGCCGACTGGTTATGGTTAAGTTGTGTCTGACTATTTTGAGATAATCAGCAAATATGTTTGTGGGCATTACTATGTGAAAGGTTTCCTTGTCTTTGATGGTTGCAAGACGACGGTGCTGGGTCATGGTGAGGTGGAAGTTGACCGGGACTAGGCGAGGTGCGTCAGAGGTCTAGAACAGTCAAGAGATCACCGGAAAATGACCATAGACAGAGTTCAGGCAAGCCAAGAAGGCAAGGAAAGGAGCAGATACTATCTAAATGCTACGCGAATCAATGAGGACTGTCGGAGTACGGTCTAGTTGATAGGAATAGCGGGTCTACTAGTATGCTTTGAGAGCCATGCAAGAAAAACCCTGTGTTAGCGGGTTTAGGGTTTCCCCTTGCAGGCTATGTGAGTGGGCCCTTCCTAGCCCTTAGATGAGACTCTAGGGTTAGGGCTACATCTAAGAGTGGTAGGTGGCCGAGAGTTGTATAAATAGGTGTGGAGGGGTTACCTTCGAGAAGAAGGATACTAGAGGGGTTTTAGAGGTTTTGAACGCTCTGTTGAGCTTTGCCTAGTTTTGTATGTGTGGTTGTGTAACCTCCATTCCAGAAATACAAGTTACAACACAAAGATTTCAATATTTGCATTTTACTTCTTGTCATTTACTTTATGCAAGTTACTTTCTGCAATTTAAGTTACGCAAATTTACTTTACGCAAGTTGATTCACCTCCTTCTACATGCTTTTCTTCTTGCGTCTTTTGCGATCTTGAGTTGTTGATCTTGTGTTTCAAATCGATTGCTGTGATAAGTTTCCAAGATCTTTCCGTTTCTCAAGATCCCAAGAGCAAGCCTTGAACCGGATTCCCTGTTCTTTCTGCTTTTCTTTTTATGCTCTTTCTTCCTAGGCAAAAAGGTCGAAACATTGGGTTTAATCCTGGAAATCGATTTGTGAATCAAGTTTCTGACTGTCCCAAGTCGCATCTACCAAGTTTCTTGGAGTTTTGTTCAGCCGATCAAAAGTTACTTTGATTCTTGTTCTGGGTTGGACTATCTGTTCTTGATGAGTTCTTGAGTCTGGTGCTTTCACCTACTCCCGAGGGGTACCACCAACTTTCCTAATCAAGAACCTCGTCCTTCTTGGGTAATCTTTGGTGTTAGTCTTTTGGAATACTGTGAGTTGGAAAAATTTTATTGCGACCATTCACCCCCCCTTTATTCGCCACCCCGATCCTTCAATCCTGAAGCATATATTGATTGGTGTCGGCGTATTCCACCTGACAGGCCCGAGCCTACAGGCCGGGTTTAGTTCGATAGGGGGGTGGCTTTGGTAATTGGCTAACCCTAGCAGAGGGAAACCCCAGTACCTCTCGCACTAACGAATCCTAGTGCCCCTTCAATTCGATGAACACACAACGATTTTACCCAAGTTGGGCCCCTCCAAGAAGGGTAATGACCTTCGTCTGCCTGATTCTGGATTGAGTATTTTGGGCTTGGTTACAGAGCTTGCTGATGACCAGCTCTTCTGTTGAGCCTCTTTTTTCTTCTCCCTCTCTTTTTTTCGATCCCCTCCCCTCGTATGCTCTCAAGTGCCCTTATATGCACGGGCTTACACAGGTCAGATAGAGGAGGGATGTCATCATGCTTATCTTACATGCATTTACTACGCCTTTATCGCGTCCGTTCCTTGACCCTAATCAATGCCAACAAGATGCCTTCACCCGTTCTTCCGGAATGTGACCCTCTCGCCACGGGTAGGTGTGGCGTCGAGAACAGGCTTGTTGCGAAATTCCTTGGAATCGGCGTGTGCGGTACAGCAGGCTGTCCTCGACACGCGATGCGTCGGGAAGGAGACTTGAGGCGGCCACCGCACCCACCTTTTGCATGGCGGCGGGATGAACAAGGCGTGCTCGCCCACCCGCCACGTGGGTCGGGCACGGGCGGCGGCGTGGCCGCCACCGCCGCTTCGCCCGACGCCACGTGGACCGACACCGGTGGGCGGGCGTGCGTGCCCGATCGCCCGCCGAAGCCGCCACGTGATCGGGCGCCGGGCGCGGCGGCGTGGCGCCCACTGCCGCCCGCGCCACGTGGACCGACACCGGTGGGCGGGCGTGCTTTCGCCGATCGCCCGCCAAAGCCGCCACGTGGGTGGGCGCCGGCAGTAAGGCGTGGCCGCCACCTGCCGCCCGCGCGCCACGTGGACCGGCGTCTCAGTAGGCGGGTGTAAGCACCCACCGCTAAACCGCCACGTGGGGGCGCCGCGGCGGCGTGGCCGCCACTTTCGCCGCGCCACGTGGACCGACGTCCTATAGACGGGGTGTAAGCACCCACCCGCCTGCTAGACTGCCACATGGGCCACACATGCTTTTGTGCGGCGAAGAGGGTACCCTGGTGTAAAATACGCCGACAGTAGCCCCCGGGCCCACCCAAGAACGCACATTAGAACTTTTCAAGATCTTACATTAAATGCCGGTGCATTCTTGGATGGGGCCATCACTCATGAGGATGCGACCGCCTCGATTCTTGCGCTTCATTGCATCCGCCGATTTTTTGGGGACCCAAAACGGCGCACGATCTTGTATCTTCGTGAACCGTCGGTGCGAGTGGGGAATACAAATAGGCCCATCCGCACCAGGCAGTTCACGCTTTTAGCACCCTTTGCAGACTTCATCTTCTTGCTTTAAGCTTTCCTTGTTTTTTGCCCTTCTTGCTTCCATGGCTTCCTCCGGATCGCCTTCCTTTCCTGCTTCCACAGTGGACTCCTACACAGTGGGGAGACTCCACACCATTGTGCCAGAAGACCCTCTCTTTTTCCGGGCCGGGACCCCTACGCCACAGTGCCCCGCCAACGAGATCATCATCTTCGTGTGGGGCATCATGGCGGGCTTGGTGCCGCCTTTTTCTGACTTTTTCCTCACCGTCCTCCACTTCTATGAAATCCATCACCTTCACCTCACCCCCAACTCCATTCTTTTTCTCGCCATCTTCGCACACCTCTGTGAAATGTTCATGGGGGTGATGCCAAATCTCCCACTTTTTCGCTACTTCTTTCTCTGCCGCGCCTCCTCCGACGGTGAACTGTTGGGGAGCTGCCATTTCCGTCTCCGGGATGGGATGGCGGCTCGTTACATACCCTTCCAGCCAGATCAATCTGAAGGCTGGGCGCGCGAATGGTGTGTCGTCAATGACGACAATGGCGTTGAGAGCTGGGGTGCCCACGAGCCGCCGCGCCACCGAGAATCTGAACTCGCCCGTCGAAGAGACGACGGAGCTTCTGGCAATGGCGACCCGCATCAATAACCTGCGGGACGCCGGTTAATCTGGGCGCCGGTTGTTAGGGATTTTGTATCCCGAAGACTTAGCCCCTTCGTCGCCGTATTCGCCAAAGATGGCAAGATACCTGCGACGGCAGCGACATCACCCGCACCTTCCCCGCCGTAAGATTTCACCGCTATTTTTGGCTTTTTTCGCATTCATGTCTCTTTTGTGTTGCCCCTACCAACCGGCATTTTTTTCAACTTTGGCCACCAAGGAAACTTGATGGGCCACGCCTCGGCAGTGGCTCTCGGCTGAATTTTCCTTCATCGCCCGCCACTCGCCGACTTGGAGCTGCGGAGCGCCGAGATCGTCGGTTTGCTGCCGCCAATGGACTCCATCGGCCTCGCCGTGGTGCCGCCGCGCGCCCCCCTGACGATCAGGGACGCACCTCCCCCCACCGATCGGGCGATGGGCAAATGGCCGCTTGTCCCGGACACTTCAGGTTTGGGCTTGAAGAAGGCCCGCCATGCGGGCAAAACCTCCGCCGCCACCAGCCCAAGGGTGGCGATGACCTCACATGGGGCGGTCGCACCGGCCGCCCCAATTGCAGCATCGACTACACCGGCGCCGCCTCCCACGGCGCCAGTATCTCCACCTCCGGCGCCGCATCTCTATCGCCACCGGTGCCAACGCAAAGCGCCGGCTCCGCTGCCTTCTCGCCTCGACTCCTTCCGTGGCGCCGGTCTCACCTCCACGGCGCCACTGCTTTACCACGGGACCCACACCGCCACTCGACAAGGCGGGCTTGAGGTCCCCAAGGCCAGGCTTGGCTTGAGCGACGCCAAGGCGGCCTCAAGATGCTCAAGGAAGCAGACGCCACTGCGCTGCCATGCGAGACCTCCGCCAGACGCCGTGGCCGCCACTACCATCGGGACAGAGCGGCGGCCGACATCGGCGCACTCGCCCACTCGCCGCCAAAGACCGTCACCACTCTGAAGATGCGCTCGCTGAGCTCTTCACAGAGCTTCGACTTGCATGATTCACTCGGTGCACTGCCACGGCCGCGGGCATGGAGCCCGGACGACGAGGCACTGACAGGGGCCATCGGCGAGTGGCACGGAGCGGAGAGGTCGGATCTGATGGTGGCACAAGAAAGGGCCACCGCGCCACCCAGCTACCATGCAAAGAAGGGCGGAGAGGGCCGAGGCGCTTGAAGGGCCTCTGAGTCGAGGCTGACCGCCTCAGGCGCAATCTCACCACCATGCTCAAGGGAGCTTTCAAAGACATCAAAGATGCTCGAACCTTTGGGCGTGGTGCTTTGAGACGCCCTCGGGACACCACCACCTGCACACGCTACGCGACCAACCAGGCCGCGGAAGCACTCCGGGGATTGCCCACCGCCCTGGCCGCACGCTCCGCCAGGGAGGGGCAAGAGGTTGCGGTGATGACCGCCACCTTTGTGCTGGCTTGCTGGGCCAGCCGCGACGCTTCTCTGGACCCGATGGCGGCGATGGAGACCGGCATCGTGGGGAACGCCGCCCAGGCAGAGGCACGTGTGCAAGCAGCCGCCGAGTACTTGGCCGGGCAGCTGCAAGTGCAGCAGCCGGCCATGGATGTCGCCACCCCGGTGGCGGAGGAAGAAGACGCCGGCGACATCGACGTGGGTGATGAGTGAAGGGCTGGGCCGCCGCTCCACTTTTTTGCTTTCATTTCTTTTGTCGATCAACCTTTTCTACCTGTATGAACACTTCAACAAACTTTAGTTGTAATGGATGTTTTTCAGTTTTACCTTCATGCTCATTTGCTGTGCTTATTTGATATTGCATGCTGGAATTGCTAGGCGGCCAACTCAAAATTCAATTGAGGCGCCAGCTAGGCTTTTGAGTCCAGGCAACGTCCCATAATTTCTGTAGAGGTCACATGCGACTAGCCATAAATGCAAATATAATACATGCAAGTTACATAGAACTTAGGCAAAGACAGTTTTGAGGTGTAATAGTTGTGCTTGAGCATAGAATGGTTTTGCCGTCAAGATTTTATGCAAGGTTGTCATTGGCTGAAACCTTTTCGGAACTTAAATCCTTGTGATCTCTTAGAATCGTACCCCAGTGTGGCGCAGAAAGTAATAAGTTCCCAGGAGTGGTCTTGGGCGGTGGCCAACTGTGACAACCAGCGGTGCTTCTAAGAGCCAACCCGAGGCGTACGAGCCGTGTTTGAGCTCCGTGTCCAACTTACACTCTGGTCACTTAACTTTACTAGACGCTCACACTGAAGACTTTTCCTTTTATCACCAAGGAGCCGTCAGGTTTGCGACATCCGTGATAACCATGCATAATTTGATTAACTTTAGCATATACATAAGCGAACAATCGAGAGTGTTACTTAAAACACTTATCTGGCTTATGTATTAGCTGGTGCCCAACCCAAGCAATTGGGCGACCAGCCCCCAAGCTAAGGCGACCAATCGAGCCTTGAGGCGACTGGGCTGAGTCTTGATGCCCATTTTCAATCAAGCGACCAAATTTAACACTTGGCGACCAATCGAGTCTTGAGCGACCCATTACCCCAAGCAAATTAACACTTGGGCAACCAACCATAGAGTCTTCGCGCGACCCCCAAGCTGGCCATCAAATTAACACTTGGGCGACCGAGTCTTGAGCGACCGACCCCCAAGCATCACCACCTAGAACATCTTCACCACCAGTAGTCTTCGGGCGACCAGCCCCCAAGCGCTGGGCGACCAGCCGGAACACTTGGGCGACCAGCCGGAGTCTTCGGGCGACCAGCCCCCAAGCGCTGGGCGACCAGCCGGAACACTGGGGCGGCCATTAAATTTTTCTTCTCGAATTGAGCCAAAACTTTAAAGTTTTACTCACATACATATGCAGTTATTGTAAAGATAAATAAATATCATGCAGGACGCATACAATATAAATCATGACAACATAAGTCGGCGCATGGGGTAATATTGGTCCACTCGTTTTAGCTTCCATGTTGCTGCCGTTTCTCCAAAGCACGGCCCATGGCATTGTGCGGTGAAGCAGCGAACTACCAGGAAGGATATTAGGCCAGCAGTGCTTGCGGTAACGACCTGCGGTGCTTCTGAGAGCCAACCCGAGGTGTATGAACCACATTTAAGCACTGTGCCAAATCCGCTCCCCGGTTGCCCGTCTTTACCCGACACAGATACCAGGCATAATTATGAACCAACAAGGGATTGCCAAAACCTAGGAACCAATAGCATCCATGCAGCAGACTACCCCGTAGGGCATAAAAAGAGGAATAATGACAAAGTCGAAAATCCTCAAGATAATAACATTATCAACAACCAATGACCGCCGATCAGCTGGGGGATAAGACTATCCCGAGGCTGATCAAAGCAAATCACCGGGTACTTACAGTTTTTCATGGATAAAACTTTCGCAACAACTCCACATTGTAGGAATTCGCCAATTCTCGGCCGTCCTCAGTGGCTAACCGGACCGCCCCGGGTCGAGATACTGAGACCACCTTGAAGGGGCCCTCCCATCGGGGAGACAGCTTATGCAGCCCGGCATGCGTCTGAATCTTGCGCAAAACCAGGTCGCCCACTGCCAGTGTTCTCTCAGAGACCCGGGTGGCGTGGTACCGCCTGAGGCTTTGCTGGTATCGGGCGGCACGAAGGGCGGCCCGGTCACGAACTTCTTCCAGGAGGTTGACGTCTTCTTGCCGGATGTCTTCGTGGCCTTCCTCGCTGAAAACCGAGACGCGCGGAGAGCCAAACGACAGTTCGGAGGGGAGAACAGCTTCCGCTCCATACACCAAGAAGAAAGGCGCCACGCCGATGCTTCCGGTAGGCGTGGTATGAAGCGACCACGGCCACGGTAGGAAGTTCTTCAATCCGAAAATCAAGAGCGACAACATACTCTTGAAGCAAAGCGTGCACCATCCACAAAACTCAGGTTGCCTTTGGTGAGCAGAGTTCCAGACTAGGACAACACCCATGCATAAATTTGGCGCACCTCCAATTGACCCTTAGTGAACGAGCCATCAAAAAATGTGAAGTCCAAGGGGCGACAGGGGGTGGACTTCTAGTGAAGCCGCATGTCCTTGCTAGCATCACGGAGGCGATAGGCGGCGGCGCTTTGCAGTCCACTCCCTTTTACGCCTCCAACGAACTCCGCCAATTTTTGACTTTTGATGGCATCATAAATCGTCACTTGGGAACAAACTTAAGGTTGAACTCTCCAGTTCCAAGCATTTCCCCTGACCATTTGGCAATCGACAGCGCCTTCCCTCCTACGGTGGAGGTTGTAGGCTTCTTCCCCACGAGCGGTTGAGCAGAGTTTCTTACAGCGGATAGGCCGTGACCCGTACAGTAACTTCTGCCCCATCCAAAAGAAATAATGTCATGACTTCCTAGACACCACCAAGATACCAAGTGCGAAATATCTGCATACAACATTTTTGTGCTCTTTGTGAGTATCGGCAGGCCATCAAAAATAAAAGTTTCTAACCGGGAGGCGGCGGGAGTCATGCAACACCTTCTTGACATAATAGCAATCGACCTTACGGCTTTTTACAGACACCTTCTCTTTCCGCCACCATTTTTGTGCTGTGTGAGTATCGGGTTTAAGCTTCATGCAACACCTTGACATAATAGGCGGCTTTTGGACACTTCTCTTCCATACCACCGGAGTAGTAGCAATATACAAAAGCAGCAGTTCACAGCGCAGAAACCAACACGGAGGAGAGGTAAGGTACCGCTTCAAGTCTTCAAAGGCCTCTGAGCTTCTTGATCCACTCAAAATGGTTGGTTTTCTTCAACAACGAGCAGGGAAAGCTTCTTTCTCGGTCAGGCGATGAACCGCTGAGGGAGGCAGAACTGACGATCGGGCATGGACACCTTAAGTCACACCGAGGCTTCATATGCTCAATTCTTTGCTATTTTATCTGGATTGGCTTCAATACCCGGTTAGACACGGGAACCCCAACAATTTCTGGGAGGAAGCGCGAACACGCACTTCTCTGGATTCACTTGGGCAATTCTTAGAAGATTGGAGAAGGTTTCCTTGGAGTCTTGAATCAAGGCTTCACCTTTTGACTTTCTGAACAGGATCATCAACATACACTTCAAGGTTCGTCCTATCTGTGGACAAAAGTAATGTGCATGGCACGTTGGTAAGTAGATCCGACATTCTTTAAACCAAAAGGCATCCTAATATAACAATAAACACCGTAGAAGTTACAAAGCAGTTTTTCTTCATCTCCCCTTGCCATGCTAATCATGGTACCCAGTGCGCATCTAAAAGCACAATGACTCACAACCTTCCGGGAGTCCACAATGAGATCAACTTCGTGGCAAGGGATAAGGATCCTTCGGGCAAGCTTTGTTGAGGTCGGTGAAATCGACACACATTCGCCACTTCTCGTTGGACTTTTTGACAAGCCACAGGATTGGCAAGCCACTGGGATGAGTGACCTCCACGATGATTCCTGCGTCCCATAATTTCTCCACCTCTGCTGTAGAATAGCATCTTGCGCTCGGAGCTTGCCACCGGATCTTTTGCCGAGCAGGCAAGGCGCTTTAGGGAGGCGTTGCCAAGCGGTGCTCGATCACCTCCAGGAGAACTGGTCATATCGGACGGTTGCCGGCAAACACGTCGAATTACCGGGAGGAAGGTGGCGCATCTTCCTATTTGGCGTTGAGGTTGGCGCCAATGTTGACAGTCTTGCGGGACTCGCCCTCACTCAGGGCGACCACCTTAACCTCACCGGCGAGCCGGGAGGCGGGTCCAGACACGAGGGCTCCCGGCGGCGGCATCAACACGCCCGGGCAGGCCGACACTCATATCAAGCGCAAACTTATGACAACAAAAGCTTGGGCCGATCCACTCGGATGGTTATGGGGCCGGCAGGCCATGGCATCTTCACCACCATATATGCATAATGGGTCACCGCCATGAACTTGGCTAGTGCTGGTCGGCCAAGCAAAACATTGTAGGGGAGGTCAAAATCAGTGACTTCAAAGTCCACCAACTCGATCGATAATTATCTTTTTCTCCAAAAGTGGCGGAGGCGTGCACTGCCCGAGGGATTGCACTAACCCGGGGCTATTCAAAAAGGCTTGAAGGATCTGCAGATCCTGCGGGATTTGAAGAGCCATAAATGCCGTAGAGACGGGATCTTGAGAGAACTCCTCCGATCCACCAACACGACCAGTAGGACATTCGGATTGTGGGGCGACACCACAATCGGGAGATGTCCCGGGCCGGCGGCGCAATCAGGGTGGTCGGCCTGACTGAAGATGATCGTCTCCTCCGACCATTTCAGCATCCGGCGCGACCCTGAACTTGATCCCGTGGCGCACACTTCCCTCTTCAACCGCTTGCAAGCGGTATTAGAAGGGCGGATGAACCGCCGTAGATATCTCGCGGTATGATCCACCTGCTGGAAAGCCAGCGGGGCGAGGTCTTCACCACGATCACCATCACGAGAATGACGCTCATCGTCGCAAGGGCGATGCTCCTTGATCCGACGCTCCACCATCCGGTCCACGACCTGACAATTGTCCAGGTCATGGGTGTCAGTTCGATGAATTGGGCACCAAGGCCCTCTCTCCCTCCGCCCGCGGCGATTATTCCTACGACCGCGGCGGTTATCGCGCCGGTCCCGGCGATCATCGCGCCAATCACGGCGGTTACCCGCAGCGATCCGCAGCGGTCGGCGCTCCGGCGACCTAGAGTCATCGTGATCGTGCTTTCGGCGGCCAAGACCCACCGGGTCTCTCCTGCCTCGCTTCGCGCCTTCTTGCTTGACGGGCCGGAACCCTTTGAGGTCCCGGCTTCATCTTTACTTCTGCCGCCCTAGGGGCTGGATCTGGCCCCTTCGCCTCCGCAGCAGCAGCGCTTATGCGCGAGAAAACAACTTCGAAGGTGGTGCGGAAAGTGCGGGTGGCCATCTTCTCCTTCATTTTATGGTCGCGAGCGCCTCTTGAAAAGCGATGGCGACCGATTGTTCGCAGATGTGGGGGATCGTGTTACGACAATGGCGAACCGCGGATAAAATCACAACAACTCCCCTTATCTTTGTTCCGGGGCATGCAAATCATCCTCCACGCTTTGGTACGTGCGAAGGAGCCACAGAAATTGGCGACAAAAGAGGCCCTACAGTTCCTCCCATGAGTGCCTTCGACCCTCGCGGGAGGTTCAACAACCAAGAAGGCGAGCCCGTCAAAATTTGTCGAAATAATTGGCCATGACTTTTCGAACCCGTGGCCTTTCGCACCACCGTTGTATAAATTTGCAAGAACTCCTCGGGATTGGTAGTGCCGTCATAACTTTCTATAGATACTGGGGCGAAACTTTTAGGCTACTCCACATGGCGTATGCCGGAGAACGCGATATCCAACGCCATAAACAAAACCGGCCGCCATGCAGGAGCTCGGCCGGGAGAGGCGAGATAGGACTCTCCGCCGAAGTCGGAGGAACTTCCACCTTGGGCCGCCGCTTGCCACGCCCTGCTCTGGCAGGGCGGCGTGCATCACCACGACCAGTCGCCGCTTACGGAGGGCCGAGGCGTTGCTCGCCGGCGTGCACGGTACCGCTTCGCCCAAAGCCGCCACGTGAGCAATCGGGCGCCGGCGGCGAAAGCAGTGGCGGACGCCACTGCCACCGCGTGGCCGTACACCTTCGCCGCCACGTGGATCGACACCCGTGGGCGGCGTGCGTGCTTTCGCCGATCGCCCGCCAAAGCCGCCATATGGTGGATCGAAGCGCGGCGAGCGGCGCGTAGCCACCCACCTGCTCGCCGCGCGCCACGTGGATCGACACCGGTGGGCGTGGCGTGCTTTCGCCGATCGCCGCCAAAGCCGCCACGTGGGCTGGCGCCGGGCGGCAGGCGTGGCCGCCACCTACTCGCCGCGCGCCACGTGAACCGACACCGGTGGGCAGGCGTGCTTGCCCGATCGCCGCCAAAGCCGCCCGCGGATCGGGCGGGCGGGCAGCGGCGTGGCGTACCGCCACTGCCCGCGCACCACGTGGACCGACGTCCTGTAGACGGGGTGTAAGCACCCACCCGCCTGCTAGACTGCCACGTGGGCCACGCATGCTTTTGTGCGGCGAAGAGGGTACCCTGGTGTAAAGTACGCCGACAATTGGGAAATAGCAGTAGACAAACAATTTGGCATGTCTAATTTGTCTAAAAATGAAAAGATTAGTTTTGCCGCTAATATACTTTCTGGGTATGCGCTAACATTATGGAAGCATGTTTTTAGAAAAGGGAGAAAACCTGAGAATTGGAATGACATGAAAAAAATTTTGAGACTTGAATTTGTTCCTGAATATTATGCTAAGTGTTTGCTTACTAAACCTCAATGCTTAAAACATGGGAGTATACTGTTAGAGAATACTACCATGAATTGCGAACTTGTTTGTTACGTTGTGGTTTAGAGGAATGTGATGAAGCTATCTAGTTTAGGTTCATACATGGGCTTAATAAGGGTATTCAGGATATTCTTATTGATTAAACATATCATTCTCTTTCACAATTATTGGAATGTGCTTGTAGTATTGAATGTTTGAATGCACTATTAGCTTCACTTGAGGCACCCGATGTTGCACCTCCTCTTGTGGCTAACATTTTGCAGATAAATGAGCACAAGCAAAAGGAGATTGAGAACATGGAAAATGAGAAAGTCGAGCATGGGACATTTCCTTCGTCCATGGAGCGAGATATGAATACCCCGACACCTACAACAACTGATGAAAACTTAGAAGGTAATGTAAAAGGTGTTGACTTTACACATGGTGAAAATAATTTTGATATGCTGAAATTGTCCACTACTCATGCTATTGTAGAGCAACAATTAGTGGAACCACTTGATGATTTTCCTTTGTTAGAAGATGATTTACATGTTGCCTCTTGTGATAAAGAAGAGTTGTGTGTTAATGCTTCACTTATATATGTACCACAACTAGTGAATGAACATGTTTCTTTCATTACAAAATCAAACATTTGTACTGAACATAAACATGTTATTCACATTGATAGTGAAGAAGAAGAGTGTAAATTGATGTCTTTTTTAAATACTTTAGGTTACATTAAATTTGATGCTTTGTGTGATCTAAATTATTTAAAGGAGAAACTTTTTGTGCATGCTGATTTGCCATGGTTATCACAAAACACAGTTCATATTATCGGCAAACGTAATGACAAATGAGAGCATATAGTGCATCATGTTTATATTTGTTTAAATCCAAAGCAATCTTTTTGGATGCAACAACATAATCGATCAATGACAAATACTTCTAGTTTTGTTCTCAATCTACATGATAGTTTTCAAGAAAGGGATTATATAGATATTGATGATTTTAGTTCCAATAATTTAATTGTAAAAGATGTGCATATTGCTTTGTTCCCTGTTGGTACTAACATTTTGCAGGATACTATGATGGAGTTGAGGACGACTCCAATTCAAGAAAGAGAGAATGATGAGACCATGTCCGGCATGGATATGACCAAGGCTATTCCTACTATACTGCTTTCATCTACATGGCTTCATCGACCTCCACCTTGGCCAAAACGATCACGCAGTTTGCCTTCTTGTCCTTTGGATTTGGCTTCATCATTTACATCAGTTAGGCTACCGCCTTGGCCGCCGCCTAGAATTCTAGGCATGGCACCTTCACCTCCAGGCCACCTCCTGATGAGGATATCACCTCTCTTGATACAACCACACCTACTACAACTCACCAACAACCCGATCCTACAATAGTCCAAAGATCGATGACTCGAGCTCGCGCACGACAGCTTAATCATCAGGTGAATGCGTTCCTAAGCCTCCCCATAAGTGATAATCTGAATGGGATGCTATTTAATATTTGTGATGATTTGATTGTACTTAGGAACCATGGAGAAGGACCCTCGTGGATCAAAATTGGGCCAAAGATGAAGTTCAAGTCGGATTGGGAAGAGAAGTTCGAGTCCAGTTCGGCCTCACCAACAGCGCTGAATTTAAATGGCTGTAACTTTTGATTCTGGTGGTTTCTGGAGGACCATGAGTACTCATTGGAAAGATATTGGAGTCTACTTTCCAAGGGATTTGGTCTCACCTCAAAACTCCTTCAGATAAGTCCAGAATCTACCAAAACCCACACATTGCTTTTTCAGGCCGAGTCAAACTCTAGTCAAAGTAGACTTTGTGCTTTGAATTTGAGCTATATTAAATCTCTAATGCTATGGTAGACACCCTCCTGCTCCCATAGTATAAATAACCACCCAAACCCTCATCTAGGACTTGGGTTTTGTTAGATTGAAAGTTATCATTGCTACTTCCTCCTGTAATCGCACGTGTTGACCAAACCGCTCGAATTACTGTCTTCGGAACCCCACCTTTCTCTAGTGTTTAGATTGAACAATTCAATTCCATTACAATTTAGTTATTTGTTCATCTTGTTCTTCGGTTGTTTGTAGGGACAAAGGCCTTCGTGGTCAGGTTGATCGTGCTTCTAGCAAGATTAATAACACTTCGGGAGTTGGTGCAACAATTGCTAAGGTGCATCGTCCGGAGATGGTGTAGTCGGGTCACCAACGTCTCCCCCCCCAAATCGAATCCACCCCTTTCAATGAAAGATCGGGACCAATCCTTCTATCACAACTAGTGCAGAGAAGAAGTGAAACGGCTCCGCCAAGAAGGTCGTGAGGGGCGCGATGCCCGGTGGTGGGTCCTCGAGCTCAAAATTGAGCTTGATGAGGTGAGGGAAGAACTTTCGGCCATCAAAGAGGCGAAGCGGTGGAGCATAGCTCCCGTAGCACACCATTGTAAAATGCTTCATATGTAACTAACTTGAATGAATAAAGGAAGGCCTTTTCTGAAATGACTTGTCTCCCTTGCTTGTTTTGCTCAAATTATTCCTTGCCTGTTGCCGATGAATGGCCTGCAAAAATAGACAAAGCAGAACGAAAAAGATAGTATACTCAAATAGTAAAGGACGAAGACACGAACGCGTGTTTTTTAGGAAAACACGGTAGTTCGTCCCTACTAAGCCCCCGTTGTGAACAAAGTACGTGCGCCTAAGTTGCGAGCACGAGCTCGTTCACAAGAGAGTTAGAAAAAATCACGCATGCTTTTCCCTTAACGATCCAACACCATTTCTCCGAGTTTCAAGCATGGGTTAGGTTGAGAGAAAGAAATACGCGCGCGGCTTCATCCCCCCCCCAGTGTCTTGACCCATCCCCTAAGTTGTGAGCATGGTTTCGATGAGGACAGGAAAGACATGTGGTTGCTCGACTATGCACACAATGACTAGGCACACGTGAATCAAACTAGAACTCTGGACCATCCGAGAGGGTGTCTATATGTGATTGTAAACTTGCAGCGAAGTACTACTGTGAACAATAATCGGCTTATGTAGACTGAGACGTTTGGTCCAGCGCTGGTCTTTGCACTTTTGTCGTTCTTGCGCATGCTAACCAAACCTTAGGATAATGCGATTGGAGCGAATGTTCTTGCCCACACGCGCTCATCCCATCATCAAGATCATGAGGAGGACAGTGTGCCCTTGTGCGAAGCTGAGTCGGCTTACCAATAGGTAGGGACTTCAAGGACACTCAAAAATCTTGGGAAGAATGAAAATCACGGGGACGAATGATCCAAATTTTATAGAAAAAAACCTGCTGATCTTGCGTAGAACAAGTCGTAATGAAAAACTAGACAAAGAACTTGCGTGGTTGGTCGACGTTCCAAGTGCTAGCGAGCACCCGACCATCCTCCATCGCTAGGCGAACAACTCCTGGGCATGTTGCTGAGACGACCGTGTACGGACCTTCCCACCTGGGGGTCAGTTTATTAGCTTTTGACAAATCCTGGACTCGACGTAGGACGAGATCGCCAACTTGCAAGGTCCTTGGTTGAACAGATTTAGCCGTGTGCCTACGAAGAGCCTCTAGGTAAACTGCGGATTGTAGCAAAGCCCGTTCGCGTGTTGCTTCGACGAGGTCTAGGTTTAGGAGACACTCACTTTCCTAGTCGATGTTGTCGACCAAGTGCACTCTTGAAGAACCCAACACGATTTTAGCAGGCAAATGGCCTCTGCACCGTAGACGAGCTAGAAAGGGGTTTCACCTATGGCTCGGCTTGTCGTAGTGCGAACTGACCAAAGGACGGAAGGAAGCTCATCCACCCACGTCTGTCCATGCTGATTGAGGTTTTTGAATACTCTCTTTTTAATTGCTTGGATTATTTATCCATTCGCTCACTCGGCCACTCTATTGCTCTGCGGATGCGCTACAGAGGCAAAGCAGACCTTCGTCCTGATGTCTTCACAATAGGCCTGAAATAGCTCACTGGTGAACTGAGTGCCATTGTCCATGATGAGGAGGTTGGGAACACCAAAACACATCACCACGTTGTTGCGGAAAAACTTCCTGACCACCAGAGCCAAAATGGTCGACACGGGTTCGGCTTTGATCCACTTAGTGAAAGTGTCGATAGCCATGGCAAGTACTTGTAGCCTTTCTGACTTTGGGGGAAAAGTCTGAGTAGATTGACTCCCTAAAACGAGAATGGCCATGATAGAGGAATGGTTTGAAGCACATATGTTGGCTGATGGACCCTGCGAGCATGAAACTGCATGCTTTGCAATTCATCATGATTGAGCAAGCATCGGCTAAGGCAGTTGGCCAGTAGTAACCCAATCGAAAGGCCTTGCTCACTAGCGTTCTGAAAGATGAGTGAGCCCCGCACATTCCTTCATGGATATCTCTAAGAAGGTATTTGCCCTCTTCTTGAGAGATGCACTTGGAGAGAACTCCTAATGCTCCCTTGCGGTATAAGGCACCTTCGATCAATTTGTAAGGAGAGGATCGCCTTATAAGCTGTGAACGCTCTGATGCCTCTGATCCCATGTGCAAGATATTGAATGAATGGCGTCATCCAATTCGCACCATGCTCGAGAAGAGAGACGTTACCGCACGCCTCTGATGCCTCCTTTACAAAGGGAATGGAGGGCTTGTATAAGTGCTCGACAAGCACTCCTGCCGAAGCGAAAACTTGTGAGGAACCGAGCTTTGAGAGTTGGTCAGCCAGGGAATTGTTCTTCCTAGGGTTGAAGAGTACCTCGAAATTCTTGAAGTACTTCTCCATCTTCCTTACTTCAACCAGGTAAAGCGCCATTGAGTTATCGGAATACTAATACTCCTTGTTGACCTGATTGACGACCAACTGTGAATCTCTTTTCACGGTCAGTCGTTGGACTCCGAGCGCATTGTATGCTCGTAGCCCCACCAAGAGGCCTTCATATTCTACCGCATTGTTGGTTGTGGCAAAGTGCAATTCAAAGACGTACTGGAGTTGCTCTCCCTAGGGGGAGACTAGCACAACCTCAGCCCCCGAGCGTTCATAGGCATGAGACCCATCGAAGTACATGGTCCAACGGTCTTCTTCAGATCTATCGAGCTCGGTAGTAGGTGGCGCTGGATTCATCCACTCCACTACAAAGTCTGCCAAGACCTGGGACTTGATCGCCGTGCGAGTTGAGAATTGGATCTTGAACTCGGCAAGCTCCATGGCCCACTTCGCAATTCGGCCACTGGCGTCGTGATTTCTTAGGATCTCTCTAAGCAGAAAGTTAGTTGGGACCATAATCTTGTGGGCTTGAAAATAATGTTGCACTTCCTGGAGGCCATAAACAGCTAGTACAAGAGCTTTTGGACCTCAGGGTAACGCTCCTTGGGTCTGTGAAAAACTTCGCTGACATAGTAGATTGGTCGCTGTGCTCCATCCCTTTCCATTGTTAAGACTACGCTTACGCCTGGGGTCGCTGCCAAATATAATAGCAAGGTCTCCCCCGATTTTGGCATGGTTAGGATGGGTGGTCTGGACAGGTACTGCTTCAGCTCTTCAAAATAGCGGTTCGCTTCTTCCGTCCAAGTGAAACCATCATGCTTGTGGAGTGCCTTGAAGAAAGGCAATCCACGCTTGCCTAACCGGGAAATGAAGCAACTTAGAGGCGCTATTTGTTCGGTCAAGGCTTGGACCTCCTTTACATAGCTAGGCGGTTGCATGCTTTCGATGGCTTTAATCTTTTCTAGGTTTGCCCCGATGCTCTGTGGACTGACCATGTAGCCAAGCACATTGCCCGCCCTCACACCGAAGACACATTTTTCTGGATTAAGCTTTATTCGGTGTCCGTTGATGTTACAAAAGATTTTCTCAAGGTCGAAGACATGACTCGAGGCGAGCTTACTTTTGACCACTATGTCGTCCACATAGACCTCCAGATTGCGACATATTTGGTCTGGGAAAGTTTTCTACATGAGACATTGGAAGGTTGCTCCAACATTCCTGAGACCAAAAGACATGGTCGTGTAGCAGAACGTGCTGAACAGGGTAATGAAGGAAGTCTTCTCTTCATCTTCAGGTGATATGCTGATCTGGTGGTAGCCTGAGTAGGCATCTAAAAAGCTCATCACCTAAGACTCCACTGTTGCGTCGACCAACTGGTCTATGCAGGGCAGCGGGAAATTATCCTTGGGATAGGCGGCATTCACACCCGTATGGTCGACACATATGCGCTATTTACCCCCCTTTTTCTTGACAATGACCGGATTCGATAGCCATTCCGAATGCTCGACTTCTTGAACAAAGTCAACCTTGAGGAGCTTGTCGAGTTCCTCTTGGATGATAACTTGCTTTTCCGGGGAGAAACATCTGAGCTTTTGCCGCACTGGTTTCTTGTCAAGCCGAACCACTAGCATGTCAGATGGTTCCCAAGCGAACACATTAGCATTTTTCCAGAGGAAAGTAACGAGCTCGAGTTCCTATTTAGGATCTAAGGAAGATCCTAAATGCATGACCTTGGTCGGCTCCGTGTCACTTAGCGGAACCGCCTTGGTCTCTCCTCTAGGCTAGAGGGCAACCTTTGTTCGGGAATTCTTTAGCTCTTGGTCAGGGCCACGATGAGGCAATTGCCCGACCATGTCTAGTGCCTTCTCGTCATAGCTTAGGGCCACCTTTTGGTTCCCTCTTACAGTGATTACTCTACCTGGACCGGGAACCTTCAAGCACTGGTACGCATGATGTGTAGTAGCCATGAACTTGGCAAGAGCCGGTCTGCCGAGGATGGCATTGTAGGCCGACTCAAAATCGACCACCTCAAAGGTGACATCTCTGTCCGAAAATTGTTCGGACTCCCGAATGTGACGGGCAAAATGACCTGGCCAAGAGGTTTGGACGAGGTGCCCGAAATGATCCCATAAAAGGAGACCGCTATGCTCTTGATTTTGGACCGAGGGACTTGCATCTCGTCCAAGACTTTGACGGATATGAGATCCAAGAAACTTCCACCGTTAATGAGCACTCGTCCCACCGTGGTATTACTGATGGTTGGGATTACAACCTTTGGGGCTTGGTTAATCCAAGAGGACAGTCATCCTTGGAGAAGGTAATGGCCATCTCGAACCACCTGAGCTGCTGCACGGGGGACTTGCCCTGAGCGATGTGGTGCACCTCTCGTGCCGCTTCCTTTAGGTCCCGACGGAATTTGTAGGCTGAGGAGCCCCCGAATATTACCGCAATATGATTATAGGGCTTCTGGTAGCCCATATCTTCTTCGTCGTCGGTAGGCTTTTTGCCCTTACTGTTCTCACCTTGCTCTGGGAGCCTAAGCATAGGGCCTTTGCCATTGTAGAACTGTTCTAAGTGGAACATCCAGGTTCGGTAATTACGGAGGTCGTGCCCGTACACTTGATGGTGCAGGCAGAAACAGTCACTCAGCGGGACACCTTGGTCGTTGCGGTGCTGGGGTGGTCGACCCTTGCCTCTTTCGCTGAAATTCTTACGCTGCTGTGGCTGGAAGCTCACGGCTAATGCTGCTTGATAGCCGCAACCACGTTCGGCACAGACAACCTCTTTTTCTTGATTTTTTTCTCCACGGAGCCTTCATTCTTCTTACTAGTGGAGCCTTCTAAGCCGGGTTGAGGCAGGAGCTTGCCCTCGTCCAGCATTTTCTTTCACTGGACTGCCTTATCGGCATTTGCATACCAATCGGCCATGCGAAATAGCTCGCTGGCCATTAAATCAGGATGGATCTCTAGATCCTGCATGAAGCGGATGTCTCGGACCCCAAACTTGAAAGCGCAGATGACTGCCTCATCCAAAACATTCAGGATCGAATTCCGCACTTGAATGAACCTTTGGACGAACTGTTGCAAAGACTCACCTTCCGTCTGGATCAAGCGCTTGAGGTCACGCTCTTTGCCTGGGCGGGTGTAGCAGCTTTTCTATATTAGTCATTGGGGAAGATAAGAGCGAGTTTGAGCCGTAATGTTCTCTACTATCTTTTCTATGCTCTATAGCCATCCAGTTCGCTGGTTCTTGACTTCTTCTCCCCATTCTGTCTTTCTGGTTTCATTTGAGCTATTTGGATCTTCTTTGAGCTTAATCTTCCTAATAACTCAACTTAAACTAGTTTTATACTTAAAATTGAATCACATGTTGAGGGAGAGTTTAAGAAACTGCTTCATGCATTGCATATAGACTTTATTTTCTATTTTTGAGTTTTGTCTATTATGCAAATGATCTATTCTTTCATGATATACACCATGCTATATCATTAGAAATGCTCTAGCTTAGATATGTCCAAGTTCATTTATCTTGCTGAGCTTACTAAAACATGAAAAATGAGTTTTAAACAAACTAATTGAAACATGTTGCTTTTACCTACTGAGTTTCTCCTCTAGGGGTATTTACCATGATTAGTAAACTTGTGGAGTTCTCTAGAGTCCCTATAGCAACTTGGGTGAAACTAAATTGATCCATACTTGAGTCCTTCACTTGCTTATCAATCAAAATGCAAAAATGAAAATTAAGCAAAATTGTCTCTTTTTGTGCGCATTAGACTCAACACTTTGCATTCACAAGACAGCTTCCTATTGCACTTGAGATGAACATGGAATGTGTTGTGTATGACCAAGATCACTCTCTTAAGAGTCTTTCTTGAGATGATCAAATATAGCTTAAGTCAATTGCCTTAAAAATGCAAACACAAAAACATATGTGGGTAAAGAATGCAAATAATGTCAAATATTTGAACCCCGCTATGTCTTTCAAAAGCTATAAGGAAAAAATTTGCATCAAATAAAAAATAAGCTCGAAAGACCTTGTATGCACTTCTAGATTCCCCAAAGTGTTGAGTAGGTTAAACTCTAGGTTCTCAATTTGATTCTTTGAGTGGCTTTGCTTATAGATTTGAAACTAATGCTAAGTGTTGCTCATGTCAACAATTGCTAATCCTGAATTTTTCCAAACTAAGCTTGCAAGCAAAACTTTTTATTTGTACTTGGATATGTCTTAGTCCTATCTAATTTAAAATTGTCTAGCTTGGTGTTATATCTTGTCTTTAAAGTCATTTGGATAATTTTCAAAGCTCCTCTAGGTTGCATGCATACATTAAGGGGGAGAAAATGTTGTCTTGATGCCTATATTGCCAAAAGGGGGAGAAATCGTAGAAAAGGCATCTTGGTTTTTAGCATCTTGGTTTTTATGATCTTGGTAAAACTACTCTTGCTATTTTTTATGGATCATAAGCATGTTTGTGTTATTAGATTTTAGAGCTTTTGTGGAAAACTTGCACTTTCTTGAGTTTAGCGCAAAAACTTTCTTTCACTAGCTTGGTCACGTCTCACTTCTTTCACTTTCTAATCAAGTTTGGTGTTGCACCCAAATTTCTTTCTTCTTTCCCCCTTCAAACTCAAAACTTATATGCCTTTTCATGTGTTTGTCAATATACTCATCAAGGGGGAGATTGAAAGACCATGTGGTGGTTTATACCTGTGTGTGATGAGTATTTGACTAAAATCTGAGTTTGGTTTGTTTTGAGTTTGATTTGAATTGGATTTTCAATTCAGAGTAATTTGAGATTTGATTGCCTTTTTCGATGCTACCGGTCATGGTAGAGCGGTGCTACCACCCAGGTGGTAGCACTAAATCTTTTGAATGTTAAATATTTTAATTAAGGATTTTGTGATGATTATTGCATATCTTTTGGACATTGCTATTGATGGGTTTTCCTTGCCTTTGATGGTTGCAGGACGACGGTGCCAGGTCATGGGGAGGCGGAGGATGACCGGGACTAGGTGACGAAAATTGCCAAAAGATGACCAGAGACGAAGTTCGGGCAAGCCAAGAAGAGAAGAAAAGGCGATGATGCTAGCTAGATGCTGTGTAGATCGATAAGGGCTGTTAGATCGCGGTCTAGTTGATAGGTTAGCGGGTCTAGGTAGTATGCTTTGAAAACCGTGCAAGAAATCCCATTATGAGTGTGGGTTTTGGATTAGCCCTTGCATGGCTTGTGAGTGGGTTAATCCCTAGTACTTTGATGAGTGTTCTAGGGTTGAGGGACTAATCCAAGGGTGGTAGGTGGCCCAACAATAGTATAAATAGAGGGAGAGGGGTAGCCTCCTCCTCTCGATGGTTGTAGGGGTTTTTGTTCTCCTTTGAGCTTTGCCCATTTTGTTGTAAGGCTTTGTAAACCTTCTCCTTCCAAAAATACAAATCTTTTTCATTCATACTTTAATTTACATTACGCATTACTTTATGTCTTAAATTCAGCATTTAAATTCCTGCAATTTACTTTTTTGCAATTTAGATTTTCCTCCCTCCTTCTAAATGCTGGTGATCTAGGATGTCTTGAGTGTGCTCATATGGATTTACATCTCTTTTGCACCCTAGAATAGACTAGAAATCAAGTTTTCTATCAAGTTACAACTTTGTCCAGAACTTGTTCTTTGCGTAGCAGTCAATGTTTGATATTTAGAAAAATCATTCTTTAGTGATTCCCATATCCATTTGTGGAAAAATTGGGGAGCCCATTGGTTGCACCGTTTGGGCGCCATGAGGTGAATACCGAGCCCCAAACTCTCTGTTCAAAGTTCCTGATAATCTTCGATATTTGATTTATCTTGATTTTTCTACATGGATTTTTGAGGTGGTTTCTCGTGGAGTGCTTCATGACTCATTTTTCCATGGGGTGAAAATTTTCCAAAATTTTTATAGTGATATAATATAACTAATGATTACTCAATGTATGAACAATGTAGTGGATTACTCAAAGTATGAACAATGTAGAAGTGAGAGAGAATCCTTTCTTTCTTTCTTTCTTCTTATTCTATTCTTTCAAGCATACAACCCTCTATTTATAGGTAACATGAGAGGTTTGAACTAAATAAAGAGTTACAAGAATTGATGTTATGTAGGTTTCATGGTAGAATGGTAATAGCATGGGAGTTTCTCCTTTAATGGATGCATATGAGTTTCTCCCAAAGGGGTTATGGATATCCATTTAAAAGAATATTTTGAAACACTCCCCCTTGGATTTCCATTAATTTTGAATATGTATGCCTCGTTAAAAACCTTACCATGGAAAAACCTAGTGGGAAAAAACAATGGTAATGGAAAAAAGAGTACATAACATATTCACTCCCCCTGATCACTTAAGATCTCTGAATCGATAAAGTCCAATCATACTGGTCAATTTCTTGAATGTTGCAATGGGAAGTGCTTTTGTGAATAAATTGGTGAGATTCCCATATGAGCGAATTTGTTAGACTTTCAGAATACCATCCTTTTGAAGGTCATGAGTGAAGAAAAATTTTGGTGATATATGCTTCACTCTGTCCCCTTTGATATATCCTTCCTTCAATTGAGAGATGCATGTGTTAGTGATATGCCCTAGAGGCGATCATGAGAGATGATTGTATCACATGTTTATGTTCATGTAGTCATTAGTTGCATGAATAAATGTCATTACTTTGTTCATCAAGTACGACTTGATTGTGATACACAATGTACATTTGATATTATTCTAAATGTTCCCTGGTCTTGTATCATTATATGGAACAATAATATTTTGACTAGCACATGTATTGATTGATGGTAAAGTATCACATACCATAGATATGGAGATATCAAATCAATTATGTCCGCACATGTTAGAGAACATCGGGTTGGATAGACCTACTTCGAGACATTGCTAGATTGTTATCCTTAATATGCCATCAGTCTGTAGTCTCGAGTGATAAACCTATATGATCCTTTGACCTAAGATCCTTATTGATTCCCAGCGTGTATAGTTCTATACTTTGGGGCTATCAAATGCTACTCCGTAAAAGGGTTACTATAAAGGTAGCTTATGGGTATGCCATGAAACACGACATGGGATGCAAGAGATCAAGATGGGATTTGCCCCTCTGTTTGCACCAGTTTTTGGAATTTTCAGAAGAATCGGCGGAGAAGCATGAGTTTGGATAAGGCACGAAAGCATCTATGGAAAGTTTGGATAGCATACGACATCCACAAGAACGCAGGTAAAGTTTGGAAACCAGAGTCCAAACAGAAACTACGGGTTTATTCGGATTACCTTGCCGTGTTGGATTGGGACTCGGATCGCTAAGCGAGTATATAAGGCGAACCAGTACGCTTGAAGAGGGCATCCACAACAATCAACACCTACCACTTTTACTTTCCGTAGTTTTTAGCCTTTTAGCATTGTAATCTTTCCTCCGTAAGTCGACATCGATCAAATAAAGTTGCGACGCCGATTGTTTGATCGTCATTGGCTTTTTCAGTTTGATTTATTCTCGCCTTGTTGCGCATCGCCTTTTCGTAATCGATCTACCTTCTACCCTCGGATTAGTCTTAATCGACTAGTCTAGTTATCTTTCTAATCGGCTTCTTGGCTGATTCCCGATTTTTAGCCGATTCATCCCGAGGATCGGCTTGATTGAATTTCACAACTATTTCCCTTATCGATTGCAGGGTCAAATCGATTGCACGCCACAAGACGCTTGAACCCGTGTTCGCTGGTGTGTTGTAACCAGAAACCCTCTTCACGCTTTTTGGCGCCAACACATTTTTGCACGCCCAAAGGGACCATAATCGACAAGATGATCCGCAGTAAATCTACTACACCGACGAGACGCCGACGCCATAATCGCCCCACTTTGACGATTTAACTCCAGAGCAACGCAAGGAAATCAAGATCAAAAGCTGCCCCGAAGAATTGATGTTGAGTTGCTATCAAAAACCCGACGTGGAGTCACGCAGAAGATGGCACTACTAACACTAAACCCGCTTACGGCCGGTGTTACATCGACTCAGAAGCCGATACATGCCACTCAAGCCGAGTTATCTGTTATGATCGAGCAACTGTGCATCATGCATTATTAACCAATCATCGGCTTTGGTCACAACTTTAAAACCGATGATCGAGAATAGCGTAAAACGATTGCCCAAGAGTTAGCAACTGGGGGATTGTTGGATCCGTTATGCCACTACCCACGATCCTCAGATATTCCGTGGCACCAACCACCAACACGATTAAGGTGTCGGCACTGTACCCTCATTAATGCCGACCCAACCCATCGTGTTGGCACCAAAGAAATCTCGCCCAAGCTCGATATTCATTACCATGCATACACCGACGCCGCAAAAATAGATCCATCTTTATCGTGGACTTCCCATGTCCAATGGGCTTCTCACCATTGAATTGGATAGAAATTATAAACATCAAGGACCAACCCAACTTAGAAATCCAGCTCCATACAAAGTAGTTACCTACACGAGCCTTTCATTCCATTGTTCGGTTACCGACGGCCAGAGTCGATGGGTATGAACCTTGGCAACAACAATACCCATCGGCTAGATTAAGTCGACCACCCGAGTTTGCACTCAAAGCGGGATGCTACTCATCCCAATTGGCAAAATCATGGTGTTACATCGACAAATAACGCCAATCGGGCGATCGATTTCCACGGTCTTGAGAGATCGGTTTGGCTACGTTTCAAAGGAAAAACAATCGGCTATAGAAAGCCGCACTCAGATTATATCGACCGCATGCCGATCCCCATAACTTTAGGATTCCCGACTTCGCCAAGTTTTCAGGATGATTCAATCACTACTTTAGAGCATGTTGGAAGATTTATCGCTCAATGCGTGAAGCTGCTCAATCCGATGGGCTAAAAATTAGGCTTTTTCCTTTGTCTTTATCAGAACCGCTCACTTGGTTCACGAATCCGCCTCCAAATTCGGTCCACTTTTGGAACGATTTAGAGAGCCGATTTCGTGAATACTTTTTTTCTGGTAGTTTAGAATTAAGAATTTCAGATCTAAGTGCTGTTCGGCAAAAGTTTGGTGAACTGCTTCGACTACATCAGAGGTTCAGAGAAGTGCTAAATCGTTGCTTTAGTGTAGTACTACCCGATAACCAACTAGCCGATTTAGCTCCAAGGATTGATTCCCCCACTTAAAGAAAAGCTTGCTGGACAAGAATTTGCCGATCTAAGCCACCTACTTCATCGTGTATCGGCACAGGAAAGCCGATATTTGAATAAAGAATTCAAAGACAAACTCAGATAAACAATGGTAAAGATAAAACTAAAGTAAACATGGTCGAGTGTAGTTCAAGTGAAACTTCAAGATGAGGCGACGAATATAGCCGAATGGATAAAAGGTTCTAAAAACCGCTTTGTCTGTTTCATGGCTAAAGCCGACTAGGAGTAAGTCGGAGGTCAAGTATGCTTTTGACGTGTCCAAGTGTGATCGCATATTTGACATATCGTTACAAGAAAGGTCGATACGGTTGCTCAAGGGCATACCATACCTTCGCCGATTTAAATCAAAAACGGCGATCTCGTAAGTGGCATCATTCCTTTCTCATAACACTAACGATCGCAATATTTTTCGACAACAGATACAGTAGCTATTGAAGATGGTCGCTTAAATTGCAGAAGAGCCGCCATGGAAGTTGACATTAATCCTTTTCCAATCAACATGGTTCGATTATCGCAAGGGAAAACAGATCATCGACGAAGGACCAATAACAACACGACAAGTCGATATAGAATCAAGCTCAAAAGGAGAGACATCAAGATAACGACGGCTCTCGCAAATCGGCCGATCGAGACGGAAGAATTCAAGGACAATAAAGCCAAAAGGTGAACTGCAGGTCGGGCGATGGTACAAAGCCGAGAGGTCTCCACCCCGAAACCGACATCCAAACCTAGGCCAACCTTCTCGCAGCTTGCTTGAGAAATACGAGAGAATGAGCCATCGGCAAATACAATAGCTTCTGCCGACCAGACGAGCCAGACGGCCAAACAATGCGCTTTCGCCAAATAATTTATGGCCAACCAAACAACGCAGAAGAGCTCATGAAAGATGTCCTTTGGCAATTCTGCTGGGAGAAAGGTATGGCACTACTATCCCCAAGGGCATGCCCTATGGAACATTACCCGCAAAAAAGTTGGCCAAGGCAGTCGGTAAAAGAACGATTATTTAGGCCAACACCAAATCAAGAGGAGCCGGAGCATAAGAAGCCGATGAAAGAAAGGATAGGAGCACTAAGCCAAGACAAAGAAGGGCCCGCCGAGAACTTGGTTGGCAAAATCCATAAGTCAATCGAACCCAAGCCCAGATGGTGCCCTCATCGACTTAGCCGATCGCAGCCTACAGACGGGCAGCGGCAGGCTGAGGACGCAAGAGATGAGAGAAGCCGCAAGATCCTCATCGGCATCTAAAGCCGTTGTATTTGAAAGGCTATATCAATGGAAAGCCGATATCCGTGATGCTTGTTGATGGAGGGGCTATGTGAATTTAATGCCACTTCCACTTGTAAAAAGTTGGGGAAAACCGATGAAGACTCGATCAAGACAAACATGGTGTTAAATGATTTCACCGGTGATCCCACCGCAAAGGGAGTATTGGTTATCGAATTGACTGGCCGCCAAAAAACTTTGCCGACCGCGTTTTTGTAATTGAAGCCAAAGGAAGTTACAGCGTGCTTTTAAGGGATCGATACATGCTAATTGCTGCATCCTCAACGATGCACCAACCGCTTGTACAATGGAATGGAGATGAAGTCGAAGTCGCCTCACCGATACATCGGCTCATATTGCCATGGCCAGCCCGACGCAAATTGGCCACACGAAGAAGCGAATGCATATCGTAAGGCACTAGACGATTGTGATTTCATCTCATCGGAAGGCAAGCTTTACGCCGACGGTGGTCAAGCCGTGCACCTTTGATCGGCGAATGAGGTCCCGAGGAGATGGGGTCAAAATGATTCAAGCCTGCGCAGACAAGGCGAGGAGCTATCGGCAAATGATAAATTCGTGAAGCCATTGAAGATTTCCAAAGCGAAAAATTAGGCTAAGGCTTTATCGCGATATGCTTGAAGAAGTCGACATAGGAGAAGGAGATCAAAAAGGCCAACTTTTGTAAGTGCAAATTTAGGTCCGAATACAAAAATAAGTTGGTCGAATACTTAGAGAATACAGGACTGCTTTACCGAGTACTACGAGATGCTCGGACTAAGCCGACAGCTTGGTAGAACATCTACGCTAATCAAACCAGGTATCGTCAGATAAGCAACCGCCATGCTTTTAATCCCGAATTGTATAATGTAATAAAAGAAGAAATTGAAAGGTTGCTTGGAGGCCAAATTTATAAGGCCTTGCCGACACGCCGAATGGGTATCCAATATTGTCCCTGTTATGAAAAAGAACGGTAAGCTTCGGGTGTGCGTAGATTTCAGAGACTTAAATAAAGCCACACCAAAAGATGAATATCCGATGCCTATAGCCGATATGCTTATCGATGCTGCCTCAGGTAACAAAATTATCAGTTTCCTTGACGGGAATGCCGGATATAACCAAATATTCATGGCAGAAGCCGATGTTCCCAAAACGGCCTTTAGGTGCCCTGGCGCGATAGGGTTGTACGAATGGCCAGTAATGACATTCGGCTTAAAAAATGCAGGTGCCACTTACCAACGTGCCATGAATTTGATCTTTCACGACCTAATCGGCCATATCGTCGAAATTTACATCGATGACGTGGTTGTCAAGTCTAAAGAAGATTGGCAGCACTTAGCCGATTTGGAAAAAGTGTTTCAGAACACAAGAGCTCATGGGCTGAAGATGAACCCTTTGAAGTGTGCATTTGGCGTGTCGGCCGGCCAATTCCTTGGTTTCATGGTACATCAAAGAGGCATTGAAGTTAGCCAGACCAGGGTCAAGGCCATAGCAAATACGAAACCGCCGACATGCAAAAATGAGTTGCAAAAACTGATCGGCAAAATTAATTATCTAAGACGGTTTATATCAAATCTGTCTGGTAGGATCCAGGCTTTCACGCCTTTGCTAAAGTTGAAAGATCATCAGGAGTTTGCATGGGGAGCCGATCAGCAGAAAGCCTTTGATGATATAAAACAGTATTTAGCATCACCACCAGTCTTGGCTGCACCTCAGAAGGGAATCCCATTCAAGTTATATGTGTCGGCTGAGAGTGAAACCATTGGTGCTGTGTTGGCACAGGAGATTGATGGTAAAGAGCGGATAATATGTTATGTGAGCCGACGACTATTGGATGCTGAAACCAGGTACCCTCCAGTAGAAAAATTATGCTTATCATTGTACTTTGCTTGCACGAAATTGAGGCACTATATATTAGCATCAACCTGCATAATAGTATGTAGAACTGACGTCATTAAATACATACTATCTGCTCCGATTTTGAGAGGACGACTCGGAAAGTGGGCTTATGCTTTAACCGAGTTCGATCTACGCTTGAATCGCCAAAGCTATTAAAGGGCAAGTCAGAGCGATTTCATGACAGGGTATGATACTACGGCAGGAATGGTTGATGTAGCCCCATGGCGATTGTACTTTGATGGATCAGTTTGTCAGGAGGGGAGTGGAGTTGGCATAGTGTTGATTTCTCCAAAAGGGCACATCATCGAATTTGCATATCGGCTTAAAAGCCGATGCTCTAACAACCAGGCCGAGTACGAAGCACTGCTCAAAGGACTACAGTTGGTACAAAGCATTGGGGCAAGTAATGTGGAAGCATACGGTGATTCATTGCTAGTGGTGCAACAAGTTAAGGGAGAGTATAAATGCAACGATGAGACGCTATCCAAGTATCTAGAATGTTGTCTTGAAGTGATCAACACTTTCGCAATGTTCTGTATCGACTATGTGCCTAGAGAAATGAATGACAAAGCCAATACATTGGCCCAAGCAGCTTCAAAGCTTGAAATATAGCCGATATGAAGCGCTTGACTTGATCGATAAAGCCGTGTTGTGCGTTGATAATGCCGATCGGAGAACGTAAATAAAAGCCTACTCGATGGACCCATCCGCACCCATCGCACTAAAGGATCGACAATGGCGCTGAAGCACGCCATGATGGAAGGGGAATTGTACTATCGGACATTAGAGGGCTGCTCCCGAGGTGTTTGGGCGATTTAAGAGGCAAAAGTGGCCATGGGCGAAGTCCATGAGGGAATTTATGGGCGATCAATCGCCCACAAGATGAAGTGGATACTAAGGCTAACAGGATATTTTTGGCCGATTTATGTTAGAAGATTGCTTCAAGTATTACAAAGGGTGCCAAAGTTGTCGAAGTTTGGGAATGTGCAACTTGCACCAAAGATCGCTTTACATCCAATTATTAAACCATGGCCATTCAGAGGATGGGGATTGACGTGTCGCCAAATATTCCCAAATACAAGCAAAGGCCATAAGTTTATCCTTGCCGCCACGGACTATTTTTCAAAATGGGTAGAAGCCGTTCCACTCAAGAAAGTTACCAGCGTGGAAGCCATCGGCTTTGTCAACGAACACATCATCCATCGATTCGGTATCCCTCAGACCATTACAACCGATCAAGGAACTGTGTTCATGTCCAAAGATTTCAAAAATTTCGCAGAAAGTTTGGGCATTAGGTTGTTTAATTCTTCACCATACTACGCTCAGGCTAATGGGCAAGCCGAGTCGTCTAATAAAACCTTGATCAAATTGATTAAGAGGAGAATTGATGAAAAGCCTCGAACTTGGCATACCACACTGTCGGAGTCTCTATGGGCCTATCGGCTAGCATTTCACGGATCGACTAAATTGTCACCATATCGGTTGGTATATGGCCAAGAGGCAGATGTTCGTGAGAAATAAACATTGAGTCGATGCGAGTAGCGAGGCGTATAATCTATCGATCGATGAGTACAAGGAATTGATGCTATGCAACTTGGATGACTTAGCGAATTAAAATTTGGTTACTTTGAATCGGCTTAAAAGAATAAAGAAAGAGTTGCAAGAGCATACAATAAAAAGTTGTACAAAAGACTTTTAGTGAAGCCGATTTGGTTTGAAAACTATATTGCCGATCGGTTCTAAGGATAATCGATTCGTAAATGGTCGCCACATGGGAGGGACCGTATAAAGTAAATCGGCTTGTCGGTGGAAACGATATATACTCAAACACTTGAGGGGCTAGTATTACCAAAGGCAATCAACGGAAAATATCTAAAGCGGTATTACCTAGCGTTTGGATCGGTGCATAATTAAAAGCGCAATGCGAAGAATCGAAATAAATCGGTTAAACAACCGATGAAGATAAAATAACCGTTAAATGTACCGATTAAGGTGTATTACAAAAGTAGCAAACAAAAGCACCGCTTTCAAGACGACACCAACCGATTTATAATCCGGATCCGGGAGTCTAGCACCAAGACCCGATAATGCCGCCAGCAGCTTTTGCCCAATGTCTCCGCGATATCAGACACCGTGTCCTCGCCGGCTTTAGCATCTCCGGGACTGCGACAATCTTGGCCGATTGATCTTTTACCTTAGCAACGGCTCGCCAACATTCGTTTCTGCTCCTTCAAAGTGGAAGCCGCTATACCAGAATGACAAGGGTGTCAGCTAGCTGTTTATTTACTTCACCAACTCCTCCTCGAGCCGCTTTTTGGTTTGTTCTAGTTTTTGAGCGAAGACTTGGCGGCCACAAAGGATGCAATGGTGTCATCATACTTCTTCTTCAAATTTTTGCTTCAAAGAATCAACTTGTTCGAAGGTGTTGATCGGCTTGTACTTGGCGCCGAGCTATTCGGAATTGGCGCATCAACTTCCGCTTTCTTCTCATCTAAATGGCATACATTTAGAAGGGCGCTCATAGTCATGCTGGCAGGAGATCGGCCTCAACGGCGGCCATAGCATCGCGGATAGGTCGACAGCCAATAATATAGTCCTCCGGTTGAGTTATCTCTATAAATGACCGATTTAGCTTTTCCGCATATTGGCGCCGACTTGACAACGAAGTTGATGCCTTCATGGAGACGCCCGTGATGTTTCGGATGTCCTCGGGGTAGCTATCGGTCGCCATCACCTCCGGGTCGACTAGTTCATCCAGGGTGAACCCGAGAAGGTCGGACAGGCCATCCGGGACAATATCGGGCGATGGAAGAATTGACCGGGCAGGAGATGGTGGGGTTAGAGGTTTAGAAGCCGCAGGAAGACCAGTAGAAGCACTCTGAAGATCGACCAACATACCGGCCGCTTGAATAGACGCTATCGGCTGAAAAGGAAATATTACAAAGTCAGAAACTTAAGATTAATAATTTTCGATAGGCATGAGAATAGGTTTGGTTCTTACTGCACTTAAAGCCGATGGGTGAGGAGAACTTTCAGCGCTTTGTTCCTTGCGCTTTGGCTGTTTTTTGGCCGGGACCTTGGTAGATTTGGGTTTTTCTGAAAAATCAAACCACAGGATGAGCAAAAGTATGAACAGGGAATATTTATCGGCTATAGTGAAAACTTACTTGGCTTTCTTTCTTTTTCGAGCTCTGATAAAGAAGGACTGTTTACTCCAAGAGTACCAGAACCCATCAAGATATTTGACTGGATGGGGCGTTTCCCTTTTGATCCACCAAATGATGGGTTAATGACAAATTTTGCTCCTGCAGCAGTCATTCCGCCAAACAAAAATACCTTGTAATTAAAAGACAAGTGGCAACAAATCTACAAGTATAGAATTTTATGAAATAAGCCGATACCTCTCTGACTACCGATGAGTTAGTATAACCCGACAAGCTGGAGGAGTCCGAGCTATCTTCACTCGAACTGCTGTCGCTAGAGGAAACTACCGTCGGCTCATGAAAGTCTGGTAAAAATTTTTCTATAATGGCCGACGGTGCACGATCCAGATAGAGGGCTTCCGATATAGGCGCCCACCAAGTTGTGAAATTGCTGGCTCGGCGGGAGTTTAAAGAAAAGTGTGGCAGGGAGTTGATTTGAAGTTCATCGGATAGTGTTAGGAGTAATTCGGCTTGAATAGCATTATTGACTTTGGATCTTGGTTGAAGACGATCCAAGAGAGGGAGACTAGGTATTACCTGGCCAAAGCCCAATTGGCGAGCATACACAGAGGGATGATAGAATTCATATGAAGGCTGGAAAGTCCTATTACGGGAGTTCAAGCCGACATGAAAGACGCAAGGAGAAATAAAAAGCCGATATGACTCTAAAGTCGACGCTGGCATCAAGGAGCTATCAGCATCTAAATGGAGGAATGAAGGCCACTGAAAATCGGCATTGTTGCTATAAGAAAAGAAGTCTTGTTGGCCAAAGGTTGTGCTATCCAAATACAGAAAAAATGACAAGTATTTCTTGAAGTCGACTGGAGTAATCTTGACGTCACCGCTGGTGCACATCACAAGCCTTTCTCCGTGTGATCGGCTAGCTCTGTATTGGGGAGTGGTGCCTTCAGGGTAGTCTTCGCGAGGAAAAGCTGAATCTTCTGACAACTCTGGAATTAAGGATCGGCTAAAAATATTGTAGAGCCATAGTTGAATAAACCATAACGGGCCTCCAATGTTACCCACGACATATTGACCAAACCTGAAAAGCCGACTTCGATGACGTGCATCATTTGATAGACGGCCCCGTACATTTTGCCTAGTGCAAGCCGACAACCGCTCACGGTTGCTCGCCAACACCGATAAACTTGTGTTGGACCTAGAGATGCGCCACAAAAAGAAACCGATCCAACCACAAGTTCGTAAAAGTCGCATGTTCCTCGTCGATACCACCATTCACTTTGTTATTATGTCAATGTACTTTGTCCATCCTTCGCCCTTGAACGGATCAATTTATCACGTGGCTTGCCAACGAAAGTCGACAATTGGTCACCATCGTGCCTAAGACAACACAATTGTGCTACATCTAAAAGTGTTGGGCGATAGGACCAATCCTAAAAGGAAAGCATTAAGAGTATCCCACCGAAATAGCGGTGGTGGCCACCAAGGGCTCATTGGCTTCGTGGATTTGCAAGACTCAATGGAAGACACTCGGCTATACCCATGTTTTCCCATTCGGACTTCTTTTGGGCGACACTCGATAAACCAACTTCTCCACCTTTTAAGCGTTGGCTAAGCTCTAAAGCTTTTTCCCCATTCCGTTATGTTATATTCTTTGGCGATAAAGGAAGTCTAGGAATCTCCTTAGTAATAACTCGAATCAACAAAGAGAATTTCCTATCGGGCCTAGATAGTATTGATCTTCGCTTTCAGGAATTGGGATCAGTACCTGGGAAGGATCCATTCAGCCGATTGAAGAAAAGAAGGATTAATTGCTGATGCGGTGAAGACCTGGGGTAGAGAAGCCGACTGAAGAGTAAAAGCCGATTGCAGAAGTTACAAAAGCTGGAAGGCGTGAAAATGACAGAGAGGGGCCCGCATATATATAGCACGGTAAGAAGTAAAATGGTGGGAAATGAATTCGAGGCGACGCGCCATTAAACCAAGACCGAGATTTGACTAAGACGGCGCTTATTGACACGGTTCCCTAAAATCAAACAAGACAATGGGCAAAGAAGCCGATTGATGAAAAGCCGATTCATATTTTTGAAAGATAACAAGTTATCTTCCAAAAATGGGGGCATATGTTTGCACCAGCTTTTGGAATTTTCGGAAGAATCATGGAGAAGCATGTGATTAAAGAGTTAATCACATTTTCATATCGATTACATTGGGACTCGGATCGGCTAAGTGAATGGGTCGAGCTATCACAAGGATGGCACACGATCTTGCCTTGAGCTTGCTTTTTCAGGTTTGATTTATTCCGTTGTATCGATCTACCTTCTACCCTGTTAGTCTTAATCGACAGTCTAGTTATCTTTCTAATCGGATCGATTTTAGCCGATTCATCCCGAGGATCGGCTTGATTGAATTTCACAACTATTTCCTTATCGATTGCGTGGTCAAATCGATTGCGTGAGTATATTAAGGTTCAGAGATATCTCGATACAATCACTTTTCATATCGATTACATTGACGGGGACAACATGTCTTGCCTTGAGCTTGAGGAACCAGACGTGAGTATATTAAGTCTACTCTATGCATGGTCTAGGAAAAGTGGTCTAGGTTTCTAGGGCCATGGCCGTTTGCGCATAAACCTAACGGGTCGCAGACTTAACGGGTTGGAACATGACGAAAAGGATTAGGATCCATTAGTGGGTTTCACGGATATGGATCTGCGGGGACGAGGTTCCTAATGGGCTTCTATCATAGAAGGCCCTTAGCGTGCGCTCTATATAAAGGGGGCGTGGGGTGGCTGCATATGAACGTGTTTTCCACCATGAAACCCTAGCCGCCGACTCCCTTCTCCTTGCCAAAACCCTAGCCGTCGCGCGCGTGGTGCTAGCACATCAGCGCACGGCTTTCCACCCCTAGACGTGTGGATACTGTAGAGGCGTTGTTGCATCTGCCTCACCGCTGATCGGCAAGAACGTCTACTTCCTCTACAGCGTTGCGTGCATGATCACAAGGAGGAGACGATCAACTCCGGCATCTACTACTATACTTTGGAGTACGCGGGGACGCTTCACCCACTCTCCTTCCGCTGCTAACGTGCTCTAAGGGTAATGATCCATGATCACCTACTCGCATGTATCCTGGTTGAATGCGTAGAAATTTTTGTTTTCGGCTAGCGTAGCCTACGCGTTCCCTTCAGCTTGCTGCATTATCCTCGTATATAATGGTAGGTTCTTCCTTTTCTAAAAGTAAGCCACGCGACTAGGGGTGCAAACGGAGCGGATAATTCCCGACCGACCGAAGACCGAATTCATTTAAAATCCGATTCGAATCCGAAAAAATGATATCCGGTTATATCCGGATTCGAATCTGCCTATCCGAAAAAATATGGGGTAAGATATGAGAAGAGAAGTATCCGATCCGTATCCGATCCATACCCGCATATCCGAGATATCCGAAAAATATCAGTGTAAATGAGTGCAATAGATATCCGATAACAGATCCGATAAACATAAACATTCTACATCATATAAGTTCATATGTTGATTGGAATTATACTTGCTTGCATATTATTCTTATATAGGGAAGGCAACTATTATTGAATTTGAAACACTTATATGTCTCTAAGGTTCTAGTAAAATTTTGTGTATTTAATATGCGCGAGATATATGGTTTCTGCTTTCACGCATTATCCGACTAACTATTCGTAACCGAGACTAACCGTATCCGGAACAATCTATATTCGCTCCGTATTCGCGACCGAAGTAATCCGTATTCGTATTCGAATCCGGCACTGTCCGTATCCGATTCTATATCCAAGAAAAAATTTGGAATAGGATACGGAATGAACGAAATCCGTCCGTATCCGATCCGTTTGCACCCCTACACACGACCTTTAAATATGCCCTATCATATTTCTTAACCAAACACATTCTCTACTAGCTTCATGGATCGCCAAAATCTCTGCATGTAGATGATGTTGATGCTATATTCTGTTTCATTGAACGCCATGATATAGTAGTGCCACCATAAGTAAAAATATATCCAGTTTGTAATCGACCATTATGAGGATTAGATAGATACCCTACATCTGCAAAACAAACTAACTCTCTCTTGCATGCATCCGATAAATATAAACCCATATCATTTGTACCTTGAAGATAATGAAATATATGTTTGACGCCGTTCTAATGTCTTCTCGTAGGACATGAGCTGTATCTTGCTAATAGGTTGATTGCAAATGCGATATCAGGTCGTGTATGAGTAGAAAGATATATAAGTGCACCTAGAGCACTGAAATTTGGCACTTCAGGGCCAAGAATTTCTTCATCATTATCTGGGGGTCGGAAAGGATCTTTAGTTACATCAAGTGACCTTACAACCATTGGGGTACTTAATGGGTGTGTTCTACCCATATAAAATTGTTTCAAAATTTTATCTGTATAAGTCACTTCATGAATAATACTTCCATCCTTAAGATGATCAATTTGCAAACCAAGGCAACACTTTGTTTTTCCAAGATTCTTCATCTCAAATTCTTACTTTAAGCACTCAACTGCATTTGAGATCCCTTTAGTTGTTTCAATTATATTTAGATCATTAACGTATACAATGATTATCACAAATTCAACTCTAGATCTTTTTATAAATACATGTGGACAAATAGAATTGTTTGTATATCCTTCTTTTATCAAATATTCACTGAGACGATTATACCACATTCGTCTAGATTGTTTTAATTCGTATAATGAGTTTCTCAGTTTAATTGAATATTGTTCTCGAGAATCTGCTGCTTTTGGCAATTTGAATCCTTCGGGGAGTTTCATATAAATATCACTATCTAGTGATCCATATAAGTATGCTATAACAACATCAATCAGACGCAAGTCAAGGCATTCCTTTATTGCCAGATAGATAAGATATCTAAAAGTTGTTGCATCCAACATAGGAGAATATGTTTCTTCATAATCTATACCGGATCTTTGGGAAAAACCTTGGGCAAATAATCGTGCCTTGTATCTCATAACTTCTCCTTTCTCATTTCTTTTTCGCACAAAGACTCATTTGTAACCAATAGGTTTTACACCATTGGGTGTACGAGCTACAGGCCTGAAAACTTCTCTATTTGTTAAACAATTCAATTCTGCCTAAATTGCATCTTTCCAATTTAGCCAATTGTTTCTTTGTTTGCATTCCTCGATTGATTGAGATTCTTGATCCTCATTACCGTGTATAATTTCTAGTGCTACTGAAAGGACCAGGGATGTCGCCTAGAGAGGGGTGAATAGGCGAATTAAAAATTTAAAACTAAATCACAACAGAGAACAATAACTTCAGACTGTCCGAATCAAACTTCGGACTGTCCGAGTGATTTGGATAGTCCGAAGTTCTATTCGAACTGTCCGAGGGTTTCAGAGCAAAATATGCAAAAAGTAAATCTAGGGTATTTAAAGGATATCACCTGCACCAAATGGAGTTAGTTACCCTAAAATACCTACAGGAGATGAATATCTAGCAATATCCTTCACACTAAGCAAATCACCACTTAAATCACCAAGATTTAAAAACAATCATAACAAGGGTGAAGAGGAAATCCAAGAATCAAAGACTCTAGAATTTTAACATGAAGTTCAGATCCTTGAGGGGATCCTATGTCTTCGTTGAGGCGGCTCGGTCACACTTGAGCTAGGGTCTCTTTCAACCCTCTTCCTCCCGGTGTTGCACAAATGCACTCGCCGGTCTTTACTCCTTGATCCCTTCACGTACAGAGGCGGAATCGGCCTTCACAAACTTTCCACGGCCAACCACACAAAGTACCGGTGGCTCGTAGGTGACCTCCTAGCCGTCTAGGAGTCCTCAACCTTCAAGAGCAACAAATGCTCACGAAGAACAAACTTGGGGATGAACTAAGTGCTCAAAGTTCAAATCTTGCTCAACACACACCTCTTCCAACTCTTCTCAACCCTTCTCACTAAGGGGATCACTTAGATCTAAGAGTAGAGAGGGATTTTGGGCTCAAGAATGAAGGGGAACCTCAGTTCTCACTTTTCCCATCGGCCTCCTCGAGTTGGGAGGTGAGGGGGCTTTAAATAAAGGTCCCAAAACTAGCCGTTTTGCTCAGATTCGAGTTAGTTTGGACAGTCTGAACTTATGTTCGGACAGTCCGAATGAGTTAAGTATGGCTAACAGAGAGACCCAGCTCGGATAGTCCAAACTTAATTCGAATACTCCGAAAAGGACTGAGTAGCCCGACGAAAATGAGCATAACTTTTGACTCTGGAATCCGATTTCAGTGATCTTGGACTCTACGGAAAGATAAGAACGAGGGCTACACAACCCACAAGATCTCATTGCCCAAATCCCAAAGGATAGGAGTAGAATTCACAAAGAATCCAAGAAAGACCTTAAACTCTCACTTTCCGACTCTACTAACACTTCTCTCCCTCTAAGTTTCACAAGGATGGATCACTTGAGCACTTGACATATCTAAAAGTCATTCGATGTCGCATCCCTCTTAATAGTACGGCAATCCTTAGACTCAAATTAAATCAAAGATAATACAAGTCTAGAACTAGTCACTTGCCGTCTTCTTTCTTAATGCCGGTGCATGAAGACCTTCACCATATAATTGATGACATCTTCGCCTTGTCCAACTTGACTCGATTCACCTCATGAGACTCTCGTCCTATCAACCTTGACTTGATCGTCCTCTCCGACGATCTCCACGCCAAGTCGATCTTGACTTAGTCCTCAACTCTTGGTGACACCGCCGTCTTGTTGATCTCGGCTTAATGATCATCCTCCAGGATACCTTGGTCGTCATACACACATGGGACCTAAGTCTTTCCAATCCACTTATGAAAGACATTAGTCCCAAAAGCTCAACAGATATAAACAAGTTGATATTTGTGAACAATTGATTACAACAAGTGTTTCATATAAAGAAATACAATATAAATGAAAACACTTGACATAAGAAATGTTCTCTACTAAGTACATCAAGATGAATATGTAATTGATCTATATGCACTAGAGAGATAATTGCCAATACGATGAATCAATTAAATCATGGCAAGGATCACAGTCTTTACTTAAATGAAGCACATGATAGAATATACACGAATTGTACATGTGCAAATAATATTTGGAATAAGAGTAAATATGTGATCCAACTCTAGATTAAACTTCACTAAGAGAAGTGCATGAGAAGATACACAACTAAGACATGCATGCACCAAGTCAATCTATAGCAATGTAAAGTTTAACTCTAGTTAATACATGCATACTAAAAGCAAAGCACATAATGAACTCAAATGAATATATATGCACTAATAAATATGACATGAACCAATGTGCATATATATAATCAACATGTTACTTGGAGTTCACTATGCATTTGCACAAGAGGAATGCAATAACAAATATAGAAGGGATACCGAGATTGCATACCTTATCTTTGCTTACCCATCCCACTTGATTTTTCTCTAAATACATGAGACTAATGCTCAACTTGGCAATAAACATGTTAGTCTCATAGCAATATAATCATATTAGAGGTTTATCATTTGTTAAGCACTAAGTTAAGTATTTACATAATTACATAGATTGTCATTATTTGCGTTTGTCATTAATCACCAAAATAACATAAATGCCTAGATGCACTTTCAATCTCCCCCTTTTTGGTGATTTATGACAAACGTTTTATCAATTTGCACCAAATGACAATATGAAGATATTTGGCATTAAAACAAACACGGAGAGAGAGAATAAGAGATCATACTTACAAATATTCTCCCTCTTTCCTTTTTTGTCAATCGATTAAGGGGCAATTGATAAATCCATAAATTCTCCCCCTTTTGTCATTAATCCCAAAAAGGTGCATAATAGATCCTTATTGTTCATTTGAGGATTGAACTTCCCTTAGTCATCAATCATCGAGGATGCATTTTCAATAAAATCTTTTCTCCTTCTTGATTGCACACTCAATAAAAAGATTAGGGAGAACAAAATAAAAATAAGGAGCTAGTAATAGGGCAATGATATTAAGCTCCCCATAAATCTAGGCAAGATATGATACCAATTATATCCAAGATTTAGGTAATGGATGTTTCCAATGATACCGATTTAAAGTAGTCATGATTCACAGGATAT
Source organism: Guadua angustifolia (assembly GCA_036346375.1). NCBI lineage: Eukaryota > Viridiplantae > Streptophyta > Magnoliopsida > Poales > Poaceae > Guadua > Guadua angustifolia. Next base: position 12,242,541 of record CM070501.1, read on the forward strand.
AAGTGAAGCTCAAACATGACAAATGAATTGAATATGATTCCACATAGAAAATTAAATGCTAAAAATCAAGATCATATAGAGAAGATTACACAAGAAGGAATTGCTTATATGATCACAAGATGCATATAAGATCATGAATCAAGATTGTATAAGTAAAGTGCGCTTTCGTGATCAAGAATTTCACAAGCTTATCAAGGGCATACCTCTTTGCAATGTGTCACCCATGCGTACCTTTTAATTCTTGATAATTCCAAATGCAAGTTAGATGACACTTCAAAACAATTTAGGATTAGAGGATATCTCTTGAAAGATACCAATTGAAAGATACAACACCATTTAGAATGACACAATTTAGCATAATGGTGTGCAAAGACATTATTGAATGTGGTCAAAAAGGAATACATCCCCTTGCCGGTTCTTGTTCACCACATGCTCGAATTGGTCATGATCAACTCGCATGGCCTTAGATCCCTCGGACTATGGAGCTCCTCTCCTTTTCCTTCATCCCACCGTCGAAGATGACCCCTTTTTCAATTCCTTGAACTTCAATAGACAAGCACACGATTTTCGGGAACAAATATCTTTCAATTTGACCCAAGTTAGTTTGATAATGTCTAAGTATAACATGCATGATATAGATGATAAGCATGATAATACTACTTGCACGCAATTTGAAAAGTTCAAGATACCAATTGAAGATTTCATTATATCAATTTACAATAAAAATATTTGAAACTCATTCAAATTTAATCTTGACATCCACTTGTAAGAGAGACAATGGGTAAAACATATTCAAACTCACTCTTGAACTTACAAGAGAAATTTTCTCTTTTCCATAATAAACTCCGAGTTATGCAAGAGAAGAAACCTTTTGAGGCTAAGATACAATTAAATCCAATTTCCAAAAGAACTTAGCCAAAAGATGCACTTTCATTGGAATGAAAACTTAAATAGATATGCTCCACTTTGAGGCTTGGAGCAATGAATAAGTTCACTTAGTTTTCATCTTGAAAGGCTTGGCAAGATTCCAATTTAAAACTCTCAAAATCTCAAAAGATGCAAATAGTAGCACAAAATCGATTATAGCTTTTAAACCATTGCTCAAATGCAAAAATCATCAACATGGAAAAGATCCATCTCGAAATTCTCTTCGAGGGCTATGAAGATCGAAAATTCATTTGTGAAAAAAAAACCCCGAAAACTTGAAAATAGTGAATGTTGAATCGAAGGTTTCGGGAAAAGAAATCTTATCTTCAATTAACTACTAGGATGAAAAACTTGAGTAAATGAGCTCCCAAATAATATTAAATGGATCATGGAGCTATACTCAAACTCAACTCAGATTTCATCCAAAGGAATATTCAAATCATCACAAAGATAAGCAGGATTTCAAAAGTGCCAAGTGCTGAAAAAATTTAGTTTTAACATTCCATTTAAGCTTTTTGACAGGGCTGAAAGAAGGTTCAAACATGGTTCATAAATTTTGAAAAAATTAGACGATAAAGTCCAACTATAGAGGATCAAAATATGTCAGAAGACTCTCCTCTGATTATGAACCCAATTGGAGATACAAAAATCACAAATCAGTTCCACAATCAACCTAAACCTGAAATTTCATCAAATTAAGCATTTTGAATTTTGGTCAAATATTAATCAAATGAAGTCCAATAGCCATGAGATTTTGCAGAAAAGGTCCATGGACATCCAAGAGACTTCTCCAAAAAGAATTTCTCAAATATCACCCTCCAATAAAAAATTAGGCCATAAGAAGTATTGGAGGTTTAGTTTTAACACTAAGTCAAAAAAAGTCAACAATCTTGCAAATGAGTTCAAATAAATTTGAGAATTTTCAAATATGAACTCCATATGTGAGAGAAGGTTTTTCAACAAAAATTTTCAATAAATCAATTTTATTTTGAGAAATATAGTGAAAGATGCATTTGAACCACATAAAGGATTAAGATTTTCACCAAATCCTCAAAATAGAACCAAATGAGTTTTGAGTAGAAATGAGAAATTATATGGCTTCATATGAGTTAGAGAGATGTTTACAAGCCTATTAGAAAAATCAAATCAATTCAAATCATAAAATCCAATTTTATGCAAGAGTGTGCCAAATAAGATTAAAAGAGAGAAAAAGCCATAATTTTTCCAAATGAAATTGAAATTTTTTAAAATTATGCAGAAACATACTTTAGACTCCTAAGAAACTTTTTCAAAAATAATTTTTCAAAAAGGAGTCTCCAATCAAAAGATATACCAAATTTTGCTTTGTAGGTATGATTTTCACTCAAAGAGGAGAAAAGTCAAAACTTTTTCAAATAAAGTCCAAATGGTTTGAAAATTTCCAGAAATGAACTTTGAACTATTTAGACAGTTTCTGAAAAAGAATTTTCTTAAAAGCACATTTCTTTCAAAAGATATGGTAGATTGCGCTTTGTTAGTATGAAAAGAAGTTGAGTTTCCATTGAATGCTCAAAATGCAATCCGTCTTGGATTTCATGGAGAATTGAACTTTCATGGCTTTGTATGAGTTAGCAATACTATTTTAAGCTAAGAAATATAAAGAAATCCAACTCAAATAGCAAAACCAACAATATGCAAGAATAGATCATTTTGGGTCAAATGAAGAATTTTGGCCAAATTCAAATGGCTATAACTTTGGAATGGTTGATCATTTAGAAAAACTTTGAACTAAAGAAATGCTTAAAATGACCAACCCTATGAGTTTTGTATTGACCACTTTTTGAAAAACTCAGTAGATTTTTATTTATAAAAATGTTTGATTTAATTCAAAAACAAGATCATATAAGATCCATTTGAGGCCAAATTTTCTATTTTATTTCTAAAATAGGGATTTTTACTCCGAAAGCATTGTAAAATGTTTGAAATACATATTTAAGAACTTTTATAAAGATTTTCACAAATATTGGCCTTTTAAACAATATTTTGACTTTTGACCAAAGAGGCTCATATGAAGGATATGCATGCATATGGTTTTCAACATTATTCCAAAAAGTATCAAATGAAGCAAATGAGAAGATATTTGATTTGAATTGGTATGTATGAGTTTGAAATACCATTTTGAACCAAGATATGGTTAATAATCCGGTCCAAGAGGTGAAGCTCATAATGTGCTAGAATGTGACCAATATAGGTCAAACATAGTTTTTGGGTGAGTTTCAAAATCATTAACTTTTGATAGATTGGTCTTTTAGAAATCTTTTGAATACAAGAATTGTTAAGAATGACCAACTCTAGGAATTTTGCTTTAGAATTATTTTCAAAAACTTTTTACTATTAATTCTATGAAAATTATAAATTTAAATCCAAAACAATATACTACTATCTAGATTTTGGGTATGAAACTCATTTTCTTTTCAAAATAGATTTTGTAAAGCCAAAACCTTTGAAAAACCTTTTGAAAATATTTTTATACATTTATCAACTAGTTTTTCAAAAGATTACTTATAGAGTACATAAATTTTGAGTTTTGTTAAAAGGCTTGATTTTGAAGATATATATGCACTTATATAAATATGGGCACACGTAAGGATGTGATATACATAAATATGACTTAGCACTCCTCCTAAATGTGCCACTATTTAACTTGCTCAAGATTGCAATAAGAGAATAGGTAAAAGCCAAGAACAAGTACTCACAACAAGTAATTAAATCAATTTTTGCATGATACTAATGCATCTAAACCTACATAAGGCTAGAAGTTAAATAGTAATCAATTTAAATTGCTTGTTACCGAGATAGCATTGGCTCATGATTGACTTGATTATCTTTATGCTTGGTTCCAACTTGTAATTGATGATGTCCTTATATTCTTGAAGAAGCCAAGCGTCTAATCCATCTCATATTACCTAAAAATCTTTTAGGCGGTTTTTGGTACCCAATCCTTGTTGGGTCCAACAATGTTAATCACAATAGTTTTAGGAACCCAAATGCCCTAATTTGGATATTATTGAATTGATTAACACAATTAGAAATAGGTTTGCAATAATTATTCCTCCTAGGTAAATTATTGGCATTTTTATGAAAATGCTTAGGAGGGCAATGATACTTTGCAAAACTTTTTCTAGTTTGATCTCTTCTAAGCATATGATAATTGAAATTAAGCATTGGCTTAGAGGATCTAGTATATCTAGCAAATGTTTTACTATCGTTATTTCTCCTAACCAATTTATTTGAATTGCTTTGTGAAGGCTTAGGAGTCCTAACAAATTTTGCAAATCCATTTCTAGATTTACTCTTCCTATGCAAATGAGCATTATCATTTTGAGCGAGCATAGGGGACTTGACAAACTTAGCAAATACATTGCCATTCTTATCCTTCCTAAGCAAATAATCATTAAAATGATGAGTAGGTTTAGGGGCTATACCTTTGGGACAATCCTTACCGATGTGCCCATTTTCCCGACAATTGTAGCAAGTAGGCTTTGAGCGTCTCTTCTTCTTGACTTGCTCTTTACCGGTTTACCTCATTGTTGATGGTTGTGACTTAGATTCCACTTTGTTTGGACACACGGAGGCGAGGTGTCCCTTCTTGTTGCAATTAAAGCACTTGATGGTCTTCATGTGTCTTGCATTGTGCCTCATCTTGCTAGTTTCCCTCTTGGAGATGTAACCGAGTCCTCGCTTATCTTGAGGCGCCCTTGGCTTGCTCAAGATCTCGTCGAGGACGGCTTTTCCCTTTACGCACCTCTTCAAGTCATTTTCCAATCTAATGACTTGGGCCTTGAGCTCATTGTTTTCCTCTACAAGGTTAGTCTCAACATGCATAGAGGAAGTACTAGCATTTGAACTAGAGCTACAAGGCATATCAACATTATAGCATCTTACATACTCGTTGCTAGTTGAGGGTAAAGAGGGATTGGAGTTGTCAGTTGAGGAAATAGGAGTGCCATTCGAGAGATCAACAAGCTTCAATTCAAGAGCCTTGCAAGTATCATTTGCTTTGGCAAGTTTCTTTATAAGTGAAGTGTTGGTGATCTCAAGACTAGCTATTTCAGATTTAGTCAACTTGGAATTTTTGACCAACTCCTCATTTTTCCTCCTTTCACTAGTTAGACTCTTCTCTAGCTCAAGGTTTCTTTCTTTTTCAAGGATAAGTAAGTCCTCTTGAGCTTTGAGTGTGGCCTCTTTTTGCTCAACGGTTTCCTTCAATTTCTCAATATCCTTTAAGAGCAAATCTAGCTTTTGAACATCAAAGTCCTTCATGGACTTGAACACATCATCATCATCGCAATCATCATCACATACCTTATTTTTACCTTTATCCATAAAGCAACGGATTCGCGATGGAAGTGAATCTTCATCGTCGCTTGAGGCAGAGGTTGAGGTCGATGGAGATGTCGGTTCTTCATTACTTGA